>CM019063.1:396414141-397614141 GCA_009667805.1 Leptobrachium leishanense
AGGGAATATATGCTATCCAGAGAGAGAGGATAGTAATACAGAGAGAATGTACACTATACAGAGAGAGGATAGTAATACAGAGGGAATATATGCTATCCAGAGAGAGAGGATAGTAATACAGAGAGAATGTACACTATACAGAGAGAGGATAGTAATACAGAGGGAATGTACACTATACTGAGAGAGGATAGTAATACAGAGGGAATGTACACTATACAGAGAGAGAGGATAGTAATACAGAGGGAATGTTCACTATAAAGAGAGAGGATAGTAATACAGAGGGTATGTACACTATACAGAGAGAGGATAGTAATACAGAGGGAATGTACACTATACAGAGTGAGGATAGTAATACAGAGAGAATGTACACTATACAGAGAGAGAGGATAGTAATACAGAGGGAATGTACACTATACAGAGAGAGGATAGTAATACAGAGAGAATGTACACTATACAGAGATAGGATAGTAATACAGAGGTAATGTACACTATACAGAGAGAGGATAGTAATACAGAGGGATTGTACACTATACAGAGAGAGGATAGTAATACAGAGAGAATGTACACTATACAGAGAGAGGATAGTAATACAGAGGGAATGTACACTATACAGAGAGAGGATAGTAATACAGAGAGAATGTACGCTATACAGAGAGAGGATAGTAATACAGAGGGAATGTACACTATACAGAGAGAGGATAGTAATACAGAGGGATTGTACACTATACAGAGAGGATAGTAATACAGAGGGATTGTACACTATACAGAGAGAGGATAGTAATACAGAGAGAATGTACACTATACAGAGAGAGGATAGTAATACAGAGAGAATGTACACTATACAGAGAGAGGATAGTAATACAGAGGGAATGTACACTATACAGAGAGAGGATAGTAATACAGAGGGATTGTACACTATACAGAGAGAGGTTAGTAATACAGAGGGAATGGACGCTATACAGAGAGAGGATAGTAATACAGAGGGAATGTACACTATACAGAGAGAGGATAGTAATACAGAGGTGAATGTACACTATACAGAGAGAGAGTAGTAATAATACAGAGGGAATGTACACTATACAGAGAGAGGATAGTAATACAGAGGGAATGTACACTATACAGAGAGAGGATAGTAATACAGAGGGAATGTACACTATACAGAGAGAGGATAGCAATACAGAGGGAATGTACACTATACAGAGAGGATAGTAATACAGAGGGAATGTACACTATACAGAGAGAGGATAGTAATACAGAGGGAATGTACGCTATACAGAGAGGATAGTAATACAGAGGGAATGTATACTATACAGAGAGAGGATAGTAATACAGAGGGAATGCACACTATACAGAGAGAGAGAATAGTAATACAGAGGGAATGTACACTATACAGAGAGAGGATAGTAATACAGAGGGAATGTACACTATACAGAGAGAGGATAGTAATACAGAGGGAATGTACACTATACAGAGAGAGAGGATAGTAATACAGAGGGAATGTACGCTATACAGAGAGAGAGGATAGTAATACAGAGGGAATGTACACTATACAGAGAGAGGATAGTAATACAGAGGGAATGTACACTATACAGAGAGAAGATAATAGATTCTCAAAAAGAAGGAATGCACCGGTGAGCTCAGCAACACCAAAGGATCCGGGAGACCACGGAAAACAACTGTGGTGGATGACCAAAGAATTCTTTCCCTGGTGAAGAAAACACCCTTCACAACAGTTGGCCAGATCAAGAACACTCTCCAGGAGGTAGGTGTATGTGTGTCAAAGTCGACAATCAGAGAAAGACTTCACCAGAGTGAATACAGAGGGTTCACCACAAGATGTAAACCATTGGTGAGCCTCAAAAACAGGAAGGCCAGATTAGAGTTTGCCAAACAACACCTAACAAAGCCTTCACAGTTCTGGAACAAGATCCTATGGCCAGATGAGACCAAGATCAACTTGTACCAGAGTGATGGGAAGAGAAGAATATGGAGAAGGAAAGGAACTGCTCATGATCCTAAGCATACCACCCCTTTTAAAAAACGACTGGATGACTTCCTGCAGACACAGAATATTAAGGGTTATAATATTTAATATGTGGGTAAAAGCTTCTTGATCCAAGGAGAAATCTGACGCCATCTGGGGTCAAGAAGGAATTTTTTCCCTGTATGTTGCATATTGGCGAGCGCTTCAGACTGGGTTTTTTGCCTTCTTTTGGATCAACAGCAGTAGGTTATGTGGGAGAGGCTGAACCCGATGGACGCATGTCTTTTTTCAGCCTATATAACTATGTAACTATAACCTCATCAGTGAAGCATGGTGGTGGTAGTGTCATGGCGTGGGCATGTATGGCTGCCAATGGAACTGGTTCTCTTGTATTTATTGATGATGTGACGCTGACAAAAGCAGCAGGATGAATTCTGAAGTGTTTGGGGCAATATTATCTGCTCACATTCAGCCAAATGCTGCAGAACTCATTGGATGACGCTTCACAGTGCAGATGGACAATGACCCAAAGCATACTGCAAAAGCAACCAAAGAGTTTTTGAAGGGACAGAAGTGGAATGTTATGCAATGGCCAAGTCAATCACCTGACCTGAATCCCATTGAGCTGCATTTCACTTGCTGAAGACAAAACTGAAGGGAAATGCCCCAAGAACAAGCAGGAACTGAAGACAGTTGCAGTAGAGGCCTGGCAGAGCATCACCAGGGATGAAACCCAGCGTCTGGTGATGTCTATGCGTTCCAGACTTCAGGCTGTGATTGACTGTAAAGGATTTGTAACCAAGTATTAAGAAGGGAAAGTTTGATTTATGATTATTATTCTGTCCCATTACTTTTGGTCCCTTAACAAGTGGGGGCACATCTGCAAACTGCTGTAAGTCCTACACGTTCACCTGAGTTGGATGTACATACCCTCAAATTAAAGCTGACAGTCTGCAGTTAAAGCACATTGTGTTTGTTTCATTCCAACTCCATTGTGGTGGTGTATAGAGCCAAAGATGTTACAAGTGTGTCCATGTCCCAATATTTCTGGACCTGACTGTATATATTATTCTCTGCTCTAACGGGTTCAACATTTCTTCTGGAGGGATCAGCCAAATGGGGGGGGGGCAATTAGATGCCAAAATGTGTGTGTAATACAAGTCTGGATATATATATTCATAAGAATATAGATATATATCTTATCTATATATATAATGTATCTAATATATATATCGTATTTTTTCGCTCCATAAGACGCACTTTTCTCCCCCCAAAAGTGGGGGGAAAAGTGGGTGCGTCTTATAGAGCGAATGTATGCCTCAGCTCACCTGTCGCCTCCGCGTTAGGCTCCCTCTGAGCGTGCGTCCGGCGGCAGGAAGCTTGGGCACTCGCCTGGGGGAGCCACGTGACCGCGATCTCGCGAGATCGCGGTCACGTGGCTCCCCCAGGCGAGTGCCCAAGCTTCCTGCCGCCGGACGCACGCTCAGAGGGAGCCTAACGCGGCGGCGACAGGTGAGCTGAAGCATATCCATGAGCGAGCTGAGGCACATCCATGAGTGAGCTGGGGCACATACATGAGCGAGCTGGGGCACATCCATGAGCGAGCTGGGGCACATCCATGAGCGAGCTGGGGCAAGTCCATGAGTGAGCTGGGGCATGTCCATGAGCGAGCTGGGGCACGTCCATGAGCGAGCTGGGGCACATCCATGTGTGAGCTGGGGCATATCCATGAGCTGGGGCAAATCCATGAGTGAGCTGGGGCAAATCCATGAGTGAGCTGGGGCATGTCAATGAGTGAGCTGGGGCACGTCCATGAGCCAGCTGGGGCACATCCATGTGTGAGCTGGGGCATATCCATGAGCTGGGGCAAATCCATGAGTGAGCTGGGGCAAATCCATGAGTGAGCTGGGGCATGTCAATGAGTGAGCTGGGGCATGTCCATGAGTGAGCTGGGGCACATCCATGTGTGAGCTGGGGCATATCCATGAGCTGGGGCAAATCCATGAGTGAGCTGGGGCAAATCCATGAGTGAGCTGGGGCATGTCAATGAGTGAGCTGGGGCATGTCCATGAGTGAGCTGGGGCACATCCATGTGTGAGCTGGGGCATATCCATGAGCTGGGGCAAATCATGAGTGAGCTGGGGCAAATCCATGAGTGAGCTGGGGCATGTCCATGAGTGAGCTGGGGCAAATCCATGAGTGAGCTGGGGCAAATCCATGAGTGAGCTGGGGCATGTCCATGAGTGAGCTGGGGCAAATCCATGAGTGAGCTGGGGGACAGTATCCATGAGCTGGGGCAGTATCCATGAGCTAGGGGACAGTATCCATGAGCTGGGGGCAGTATCCATGAGCTGGGGGACAGTATCCATGAGCTGGGGGACAGTATCCATGAGCTGGGGGCAGTATCCATGAGCTGGGGGACAGTATCCATGAGCTGGGGCAGTATCCATGAGCTGGGGGACAGTATCCATGAGCTGGGGGACAGTATCCATGAGCTGGGGGCAGTATCCATGAGCTGGGGGACAGTATCCATGAGCTGGGGGACAGTATCCATGAGCTGGGGACAGTATCCATGAGCTGGGGGACAGTATCCATGAGCTGGGGGCAGTATCCATGAGCTGGGGGACAGTATCCATGAGCTGGGGGCAGTATCCATGAGCTGGGGGACAGTATCCATGAGCTGGGGGACAGTATCCATGAGCTGGGGGCAGTATCCATGAGCTGGGGGACAGTATCCATGAGCTGGGGGACAGTATCCATGAGCTGGGGGACAGTATCCATGAGCTGGGGACAGTATCCATGAGCTGGGGGACAGTATCCATGAGCTGGGGCAGTATATCCATGAGCTGGGGGCAGTATCCATGAGCTGGGGGACAGTATCCATGAGCTGGGGGACAGTATCCATGAGCTGGGGGACAGTATCCATGAGCTGGGGCAGTATATCCATGAGAGGAGCTGGGGCAATATCCATTATTACACTATTTGATTCAAAATATTAATTTTCCTGTTTTCCTCCTCTAAAAACTAGGTGCGTCTTATGGAGCGAAAAATACGGTAATTAAATACATTCAGCCACGTAGAGAAAGAAAAAAAAGGTTTTATTTTAGGTTCCCGGGGACATTTTAAAATGTCCTCGGATTTTTTTTTTTTTAGAAATGTGTCGCCTTACCTTAGCCTGGTGGTCAGTGGGGGCTCCCTGGATCCTGGTTGTGGGGGGGGGGGTCTGCCATGGCCACAGGTGCAGTAGCTCCCTCCCTGCACCGCCTGTCTCTGCCACATGCACCCGGGTGGCTAGCCCGCACAGTCGCATCTCTGTCATCCGGCGGCCGCATGTTCCTCAAGGGGATCCTTGGGAGGCCCCGGCAGGCTGCCCTCTACAGTGCCTGATTAGAGGGTCGTGTCTGTCTGATGTTTTAGTAACATAACAAGAATCTTTTATCCCATAGGCTTCAATGTTAAAAATTTCCCGTTTTAATTCATACCTAATAAACCATTGCTTATAATATTCTGCAGTAAAGAGTCTCTTTATTTCTAGGTTTTTTAGTATTTTTTAAGCATTTTTTATACTTTTTTCCGAAAAAAAAAAATCGAACTTTTCGCGAATGTCCCAAAAAGTTCGAAGTTCGCAAACTTTCGAACGGCCAATGTTCGAATCGAACTCCGAACTGATCGAACCGAACAGCTCATCCCTACTTGCCAGTGCCACTCTTGCAACGCCTGGCATTCAATCCTTTCGAAATGAGCTTTTACGTCAACTGAACACGCGATTTGATTTGTCCAAAGACTACCTATTAGCGGCCACTTTCATTGACCCCAGATTCATTGCGTTATTCACTGAACATCAAGTGACACAAGCAAAAGTTTACATAGAGAATATCGCACTGTCGTCATCTTCTCCTTGGCCTACTACCAGCAATAGCTCCTCCGGTGCACCCGATTCCAATGCCCAGACGAGTGCCACCGATGGCACCGTACAGTCTGAGTCAACTGTTGTCGACAAGTCCAGTCATAAAGGAAGCCTGCTCGATTCCGTGTTTAAAAAAGTAGACGATGCAAAGACAGAAGAAGCCACCAGCACCTGGTCAACGGCTCAACAACTTGAAAGTGAAGTCAGTGCATATTTGAAGCAGCCCATAAGTGAACGTGATAGTGATCCGTTGCAGTATTGGAAGGAAAATAAAAGTATCCTACCACTGTTGTCTAGTGTGGCGCGCAACTTACTTGCTATACAAGCAACGAACTGTTCATCAGAAAGGGTTAATTCAGTTGGCAGACAAATAATAACAGACAGGCCTGTCTTTAATATTGATTGGACCCTGGGCAAACATTTTCTTGAGCCCCCTGAAAGCCCGCCCACCGCATAATTTTGCTCTCCACCCCCAACATCCCGAAAAACCCCAAAAACACAAATACATCATGGACTTGTCTCAAAATGCTTTAATAATGCAAAAATAAAAAACTGGCTCAAAAAAGTCCTTAGATTGATCTGTAACAGTACATACATGCCAATTATAGCCTCTTCTAGGCTCTTTCTCATCATATATTCATTTTCTATTAACAGTTACACGTTCTTGGGAGAAAAGGCAGGTCAATATCTTAATAGCTTTCAGTAATAATGTGCAAATGAACATTACTATGTTTCAAGAGTAAAACAAATAGCTATATAGTCTAGTATTAACACAAAAATAACAATTATATGTACCCAGCGCAGACCCCCCCAGACATATATACAGGGTTATCCAAAGAGATTCGAATTGCTTGAGAAAGGTAACCGAATGTTGAAAATCAGCGTTCGGTTACCTTTCCTGACCATTCGGCTATCCAGAGAGCAGGCAATTCGCCAAATCCTGGCGAATTGCCTGCACATACGGTGCCTGTTCGGTGCCTGTTCGAGGTCAGTGAAATCCCCATGAAAAAGCACTGCTTCGTCTATTCAGAGAACACAAACCAGCAGTGAAAGGTTCCCCTAATGCCCTGCCATTCGGTGGTTTCATTCGGCAAATTTATTCAGGAGAATCCCATAGACTTCAATGTTAAAAATATTCCCGTTTTAATCCAATATCTAATAAACCGCTCATTATAAAATTCTGCAGCAAAAAGTCTCTTTATTTATAGATTTTTTAGGATACTTTAAGCATTTTTCTGAATTTTTTTAAAAAAAAATAAAAGTCCGATTTTTTTTTTTTTTTTTTCAGTTTGCTTATTTTTTTTTGTAACAGCCCTCTTTATTATCATTCCCTGGACCTCCTGTGAAAATTTCAGACATTTTCGCTCAGTAGTTTCTTTGCAAACAGCGTTTCATTTTCCCAGATTCATACAAATGGTTTTTCTAATTTATTCACTGCCTCCTCTACGTCACAGCTGCGGCTCTGTGTGATTCGGCTCCTGTTCGGCTCCTGTTCGGGTTTTTCGAAGGTTAATCCAGATGTTTTGGCTTGTTTTCAGCGTGCATTCGGTTAGTTTTCGTCAGGTTTGCGGCAGCTTTTCCCTGCAATTCGGGGACCCTGTGGTGTTTGCTGAATACACCGCAGGGTCGCCGAAATGCAATCGGCAAAAGGAACCGAATTGAAGAGAACGAAAAGTCACCGAACGTGCGGTGACTTTTCGAATCTCTTTGGATAACCCTGATAGTTACATATATGTACCCAGCAGGAACCCAAAATTATATGTACCCAGCACAGACCCCCCCAGAAATATATGTACCCAGCACAAGCCCCCAGAAATATATGTATCCGCAGAGGCTCCCCAGAAATATATATATGCAGCACAGGCCCCCCAGAAATATATGTATCCAGCACAATCCCACCCCCCCAGAAATATATGTATCCAGCACAGGTTCCCCAGAAATATATGTATCCAGCACAGAACCCGCCGGAAATATATGTACCCAGCACAAGCCCCCAGAAATATATGTATTCAGCACAGGCCCCCCAGAAATATATGTATCCAGCACAGGTCCTCCAGAAATATATGCATCCAGCACAGACCCCCCAAAATATATGTATCCAGCACAGAACCCATCGGAAATATATGTACCCAGCACAAGCCACCAGAAATATTTGTATCCAGCACAGGCCCCCCAGAAATATATGTATGCAGCACAGGCCCCCAGAAATATATGTATCCAGCACATACCCCCCCCCAGAAATATATGTATCCAGCACAGACCCCCCAGAAATATATGTATCCAGCACAGAACCCACCAGAGACATATGTACCCAGCACAAGACCCCAGAAATATATGTATGCAGCACAGGCCCCCCAGAAATATATGTATCCAGCACAGGTCCTCGAGAAATATATGTATCCAGCACAGAACCCACCAGAGACATATGTACCCAGCACAAGACCCCAGAAATATATGTATGCAGCACAGGCCCCCAGAAATATATGTATCCAGCACAGGTCCTCGAGAAATATATGTATCCAGCACAGAACCCACCAGAGACATATGTACCCAGCACAAGACCCCAGAAATATATGTATGCAGCACAGGCCCCCCAGAAATATATGTATCCAGCACAGGTCCTCGAGAAATATATGTATCCAGCACAGAACCCACCAGAAATATATGTACCTAGCACAGACCCCCCCAGAAAAATATTACCCAGCAGACCCACAGAAATATATGTATCCAGCACAAACCCCCAGAATTATACTTCCTCAGCACAGACCTCAGCAACCGGTGACCCGCGTGTTCCTCTGAGCGTCAGCATTCTGCTGCATGCGGCCAATCACAGCCTTCACAGGACGGCGGCTGCACGAGGGAGCACACTGGTGCTCACAAGAAGTCACGGCCAGTCGAGGGGGCTGATAGCGAAATGCTGTTAATGTATTCTGCTAGCAGCGGCGGTGGTTGTCCACAGTCTACGCAGGCCCATGGGGCAGCTGCTTTGGGCCCCTCAACAATGACTAGGCCTGGGGCAACTGCCCCTTTTGCCCTGCGTTAAAGACAGCCCTGATAACAGATCTTCGCTACAACCTCTCGAGAACTAATGCAGAAACTCTGATTTGGGCTCAGAATAACAAAGATTTACTACAATTTTGACAAATATATACACATGTTAGTAAAGCAGGGACGTGCCGTCAGCTTAGGCAGGTGAGGCAGAGCCTCACGGTCTCCTGACATTAAGCCAGCTTTAAAATAATAAAAGAGACTCACCTCCTGCTCCGCACTCCCCCACTGTTGGCTTTGGCCTCGGCCAGTCTGCTTTTTCCTCTATGCGCATTCTTTTACAGCCTACGCAATTTGCATAATGGTTGTATGCTTCCCCACTATGCAAATCCCGTAGGCTGCTGCTGCTGCCTGCTACTCAGGAGGTCTGCAGCCACGCCTCTGTTCGAATAGGAACACACGCACGCTGCCTACTTCCTGAGCACTAATCGAAAGGTCAGAGCCTCAGAGGCCCTGACATAGCAATGGATTAGCTTGGACCAATGGGAAAGCACCATTGGTTCAAGCCATTCAAAAAAAACACCTGCATTGAAGGCTGGCATCTGATTGACAGGAAGGGGCTCAGGCAGCTCCCCCTGCTTCCTCTAGTGGCAGATACAGACTTACAGAGTATGACAGGGGCACAGAAAAACAGTTTTTCTCTATCATTTTATTTTTTTAATAATAAAGATAAAGTATATTTTATGAAGAAAATAATGGTATCTATAGAAAGGCCATTTACTTAATGGGGAGAAAAATAATATGTGTGGGTACAGTGAATGAGTAAAAGATAATTTAGTTTTACAACTAAACACAAAGTGCAGAAAGTTAGTTAATATCTGTCTGGGTATATCTGGCTCTGACCAGCCTCACCAGCCATTGATTGACCTCACCGCACGTCCCTCAAGTAAACTAGAGTTAAAGTTAACCCCTTAAGGACCGCTGACGTACCCTGTACGTCCTGTCCTCGGGTCTCCCTTAGACCCGTGGATGTACAGGGTACGTCAGCGGCGCCTAATCCCCCTCCCGCCCGATACTCACCTCCCTCGCTGGATCCCTCGGCGATCTGGCAGGGAGGAAGCCTGCCCATGTGATTTACATGGGCAAGCGAGGCTGATGACGTCCCCACGCTGCGTGGTGACGTCATCAGCAGGCATCCCCATGCAAAGCAATGGAGGGGGGGCTCCTTCGGAGCCCTCTATCTCCCCAACCATTGCAGCTAGGGAGATGCTTTTTACACCGCTGAAAAGGGGAGAGTCTCCCCTTTTCAGCAGTGTATAGCATTAACTGTTTCGCCGCCGGATCACGTTTCGGCACCAATTGGCGCCAAAACGCGATTCGAACCTGGAGGGGGGCTGACATCTTGGATGTCAGCCAAGCCTCCAGGTCCCCCCCACCCACTGACAACCTCACCATATGTGTGAGGATGTCAGTGGGCCAGTTAACCATCTAGCTGCCATGTAGAGATAAGGGGATCCTAAGGATCCCCATATCTCCCGATCCATGGCAGCTAGATGGTCATATTTGACATAATTTGATGATTATGGCCTTTCCAATGATACCAAACATGACCAGGTTTGGTTTAAAAAATATATATATATTTTTTTAAAAAAATATTAAAAAAATTAAATAAAATAAAAAAATGTTTTTTTTTTTAAGTTTTTTTGTCTGGGGGGGTTTAATTAAATAGGACCTAGGCTGTCATCTAAAAATAATTAGCACAAAATGGTCAGAATGAGCGCAGCTCACATAGGTGAACTGTCTCAGCAGTGAAGGGGTTAAAAAGCAAACGCATGTAAAAATTGGGTATTTCTAGTCTCGGGACAAAATTTTGAACCTATTTAGCCGGGGTCTTTTTGGGTGGTTGTAGATTTTGGGGATTAAATTACGAAAAAGTGTGTTTTTACCATTTTTTCCTCATATTTCATATTTTTTTTATAGTAAATTATTCGATAGGATGGAAATAATGTTATTTCTAGAAAGTCCATTTAATGGCGGGAAAAAGGGTGTATAATATGTGTGGGTTGAATAAACGAGTAAGAGGAAAATTTGACCTAAACACTAACAGCGCAGAAACGTAAAAACAGCAGCGGTCACTAAAAGACGGATTTGTGTAAAACCGCCCGGTCACTAAGGGGTTAAAATAAAACTTATAGAGGAAGGCTAAATAAAGGCTATACAGCAGCCCTACCTAGCCCTAATGGAACTTTGTAACTTACTATGGTTATTAAAATCATTTCAATAAAGCTTGCAGAGTCGCAATAATTTAAACTTGCGATTGAATTATTGAAGTTTTTATTTTAAGTTAGATTTTTATGATGTGAATGTACTTTGCTATAGGCTACTATATTAAGCCCATCTGTTAGATTGCAGCTGTAACGTCAGCTGAACCTGCATGCACAAACAAAGCATACCTATCCCGGCTGTATCGTACACCAAATGCTCGAAAGCAGCATTTTTCTGAATTTTTCAATTCGATATTCGGTCCGAGTTCGAGCCTAACAGCCGATTCGATTCGAGCGAAAATTTATGATTCACAGGTTCCTATTCCTGACTGCCCTGCAACCCGCGCAATTCACCAACTGCGGCCAGTCGAGGGGCAGTGAAATACGGTGCCTGTTCGGGGGCAGTGAAATACGGTGCCTGTTCGGGGGAAGTGAAATATGGTGCCTGTTCGGCAGCAGTGAAATACGGTACCTGTTCGGGGGCATTGAAATATGGTGCCTGTTTGGCAGCAGTGGAATACGGTGCCTGTTTAGCGGCAGTGAAATACGGTGTCTATTCGGCGGCAGTGAAATACGGTGCCTGTTTAGCGGCAGTGAAATATGGTGTCTGTTCGGCGGCAGTGAAATACGATGTCTGTTCGGTGGCAGTGAAATACGGTGTCTGTTTAGCGGCAGTGAAATACGGTGCCTGTTTAGCGGCAGTGAAATACGGTGTCTGTTCGGCGGCAGTGAAATACGGTGTCTGTTCAGCGGCAGTGAAATACGGTGTCTGTTTAGCGGCAGTGAAATACGGTGTCTGTTCGGTGGCAGTGAAATACGGTGTCTGTTTAGCGGCAGTGAAATACGGTGTCTGTTTAGCGGCAGTGAAATACGGTGTCTGTTCAGCGGCAGTGAAATACGGTGTCTGTTAAGCGGCAGTGAAATACGGTGTCTGTTCGGCGGCAGTGAAATACGGTGCCTGTTTAGCGGCAGTGAAATACGGTGCCTGTTTAGCGGCAGTGAAATATGGTGTCTGTTTAGCGGCAGTGAAATACAGTGTCTGTTTAGCGGCAGTGAAATACGGTGCCTGTTTAGCGGCAGTGAAATACGGTGCTTGTTCGGCGGCAGTGAAATATGGTGTCTGTTTAGCGGCAGTGAAATATGGTGTTTGTTCGGCGTCAGTGAAATACGGTGTCTGTTTAGCGGCAGTGAAATACGGTGTCTGTTCGGCGGCAGTGAAATACGGTGTCTGTTTAGCGGCAGTGAAATACGGTGTCTGTTCGGCGGCAGTGAAATACGGTGCCTGTTTAGGCTAGGGTCAGACGAACGCATTTTTGCGTTGTCTGTGAAAAAGCGCGTTCGAACGAATGGACGCATTTTTTCACGGAGTACGCGATAGCGGTCAAACGATGCGCATTTGCGTTCGTGATTTTGTACGGATCATCAATAAAACACTTTGTGCGTCTGGACGTTATGTTGGCCGGACATTAGCAGTGTCTGACATCTCCAAATCACGCACACACGCCGCTAGCGGACGCAGCGCACTCTGTACAACCGTACTAGCGGTTTAACGTTCTCGACAAAATGCGTTCGTTTGCCACTTGCTTTGCGCAGCCGGACTTTCGTGCGACCGTACTTCGTATATTGGCCGTCATTGCCCGGCGTTTGCTGCTACTACGGCCGTGATTAAGTGCGCCTGCACGCGCGTTCGCACTGCCTCAGTCTGACCCTAGCCTTAGCGGCAGTGAAATACGGTGTCTGTTTAGCGGCAGTGAAATACGGTGTCTGTTCGGCAGTGAAATACGGTGCTGTTCGGCGGCAGTGAAATCCCTCATAGAGAAGCAATGGTTAATCTATTCACATTGAACAGCAGAGAAATGTCAGTGAAATGCCCTGATGTTCAGTGGTTTCATTCGGCAGCTTTAATCAGGCGAATCCCATAGGTTTCAATGTTAAAAATATTCCCAGTTTTATTCAGTATCTAATAAACCGTTTATCACAATATTCTGCAGCGAAAAGTCTCTTTTCTGGGCATTTTTCTGCAAAAAAAATCCGATCCCCCCCCATAGTGTTTATTTTTTCTGTAATAGACCTTTTTAGTATAATTCATAGGACTCATATATCATTTTCAGACATTGTCGTGCAGTAGGTTTTTTTTCCAAACAGCTTTTAAAAGGTTTTTTCACCCGTCTTGTGACTTGTCAGCTTTTCTCCGCAGCATTCAGCGGGACGTCGGCTGCATTGGGTGGTCTGTTCGGCAGGTTGGCGGCGGCTTGTGGGTGCGTTGGGTGGCTGTTCTGTGTGTTGCTGTGCTTGTTCGGCGGGTTTGTAAAATGCGGGGTTAAGGTTCCATGGTACTAGCCACAAGACAAGCCCATTAGTTTGCGTACACAGAGATCATACACCGATTTCTTCACTGTCAGGGTTATGTAACAGGAATCTATCATCTACAGTTACACACTGACAGACATCCACATACAGACACACACACATCCACATACAGACACACACATCCACATACAGACACACATCCACATACAGACACACACACACAGTCACACACACACACAGTCATAGAGTCACATACAGTCTCTCACACACACACACATACAGTCATAGTGTCACATACAGTCTCTCTCACACACACAGTCATAGTGTCACATACAGTCTCTCTCACACACACATACAGTCATAGTGTCACATACAGTCTCTCTCACACACACATATAGTCATAGTGTCACATACAGTCTCTCTCACACACACAGTCATAGTGTCACATACAGTCTCTCTCACACACACATACAGTCATAGTGTCACATACAGTCTCTCTCACACACACATATAGTCATAGTGTCACATACAGTCTCTCTCACACACACACATACAGTCATAGTGTCACATACAGTCATAGTGTCACATACAGTCTCTCACACACACTCACACACAGTCATAGTGTCACATACAGTCTCTCACACACACACACATACAGTCATAGTGTCACATACAGTCTCTCTCACACACACACAGTCATAGTGTCACATACAGTCTCTCTCACACACACACACACATACAGTCATAGTGTCACATACAGTCTCTCTCACACACACACATACAGTCATAGTGTCACATACAGTCATAGTGTCACATACAGTCTCTCTCACACACACACACAGTCATAGTGTCACATACAGTCTCTCTCACACACATACAGTCATAGTGTCACATACAGTCTCTCTCACACACACAGTCATAGTGTCACATACAGTCTCTCACACACACACACATACAGTCATAGTGTCACATACAGTCTCTCTCACACACACACAGTCATAGTGTCACATACAGTCTCTCTCTCACACACACACACATACAGTCATAGTGTGTCACATACAGTCTCTCTCACACACACACACAGTCATAGTGTCACATACAGTCTCTCTCACACACATACAGTCATAGTGTCACATTACAGTCTCTCTCACACACACATACAGTCATAGTGTCACATACAGTCTCTCACACACACACACATACAGTCATAGTGTCACATACAGTCTCTCTCACACACACACACAGTCATAGTGTCACATACAGTCTCTCTCACACACACACATACAGTCATAGTGTCACATACAGTCTCTCTCACACACACACATACAGTCATAGTGTCACATACAGTCATAGTGTCACATACAGTCTCTCTCACACACACACACAGTCATAGTGTCACATACAGTCTCTCTCACACACATACAGTCATAGTGTCACATACAGTCTCTCTCACACACACAGTCATAGTGTCACATACAGTCTCTCTCACACACACACATACAGTCATAGTGTCACATACAGTCTCTCTCACACACACACAGTCATAGTGTCACATACAGTCTCTCTCACACACACACATACAGTCATAGTGTCACATACAGTCTCTCTCACACACACACATACAGTCATAGTGTCACATACAGTCATAGTGTCACATACAGTCTCTCTCACACACACACACATACAGTCATAGTGTCACATACAGTCTCTCTCTCACACACACACAGTCATAGTGTCACATACAGTCTCTCTCACACACATACAGTCATAGTGTCACATACAGTCTCTCTCACACACACATACAGTCATAGTGTCACATACAGTCTCTCACACACACACACATACAGTCATAGTGTCACATACAGTCTCTCTCACACACACACACAGTCATAGTGTCACATACAGTCTCTCTCACACACACACATACAGTCATAGTGTCACATACAGTCTCTCTCACACACACACATACAGTCATAGTGTCACATACAGTCATAGTGTCACATACAGTCTCTCTCACACACACACACATACAGTCATAGTGTCACATACAGTCTCTCTCACACACACACACAGTCATAGTGTCACATACAGTCTCTCTCACACACATACAGTCATAGTGTCACATACAGTCTCTCTCACACACACACAGTCATAGTGTCACATACAGTCTCTCTCACACACACACATACAGTCACAGTGTCACATACAGTCTCTCTCACACACACACATACAGTCATAGTGTCACATACAGTCTCTCTCACACACACACACACACACACATACAGTCATAGTGTCACATACAGTCTCTCTCACACACATACAGTCATAGTGTCACATACAGTCTCTCTCACACACACACATACAGTCATAGTGTCACATACAGTCATAGTGTCACATACAGTCTCTCTCACACACACACACAGTCATAGTGTCACATACAGTCTCTCTCACACACACACATAGAGTCATAGTGTCACATACAGTCATAGTGTCACATACAGTCTCTCTCACACACACACACACACACATACAGTCATAGTGTCACATACAGTCTCTCTCACACACACACAGTCATAGTGTCACATACAGTCTCTCTCACACACATACAGTCATAGTGTCACATACAGTCTCTCACACACACACACACATACAGTCATAGTGTCACATACAGTCATAGTGTCACATACAGTCTCTCTCACACACACACATACAGTCATAGTGTCACATACAGTCACAGGAACCCCTAAAAAGACACCCACACACCCTGAATATATGGAGGAACCCCTGAAAAGACACCCACACACCCTGAATATATGGAGGAACCCCTAAAAAGACACCTGCACACCCTGAATATATGGAGGAGCCCCTAAAAAGACCCCACAACACCCTGAAAATATGGAGAAGCCCCTTAAAAAGACACCTGCACACCCTGAATATATGGAGGAGCCCCTAAAAAGACACCCACACACCCTGAATATATGGAGGAACCCCTAAAAATACACCCGCACACCCTGAATATATGGAGGAGCCCCTAAAAAGACACCCACACACCCTGAAAATATGGAGAAGCCCCTAAAAAGACACCTGCACACCCTGAATATATGGAGGAGCCCCTAAAAAGACACCCACACACCCTGAATATATGGAGGAACCCCTAAAAATACACCGCACACCCTGAATATATGGAGGAGCCCCTAAAAAGACACCCGCACACCCTGAATATATGGAGGAACCCCTAAAAAAACACACCCACACACCCTGAACATATGGAGGACCCCTAAAAAGACACCCACACACCCTGAACATATGGAGGAGCCCCTAAAAAGACACCCACACACCCTGAATATATGGAGGAGCCCCTAAAAACACACCCGCACACCCTGAATATATGGAGGAGCCCCTAAAAAGACACCCGCACACCCTGAATATATGGAGGAGCCCCTAAACAGACACCCGCACACCCTGAATATATGGAGGAACCCCTAAAAAACACCCGCACACCCTGAATATATGGAGGAACCCCTAAAAACACCCCCACACACCCTGAATATATGGAGGAATCCCTAAAAAGACACCCGCACACCCTGAATATATGGAGGAGCCCCTAAAAACACACCCACACACCCTGAATATATGGAGGAACCCTAAAAGACACCCGCGGGTTCGACCAGGTCGTTCAGATTTGCCGTTAACACCAGCTTTTAGGAGTCATTAAAATTATGCGCGCAAAGGCTGTGCGTTAAATCCTGCGCATAGATTGTAATACCATCCGCGTACCGGCGCACAAACGCATTTGCGCTCACAATGTTAAGTATAGGACGCGCGCATTACAGTACGCTCGCAAAGGGCACGTACAGCGCAAAGGGTTTTACCCCTCACGTTAATGCGTTTTTGCGCCGGCGCAAACGTTTGCGCGAAGATTGTAATGTAGCCCCTAGAATCTCATCACAAGTTTCATGGTGTTGTGGTCATGATGATTTCTAGACACTAGGTGGCGACAGAGCTCAGAGAATATGATTTAAATTGCTATTTGTCATTAATAAGGTTTTTAATCTGGATCTGTGCACATTGTATGTATAACTTTATATCACGTGCAAAGTAACAGCAGACTTTCCAATCACACAGCACTTTGCAGGAATATCTGCGCATTGCTTAAACATTGTTTCCCGCATAAAGTCACCTATCTTATCCGCATGAAGCAGATATTTATATAGCGCCGTGTGGCCTTATATTCTTTATATAGCTGCTTCCAGCCTCACTCGTCATTTCTCTGTGTACACTGAGTATTAGCATTTGATACTTATTTGGGATTTGATTCTCCTGCGTCTACAAGCGACTCTGAACCTGCGCTGCCAGCCCCGATCTCTGCCCGACCACAATCTCTCCATACCCCTGTTTTGTGTCACATACATGGAATTGTCCCCGAGTATTTCTCCTGCTTTTAGCTTTGGATTTTCTGTTATTTAACCCCTGGGTGACCTCCAGCCTGTATATTAAACCACGTGCATCATGTGACCTCAGGGAGTAACATGTATTAATGATACCCGAGTACCCGGAGCCCCCCCCCCGTGCATATAAATACTCATCACTGATTGGAGGGAACGGACACAGACAAGTCATTCTTTACGCGGCGTTTGTGTGAAATAGAAATCAGATTTATTGATTACAAATCTATCAGCGAGTATCAGTTCTATGATCAATCAATCAGTATAATCAGGAGCAAAGCCACGAGATCTCAAAGGATCAGCTTAATAGCCAGCGATCAGGGGGTTAAACATTCAGCCAATCCGCAATCACAGGGAAATAGCATTTACATCTGCACAACCTGATCCAGAAACTTTCCATTAAGAGGAATATTAAGAATGGGATTTTCCAGTAATGTTTGAGCCAGTTGGTGGATCTCATGTCCTGCTCGGCCCATTATCAGAGGGGGATCCCATCATGTTTCTGCACAAGCATTCCTATCTTTTTATACAATTACTAGGTGTAAAGCCTGCCCAGAGGGCAGTCTATTGATAAGTGTGGTGCGTATGAATGTTTGTGGAAAGGAATACACAGCAGCGTCAAGAAACGTTAAATATTTTTAGTGACTATTTTGAATAAATTTCTTTGAATACAACATTTTTAGTGAAACATGCATCAGTCCCTGGTAATAAGTAGCCTTGTTCACGTCCATCGATGAGTTTGATTTTAACGTCCGTAGAGCTCTTGACTCGAGAGAATGCAACATATAGTTGTCCATGGCTGAAGACGGGTTCTGGTAAATATATGCCAACTCTGTCAAAGGTTTGTCCTTGGGATTTGTTAATAGTCATTGCAAAGGCCAATTTAACAGGAAATTGTCTCCTTCGTAAAACAAATGGCAGTTCGGTGTTACTTGGGGCTAAATCAATTCTAGGAATGAAAATGTTTTTTGGTTCTGAGGTAGGTGTCAATACTTTAGCAATGAGCAAATTTTGTCGCATAGCTGTCACAATCAGTCTTGTTCCATTACACAGGCCTCTCTTTGTATTCAGGTTACGCAGGAGCATAATAATACTGCCAATTTTTAGTTTCAGTTTATGAACTGGCATCCCTGAAGGAGCCAATTCATTTAAGAACTCAATGGGGTAATTATCCTTGTCTTCCTGTGATTCATCATCAATAGAATCAGTGCTTAAATAAGTTTTGCTCTCACCTTCTAACAAACTAAGCACTTCTTCATTGATGTTGTCCACATCACAATTTTTGGGGCATAAAATCGCAGTTTTTTCAAACTTTGAAATATGATCAGGGTGTAAATGGTCACCATAAATTTCTTTAACAATGGAGTTTTTGCAGATCATTTTAGGTGGTATCTGAAATATATCTTGATGGAAGCCATATTGGTTTGTGAGTTTTCCATCGCCAAGTTTTATTAGCCAAGAGCTGAACTCTGGATCCACAGATCTTACATTTGTTTGCAGCTTTATGATCTTAAATTTATCCCATAGTGTATTGAATTTAATGCTGGATTCAACGATTGCTGATCGACTGCCATGTGCCACAACAGGTAGAGTTTGTCGGAAATCGCCTCCGAGGATAATTGTTTTACCGCCAAAAGGTTTGTTGTTTTTCATGAGCTCTTGCAGTAGTTTGTCAACGCATCTGAGAGCATCACTTGGAGCCATGGTTGATTCATCCCAAATTATCATTTTTGTTTTTCTAAGGATTGTGGCATCATTAGATGTTTGCCTCATTGATGATGTAGAAGTGTCCAACAAAGGAACAGGCAGTTTAAATTGTGAGTGATATGTGCGTCCACCCTCTAGCAAATTAGCAGCAATTCCAGTAGAAGCAACAGCTAATGCTATCTCTTTGTTTCCTCTAAATGAATGCAATAAAGTTTGGTATAGGTATGTTTTGCCACTACCTCCAGGACCATCGAGAAAGTAACACCTTTGGGGTAATGTATCGTTTTGGGTGGCAGAAACAATGTCTTCAAAAGTTTCTCTTTGTAGATCATTTAAAGCCGCCTGCATTTGTACTCCTATGTGACTTTGAAGAACTGCATCATAAATGTCTGTTGTTTTGACGGTTGAATAGTCGGTAGGCGTTGGTAAACCAAAATCCTGACATTTTTTCCCGTTAACAATTAAAATGTCCTGAATGTCTAATAGTGCATTATTGAGACATGGTTGGCATTCTGGTGTGTGGCCAGGGTGTCTTGATAAGTCTTCAATGAGTTGTTGTTTATATTTTTCAAATAGTTGTTTTGCATTTGGTGGAGATGCTAGAGCACAAATGTTGGCAAAAAGCCAACATCTCACTTGAAGCTTCGTGAAGAGTCAAGTCCCAAAATTCTTCATCCTGAAAAAGTCTGAGTCTTTGAGCAGCTTCTTTGAATGTTGGAAAATGCACACCACCAACTGTTCGGATATGTTCAAATGAGGTGGCTCCTTTAACATGGAGTAAAAGTAATCTTAAACAAAATCTCTCAACATCTGAATTTATGTTAACAGAGTACATTCGCCCAATAGTGTTATTCTCTCGATGTCTCAATCTCCTTTCCCATGTGGTATTTTTCTGTTGAAATACAAAATGTTGTGGAATATCAGTATACAGGAATTCGTGTGCAGCCACATCTACTCTGTTTAAGGTGAACCAAGCTGTCAATGTTGTGTCTCTTGATTGTGTTCTTTCTATAGCGTTCCTGATGTTATCTTCATTAAAGTATACCGACTGTTCGTCAGGAAGATGGATTTGTAAACGCACGATGGTATGTGTTTGATGGTGAATTTTGAATCCAAGAAGACGCCATGCCGCTTCTGGAGCTGTCACATATCTAGAATCCATGAAGGAGGTGATCTCGTCATGATGGAGCGTTGCATGTTCCTTGATGGCAATATTTGCACAGTCATGTCCTTTATAGATGTATTTGAATAAGTACTTTACACTTTTAATAGAAGCGCAGCTCTCAACGTTTATATGGCAGTTGTATTTTAAAGATAATAATGGGTTGTACGGCACAACCCAAGAGTTATTGATTATTTTTCCATTTACTTCAATAGAAGCAGCTGTTTGTGTTCTCCGGTACAGTGGATAGCCGTCCATGTTGGACAAAGTTTGGTCTTGGTATGGTTTTGGGTAGTTTTTTGAGCAAACACCATCAGCCATGCATGGCAAATTAATATTCTGAGGGCCACATGGTCCATGTAT
This sequence comes from Leptobrachium leishanense, assembly GCA_009667805.1. Classification (NCBI taxonomy): domain Eukaryota; kingdom Metazoa; phylum Chordata; class Amphibia; order Anura; family Megophryidae; genus Leptobrachium; species Leptobrachium leishanense. The sequence goes on from CM019063.1 coordinate 396,435,272, forward strand.
CATGTGTTTGACGACTATTGCATGTAATCGGGGTTGTGCGTGAATGTCGGGGATTTCTGCTGAAATGAAGCTATCAATAGCATCAGCATCTTTAAGCTTATCTTGAGGTGATAATATGAGTAAAATATGTGCATGAGGTAATCCACGTTTTTGAAACTCTATTACATGAATTTTAGCAACAGGTTTACCTAACACATGTTTGTCTGTGATGTCGTGTAGTAGTTCTTTTAGCTTTAAGTTGAAAACTTTGGCACCAAATCAGGGCGGTATTCCACTGCTTGACCTTCTGTAATATTTTCTATAATTTCTGGCCATTTTGGGTTGCATGTCATTGTTATGAAGAAGTCAGGCTTACCATATTTTCGCACAATAGCCTTGATGGCGTCTTGGTAGTTTTGCAGCATGTTTCTGGGACTACCCTGGAATGTTGATGGAAGTATTACTGCTTTTCCTGGTATCAAGCCCTGTTCTTCGGCAGCGTTTTGTAGATGGTCCATGAGACCTGTGTATTTTTCAACTCGTAATTTGGACTGATGTTGTGGTACATAATTGAGACGGTTACCTTCGGTCTTAACATATGCGTCTACAAAATACTGTTGAGTTAATTTGCCTGCATTTAAAAATGGGTTGAAATCTTTTCGGATGGAAAGCATGTAGCTATACAATTGCATTTGAGTGACTCTTTCTCTTGGCTTAGCAGACGAATGACTGCGTATGTTTTTTACAGTAGTAGGGGTGTAGTTAAGTTTAATGCGTGGTGACCAACTTTGGTCCCCGAAAGGAAATAAAAGTGGATAGAGCATCGGCTCTAAGTTTGGATCTAAAATGCTTATCCTTTCTGTTTTTCTGTCTGTGTTTTGCGTTCGGCAATGAATGATAAGATCTCGTTCGAGAGGAGGTTCTCCATCATCATTTTGGAAAATAATTGCTACCTCATTACTGCGAGGTGCGTTGTATCTGCGTTGATCGTCCGTGCGATCTTGTACTATCGCCATGGTGACAGTTGGTGTTATAGTGCCATTTTGTATAGCCTCCTGTAAGGATTCTTGTTCTACCTCATATAACATCTTACAGGCCTCAGCAAATGGATTGTTTTTATCCATAAAGGTGCTTAACTCTGTCATGAGCTCAGGGTTGCATTTTGAATTTTCATTAATCATGAGGCGTTGTTTAGCGCCTCATCGGGGTCAAGAATATATAGTTGTGCAAACTTTGGGTTCTCCTCATTGTGTGGATGAAGAGATGCAGTTCGGTGGTAAATCTGGCCATTAATTCTAAAGCAGTAAGGTCCATAACCAGGAGGAGGAGTAATGTTTGCCCCCATGGAAGCAAATGCTAATGAACTGTTGATTGAGCGAATATTTTGTTTGAAATTTTTGGAATGCTTATGAGCGCCTGTCATAAGACTTTCTATCAAAGGAGCAACTTTAATGGGCTCCATGTAGACTTTTCCTTTGTTGCAGCATTGAGTGAATAGTCTGTCGGATGGCTGGTGTGTATCAAAATGAAGTGCATTGCACTTGGTGCACAGAGCATTGCAGTTGGTGCACAGAGCATTGCAGTTGGTGCACAGAACATTGCAGTTGGTGCACAGAGCATTGCAGTTGGTGCACAGAGCATTGCAGTTGTGCACAGAGCATTGCACTTGGCGCACAGAGCATTGCAGTTGGTGCACAGAGCATTGCACTTGTGCACAGAGCATTGCAGTTGGTGCACAGAGCATTGCACTTGGCGCACAGAGCATTGCAGTTGGTGCACAGAGCATTGCAGTTGGTGCACAGAGCATTGCAGTTGGTGCACAGAGCATTGCACTTGGTGCACAGAGCATTGCAGTTGGTGCACAGAGCATTGCACTTGGCGCACAGAGCATTGCAGTTGGTGCACAGAGCATTGCACTTGGCGCACAGAGCATTGCAGTTGGTGCACAGAGCATTGCAGTTGGTGCACAGAGCATTGCAGTTGGTGCACAGAGCATTGCAGTTGGTGCACAGAGCATTGCAGTTGGTGCACAGAGCATTGCACTTGGTGCACAGAGCATTGCACTTGGTGCACAGAACATCGAGTTTTCCACAATAATGTTGCTGAACTGAATCATCCTGTTCATTGTTAATGATTTTATTAATTTTTGTTTGTGCACGTCGTACTTTGTGTGCCAAAGTGTTTTTGATTCTTTCTTGACTTCGTGCATTTTCATCCATATTAGCTCTTTCCTTTCTTTTCTGTTTTTTTTTTTTATTTCTGAAATTTTGTAGTTGCTCGTTCGGCGTGTCATTAGTGTTAGATTCTGTGTGATTTTCTCTCCTTTTAGCAACAGATTGTAGTTGTAAATCCATTTTTCTTTTGGGTGGCATTTTTTTTTTAAATACTATTAAAAAAATTGTTGTTTATGTGAAGTTTTCTTTGTTTTATATTGAAAGGGTTAAGTAGTTTGTGGGGTTTTTGGCAGAGGGGTGCACTGTTTTTTTGTTTGGACCTCCAAGGTTGTTTTTTTTTTAAAGTTTTTGTTGTGTTAGTGGGGCCGTTTATTGTGCTCTGCTCAGTGCTCTGTTCAGGGCTCTTGTGCTCCGCTATGTGCTCGTCGGTGCTCTGTTCTTGCGCTCTGTTCAGGGATATTGTACTATGCTTTGTGCTATTTATTGTGTTCTGCTCCGTGCTTTGATCGTTGCTCTTGTGCTCTGCTCCGTGCTCTTATCGGTGCTCTTGTGCGCTGATCGGTGCTCTGCTTGGTGCTGTGCTCTGTGTTGTTTATTGTGCTCTGCTCAGTGCCGTGCTCGTTGTTGTAGCGTTTATTGTGGTCTTGCTCTGTGGTCTGAGCTGTTTATTGTACTGTGCTTGGCTCTGTGCCTTTTATTGTGACGGGCTCTGTGGCGTTTATTCTGTTGTGCTTGGCTCCGTGCGTGGGTCAGTGACGTTTATTGTGGCTCGGCTCTGTGGCGTTTATTGTGCTTGGCTCTGTGGCGTTTATTGTGCTCGGCTCTGTGGCGTTTGTGTTGTGCTCGGCTCTGTGCCGTTTATTGTGCTTGGCTCTGTGACGTTTATTGTGCTTGGCTCTGTCCAGTCTATTGTGCTGTGCTTGGCTCTGCGGCGTTTATTGTGCTCGGCTCTGTGGCGTTTATTCTGTTGTGCTCGGCTCTGTGTCGTTTATTGTGTTCTGCGCGTTTAATGGTTTTTGCTCAGCTCTGCGCCTTTAATGGGTTGTGCTCAGCTCTGCGCCTTTAATGGGTTGTGCTCTGCTCTGTACCGTCTTTTGTGCTCTGCTTGGCGCTCTGCTCAGTGCTGGGCTCAGGTGCTGGGCTCTGGGCTCAGGTGCTGGCTCTGCGCTCGTGCTGTGCGCTGGGCTCGGTGCTGTGCTCTGGGCTCGGTGCTGTGCTGGGCTCTGCGCTCGGTGCTGTGCTTGGGTCTGCGCTCGGTGCTGGGCTCTGCGCTCGGTGCTGTGCTGGCTCTGCTCTCGGTGCTGTGCTTGGGCTCTGCGCTCGGTGCTGTGCTTGGGCTCTGCGCTCGGTGCTGTGCTCTGCGCTCGGTGCTGGTGCTGGGCTCTGCGCTCGGTGATGTGCTGGGCTCTGCACTCGGTGCTGGGCTCGGAGCTGTGCTGGGGTCTGCGTTTGGTGCTGTGCAGGGCTCTGCGCTCGGTGCTGTGCTGGGCTCTGTGCTGTGCTGGGCTCTGCGCTCGGTGCTGGTCTGGGTGCTGGGCTCGGAGCTGTGTGGCGTTTTCGCGCGCTTACATTGGTGGTCCAGCGGCGGGAGGCGCGTGCAACCTCCGTATACTGTTTTGGCGGGAGGCGCGCGAGGATACAGCTGCGTGCGCATCCTACCTCGCAAGACGCTTGTGTAACGAAAGCCTTTACCTGGGGTCAAAGGCTTTCGTGACGTCATACCGGCGACCAATGGAGAGAGAGAGGACGCTGGAAGTGGGACCGCCATCGCTGGAGGAGCTAAGGGCCGATGTCGGTGAGTATGTGTGGAACCGGTGGAGGACTCGAGGCCGATGTAGGTGAGTATGTGTAGGCATGCAACTCGACCGGCCTCCAGGCTCAAGCGAGTCCCCGGCTCGGCTGGGCCTCTAGGCCAACGCCAAGCCGGGGGCTCGCCTAAGCTTGGATACCGGCCGAGCAAGCAGGGTGGGTGTGGAGAGCACATACTCACCTACATTAGCCCTGAGCTCCAGCGGTGACTGTCCTCCGGCTGTCGCAGGCAGCTTGGCCGGCCTCCAGGCTCAGGCGAGCCCCCGGCTTGGCTTGGGCCTACAGGCCCAGCCGAGCCGGGGGCTCGCCTAAGCCTGGAGGCCGGCCGAGCTGCCTGCGACAGCCACCGCTGGAGCTCCGGGCCAATGTAGGGGGATGTTGCCTACACATACTCACCGACATCGGCCCTTAGCTCCTCCAGCGATGGCGGTCCCGCTTCCAGCGTCCTCTCTCTCTTCGTTGGTCGCCGGCATGATGTAACGAAAGCCTTTGACCCCGGCATTTTGACCCGGGGTCAAAGGCTTTCGTGACGTCATACCGGCGACCAACGGAGAGAGAGAGGACGCTGGAAGCGGGACCGCCATCGCTGGAGGAGCTAAGGGCCGATGTCGGTGAGTATGTGTAGGCAACATCCTCTTACATTGACCCGGAGCTCCACCGGTGGCTGTCGCAGGCTGCTCGGCCGGCCTCCAGGCTTAGGCGAGTCCCCGGCTCGGCTGGGCCTGTAGGCCCAAGCCGAGCCGGGGGCTCGCCTGAGCCTGGAGGCCGGCCTAGCAGCCTGCTCGCCAGGAGGAAGTCACCGCTGGAGCTCAGGGTTAATGTAGGGGAGTATGTGTAGGCAACATCGGCCCTGAGCTCCAGCAGTGACCGTCCTCCGGCTGTCGCTGGCTGCTCGGCCGGCCTCTAGGCTTAGGCAAGTCCCCGGCTCGGCTGGGCCTGTAGGCCCAAGCCAAGCCGGGGGCTCGCCTGAGCCTGGAGGCCGGCCTAGCAGCCTGCTCGGCCGGAGGAGGTCACCGCTGGAGCTCAGGGCTGATTTAGGGGAGTATGTTTTGGGAACTTCGGCCCTGAGCTCCAGCGGTGACCGTCCTCCGGCTGTCGCTGGCTGCTCGGCCGGCCTCTAGGCTTAGGCGAGTCCCCGGCTCGGCTGGGCCTGTAGGCCCAAGCCAAGCTGGGGGCTCGCCTGAGCCTGGAGGCCGGCCTAGCAGCCTGCTCGGCCGGAGGTCGTCACCGCTGGAACTCAGGGCCGATTTAGGGGAGTATGTTTTGGAACTTCGGTCCTGAGCTCCAGCGGTGACCGTCCTCCGGCCGTCGCTGGCTGCTCGGCCGGCCTCTAGGCTTAGGCGAGTCCCCGGCTCGGCTGGGCCTGTAGGCCCAAACCAAGCCGGGGGCTCGCCTGAGCCTGGATGCCTGCCGAGCAGGCCGCGACAGCCGGAGGACGGTCACCGCTGGAGGATCGGGGCTTGCGGCGTTTAAACACACGGGTAGCTGCGCGCGGCTCGTGACGATTTTTTTTTTTTTTTTTTTTGCAGGCGGCCGGCACGCGCAGCTACCTGTTTGTTTTAACGGCCACTTTCAAATGTCCGTCGCGCATGCGCAGACCGCTTTTGGCGACGGACACTTGAAGGCTTACTCTTTTATAGTATAGATGGGATTTTCCAGTAATGTTTGAGCCAGTTGGTGGATCTCATGTCCTGCTCGGCCCATTATCAGAGGGGGATCCCATCATGTTTCTGCACAAGCATTCCTTTCTTTTTATACAATTATTCTTAATATGGGATTATTAGCTAAACCCAGCAAGGCATTCTATGGGTTAAAGAGTTTTCACTCCTAGAAATCATTTTAACTGACACAAAATCACAAAATCCCCAAATTCCCACCCAGGAAACCCCGAATCCAGCATGGAGCGGCTCGGTGAAGGCGACAGTGAAGGTGTGTAAGTGTCTGATCGGGTCACACAGCTCATAAAAGGACAAACGTCCGGCCTCATAGTCCAGGAATATCCCAAATCTATAACAGGAAAAGGAGTGAGGGAACCAGATTAATTTACTGTCATGTAACATATAATACAATTTATTATAATTCTTCTCCAAACCCCAGGACTTGTTATTATTTCCAATCAGTGACTGCTCTCCCCTCCTCTCTATACTGGGATAGGTCATCCCGACCCTCCACCGCCCTGATTCACTGACCTCCACTTCCCAGTAATGTCGCCCTGAGGAGAAACTCCTGGAGCTTAAAACCTGAGGATAATACTGAAATCTCTCTGGTGTTTCTGGGCGTCTCTGATTTATTCCTGACCAGGAAACAGTTTTCAAATCCTCTGATACAGAAACACCATTACTATCCGTGTTTACATCCGGTAACATGTCTGAAGCCTCCAGTACACGGCGCCGTCTCGTTACTCTGGTCACAATTAGGGATGAGCCAAACGACCCCAGAGTTCGGGTCGGGCCCGAACCCGAATTTTTCCAAATGTTCAGGTCCGAACCCGAACTCGAACCCCATACAAGTCATTGGGGCTGAAAATTCATTTTTTAGAGTGCCCTCCAAGACGGCATATATGCTAGATATTTGCCATAAAAGGTGTATGGGGGTCCAGGTAGTGCCCTGGGGGACAGGAAACAAGGACAAAAAGTTAAAAAAAAAACGTTTTTAAAGGAACAGTGAATTTTTCATGAAATAAGGGTTAAAAATAAAAACGAAAAATTCCTTCAAATATCGTGCCTAGGAGGTCCCCATTACCTGCCCGTGAAGTGGCGGATTTCTAGGATGTATAGAAACACTTAAAAACAAAAAAATGATGTTTCAAATGATGGTAAACAGTTTTCCTTTAATCTATCCATAAACAACTGCTTGGGGCGGCAGCCTGTATGAAAAGAGGAGACAGTTTCGGACACGCAGAAAAAGTTTACTGATTTTTTTTGGCGGTGAAAAGCAGGAGAATGACTGGAGAATGGAAAATTCTAGACCTAATAGCCGATTTGGAAAGTGAGATAAATGGGAGAATTTTTCTGGTTTGGCTATTTTGACCTAGAATTTTCACTTCTCCAGTTATTCTCCTGCTTTTCACCGCTCTCTGAATAACCCTGTCAGGGTTATTCAGAGAGCGGTGAAGAGCAGGAGAATGACTGGAGAATGGAAATTTCTAGGTCAAAATAGCCAAACCAGAAAAATTCTCCCATTTAGGCTAGGGTCAGACTAGCGAATTTTTAAGGTGCGTTTAGGCGCACTTAATCACGGCCGCACTAGCAGCAAATGACGGGCAATGACGGCCAATATACGAAGTACGGTCGCACGAAAGTCCGGCTGCGCAATCCAAATGGAAAATGAATGCATTTTTCCGAGAACGCAGAACTGCCAGTACGTCGTACAGAGTCCGCTGCATCCACTAGCGGCATGTGTGCGTGATTTGGAGACATCAGACCCTGCTCATGTCCGGCCAACATAACGTCCAGACACCCAAAGTTTCCTGGTTTGGACCCGTAAAAAAAAAAAAAATCAGACCCAAAAATGCGCATCGTATGACCGTTTAAGCGCTTTCCGTGAAAAAACACCTCAATGCGTTCGGACGCACTTTTTGACAGTCGCTGTGAAAAATGCGTTAGTCTGACCTTAGCCTTATCTCACTTTCCAAATCGGCTATTTGGTCCAGATTGTTCTCTTTTCCTGCCATTCTCCTGGTTTTCACCTTTCTCTGAACAACCCTGAGAGAGAGGTGAAAGCCAGGAGAACTGGCAAGAGAAGAGAACAATCTAGACCAAATAGCCGATTTGGAAAGTGAGATAAATGGGAGAATTTTTCTGGTTTGGCTATTTTGACCTAGAATTTTCACTTCTCCAGTTAATCTCCTGCTTTTCACCGCTCTCTGAATAACCCTGTGAATGTTTAATCCCAAAGTGAAAAATAACATTGCTTTAGATGTTAAAATCAGGCAATGAGGAAATTTTGTATTTTTTCACACAGCAGTTAAATGCCGCATATTAGGACGGTTTAGGAGGGAAATTACTCACTCAGAACAGAAGCAGACACCACACCTTCATTCTACATAAAATGTATCAAATTGATTAGACCAGACAAAAACATCTGTTGTTGTTATGTTTTTAAAAAAAAAAGGTAATTTAAAGGTGAGAATCTTTCCACGTACACATTAGTTTTTAATTCAATATCTAATAAACCGTTGCTTATAATATTCTGCAGTAAAGAGTGTCTTTATTTCTCGATTTTTTTTTTAGTATTTTTTAAGCTTTTTTTATACTTTTTTCAAAATTTCTTTTTTTTCCCGAACCGAAACCGAACACGGCAAAATGTTCGGAGTTCGCGATCTACCCGAACAGGCTAAGTTCGGGCCGAACTCTGAACCGTCCGAACCCGAACCGCTTATCCCTAGTCACAATCCCAGCTAGGCCTGAGTGTAAAGTCACTGAGATCAGACCCACATCCAGATCTCCTGCATCATGGATGAAGAGAATAATCGTCTCCAATTGTCCGTCCTTTAACCCCTAAGACCCTGTCTTAGGCACACCTTGAGTTAACTCTCCTTCTGCGCAGGGAGAGAGAAAAAATCCTTCAAAGAAGACACACGAGGCATGTATTTTTGTCTGGCAATTTTCTCTCTGCCTTCCAACGTTTTTTGACACATATTTATGCTTCTAACGAAAACGTTGTCTCTTTATTTCATTGGTTAACATTTCAAAACATAGCATAGTTCATTGGCCAGTTTCAATACAGGTCTGGTGACACATTTCTGGACAGTCCCGTGGCCCGAGGCATGTGATTTCTTGAGACATGTGATTTCTTGAGACATGTGATTTCTTGAGACTTGTGATTTCTTGAGACATGCTATCCATCAGCACTTTTATCACTTCAGAGAAACTTGCAAACATCAGCATTTTTGTCATTTTAAAGACATTTGCAAACATATTGAGAAGTGAAACTTAATCCTATAATACTGCTGATTATCAATTTATCTTAAAACTATTTCTTATATTTAAACCTTAATTTATCTATTAATATTATAATTCATGGGGTGTTATTTAACTACTTATAGGGTCCTTCTTATAGGTTAGCAGATGGTGGTCTGAGGATTCCTTTTCCTTCAATCCCCTCTTAGAATCATAGTATGATCATACTATTTGATTCTTTCTTTGTTTCATCTATCTACTGTAAGTTAGTATGGGTTGGGGAGCGAGACCCTCAATACCCATGTGGATCAATATAGAACCAGGGGGGCTGTACCTGCCACGGAACGGGTAACACATGGCAGTCTCCCAGTGCCTATTTATCTTCCTAACCTACAGTATATTTTACTTCCTATTAGCTATTCGGCGGAGTTGGACATATTCTGCATAATCATTTGGAGTGGCGGTAGAGGTGTACTGTACATCATGGTGGTGGGGTTACCCTTGGCCATCATTCGTTTCAGACAGGGCATGAGGCAATAGACTATTACTGCAATACAAAGAACAATTAACAATAGTATAATGCCTAGTTGTATCAGGGCCTGTCTCCACCCTTTAAACCACCCGAAGTATTGATCCCAAGGGTTATCTATACCAGAGTTACGTTTCATTTCTTCGGAGAGCTCAGTTAGTTTTTTTATGGCGCGGGTCACCTTTCCATTTGGGCCTACATTATCAGGGATGTAGGTACAGCATGTACCTGTCCCCTCTATCATTTTGCATACTATGACGGAATGGGATGTTGTCCGCCTGCGGGTGTGCTCCTATCTGCGTGCCCCTGGCGCTTACCGCTGGCCCGACTACCGAGTGCCGCCGCACTCGGCGTCTCGTGCGGCCTGGAGTGACCCTGGGGAAGGGTTAGCGGGCGGTGGAGGGGACCCCTGCGTGGAACCAGCCCGACCACTGAGTAACACGGTACTCAGCGTCTCGAGCAGCTGGTTCACTGACCTTGTGGGTGTGGGAGACGTCTGCGGAACGGCCGTGCGAATACGGGGATCGGATCTGCCGCGGAGGAATATTTGTATCTTTGAGCGGAGGACTTTTCGAATCTTACGGGACCGGGTGAATCTTCGGATCGGATTGGCGATCTCCGTTGGGGAAATATTCGGATCTCGCTGGATCGGCTGAATATTCGGATCTGATCCCTGCTCACTTGGTATACCGAAGCGCGGTACGCGGTCCGCGCCTTCGGATCGGATCTCACCTCGGTCGATTATTCTTAAATCCGTCGGCCGTACGCTACACCTCTGTCCTGATGCGGGATACAGGCACAGGGCGTTCGGTTCGGATCTTAAGTTTGTTCAGAACTTATGCTGGACACCACATCCTGAGACCGCGCGGGATCTCAGACAATAGAATGCGGCGGAGAATAAAAGTCATCAGGCGAGGCTGGATGCACTGGTAAATCTGGGTTTATTTTTACACATCACATACATTTATAAACTTTACACCAACAAGAGAACAATGGGGATCCCTGCCCGCCCACACAAGTCCCATTGGCCGTTACGAATCGAGGAGTTGCCGATTCGGACCGGATGGTCCGAATCGACCATTTTACGATTCGACCGGATGGTCCGAATCGGCCATTTTACGATCCGATTATTCTGATCGGAACCACGAGGCGATCGGAAAATGGCGGCGGGCAAGGCAGACAAAGGGAATTACATTTCACAATATACCAACGGGGACACCTTATTACACCACACACAAATCCACATCTAAATAAAATACTCGAAACCCCGTGGGTGCCACAGCACCTAAGTGTCCATGGGTATAACTGCCACTATGAACCGCCCCTGGCTGAGGGTGATGGGCCATTCCGTGACACATACACCTCCTTTTTCAGCCAATATCATGTCCAGAGCCATTCGGTTCTGGAACGTCATAATGGATGTGGATTGTAGTTGGTCAGCGAGGCCCTGTAAAGCTTTGCGAGTATAATTAACAAATCTCTGCTGGTTATAATATAAATAGTTAATCCAATCTACATTCTTATTAATAGTAACAAGAGGTGCTAGGAATGACTCAAACCCTGCCTTTACCTGATCCCTTGCTTTAAATTCATCAGGGACCCCTCTTGGTACCCCTATAACGTCAATATAGACATGCGGATCAAGACTACCTTGTGGGCTTGGGACTTCCCTTTTCCTGCGACGTGAGCTAATATTTGGAATTTCCTCAGGATCCGAAACAATATGAAATCCCATTATGGCCTTAGCTAGGGCACATTCACCTGACCATTGAAGGGGCAGACGCGCCCTAATCTTGAGGTCTCCACATATCCAGTAGAGATCCCCAATCAGAAAAACTTGATTCTGTAACTTAGTACTGTTGATATTGCTATAATTGGCACAATAACCCTCGGGGAAGAAGGTGAGGTTCCTACCTTTTTCTACTGACCTATAGCAGGTATAGTTCCCTGGGTAAACATGTATCCCTTCTCCTGGTTGTGGGAGGCGTGTTAGTATGGGGTAGCTATTCTTCCAATATTCACATAAACTCTGGCTATCAGTGGTGTTAGTATATAAACTAAGAAAACATTCTTCTACATCTTGCGGAATATTAAAAGGTACAGTGCCTAGATGCGGCCTAGCAGCACCACACACATTATTATTATTATTATTATTCTTTATTTATAAAGCGCCAGCATATTCCGCAGCGCTGTACAATAAGCACAGTACAGACAGGGTTACAATACATTGAACAACATTTGACAAACAGTACAGGAGGAGATGAGGCCCTATTCCCGTAGGAACTCACAATCTGGGAGGGTTGGGGTTGGAAACAGGAGGAGAGGACTGTAAGGTGAGAGTGATTGATGGTTGCGTCAGTGAGTTGGGTGGTAGGCTTCCCTAAATAGGAACGTTTTAAGGAGCGTTTGAAGGAAGAGAAGTTAGGGGAAAGTCTGACAGCACGAGGGAGAGCGTTCCAGAGAGTGGGGGCTGCGTGTGAGAAATCCTGCAGTCTATCATGGGAAGAGGTGATGCGGGGAGAAGCTAGGCGCAGGTCACTGTTTGACCTTAGGGAGCGGGCTGGGGTGTATTTGGTGATTAGTGAGGACAGGTAGTGGGGAGCTGAGTTAGTGAGGGTTTTGTAGGTAAGGATAAGGATTTTGAACTTAATTCTGCAGTGGATGGGGAGCCAGTGAAGGGACTCGCAGAGGGGAGCGGCAGAGACAGAGCGGCGGGTGAGGTGAATTAGCCTGGCGGAGGCGTTCAGGATGGATTGTAGGGGATTGTACGGTTATTGTTTAGGGCACTAAATTTTACCCATTCTAGCCAAACATTTACATCTGAAAATCCTGTTTCCATTACTATGCTGTCTTCATAGGTGGGATTGGCTATTGATTTGGTGTTAGGTAGGAGAGGAGGAGGTCTCACTACCTCTCCATATTTCCTGGGTAGGAATGGGTTAGTATATGTGACCTCTAATTTCCCTAAGAGATCCCTACCTAGTAGACTAATCGGACAGTCTTCTATGATTGTAAACGCATGATGCAGTAGTGGTTTACCATGAGGGGTGGTGAGTGCTAAAGGGCGGGTGGAAAAGGTTTTGGTAGATACCCCGTTAATATTATAAGTTTCATATCTTCCTGTGTAAAATTGCGACCATTACACGCCTTTTTTAAATATGTAATAGCTCCTAATGGGGCTTCTCTTGGTTTTGGACAGTGTTTTAAAATCTTATTAATATCCTCTATTTCTATCGCCTTTTTAAGTAACTTATTCCCCACGGTCATAAATGGAAAATGGGTTTTGTTGGTGTTATTCTCATATCTTAAGGGCTTATTAATGGCGATCCTTTGTTATATACGAGTGGCCATAATAACGAAAGCCAGTATATATTCTTCCTTTTTTTTTTTTTTCTCGTCTTTGGATGTGGATGGGGCCGAAGGTTTCAAATCCTCCATTGCCCCTACCGCACCCAAGACCTCTGTATCAGTAAAGGGACGGATATATGGATTGTCTATAAGACGGAGGGGGTCGTGGTTCCCAGCTGGCACGGGGTATTTCTTGTTTATTCCGTGGTATACTCTGTTCTATTTTATGCAGTCTGGCGCTGTCAGAGGACAATGGGGTCCCTCTTCTACATTGTTTACTTTGCCTGTTAAACTAGTATTCTGTCACCATTTAACCATTGTCCCCCCCTCCCCAATTTCATATACTGCATGTCCCACTGAGGGTCTCCCTGATAATAGGGCCATGCCTCGGTGTCGTTGAGACATAATCCTTTCACTATATCCATATAGAATGGGCTGTGGTCTCCCTGTCTGAGGAAAGGATCACAACTCCCACTGCTTCTGTCCATCCCGCCAGATTATCTATCCATGGGTTAATTAAATAGCAATCTGTGCCCCCTACTCGTGCTACATAATCTTTACAAAACTCTCCTATTTTCGGTAAGGGATATTCTTTAACCTTGCTACTTTGAATACCCATGGCTAGTTGTACAATTGAATAATCAGGCAGGTAAAATAGAGAAAGAAAGAAAAAAAAGAGGCTCTTCACAGTGCTCGAAAAGAAAAACAACTTAAATTCTTACTATATATATATATATGGGTTCCACCAGCCAGCTGCGAGATTGCGGAGTTCACGTGAACTCGGCCGTCCAGACCTCAGGTTCGTCTGAGTCCTAGTCCCCCCAGGCTTCGTGGAGCACAGCAGCTGGATGGTGGCGTGGATGGGCCTGATGCGGATGCCCAATCTTCTGAGGGATCGATGGTCCGGGATACGCCGCCGAGGGAGCTGCGGTCTGGCCTGCGGAGGAGGGTGAGCATGGGGAGCGCTGCGGTGTCTCCACCTTTACTTACAGGTGCGGCTGGAGGTGCGGACCCGGCTTCGAGTGAGCGGCGTAAGACCCCCCTCCGTCCCGGGCAAGATGGCCGATGGCTGCAGCGCTCGAGGAGCCCTCTTGGAGCTGCGGCGCTTCCGGTGGCCGGAAAGAGAATGACGCGGAGGTCTGAGTCCACCCCCAAGCCCCCTCCTGCTCGGCGCAGGGCTGTGGCGTCACGGTCGAAGGGACGGGCACGCCCACAAGATGGTGGCGTCCATGCTGGGGACGGAAATGCACGGAATAGAGCGATTTCGGCGGCTGCAGCATCGGCTTCTTCATCTGCAGTGGCTGTGGACCGAACAGCGCAAGGAGCGGCTGATTCTGGAGGTAGATCTGTGGCTCGTGGGGCCCGGGATCTGCGCTCTCCTGCCGGGAGTGGCTGGGAATCCAGGCCCGAGGATCTTCGGGATGCAAGGAGGTCGGCTGGTCGGGGGTTTCCTGGGTGTCCATCGCGGACCCGTTGGTTCCTGTTGCTCCGGTGGATCCTGGACGATCATCCCTTCTGGTGGCACGTGAGTCTGATCTTGGTGGGGCGGTTTCTGGCTTGCAGGGTCGTTCGGTCCCTGCTGCGTCAGGTAGGATGGAGGGGCTAACAACGGGGTTCATGGAAACCTTGGTTGCGGCTTTCAGGCAGTGGCAGGATGGGGCGCCGGCGGTGTCGCACGCGGCTGCGTCTGGATCACCTGCGGGTGTTGCGTTGGCTGGGGGCGCAGCGCCGGTGCTCGCTGTTGCGTCGGCCGCTTTAGGGGTCCCTGCTACGGCTCCCGTGGTGAGTCTTCCGCTGGCCCCTGCTCCTGTTCCAGCCCCTGCGGTGTTTGGCGCGGCGTTACCTGCTGCGGTGGTGGTTTTGGCTCCTGCGGTTTTGAGCGGTCCTGCGACGCCGGGTTAGTGTGGCTCCAGTGCCTGGGGCGGTTGGTGCGGAGGTGCGCTCTTATGGGGCGTGTGATTTGACTCCACTGGGCTTGACGGTTTCTGCTGAAGTGCGGGAGAAAATTTGGAAAGGGGAGTACGTGGACGTGCTCACTTTGATTTCCCCGGATAGGGAGACAGTGGATCGGCCAAAGCGTATGGATCCTTTACCGGGTGACAAGGAAAAAGAGAAAGTGAAGCCGTTGCCGCAGACCTTCGGCAATTGGCTTCAAGGTTTTCTGGCGTATAGCGCGATTTTGTGCGAGCGATTTCCGGAGCGCGGCATAGCTTTATTTTCTTACTTGGATCTGATTTGGGGGGCTTACAAGATTTACGGGGGGCTTTGCTGGTTTAAATATGACCAACAGTTTTGTCAGAAGATGGCGGTGCGGCCCGGGCTCCGTTTTGATTTGCAGGATACCAATCTGTGGTTGCTGCTCATGACGCCGAACCGTCCGGTGGTGTCACCCTTTCCTGGATCCGCAGTGCCCAGAACCCCAGGAGCGCCAGCAGGTACCGGAAAGGGGTGGTGCTGGCTCTTCCATGAGTCCCAGTGCCGTTGGGCCGCTAATTGCCGTTTCAAACATGAGTGTTCCTCCTGTGGGGGCATTTCGATGCTTTAGAAAGGGACATGGCTCGGCCTTTAGGGCTTCAGGTCGGGGTAAGCCTGATAGAAGGGATCACCCCGGTGATGGTTCGGGCTATGGTTCCTTGGCTAGACAGGTACCCCAATAGACAATGCGTGGAGTTGTTGTTGGTAGGTTTTCGTGACGGTTTTGTTATTCCGCATGTGGCGTCGGATTTTCCTCAATTTTCTCAAAATTTCTGTGCGTCAGCGAGACGATGTTGTGGCGGACAAGTTGGCTAAGGAGGTTCGGTTGGGTCAGATGGTGGGTCCTTTTGCGGAGCTCCCCTTTTCTAATCTTCGGGTGTCTCCATTGGGCATTGTGCCCAAGAGGGAGGAAGGTAAGTTCCGCATGATCCACCATCTTTCCTACCCGGCCGGTCTTTCTGTTAATGACGGGATTGGGAAAGAGGGATGTCGCGTGCGATATTCCTCTTTTGCCGAGGCATTGCAGATTGTGCGGGAGGCTGGTCCTGGTTATTTGTTGGCGAAGGCAGATATTGAGTCAGCGTTTCGTTTGCTGCCAATTCGGCCGGACTGCTAACATCTGCTGGGGTGTTCGTTTCGTGGGGCATTTTACTACGACCGGTGTCTCCCAATGGGCTGCTCGATCTCGTGTTATTATTTTGAGTTATTTTCTTCATTTTTGCACTGGGTGGTGTGTCGGCGCGCTGGTCGGAATTCGGTGGTCCATTATTTGGATGATTTCCTGTTTGTGGGACCGGCGGATTCGGGCGACTGCGCCACGCTGCTGCAGATTTTCCGTGAGGTTGCCAGGAACTTCGGTGTGCCGTTGGCTGAGGAGAAGACGGAGGGCCCGGTTCAATCGCTTGCTTTTTTGGGCATTGAAATCGATACCGTCCTCCGGGTTTTCCGTTTGCCGGTCGACAAAATCCAAACCTTGTTGCGGTTGGTGGGGAGGGCGCAAGGGGTTGCGAAAATGCGGCTTTCAGAGATTCAGTCGCTATTGGGTCACCTGACATTTGCGTGCCGGGTGATGCCAATGGGCCGGGCTTTTTGTCGCAGGTTGTCTCTGGCTACTGCCGGGATACGCGCGCCCCACCACTTTGTGCGCATCTCTAGTGCTTTGAAGGCGGACCTGGTGGTGTGGCAATCCTTCTTGCTGCAGTACAATGGGCTGACGCATTGGCAGGAGGCGGACGAGGACAATCATTCCCTCAAGCTTTTTGCTGATGCGTCTGGGGCGCATGGCTTTGGTGTGTACTTCCAGGGCGCTTGGTGTGCCGAAGCGTGGCCCCCGCATTGGGCGGCGTCTGAATTGGTGAGGAATCTCACTTTTTTGGAACTCTTTCCGTTGATTGTGGCCTTGGAGCTGTGGGGGGAACGTCTGGCTAATAGACGGGTGGTGTTCTGGATGGACAACATGGGCGTGGTGCAAGTGGTGAATCGTTCGTCGTCCAGTTCCCCTCCCGTCTTGGCTCTTTTGCGACACCTGGTGCTGCGCTGTCTGGAGCGAAATGAATGGTTGCGGGCTCGGCATGTGCCGGGTGTCCGGAATGTAATTGCTGACGCTCTCTCCCGGTTCCAGTGGGACCGTTTTTGGCAGGTGGCTCCGGGGGCAGCGAGGGCTGTGACACCCTTTCCTCTGTGGCTCTGGACCCTCGCTTCACCGGGCTGAGAATGTTGCTGGAGGACTCTTTGTCGGGAGCATCGTGGACTGCCTACTCTCAGGTCTGGCGGAGGTGGGGGTTGGTGGCACGGGAGGAACGGGGGTGGCTTACGGCGGCGGACCGGAGGTGGGCCACCTTGACTTATTTTAATTCCCTCCAGGAGAGAGGGGGCTCTGGTTCAGGAGCGGCCAAGGTTCTGACTGCCCTGTCTTTTTTTGTGCAAGGCGCTGGGGTGGGAAGATGTGGGTCGGGATTTCCTGCTTCGCAGAATTGTTTCGGGTTGGAGACGGACGACGCTGCCTGATGTTCGGCGCCCGGTTTCTGGCTCTATGTTTTTGGATTTGATGGAGTTTCTGAGTGGGGTCTGTCGCGATTTTTTTGAAGCGCAATTATTTCGGGTGGCATTTGCCTTTTCTTTTTATGGTGCCTTGAGGGTGGGGTAGTTGGTTGCTCCGAATTCTCGGACCCATTCGGCATTGCGTTTTTCCCATGTCTCGGTGGCTGCCGCACAAGAACGGGTTTTTATTGCCAGGTCGAAAACGGATCAGTTGGGTAGGGGTGTACTGGTTACGTTGGAGGCGGTTGGGGGACCTGGGTGTCCGTTGAGCCTCACGCGGGAGTATTTAGCGGTGCGTCCGGAGTTGGCTGACTCCTTTTTGGATCACCTTAATGGTGTTCCTCTGACCCGGTATCAATTTTCGGCTGTGTTTAAACAATGCGTGCGAGTGTTGGGTTTCGACCCGGGATTGTTTGCTTCTCATTCGTTTCGAATTGGCGCGGCGACGGTGGCTGCGAGCGCAGGCGCATCGGACGGCATGATTCGGCGGTTGGGCCGGTGGCGCTCGGATCGCTTTCGCTCGTATGTTCGTCCTAACTTTTTGTAATTGCAGGTACTTCCCCGCGGTTGGTCTGGATATTGGGTCATTCCTTCGTACATTGGGTGGCCGTGCGGGCTGAACAACGGCCGCATGGCAGGAACCTTGGCTTTTCAAAGGAAGCGGTGGAGATTTGCTGGTTGGGTATCCGGGGTTTGCGTTGGGCTCGGGTGTCGAGGGAATGTGAGAGTTTGGCGGGGATGGTCCCCAGGGAGATTATTTTAGTGGTTCATGCGGGGGGGAATGATTTGGGGATTGTTAGTTCGGTGGACCTGATTCGGGCTATGAAGCTGGATCTGGCACGCTGTTTTGCTAGATTTTGGGGTTTGTCGCTGGTGTGGTCCGATATTATTTCTCGTCCTCGTTGGGAGGAGATGGCGGCCCCAAGGGCAATTGACAGGGCCAGGAGGAGGGTTAACAGGGAGGTTTCCAAGTTTGTTAGGCATTTGGGGGGGCTGCGATCCGTCACAGGGAATTAGAAGGCGACAATCGGAATGTGATTCGGGGTGATGGTGTTCATTTGACGGACATTGGTCTGGATATCTTTTTGCTTGGTTTGATGTCTGGAATCGAGGAGGCGCTGTCTGCGGTGGGGCGCAGGGGCAGCCAGTAGGAGGCCATGGTGCCCCTGGCGTTGGCATGGTTCCTGGACAGCGGTGCTTTAAATTGGCTAAGCCGCCTTCGGGTGTGGCATTAACGAGAAGAGCCCCGCTTGATCTCGGTCAGGCGGGGTGACGAGCTCCTGGTTTTGGATCGGTGAACTGCCTATTACAGGAGTAATAGGGCGGATATCGGAGGAAAAGCACTGCTGGGTTACATGGTGTAAATATTTAATAAAGCTGTGGCCCTTTCCAGTTAAGAAGGTGTTGTGTCTTCTTTATAATTAAGGGGTATGGGTCAAGGAGGTCCCAGGTTTAAGCAGTCATGTGAGTTTTATTGCTGTGGAGCTCTGTGATACACTCATACACATCGCACATTACTGTGAGTTTTATTGCTGTTGAGCTCTGTGATACACTCATACACACAGCACATTACTGTGAGGTTTATAGTTGTGGAGCTCTGTGATACGCTCATTCACACCATAAGCAGCCAATGAGGCAAGTGGCACGTCGGCTAGTCTTGGCAAAACCTGCCTGTCAGTAAGAGGTTAATGATGCTCTCCTGTTCACCTGTTTTATGTGTTGCACCTTTACAATTGTTATTGAAAAAAATTGTTTATTACATTTTGGAGTGGTTAAATATTTGTAAAATTTGTATGCGTTAGTGATTATTTTTGGTTGGGGGGGCACTCATGAAAGACTTGCTCCCGGGCGCCACATGATCTCGCTGCACCTCTGCTTTATTGCCATTATACACACAATAAACACAATCCCGGCTCACACCTAATCCCGCTGCTCCTTGTAGGATCACATGAGACGTCCTGTGTGATCTATTCACTCACCTGTAGCTGGAGATCTCCATTAGGGATGAGCCGAACACCCCCCGAGTTCGGTTCGGGCCCGAACCCGAACTTTCCGTATGTTCGGGTCTGAACCCGAACACGAACTCGAGCTCCATGCAAGTCAATGGGGCTGAAAATTCGGTTTTTAAAGTGCCAAGAAGGCACATATGCTAGATATTTGCCATAAAAGGTGTATGGGGGTCCGGGTAGTGCCCTGTGGGACAGGAAACAAGGACAAAACGATTACAAAAAAAAGTTTTTAAAGGGACAGTGAGTTTTCCATGAAATAAGTGGTTAAAAATAAAAACCAAAAATTCCTTCAAATATCGTGCCTAGGAGGTCCCCATAACCTGCCCGTGAAGTGGCGGATTTCTAGGATGTATAGAAACACTTAAAAACAAAAAAATGACGTTTCAAATGACGGTAAATGCTTTTCCTTTAATTTATCCATAAACAACTGCTTGGGGCGGCAGTCTGTATGAAAAGAGGAGACATTTTCGGACACGCAGAAAAAGTTTAGTGATTTTTTTGGCTAAATTATTGTGAAACTTATGCAGGCTTTGGATGAAAGTAACAATAGGTGCTTCAAAATTGGTCCTTTAGCATCCCCAACAGTGCCGTCACACCGTAACCCCTCTGAGGATATGAATCTGATACAGGCGTCAGTGGCAGTGCACCCAAATATTGTGCTTTTGGTGCCAAGCCTGCAAGTACTATCATATAGTAACCCCTCTGTGGTATTGTGGAAGAATGCAGGGGTGGACCTTGCGGTCCTATATTAAAAAGATATGCATCTGGTAAAGGCGTCAGTGCACCCAGATATTCTGCCTTTGGTGCAAGACTGCCAGGCCAGCAAGTGTCATCATACAGTAACCCCTCTGTGGTATTGCGGAAGAATGCAGGGGTGGACCATGTGGTCCTATATTAAAAAGATATGCATCTGTTAAAGGTGTCAGTGCACCCAGATATTGTGCTTTTGGTGCCAGGCCAGCAAGTACTACCATACAGTAACACCTCTGTAGTATTGTGGAAGAATGCAGGGGTGAACCTTGCGGTCCTATATTAAAAAGATATGCATCTGGTAAAGGTGTCAGTGCACCCAGATATTATGCTTTTGGTGCCAGGCCTACAAGTGCCATCATAATACAGTAACCCCTCTTTCGTATTGTGGAAGAGTGCAGGGTTGGACCCGGCGGTTCAAAAAATTAAAATGATATAAATCTGGCACAGGCGTCAGTGCAGCCAAATATTGTGCCTTTCATGGCAGCAAGTGCCTTCACACCGTAACCCTTTTGTGGTATTGTGGAAGAGTTCAGTGCTGGAGGTTTTGTGAATGCAGAAGAGGACATCCCCGAACTATTCCATTACTTCAGCATCAGGGGATTGATAGCTGCTGATCCAGGACTGATTCATTTTTATAAATGTCAGCCGGTCTACAGAGTTGGTGGACAGACGCACTCTTTTGTCTGTGACAAAACCTCCAGCGGCACTGAACGTCCTTTCAGAAAGCACGCTAGATGAAGGGCAACCTAGTAGCTGCATAGCATATTGGCTAAATTCTGGCCAGTGATCCAATTTCAACACCCAGTAAGCCAGTGGATCATCTGCTGGAAAGGTATCCAGGTCTGCCCTTGCCCCTAGGTAGTCCTGCACCATATGGTGAAGACGCTGGCAATGGGTGCCTACATTTGACGTCCCTGGGCATCGTGGACTAAAATTTTTTAAAAATGCATCAGTCAAGCGGCCATGGCCTTCACCACTATTCCTCTCATCATCCGCAGCCTCAGAAGTACGTGTGTCATCACTTGGTAACCTACCAGTGCCTGGAAACGTGTTACACAAGTGTCGCTTTAGAGCGTCATCAAGTTTTTTCATCCTGTGCTCTCTCTGTGCGGGCAGGATGAGCTTTGCAACTTTACCCTTGTATCGTGGATCAAGAAGGGTGTCAGGATCGGGTAACCCCGCTTGCAGACTGTAAGCCAACAGACCCTGACCAACCAGTCCTTAGAAATGGCCGGGTTATGGTCAGTAATACTGAAAATGACAAACACAAATAAAGTGGTGGAGTGCAAAGAAAAACAACCTGCGGAATAAAGTAACCCACAATGCTCTAGCTAGCCAGTCCTTAATAATGGCCAGGTTAAGCAGGGCAAACCAACAAAACACACATAGGCAGGGGTTAAGGAAATAGAGGTCTGTTATACTATGCCAGAAATCAGGGCGCCAGAATACAGGGAAGTCGAGACAAGCCGGGATCGTATAAACCAGAAAATCAGTCAGAATAGGAATTAAGAAATAACAACAAGGCACTAGGAGTAACAGGAACCACGCTAGGGCAACTTGCTAAGAGAAAGGAAGCCCGTTAAATAGAGCCACAGCACTTCCTATTGGTGCTCAGAGGAGACGCCCTGCTCTGCTATAGGATAGCTGGTCATGTGCTGTGATTGGTTGTCCTTCCTGCATGCTGCATCTGATTCGCGGGCAGCACCATTCTCTGTCCTGTAGTACACAGTACCCTGGAACAAGGCTTTCTGGATATCAGCTGCAGTGACGGCCACAACATTTCCCCGGACATGGGGCGAAGGTGCAACATTTCCCCGGACATCGGGCGAAGGTGCAACATTTCCCTGGACATGGGGCGAAGGTGCAACATTTCCCTGGACATGGGGCGAAGGTGCAACATTTCCCTGGACATGGGGCGAAGGTGCAACATTTCCCTGGACATGGTGCAAAGGTGCAACATTTCCCTGGACATGGGGCGAAGGTGCAAAATTTCCCTGGACATGGGTCAAAGGCGCAACATTTCCCCGGACATGGGTCAAAGGCGCAACATTTCCCTGGACATGGGTCGAAGGCGCAACATTTCCCTGGACATGGGCCACCGTGACAAAGGGTTGCCAACCAGTAATGATCCCTCTCCGTGATAGCACGAATCCTGGGGTCCTTTACCAGGCTTTGCAGGATAAGGGAGCCCATGCAGCGTAGGTTGGAGGTGGAATTAGCTTCTGAGTCTTCCTGGTCAATGAGGATGACCCCATCGTGCACTTCCTCCTCCCAGCCACGCACTAGCCCTTGTGTTTCTGGGCACACGAAACCCTCCCTTGAGGAATCCCCACTTTCAATGCCCCCACTACTTAAATATTCCACCTCCTCCTCATCCTCCTCCTGTCTGATATGAGTAGGACCCGCTGGAATGCTGTCTGCGGAAAGACTGAGGAGTGTGCTCCAGCAGGAACACTAAAGGAATTGTGTCACTGATGCATGCACTGTCCCTGCTCACCATCCTCGTTGCCTCCTCAAATGGTGACAGTACAGTGCATGCATCCTTGATCATCACCATCTGAAGTGGCTGCAAACTTTTCTGGCCTGGGTGAGAAGCTTTGGCAGCCCTGGGTACTTGGTTAGGAAATGCTGTACCACTAGAATTAGGACGTGTGCTAGGCATGGTACATGCATCAATTTACCCTTGCGTAGGGTGGAGAGAAGGTTGCTGCCATTATCACAGACGATCATTCCCAGCTGAAGCTGGCATGGTGTTAACCATCTCTGCACCTGGCCCTGCAGAGCTGACAGAATTTCTTGCCCGTTGTGGCTCCGGTCCCCTAAACAAACCTTTTTGCTTGAGCCATTGCGTAGACCCTGTCAGGCGTCGGTTTAACTGCCACTTTGCCAGAGACACAGAAGGAGGAGGAGGAGGAGGAAGAGGGAGAGATGGTGGAGCAGACAGACCTCATACACGCAGCTTTCTGGAGGCATGGTGGATGAACAAGCTCCAGCACAGAGCCCCGTCTTGGATCCCTCCCAGCTGCAATCAGAGTTACCCAGTGTGCCGTGAAGGAAATGTAACAACCCTGTCCATGCTTGATGGACCACGTGTCTAAAGTCACATGCACCTTGTTGCTGACTGCCTTTCCCAATGACTGGATAACATTATCTTCCACGTGCTGGTATAGTGCTGGAATGGTCTTGCGTGAAAAGTAATGGCGTTTTGGAACCTGCCACTGTGGTACAGCACATTCAGCAAATTCACGGAAGGGAGCAGAGTCCACCAGCTGGAAAGGCAGCAACTGCAATGCGAGTAATTTTGCTAAGCTGGCATTTAGACGCTGTGCTTGGGGATGTTTGGGACTATATTTTTTCTTACGTTGCAGCAGCTGGGGCAACGTAATCTGACTGCGTAAATCTTCAGCTGATGAGATGATGTCACATTGTGAGGAAGGACCTGCTGGTCCATTACTGTAGCATCATCCCTGTCAGTGGAGGTTGGAGTCAATGACATGGCAGGACATATATTGGGGGTAGAGACAGGTGAGGAGGACCTACGCAAAGTGTTGCACCAACGGGATGCGTGGCGGGTGGTCATATGTCACCTCAAGCATGTGGTACCCAAGTGTCCGGTGTCTATCCCACGCTTCAGCCTCATCTGACATAGATTACAAATAGCAATGGTTGGGTCTGCTGCACATTTCTTAAAGAACTCCCAGCAGACAGCAGAGTTTCTGCGTGTGTGCTTTGAGACAACAGCGCTCTGCACCGGAGCAGCTCTGACATCTGATGCCTTGGACTGGCTAGTGCTATGGTTGGTCATAGAGGATGTTGTGCCTCGTGTTTGCTGTGCCTCCTCCTCCCCCTCTTCCTCACTTGATTCCTCTGTTCGATCAGGCACCCAGGTGGAGTCAGTGACCTCATCATCATTGTCATCATCATCCCCTATCTCCTCGTCACTGGAGCCAACTTGACAGTATGCTGCAGCTGCTGAGGCAACATGAGCGCCAGTTATTTGTGTGTCATCACTGGCACCCCCTTCCTCTAGGTTGATTATACTCCCTTACTCAACCTCAGAGATTGAATCAGAGCACTGTACTTACTGCGCATCCTCAAGCAGCATGTCACTGTCATTGTAGTCAAACAATTCAGCTGACTCCTCCGTGTGCGATAGTGAGGCTATGGCAGGAGTAGCTGTGGACATGGAGGCTGCATTAGATGTTTTGGCAACTGAGGTGGACTGTAAAGAACTACAAGCCTGGCTGGCAGAGGACTCGGAGGATGAGGATGGTCTGGTTAGCCAATACACCAAGTCCTCTGTATGTTGCTGCTGCTTAAGACGGCCAGCACCAGTTAGAAAGGACAAGCGTGCCCCTGCAGAGGATGCACCACGTCCACCACGACCAGAGGCACAGCCTCCCGACACAGGGGCTGCTTGCCCTCTTATCTGTGTC
Organism: Leptobrachium leishanense; assembly: GCA_009667805.1. Lineage (NCBI taxonomy): Eukaryota > Metazoa > Chordata > Amphibia > Anura > Megophryidae > Leptobrachium > Leptobrachium leishanense. The sequence continues at coordinate 396,459,725 of CM019063.1, forward strand.
TGGGAGCGTCTGCCTGTCCTTTTTGTTCTTTCAGACATGGTGAGTGATATATAGATTAAATATATACAGAACTCTGATTCAACTCTGGTATAAAGATTAAAGATTTACAGAACTCTGGTATAACTCAGTGAGACACCCTGATAGCTGGCAGCCAGTGACAAGACACAGATTACAATTCCCAGAAACCTCCTATAAATCAGTGAGACTCCCTGATGGGTGCCAGTGACAAGACACAAACTACGATTCACAGAAATCTGCTATAAGTCAGTGAGACCCCCTGATAGGACCCCCTGATAGCTGGCAACAATGACAAGACACAGATTACAATTTGCAGAAACCTCCTAAAATGCAGTGTGACCCCCTGATGGGTGGCAGTGAGAAGACACAAATTACAAATCTCAGAAACCTCTTATAAATCAGTGAGACCCCTTGATGGGTGGCAGCCAGTGAGTACACATGGATTATAACAATTCCCAAATATTTTGTAGAAAGTAGTGAGCCCCAAAATACTTGCTGGCAGTGACAAGACACAGAAGATCACCTCAATTCCCAAATGTTTTGTAGAAATTTGTGAGCCCCAAAATACTGCGTGGTACTGGCTGTGTGACAAGAGACAGATCACCTCAATTCACAAATGTTTTAAAGAAATTTGTAACCCCCAAAATATTTGCTGGCACAGTGACAAGACACAGAAGATCACCTCAATTCACAAATGTTTTAAAGAAATTTGTAACCCCCAAAAATACTTGCTGGCACAGTGACAAGACACACATCACCTAAATTCACAGATATTTGGTAGAAATGAGACCCCCCAGACCCCCCCAGTAGCGTGGCATACCGGCAGTAACAACACACAATAGCAATCTCCTATGAAATCTCCTCTCAAATGCCTGGTGAAGCTTCTCCCTGGTTCGAATGAGAAACTAATTAGGAACGAAGGAGGTTTAAGAATTATCACCGTATATTACACATGAGGAAAGGGGGAGTGAGTTCCTTTGTTCTATGGGATCAGGCGGGGGTGTCCTTGTTTTTATGGGCGGAAACATGGCTCTTTGTGATTGGGTACAATGGGGAGATAAACAATGGAAAGGAGGCGGCCCTCTGCAGTGCCTGCTTTAGAGGGCCGCGTCTGCCTGATCCAGCCAGTATGCGATTCGGGCTGGCTGGATCAAGCAAACCCGGCTCTCTAAAACAGGCACTGCAGAGAGCCGCCTGCTGGGGCCTCGAGAGGACCCCCTTCAAGAATGGCGGCCGGCGATTACAGAGCTGCCCAATTAGAGAGCCGGGGCTGACCGGGAGCTGCAGTGCAGGTCAGTGCGCCCAGAGCAGCCCCCCCTCCAGCTGAGTCTGATGCAGGCAATAAATTAGGGACCTACCTGCGCTGTGGGACAATAAATGAGGGACCTACCTGTGCTGTGGGACAATAAATGAGGGACCTACCTGTGCTGTGGGACAATAAATGAGGGACCTGTCTGCGCTGTGGGACAATAAATGAGGGACCTGTCTGCGCTGTGGGACAATAAATGAGGGACCTGTCTACTCTGTATACTCTGTATATACTTCCAATGACAAATGGCCTCTTCCTTAGGACATGATTTGACAGCCCACAGTCTTATCTTAAATTAAAGGCATGTACACTTAATCCCACCAAATCTGCTAGACACTGATACTCTAATGTGTGTGTATATGTGTATGTGCGTGTGGGTATGTGTGTGTATTTATGTTTGTGTGCATGTATATTTGTGTATGTATGTGTGTCTATATCCATTTTATTCACAGACATGCTGGCTATGATATGTAATATTTTGAATGTTTTAGGCTAATGTCAGACGAACGCAGTCTGAGCGTACTGCGTGCGTGCACAACGGACGGACGTTCTGACGAAGATACTGTAGACACCACATGGTCTGTACGTAGAAAAAAAAAGGAAATATGGGAAACAAAATTTATCTGAAAATACATTGTGTGCGTCAAGGTGCTGGACGTCGCAAATGCGCTGCGTCTGACATCGCATCACGCACACAGAACGCTACGCGGACGTGGCACACTCTGTGTGTCTTAGTGGTTTTTACGTTCTTGCCTAACTTGCGTCCGTTTGCCACGTGCGTTGTGCGTGCGCAGTTCGGTGCGCACGTACTTCGTGTGTGTGGGTCTCTATTGATCATTATTCTATGCTACGACGGACGTTAAACTGTGCGGCGAAACGGACGTGATCACAGAGTTCGTCTGACACCGGCCTTATTTCTCCTGGGAGGGTGTAAGTTGGTTGTTGTCATAAGAGCAGGAAGATAGGACCTGCCAGGATGGGGTACATTTTACATATACATCTCTATATATAAATGTGTTTCTAACACGGCTGCGCGCGCACCCATCACATCATCTTACTCAGCCCTCCCACCGCGGATGGGACGGCGATGGACGCATTTATATATAGAGAAACTCTCGGATATGACATTGAAAAGCAAATATGTGAGCACAGATTCTGGGCTGGCAACAACAATAGACTGCCCTCCGGGCAGGCTTAACACCTAGTATCTAATAAACCGTTTATTATTTTAATCTGCAGCAAAAAGTCTCTTTATTTCTAGAAAAAATGTTGGATCTTTTTGTCATTTTTCTGGATTTTTTTGTCAACTTTTTTTTCCATTTTTTTAAATCGCTTTTTTCTTTTTTCTGTACCAGCCTTTTTATTATCATTCATTGGATTTTAAATGTAAATTCCAGACATTTTCATTCAGTAGTTTTTCTGCAAACAGAGTTTCAATTTTCAAACATTCAAGCGTACTTTTTTTTTTTCACCTCATTCGTCTGCGTATCGGTTTTTCCGGCAGCTGCTCTGCACTTTGATCAGTGGCGCTCGGGTTTCTCCGGCGTGTTCGGCGTGGTTAATCCAGCTGTTTCTGCGTGTTTCAGTGAGTGTTCGGTGGGTTTGCGGCGGGTTTTTCCTGCACTACGTGGGGCCCTGCGGTGCTTGCTGAATACACCGCAGGGTCGGCGAACTAGGAACCCCGAATCGCAGGGAATGAAAAGTCACCGTAGGGGCGGTGACTTTTCAGTTCTCTTTGAATAACCCTGCCTCTGTGTGTTTTCCAGGACACATAAAGGGTTATTCAGAGAGCACCGAAATGTCACCGACATTTCAGTGCCCCTTCATTCCCCGCACTTCGGGCCGATTTGGCGATTCTGGTTTGCCGACTCTGCGGAGTATGCAAGTATAACTGCAGGGTCCCCGAAGTGCAGGATAAACCCGCCGATCACTCAAAGCAGCCGCCGCAAAAACCACACCAAACATGTCAGAAAAAGCCGATCACAGCGCAAAGCAGCCGTCTGAAAAAGTCGACAAACCAATGAACGGGGTTAATAAAAAAAAAAGTGCGTTTGAAAGTTTCAAAATTTAACGAAAATGACTGGAATTTACATACAAGATCCTATGAATAATAATTAAAAGGTCTGTTACAGAAAAAAGAAAAAGCGATTTAAAAAAAAAGGAAAAAAAAATTGCAGAAAAAAATCCCAAAAAATGCTTAAGGTCCTTAAAAAGAAAATTAAAAATAAATCTATAAATAAAAAGACTTTTTGCTGCTGATTTAAATTAAGAAGGGGTTTACTAGATATTGACTTAAAACAGGAATATTTTTAACATTGAAACCTATGGGATTCGCCTGAATAAACCTGTCAAATGATATCACTGAACAGCAGGGCATTTCACTGACATTTCTCTGCTGTTCAATGGGAATAGATTAACCCTTGCTTCTCTATGGGGGATTTCACAGCCGACAAACATGCACCGTAGGTGCAGGCAATTCGCCAAAATTTGGCAAACTGCCTGCTCTCTGAATAGCCGAATGGCAATGAAATGTCACTGTGCGCTGAATTTCAGTGTCCAGTTGAAGTGGAATCAGGCTGGAAGATGGTCGCTACTATGAGCCAGGCGGCCATCTTGTTCAGAATATTGGTTCACTTGCAAATAGAGTAGATTTTTGTAGATGTGAAAACGAAGCTTACATAGAATTCTAGGAATGTGTGGTAGATTAGGAGAACTAGCAATAAAATGAGGCAGAATCCGGCCAGCTCTTGGCACGGAAAGACAGGAAGATGAATGAATGGGGCAAGGTCATGGAGACTCACAGAAAGACAAAGAGAGCGTAGAGAACAGGCCATGCCCTAATCTATCTCAAATAAACACAGCCTGTAGGGAGGAGGGCACGGCCCAGAATAAGCACAGCAGCAAATCACGGACTGTCAGACTAACATGAAGTGTATCAATTTATTGCCAATGTGTGGAATTTCTTTGTACTAATGATGGGAGGTATTAACCCACGTGGGGTGGAATAAAGTGTCATCGGGAGGTGGGCTAATTGGGATGTACCTAATTACGTATTTTGGGGTATAAAATCCCTTGCCGGGGGGAGACGGGGCTCACTCTTTGCGATTCAATCCTGTGTGAGCACTTGTGTGACGACACAATAAAGTTTGCCTTTCCTGAAGAGACTCGTGTTCAGACAATCCTTGCTTGTGTCCGGTCCGGCGCCGTCTTGAAAGTGAATCTGTCTGACTCCGGTAACACAGTTACATTTCGGATCTCTCTGAATATCCCCCTTAGAATCTCAACACAAGTGTCATGGTGTTGTGGTCATGATGATTTGATTCATGATGTGAATCTGTCTGACTCCGGTAACATTTTTGGGGGCTCGATAGCCGGGATATGGGCCATTGCCGGGCACAGTAACGGCTGCTGAACACTGTAGCGGTTGACTGCAGGTGCAAGTAATCCCGCCAGTTGGGCGTCCGTTGAAGGTGAGCTGACATCTGCAGGCGCCAAGCAGGATTTCCTGTTCAGTGGACCTCTTCTCGTCCTAAACGGACTCCCGGCCCGGGAACTGGGACACCACCGAGTCTGAGGAAACAGCGAGCAGTGCCGGCGATAGGTAAAGTGTCTTCTATGTTTGTATGTCTAAAGGAGATACCGGTATAAAGGGAAACGTCCGACTGAGATAGACGGATGAGGAGACCCGATGGCCACGGTCTCGTTGGCATACCTAGCCCGCCGCTGATAGCACAGACAATGCAAAAGAGCCAGAGTGGCTAGCGCATGTCTGGATTCGGGGGAATTGGATGCCAACCAAAGGGTAGTTCTGTAAGAGAGGGAGAAAGTAGCCACATGGAGTTGCATAGTCATAGTCAGTGTTTGTAAATAAAGCTTTGCCACGTGGGTTAAAGGAAAGGAGGAGGGATTTCTGTGACTGGGCTTAGAGCCCTGAGTCAGTGCTAGTGTGTACGCCGTGTAGTGAAGAGGGCTTATTAAAGCCAGCGGTAGCTGCAGAGATAGTGTTGCCGGGTGGGTAGATTATCCATAGGCAAATTGGAATTGCAGACGGGAGTATAGTTATAGAACGGGGTGCACATAGACACGAGCAGGCAAGAGTTAGAGTTCAATTTACGGGGTATAAGGAGCCACAAAGGAGGGACTGAGTACCCTCGGCTAGTAGAAAGAGTTGAAGTGTTTTACGTTCTGTTTTGTGCTGAGAGTATCTGGTACAGTTTGTGCTGTGAGTGAACTGATTCGAGTGCTGTGAGTTAACGTGCGCCTACTTGCTCCACGAGGAAGCAAACTTGAAAGTGGACTCCCGAAGTACGGTTCCGTCTCAGGCGACTGCAGACGGCTACTGACGGAGGAAGCGCCCCAGACACGAAAGAATTGTCGGCTGAAGTACCAGACTGTAAATTCTAGTTGATTGTCTTTGCTAAAGAAAGTAATACATCTGCATTGTGAAAGGTCACTGTTTTCAAGAGTGACAATGGGTAACGGGTCATCCAAGCCCAAGAAGGTGAAGGAGGGTGAGACGCCCTTAGAATATATGGTGCGGAATTTTGTGGCGTTATATACAACGCATGACTATGGTGTAGAATTGACAAAGGAGAAGCTAAAATTAATGTGTACAGTTGTATGGCCGTTATTAGTCCCAGAATGGCCAGAGCAGGGGTCAATGGACCGGGAGCTAGTACAGAAAGTGCATTCCCAAGTCACCGAGCAATACGGACATCCTGAACAGTACCCATATATAGATATATGGAGATATTGTATAAAAGATAAGAGTCATTTTATAATGGTAGCGGGGAAAAATAAGAAGCAAGTACCCCCAAATAATGAAGAGAGAGAGACCGGTGTTGGTAGAATAACCGGAGGAGAGTGAGGTTTTGCCCCCACCCTATCCATCATATTATGGGGCAGCTAGAGAAGCTTTGAGTGCCGCGGTTGCGCGGGCGGGGAGGAGGGAGCAGGCAGCTGCTATTCCACGGTCAGCTCCCTCGTCTCCATCCCACGGGATTGCGGAAGAGGAGCAGGGTGCAGCGGGAGGAGGAGATGGAGAGGCTCCACCAGAAAAGATTGAGATGCCCAATGGGAGCGTATATAAATTAGTGTCCCATGGGGATGGTGATAGTGAAAAGGAAGATGAGAGACAGGGAGCCACCACCCGCGCAGCGAATTATATACATAAACCCCGGGATCCATACCAACACAATCCCTACAAGAGTTCTATGCAAATGCCCTTGCGGGAGGTGCCGGGCCCTCCACTGGCCGATGGGGGACCGGGGCCAATTCAATACACATACGTCCCATTCACGACAACGGATCTTTTTAACTGGAAAACACACACACCACTGTATTCCACAAACCCCGCAGCAGTGGCCAGTATGATAGAATCAGTCATGCTCACACATAACCCCACATGGGCAGATTGTCAGCAATTAATGCTGACAATGTTCACCACTAAGGAAAGAGCTCGGATAAATAGTAGCGTGCAAAATATTTTACTTGCCCAGGCCGTAGCAGACGCTAAGCCCCAGCCAGAAGCATGGGCAGAGGAACATTACCCCAAAACAGATCCTAAGTGGCTGTACAACACGCTTGAAGGTATTGCCCATCTGCAGACATATAGGACAGTGGTGATAATGGGTGTTAAAGCGGGAGGGAAGAAACCCACAAACATGGGGAAAATAGCGGATGTGGTACAAGAAGTTAAAGAGTCCCCAAGTGCATTTCTGGAGAGATTGCTGGATGCGTACAGGATGTATAGTCCTATTGATCCTGAGGCAGAGGAGAACCAGAGGTTAATTAACTCTTCATTTGTGGGTCAGTCACAGAGGGATATACGGAACAAAATACAGAGATTAGATGGGTTTTTGGGAAAAGGTATTAGCAAATTAGTTGAGATCGCTAATAAAGTGTATCATAACCGGGATTTAGAGGAGATAAAGAAGCAAAGGGGGCATACCGGGGTGGTCGGATACATGGGGAATGGTGGAGGACGAGGTGGCCCAGATAGCGGGAGGGCAAGGGGTAGGGGGGCTAGAGGAAGAGGTAGGGGAGCCCCTAGGGAACCCCTAGGACCCAATCAGTGCGCCTGGTGCCGGGGTGAAGGTCACTGGAAAAATGATTGCCCTGCATTTTTAGCTAAATTTGGGGGACAAGGGGAGTCTGGGGAAGCGGGAGGTCAAGCCTCTAACGGCCAGGTAACTAACGGCAGGTATGAGAGAAATGAGGGTGCCGGAGCAGGGTTTGTGGGACTGGCGGGAACATCATTTGAAGGGCAGGATGCATATTGACAAGGACCTGGGCCCATCCCGCTCGGTAACCACGAGCCCACGGTCACTATGAGAGTGGGAAATAAAGATGAAATTTTTATGGTTGATACCGGTGCCGAATATTCTGTTGTAACAAAGCAAATTGCACCCCCAATGGGAAATGAGGTTGATAGTATGGGAGCAATGGGAGTGTCTGCTAAATATCCTTTTCTTGCTTCTAGAAAATGTAGTGTGGGTGGGCATAATGTTGAACATGAATTTTTGTATTTGCCCGAATGTCCCATCCAACTCCTAGGGCGGGATATCCTGTGCAAATTGCAAGCCCAAATTACATTCCTTCCCGGGGGTCACGCTCAATTACACCTGCCTGAGAGTGGCAGCTCTGCTCGGCAGCATAACCCAGCTAGCCAGCACCACCCCCAGTCTGTGAAAATCGCAGTAATTATGCCAAGGGAGGAAGAATGGCGCATGGCACCTACTCTGCCTGCCGCGCTGGACCCGCACGCACTACTCCTCGAAATTCCTGGGGTATGGGCGGAGGAAAACCCGCCCGGACTCGCTATAAACATACCCCCGGTATACGTTGAATTAAAGCCCGGAGCAACACCTGTGGCCCTAAGACAATATCATATCCCACAGAAAGCTAAGCAGAATATACAGATACATTTACAGAGACTTAAAGATCACGGCATATTGAAATTCTGCGTGTCACCGTGGAACACACCCCTACTGCCAGTACTGAAAGAGGGCACACAAGAGTACCGCCCCGTCCAAGATTTACGGGCTGTCAACGAGGCCACAGTAACTCTACACCCTGTGGTTCCTAATCCATATAATTTGCTGGCATTAATTCCCGGAGATACAAAATATTACACAGTGCTTGATTTAAAAGACGCTTTCTTTTGCATCCGTCTGGCTCCAGCAAGCCAGCCCCTTTTTGCATTTCAATGGGAAGAGTCCACCACGGGGGCGCGCCATCAAATGACATGGACACGCCTCCCTCAAGGTTTCAAAAACTCGCCCACAATTTTCGGTTGCGCGCTCAGCCAAGATCTCCTCGCCTTCAACGCTCAGCCAGACAAAGTTGTGTTACTCCAATATGTTGATGACTTATTACTGGCTTCCCCCACAGAAAAAGACTGTTTATCTGCCACAAAAGCCCTGCTACATCTGCTATGCCAAGCAGGTTACAGAGTTTCTAAAAAGAAAGCACAAATATGCAAACCAAGTGTAAAATACCTGGGTTTCCAGTTAACAGGTACCAAACGTGCATTGGGGGCTGAAAGAAAAGAAGCAGTGTGCCGCATACCCCAACCAAAGACCAGAAGACAAGTCCGTGAGTTCCTGGGAGCTGCAGGCTTCTGCCGCCTGTGGATCCCCAACTTCACAGACATTGCCAAGCCTCTTCATCAAGCCACAAAGGGGGGAGAACAAGACCCCTTCCACTGGGAAGAAGAGCAAGCAGAAGCTTTCCTGAAATTAAAGACTCTGCTAATGGAGGCTCCTGCACTGGGCCTGCCAGATCACAGCAAGCCTTTCCAGCTGTACGTGCATGAACATAATCAAACAGCAACAGGAGTATTGGTCCAGAGTTTCGGCTCTTGGCTGAGGCCTGTGGCCTACCTCTCCAAGCAACTCGACCCTGTGGCCTGTGGCCTACCCCCACGCCTGAAAGCAGTGGCAGCCACAGCAATGCTGATAGCAGAAGCAGATAAGCTGACCCTTGGACAGGTTCTTCATGTCAAGGTGCCCCATGCTGTCAAGGCCCTGCTGGATGTGAAGGGAAGCTACTGGTTTAGCAACAGCCGGATGACAAAGTACCAGGCCATGATGTGTGAAAATCCACGGGTTCATCTGGACCTCATCGCTACCTTAAACCCTGCTACTTTACTGCCTGACTGTGAAGAGGATCCAGATCATGAATGCCTCCAAGTCATGGAAGAAGTGTTCAGTTGCAGGCCTGATTTGAAAGACGTACCTCTAGACAAATACGATCTACAACTATTCACCGATGGTAGCAGCTACATGGATGATGGGAAGAAAGTCTCCGGCTATGCAGTAGTTTCAGCAGAAGAAGTCATTGAAGCAAAGCTGCTGCCAGGCCATACATCTGCGTAATTGGCTGAAATAACAGCTCTAACCAGAGCCCTTGAAATCTCTGAAGGCAAAAGAGTAAACATCTACACAGATTCCAAGTACGCCTTCATGACAGTCCACGCACATGGTGCACTCTACAAAGAGAGAGGCCTACTCACGTCCTCAGGACAACAAATCAAGTATGCAGCTGAAACCGCGGCCCTCCTGGAAGCTGTATGGAAACCAAGTGCTGTCAGCATCATGCACTGTCGTGGCCACCAAGAGGGCCATGATGAAATTCCAAAAGGCAACAGATGCGCAGACCAGGCCGCAAAAGCAGCTGCAAAACCACCACCAACAATTGATCAAGCCAAAGTCTTACTCTGCAAGCAAGAACCTCAACCTCCTATGCCAAACTACGAGTTCTACATGAATTGGAGAAAATTTGAACCCAAAGGCGAGTTCATCGAAATAATATTGCATAAATGGCAAGATGATTACGAACTATTAGAACTCAATCATGATTATATCCAATGGCTGTTCCCAACTCAGACACAAGGCCGAAATTTCTACTCCACTCCTTTGAATCCGCAGGAGACACGCCTGATGATTAACACCTCAGAAGTTCAGCAAAGACTACGAAGAGCCTACAAAATGATGCTGAAATTCTTCGGCGTAAAAGTAATGGGGGAGGAGGAAGAAGACAAAGAAATAACTGAAGTTGAACGAGCAGAAAATTTCGCTTCACGTTTTGAAAATTTGACAATTAATCCTCATAATAATCTGCGAATCACACGAATACTGCACAGTCTGGGAGAATTGGGAGCAGAAGAGTACCATTGGTGAGGTTCTTCCTCAAGGAGATCCTTATCAAGAACAGACTGCCAAGAATGAAGAAAAGTGCAATGAACTTCTTCATACCAGCAGTAAGAGATTCCCAAGACAGACAAGATCGGCTGTTCTTCGCATGGCGATACTATTTCCCAAAAGAAGAATTTGTCTGGGGAAATCATGGAGAATTGGCACGATACAAGGCAAAACCAGTGGTGGCTGCACTCCTACCGGCGCCACTGAGTGAGTGGACACCTGTGTACTCAGAAAAAGAAAAGAAATGGCTGACAGAAGAACCAGGAGGATATGGAGAAGATGGATGGTTCCAGTTGAAAAATGGACAAATAGATCTACCAGCAACGTTGGCTCCTGAAATCGTAAGAGCACTTCACGCAAGTACCCATGGAGGAAGAGAAATGATGAAGCAGCAGTTGGAGCCACATTTCTACGTACCAGGATTGTCAGTAATCTGCAAAGCAATAGGCCAGCAGTGCGTAACATGTGCCAAAAACAACCCAAGAACAGGCCCATCTCAACCTCCAGGGAAACAGCCAATCGGGCTATCCCCAATGGCATCGTTACAAATAGACTTTACAGTGTTGCCGCCCTGCAAAGGATACAAATACCTACTGGTAATGGTGTGCACTTTGACAGGATGGGTGGAAGCTTTCCCAACAAGAACTGAAAAGACCACAGAAGTGGTAAAGAGCCTGATGAAAGAAATAATACCACGTTATGGACTTCCCCTCGAAATAGGGTCGGACAATGGCCCTGCATTTGTACAGAACTGTTTACAGCAACTTGCCCGGCTACTGGGCATCACCTGGAAGCTACATACTGCCTACAGACCCCAAAGCTCGGGAAAAGTTGAGAGAATGAACCGCACCCTAAAGACTTTGATGTCCAAATTGTGCCAAGAGACGTCACTGGGCTGGTTGGACGTGCTGCCGATAGTCCTCTTGCACATTAGGTGCAGACCAACCCCCCAATTAAAGCTAAGTCCGTACGAACTTATGTTTGGATGGCCAACCCCTCTGATTAATGGACTAAGGGGGGACCTTCGGGCATTGGGAGAAACTAAATTAAATGATCAGGTTGTAATGTTGGGTAAATCAATGCAGAAATTAAATACTTGGGTGGGGGATAACATACCCCACTTTCTATATCCTCCACTGCATAAGTATTGTCCGGGTGACTCAGTATGGGTAAAAGAGTGGAAAAATGATCCACTGGGTCCAAAGTGGAGAGGTCCTTACCTTGTCCTGTTATCAACCCCTACAGCAGTAAAGGTTGCCTAGGTGGTCCCGTGGATACATCACTCCAGAGTGAAAACAGCTGCAGCCAGTCCTGAACCAGCATGGAAGGTCGTCACCAACGAGACCAATCCACTGAGGCTGAAGCTGACAAAGACCACAGCCATGAGCACCTAAATGATCCAAACCCAGATAACCAAGAGGTTCCACAAGTGGGTATTTTGATGGGCACAGGTCCTGACCACCCACCAATGGGGGATACCCAAAGGATGCTTTTTAGGGGCCCGGCCCCCACCCTTGATCATCCAGAAATGTTCTTTACTTTTGAAATTCCGGTGGGGAGGGATTGGGTTTATGTGACTGTGAAAGGAATAGCCCAAGGGTTATTGACACTCGGGGCATTTGTGGTACTAATCTTGTACCTTGCTAATCTGATTTATGGACTCTCACGTGGAGCATGCCCCAATTGTACAAGCACCGCTGGGAAAGTGGATATTTCCCATATCTGGAATGGTACGCACCCGGTGATGGAGAACCGTACCATGTGGAGACAGAAACGAGAGGCGACATCTGAGATTTTGCCAAAAGGACATTTACTTGTGCAATTCAAATATAACTATGCCCAAAAGTCTGGGCAAACTGCATGTTGGGTGTGTAGCAGGATGCACCCAGAGACAATCCACATCCCCTTTGCCTCTGTTCCAATGAATCTGAGTATGTTTGCATCAGGGAACATCACAATACACTCTTTCAATGCACCCAAGCAACCTCCAGAAGTATACAGTCCTGGATATCCGATAATAGGGCATGTATACCCCCCAGAATGGTGTTTTCAAATAGGGCCAGACAAGGACACACACAAGGAGGAAGGGTGTTACTCGAGTAAATTTAATTGGACATCATACATATATACAATTGACACGAAGGAACAGGCAAATTTCTTATACATATAGTGCAGAAAACTTACAAGTGAGCAAGAAGAGGTGATTGCGGGATTGACTGATGGGAAGCAGAGTGCACTGGAGACAACGAGACGAATGAGGCGCCTGACAATAGAAATAGTGAAGGGAACACTACACCTATCACCATTCATGTTAGAAGAGGGGTACCAGGTGTGTTGTGGGAGAGTGTGTTACACATGGGTGCCACCAACAATAACGGGAATGTGTTATTTGGCTAAGTTGGTCCCAATCCAGAGAGTAAGAGGAGAAGACACAAACACAGACACAGAACTCCACCCTAGGTACCCACTGACGTTTGAAAGACCAAAAAGAGAGTTGTTTGCGAAAATAGATCGAATATGGTCATGGTTGCTAGCATGGACTGGATGGGGACGAGAGATGATGGCGAGACTGAATAGTTACGTTAATTTGATGGATGAGATCCTGAATAAGACTAGTATGGATATCCAGCTGCTGAATCTGGAGGTGCATGAGATACGAAAATTGCAGATGATACATGATATGGCGCTTGAGCAGATCAGTGCGGCTCTGAATGGATTGTGTGAAATGACGATGCATTATGAATGTTGCACCTTCATTAGGAATGCCTCACATGAAGTCCCAGACTACTACCAGGTAATTCAAGATCACCAAGAGAAGGTAGCACAGTTGCAGGGCGTAGCAAGGAGAATTGCCGCCGAGGGCTGGAATCCACTGCGTGGGTTCGGAGCAGTCGGAGAGTGGTTTGGATCCATCTTGAGATTTATTTCACAGATTGGATCCATGATACTGATGATAGTGGTGGTCTTGATCATAGGGATACTGATATACCGCATAGGGCTATGCCTATGGCCACTGTGCAAGGCAGCACTGACACCCACACAAACACAAAAGATACCACTGATGATCCCACAGGACATGTTCCCGACAAGAGTGGGTCACCTAAGGTATGAGGAGTTTCAGAATAGCGGAGTGTGATGGCTACAAGCATCAGGAAAAGAACCTGAGGCTTGAGCCAAGGGGGGAATGAAGTGGAATCAGGCTGAAAGATGGTCGCTACTATGAGCCAGGCGGCCATCTTGTTCAGAATATTGGTTCACTAGCAAATACAATAGATTTTTATAGATGTGAAAAACTAAGCTTACATAGAATTCTAGGAATGTGTGGTAGATTAGGAGAACTAGCAATAAAACGAGGCAGAATCTGGCCAGCTCTTGGCACGGAAAGACAGGAAGATGAATGAATGGGGCAAGGTCATGGAGACTCACAGAAAGACAAAGAGAGCGTAGAAAACAGGCCATGCCCTAATCTATCTCAAATAAACACAGCCTGTAGGGAGGAGGGCACGGCCCAGAATAAGCCCAGCAGCAAATCACGGACTGTCAGACTAACATGAAGTGTATCAATTTATTACCAATGTATGGAATTTCTTTGTACTAACGATGGGAGGTATTAACCCACGTGGGGTGGAATAAAGTGTCATCGGGAGGTGGCCTAATTGGGATGTACCTAATTACGTATTTTGGGGTATAAAATCCCTTGCCAAGGGGGGAGACGGGGCTCACTCTTTGCGATTCAATCCTGTGTGAGCACTTGTGTGACGACACAATAAAGTTTGCCTTTCCTGAAGAGACTCGTGTTCAGACAATCCTTGCTTGTGTCCGGTCCGGCGCCGTCTTGAAAGTGAATCTGTCTGACTCCGGTAACAATATTATTGGATGTGTTGCTGAAAGCTGTCCTGCCCTTTAAAAACACACACCAGTTTTGGGTTTACTGATTTCAAGAAGCACTGCCTGATGTGAACCATGCCTCGCAGAAAAGAGCTCTCAGAAGACCTATGATCAAGAATTGTTGACTTGCATGAAGCTGGAAAGGGTTACAAAAGTATCTCCAAAAGCCTTCATGTTCATGTGTCCACGGAAAGACAGACTGTCTACAAATGGAGAAAGTTCAGCACTGTTGCTACTCTCCCCAGGCGTGGTCTTCCTGTAAATATGACTGCAAGAGCACAGCGCAGAATGCTTAATGAGGTAAAGAAGAATCCTAGAGTGTCAGCTAAAGAGTTACAGAAATCTCTGGCACATGCTAACATTTTTGTTGATACATCTACAATAAGGAAAACATTAAACAAGAATGGAGTACATGGGAGGACACCACGGAGGAAGCCATTGCTGTCCAAAAAGAATATTGCAGCACATTTGAAGTTTGCAAAAGAGCACCTGGATGTTCCACAGCACTACTGGTAAAATATTCTGTGGACAGATGAAACCAAAATTGAGTTGTTTGGAAAAAACACGCAACACTAGCAGGGTTATCCAAAGAGATCCGAATTGCTTGAGAAAGGTAACCGAACGCTGAAAATCAGCGTTCGGTTACTTTTCTTGGCCATTCGGCTATCCAGAGAGCAGGCAATTTGCCAAATCCTGGCGAATTTCCTGCACATACGGTGCCTGTTCGAGGGCAGTTAAATCCCCATGAAATAGCACTGCATCGGCTATTCAGAGAACACAAACCAGCAGTGAAAGGTTCCCCTAATGTCCTGCCATTCGGTGGTTTAATTCGGCAAGTTAATTCATGTGAATCCCATAGGCTTCAATGTTAAAAATATTCCCGTTTTAATTCAATATCTAATAAACCGTTCATTATAAAATTCTGCAGCAAAAAGTCTCTGTAAGCATTTTTCTTAATTATTTTTTTTTTAACCACTTGAATGCTAAGGACGCGCTCAGCGCGTCCTCAGCATTCTTGCTGGTATGCAGAGGACGCGCTGAGCGCGTCCTCGCATTGGGGTCAGCGTTCGGCCGGGTTCCGGCCGATCGCTGGCCCCTCCGGTGCGGGCTGACATCCTGGATGTCAGCCCGGCATCCGGAGCAGTGGCCGCCATTATTAGGTGTCATCGCGCCCCCGCGATGACACCTAATTCAGGCGCCCCCCCCCGCATGTGCGGAGGAGGCGCCTGAAAGGGAGGGGGGGAGGTCCTTCGGACCTCTCTCCCTCCCGATCGGCGGCACACAGGGGCTTAACCCAGGCATCATTTGGAAGGGCACAGCCTGCCCTTCCAAATGATGCCTGGCATTAACCCCTGGGGAGCTGGATCGCAAATCGGCGCTGAAAAGCGCCGATTCGCGATCCTTCCCGGGAGCTGGCCGACATCTTGGATGTCGGCCAAGCTTCCGGGAACTCCCCCAGAGGACTGGCGTCATCGTGCGTAGCACGATGACGCCAGTCCTACAGTTAACCCCTAACTGCCACGAACTGTGGAGATAGGGAGTTCCAATGAACTCCCTATCTCCCGATCCGTGGCAGTTAGGGGTTAAGGCCGAGCATGGCCGTTCCAACGATACCAAACATGAAAGTAAAAAAAGTTGTAAAAAAAAAAAAAAAAGAAAAATAAAAATAAAAAAAAATTAAAAAAAAAATTCAAAAAAAAAAAATAAACACTTTTTTTTTATTTTTTTTGGTTTGTTAATGCAGCAATATTGTTCCCATTTCAATTATAATGTGAACAATGATGCTGCATTAACGATTTTTGTATGCGGTGCGTTTGTTAAAAATGGTGTCATTTTCCCCAAAAAAAAATGTAACGAGACCCCATCTCTAATTTTTTTAACAAGCGCACCCCATACAAAATATAACCGCAATTGCTCGCATGTTAAAATGTGGAAAAAAACACTTTACACATTGTAAATTATTGAAAATACATATTTTATTGCATTTTTTGTTATAATATACAAACATGACATAACGTATACATATAATAATGACATATTATGAATCTACCGAGTCTGACGGAAAGAACGATATATAATATGTCGGTGTCATATACTAAAATAAGCCTTCAAAACACGTTTAAACATGATGCGCAAAACAGGTAAAAAATGACCTCAGCACAGGGGCGGGAAAAGCCTCAGCAGCGAAAGGGTTAAAGTCCGATTTTTTTTTTTTTTAAGTTTACTTATTTTTTCTGTAACAGCTTTTTTTATTATCATTCCCTGGACCTCCTGTGTAAATTTCAGACATTTTCGCTTAGTAGTTTCTTTGCAAACAGCGTTTCATTTTCACAGATTCATACAAACGGTTTTGCTAATTTATTCACCTCCCTCGTCTGCGGTCTCAGCTGCTTCGGCTGCTTCGGCTGTGTGCGATCGGCTCCTGCTCGGGCTTTTTCCGTGGTTTTCGCAGGTTAATCCAGATGTTTTTGGGGGTTTTCGGCGTGCATTCGGTGGGTTTTGCGGTTAGTTTTTGTCAGGTTTGTGGCAGCTTTTCCCTGCAATTCGGGGGCCCTGTGGTGTTTGCTGAATACACCGCAGGGTCACCGAAATGGGATCGGCAAAACAAACCGAATTGCAGAGAACGAAAAGTCACCGAACGTGCGGTGACTTTTCGAATCTCTTTGAATAACCCTGTATGTGTGGAGAAAAAAAGGCACAGCACACCAACATCAAAACCTCATCCCCACTGTAAAACATGGTGGAGGGAGCATCATGGGTTGGGGCTGCTTTTCTGCCTCAGGGCCTGGACGGATTGTTGTCATTGATGGAAAAATTAATTCCAGAGTTTATCAAGACATTTTGCAGGAAAACTTAAGACCATCTGCCGCCAACTGAAGCTCCGCAGAGGATGGGTGATGCAACAGGACAATGACCCAAAGCATACAAGTAATGCAACAAAAGAATGGCTTCAACAAAACAAAATACGCCTTCTGGAGTGGCCCAGCCAGAGTCCTGACCTCAACCCGATTGAAATGCTGTGGCATGACCTTAAGAGAGCGATTCACACCAGACATCCCAAGAATATTGCTAAACTGAAACAATTTTGTGAATAGGAGTGGTCCAAAATTAATCTAGATCGTTGTGCAGGTCTGATCTGCAACTACAGGAAACGTTTGGTTGAGGTTATTGCTGCCAAAGGAGGGTCAACCAGTTATTAAGTCCAAAGGTTCCCATACTTTTTCCACCCTGCACTGTGAATGTTTACATGTTCTGTTCAATACAAACATGAAAACATATAATGTTTTTGTTATATTATTTTAAGCAGACTGTGTTTTTCAAATTGATGTGACTTAGATGAAGATCAGAGCACATTTTATGACCAATTCATGCAAATCTCCACGTAATCCCAAAGGGTTCACATACTTTTCTTGCCGCAAAACTCACCGCAAAACCTGGCGAAGGCACATCGAAAACCCGCAAAAACATCTGGATTAACCGCACTGAAAACACCGAAAAAACCTGCGCAGGAGACGATCACACGCAGCGCAGCCGCCGGAAAAAGCCGACACCACAGACGAATGGAGTGAGAAAAAAAAAAATTTTTGAATGTTTGAAAAGTGAAACGCTGTTTGCAAACAAACTACTGAACGGAAATGTCTGAAATGTAAATATGAGGTCCAAGGAATGATAATAAAATATAAATAAAGAGACTTTTTACTGCAGAATATTATAATCAACTTTTTATTAGATATTGAATTAAAATGGGAATATTTTTAACATTGAAGCCTATGGGATTCGCATGAATAAATCTGCCGCATGAAGCCACCGAATGGCAGGGCAATTCGGCAACTTTTCACTGTTGGTTTTTGTTCTCTGAATAGAGGAAGCTATGGGGATTTCACTGCCTTCGAACAGGCACCGAACAGGCACCGTATCTGCAGGCAATTCGCCAACATTTGGCGAACTGCCTGCTCTCTGGATAGCCGAATGGCCAAGAAAGGTAACCGAATGCTGATTTTCAGCTTTCGGTTACCTTTCGGCAGCCATTCAGATCTCTTTGAATAACCCTGCTTGTGTTGTGTTTTCACTGATTTTGACCTGCAGAAAATAAATTATTACTCATCTCATTCTCCTAATTATGAAGTGGGAACAAATTGAAGTAAAAGATTAACAAGACATAAATACGCTGTATAAAATGACACTGTCTGTAACTACAAAACCGTTTCCATTCTCCAAAAAAACTCTTATGATTATGTTTGTAGAAATAACAATTGTGGCAGAAAGATTTTTTAAATTATTTATATAAAAATAACTTTTGTAATATAAAGAGTAGTTCAGTTAAAAAATATTTTGTCTGCAAAAGTGATTATGTAAAAAAAATCTTTTTATCAATAAATAGTATTTTGTATACCAATTTTTTTACATTAAAACATATTATTTTCCGCAATAATTACTTTTGCAAACATAATAATTTTTACAATAAAACACAAATTTTATATTACATTTATCATTTTATATTAAAATATTGTATATAAAATATACAGGGCTACATTACATACTTGGTGCTAATGTTTGCGCTTACCTGAGTGAGCGTTAACGTTAGTCCAGGTAGCCACCGCATGTTAACCCGTTAGCGTTAAGCCATCGCTTAACGCTAACGGGTTAAGCTTTCAGCTCGAGGTTACTGTACTTTGCGCTCTCTATACTTAACATGGGGAGCGCAAAGTGTTAATCAGCGTCAGGATTACAAAGTCCTAACGCTGATTAACGTCCGGCTGCGGTTATCAAAAAGTTGTAACATCTTCTGGTTTTGAGATATAGGTATCCTGTTTAAAATATTCAGCGCTCTTTTTCGCCCCCCACTTGGATTTTAAAAAACCTTTAAAACAAGTGTTTTTTTATTTTTCAAGACAAATCTAAGTACCGATATTAATGTCTGTAATATCTTCAGTTTTTGAGCTATAGGTATCCTGTTTAATAATATTCACCCCCCTTTTTGCTCTCCCCCGCCACTGGATTTTTTGAAAATGGTAAAACATGTGTTTTTTTATTTTTCAAGAAGATTGTAAATACCAAATTTCACACCTGTAATATCTTCTGTTTTTGAGATATAGGTATCCTGTTTAAAAGTATTCATCCCCCTTTTTTCTTTTTTTGAATTTAAGAAGTTTATTGAGTTTTCAAATCATTTATGCAACATTCTCAAATGGTCTGTTAAATTGGTAATAGAACAGTAATGTTAAACGTTTTGACAACCAAAATGTACTTGTTTCCAACTAGTAAAAAAAAATAAGAAAAGGGAAAAAAGAGAAAATTAATGAAATGAAAGAAAAAGGAAAGGAGGGAATAAATAAATAAATATATAAATAAATAGGGGGGGATTCCCACACTGAAATCACTTTAGATGTAGATACTCCAATTCTTGCCACCACCTTTCCTCCACCCAGCATAATTTTCCCACATTGGTTCCCATTTGTAATTTAAGCAGAAATCAGGTGTGCATCCCATAAGGACCAAAAACTCTTAACGGGTGTGGGGGACCCAGATATTCTACGTGACATGGCATCCAGCAGGTGAAATTCTCGAAGACGATCAGTGATCATCACAGTCGACGGAATAGTCACCGATTTCCATCTAGCTGCAATTAATAAAGTCGAGATCGTGAATATGTGTGCTAATAACTGCCTTTGAAAGAGAGAAAATGAGACCGGGAAGCATCCCCCTTTTTTCACTTCCCTACTTGGGATTTTTGAAAAACGGTAAAATACGTGTTTTTTTATTTTTCAAGATGAATCTAAATACTGATTTTCATGTCTGTAACATCTTCTGTTTTTGAGATATAGGTATCCTGTTTAAAATATTCAACCCCTTTATGGTCTACTACTATACAACAATCGTTTTTCGTTTCCCTTAGGATAACACTGTTACAGTTAACTGGCTGGTGGAGACTTGTCAGGTCTGATCTCTCAGTCCCATTGGCCCTCTGGTCTCTGTGTTGGTTCATTCTTCAATGTGTTACACGTGTTTTGGTTCCATTTAAAAGTAAAATAAGTTTGACATTTAGATTCAGGTTGACAGGTTCACTATATGTTCCCTACGCTGGTTTCCAGGGCTGTAGCTGGGATGACCCTGGTCCCCCCTTTAGAAGAGACCATGCCTCACAATTTTGTATTGGCGCTGATCGGCGCTCCTCTAGTTCTCATACCTGCACATGAGGTCCCTAGAGCCTTCGATTAAAACCTGCCTTAGACTCCTTTCATGGACTGTTGACAGCTTGAACTCTGCAGTTAAAATGAAAAAGGTACTCTCTCGCCTGGCTAAATTAAAACCCAACGTGGTCTTCCTTCAGGAGACCCATTGTTCCTTTCCCGAAAATCACCTCAGTGCCCCCTGGATTGGGTACCAAACTTCTCCTCCTTTCGGGAATAAGAAGAGGAATACCGCTATCCTGTTGAATAAATCCCTTCCGTTTGAGGTTCTCGACAAAGTCAAAGACGTCTTGGGCCGCTTCACCATTCTATTGGTGTCGGTCCTAGGTGAGACTTATCTGCTGGTGAACATTTACGCCCCACATCCTCCTCATCTGAAATTCTTTTCTGACCTTTACTCGACTTTTCTTCAATATACCTTCACACATTGCATAGTAGGTGGGGATTTTAATGTGGTTCTGGATCCGGGCTTAGATTACAAAGTCCTAACGCTAATTAACGTCCAGCTGTGGTTAACAAAAAGTTGCAATATATGTAATATGCTGTATATAGAGTGGGTATATAGATTATGGGTTAATCTCATTACGTTATTTTATTCTTTACCCTATTGGAATAATAAAACTTTGGGCACTCCATGAACTGTTCAGTTTAAAGACACTATTTTAGCACAACACATGATCAAAGCAACGTTTTTACCCATGCAAGGAGAGTCATGGCAGCCTTTTCATATTTTGTGTATATACTGTATATATATGTATATAAACATCACAAAATACACGGGAGGGGCAGCACTCAACCTTAACTACGCTTTCAGTGCGGGTGCATCTCAAGACAACATGATATACAACAAAACGAGAAGAGAGCACACCATACATATCCTACCCAGAGTTCCTTGCTGCACATGGGGAGTGTAGCACAGGTGCTCTGGGATGCAATTCTTTGAATTGCTATGATGTGCAAGTGGCTTCTGCAATAATAAACAAACTAATTATAGCGTGGAGGCTTTTTATCTCACTTTTTGTCCTCCACCAAAACCCCTGTAGTTACGGATTTGCCCTACGGGTCCCAAGCATCCACTGCAACTGGTCATCATGCCTAGCTCCTAGCTGATGAGGGTCCAACACACCCAAAACAGCGCTGTCCTAGGAGTGGCTTTGACCAGTTGCATAAACCTTTTCTCTGCTAGAAAGCCACAGTGTGTCATAGCATTGATTTTAGGGTTTCTGTGTAATAACAAACACAGGATGCATAAAAGCGAGACAGGGGTCATTTGCATATCCTACCCAGAGTTCCTTGCTGCACATGGAGAGTGTAGCACAGGAGTTCTGGGATGCAATTCTTTGAATTGCTATGATGTGCAGGTGGCTTCTGCAATAATAAACAATATATATATATATATATACAGTTGTGTTCAAAATGATTCAACCCCCACTGAAATTGAGTGTTTTGGCTTGTTTTGGCTTGGCACAGGCATGGCCAGGGAGAGGGGTCAGATATTTTATTTTATTTTATAGAGGCAGCTGCCTTTGCTAATACTGAGCTGAACTCATTCATCCTTAACTTTTTAAAATAAAAATGATATTAAAATTATTATTTTTATATACATTTTAACATAGAGTTTTATTGCTGTGGAACACTATGATATGCACTCATACACAGCGCATACCACTACACCCCCCCCCCCACCCGGTGCTGGGCTCTGCACTATAGAACTCAAACCAAGGCCTCTCAGATCCGGGGACTCTGCAAAAAGCATTTACAGTATATATATAAAAAAAACTAGAAAGAGCACACTCCAGCTAGCACATATAAGGACTTCAACAGTAGTTTACACATTTTTACTTTTTCTTAAAGTTCTTGAAAAAAAGTCTTAAATGCATTAAGAACTGTTGAAATCTTGAAACGGTTAAGAATTGTTAGAGGATTTAAAAGGTTGAAATGTGGTTAAAATATTTTAATGTTCAAATATATAAGCTACTGTTGAAGTCATTATATGTGATAGCTTGAGTACTCTCTTTTGGTTTGTTGTATTTCTTCTAGATTGTGAGTTCCTACGGGAATAGGGCCCTCATCTCCTCCTGTACTGGTTTGTCAAATGTTGAAATGTTGTTCAATGTATTGTAACCCTGTCTGTACTTTGCCCATTGTACAGCGCTGCAAAATATGCTGGCACTTTATAAATAAAGATTAATAATAATTTCATTGTCTTGAGAAGAACCCGCTCTCTGCTTAGTAAAAGTTGAGTGCAGCCTTCTTTGTGTATTATATATATACTAGCTTTTGCCCACGGCTTCGCTCGCGTGGATTTTAGGATTTGTTACAATTATTTTTAAAAGAAACATCAGTTTTTCTCTCCAAACAGTTTTAAATATAATTTACAGGCTGATGTCTTAAAGTAATAAGTAATGTTTATTGCAGACGGTAGTTAGAGTATATTGGCTAAAAAACAATGGTGTTTCATTCATATGCGTCCATAAATTTTCTTTTTGTGCTGTAAATACAAACAGACAATGAGACTTTTTTGTTTTGTTTTTTAGCAACTGGATCATAGAAAAAAAACAACAATTTGTGTACGTTTTTTTAAACTCCATTAGTGGTTCTTCTTTAGGTGAGCTCAGATCACCAGAGAGTTAGGTAAGCTCACTCTGGAACAGGCAACGTAAAACTGCCCATGTGAGAAGCATACTTCTCTTAGGTCAATCCCCGCTACCTTCAAAGTCTGTCCATTAGACTTGTTGATGGTCATGGCGAAACAAACCTTTAGGATGAACTGAAGCCTTTTGAATGGAAATGGATATTCTGAAGATATAAGAGTTATTCGTGGTATGAACACCAATTCCTCGGCCAGAACCGCTTAGCACCGTAGCCTCAATCACATTTCTCTGGAGTGCTTTTTCTTGTAATCTGGTGCCATTACAGACCTTGGGTTGAGGTTCTGCAATAATATCAGAAAATAGCCAACGGTGTTGGTTTTGATTAGAATAACTGAATGACTGGAATAGGTAAATACGTCACCTATTTCGGGGGTAACCCATAAGTAATCAAAATTTGTTCCAGGTGAAGTACAGAATTCTAAAATTTAACTTTTATTATATATATTACTTAAAATCATATGATAAACATAGGAAAACCATACATAAGTTAAAATATACTCATGACTAATTTTACGCCACACATAGTGTAATTGTTTCCAACGGTCTACTCATAGGCTATATAATGTGAACAATTACATATGACTGTTTGAAGTCCAATTATTATACATTTCAATCACATATAACGCTTGTTACAGTCTCACACACTCAAAGCCAGTGCATACGGCAATAGCGCTCAGATCACCATGGGAAAATTAGCCCCTCCTTGTTGAGACACTTATTGCAGTTTCAAAAGGAACTCACTATAATCAGTGCCGTAGTATATCGATCAGATTACTCATATATAATTAGGTCCAATTGACTAACTATAAACCTTTAGCGGTATATCACCACTGGTCAATGTCCTCACTAATGTATCTTTGAGCCCATATGACCACATTGATTCAGTATTCTTTATCCAAGTTGGTATGGCTCGAGGACATTGTATCCAGTCTAGCATGTACACAGTACCTCTAGACAACCTATTCAATCCTTTTAAACCAACTAGTGAGTATAGAAACGAACCTTCAAGGGTCCATATAATAGGAAAGAGGTAGAAAAGATTGTACTTCGACCATATTGTTAGAGAGAGTTACACAACATACTGTAAGTGGCTACATTCGCTACTCAACGCATTTCGCTGAGAGAACTCAGCATCATCAGGAGTGAGAGTATAACCGCACACATACAGACACCCAGACAAAAAATAAATGTAATGAAAATGACCGACCACAGAATTGGCTTTTAAAGCATTCCTGATTGATGTTTCTGACTGCCAATCAACAATCAGTGTCATTCAATTAAATGTGAATTGATTTCTATATAGCCAAAGCTTGGATAATGCATCTGAAATGAAAAAGCAATTTTAAGTAGGGGAACCTTAGCCTTCAACCAGGTGTAATCATGGAGTTAAAAGACTCTTCTTTCGTGCCACTGCTTCATTAAATAATTCTCCTACTCAATCGCAGGGTATCCGCCTTCATGGTAGCAGTGACCTATGATTGGGTTGAAGGGTCACGTGATCGCAACCAATATGTTTGACAAACATTCACGGTTTTGAATGATAGTGGTTAAAAACTCATATTACCGATCAGAAACATGGGCATGTGTTTTAGCACTTATTTATTTAGAGTGGGGGACCATGACTTAACAATAATTTCCAGCACAACCATACCATGTCACTCGCTTCATCGCAAGGGTACCTCCTTCATAATGGTAACGGGTTGATATTCACAATTGGACCAAATCGGTCACAAAACAGAGTTTTTCAAAACAAACCTCAATTTATATAGACAAGGTGTTGTACTCATCTTACCGATCGGCTCTAAATTATGGGATCAAATCTTAGATATTTTGAACTGGTCCCTCATAGAGTTAATTAGCTCTTCTTTCATACCCCTGCTTTATTAAATAATTCTCCAGCTTAGTCGCAGGGTATCCACCTTCATAATAGCAACGAATAACCGACATTATGAACGGATTTTTATCGAATGACCCAGGAAAAATTTGTTGGGTAGAGTGAATAGAGGAGGTGTTTAGTGAGGATACACAATCATTTTCAGTTAAGGCAGTTAATTGTAATGAGGGATTTAAACAACTACAAAAGACCTTCCAACAACAAATCAGAATTAATTGGGAGTCTCTTCCTTGCTTAATTATACCCAAAACAATCTATGATCCCTAGAGGATTAAGGGTACAAACAGAACCCAGTAATGGTAACCTGAGTGAGGAATTATTGAAGGAATGGGAGGATGCTGCCAATGTCTGTTCCATGAAATTCATGGTCATTATTGTAAGACATAATAAGCAAAGACTTGAGAAAATTGACAAAAAACTTAATGAGGAACTTAAGTAAATTGAGAAATTCAATATAGATCTCTCTTATAAAATTGTGGAAAGTAAATTACAACACAACCTGGAGAGTTATAGAAATACAATTAAAATCTGTAAACATAAAAAATTCCAGGGAGACGCAATAGATTATAAGCAAGGAACAGTCTATTGAAGAACATATAGACTAGTGAGAAAAAATTCAGACCAATATAACTCTACAGACATTGAAACTTCTGAGTCTGAACCAGAACCCTACTCCCCTCCCCAAACAAGAAGCATATTAAAAATAAAATGGGTAACTTTTTTAGAACAAAGTTCGCCTCTAAACAACAAAAACAGTTTTCAAACAAAAAGGAATCAGGGGAGAGGCAGAGGGAGAAATTAAATAATGTGAATCATGATAAGTCTAATGTTCTTACTCTTTCCTCCTATCCCCTCACAAATGAAGAATCAAAACTATAACAAAAGGGTTATCCTTTGTCCCACAAACGCGACTAAATAAGTTTGAATGGGCAAGGGAAATAAATTTATTTGCAAGGAAGTTAACCTTACATAAATACCATCAAAACCTTAGTAGAAAAAGAGCTAATCAAATGGATCTTACTGAAGAAGAACTATCATGCCTAGATAGCATGGTAGCACTTCTTGAAGAAAATGATCCAGATAATACATCCTCACTTCCACATATTAAACTAAAGAGTACCTTTACCCCATTTATAAAAGACTATCATAATGTTGAAACATTTGTTGAGATGGTGACAGAGAAAATTGATAATTTGCAACTACCAGATTTTATTTCAATGAAACAAAAAAACAATCTAATGACTGCAGAGAAAAGCGCACTGACGTCTTTAATGGATAAGAAATTATTATTAAACCTTCTGACAAAGGGGGCAATGTGGTGGTTATGGACAGAGCTAAGTATATGCAGATGGTTGAAAATATTTTAACAGATACAACTACTTATCGAGAGCTTCAGGGAAATCCATTGATGATTTTTCAAAAAGAACTTGAGACTTTGTTACTAGAAGCTGAGTCTAGATTTGATTAATGAAAAGCAACAGCGAGCACTTTTTCCATGAGCTCCCACAGTAGCCACATTTTATACCTCTCAAAAATCTACAAATGTATCTTCAACTCCCCCCCCCCCGGGAGACCTTCTTACAGAATGCATAAGTCAATATTTGGATGATATCCTTAAACCTATGGTACAGAAACTACCATCTTATTTAAAAGATACAAAAGATGTACTAAAAAAATTACAGGACGTTGAAGTAACACCTAATACGTTGTTATGTAGTTTGGATGTGGTGAATTTATATGGATCTATACCACATGATAGGGGCCTTGAATTTATTGGCATTCATCTTCATAAATATGCCAACTTAAACCCTGATTTGAATTACTTCATTTTACAACTGCTGGAGTTTATTCTTAAGAAGAATTTTTTTCCGTTTAATGATAAATACTATTTCCAAATAGTTGGGAACGCAATGGGCACGTCGGTAGCACCATCCTATGCCAACAGGGTCATCTTTAACGAAGAGCAAAAGGGGCAGTTGCCCCGGGCCCAGTCACTTGAGGGGCCCAAAGCAGCTGCCCCCTTGGTCCCGTGGCAACGACTGCCAGTGCCGCCGAAAATGACTTGTTGTCCTCAGGCTCAGCTCCTGACCGGTATTGAAGCTCGGTGCCGGCGCTGGCGCCATCTGAATGTGTCACGGAGGGGCCGGGCTGGCAGCCGCTGCAGCATGCGTTCCTTCGTTCCAGCAGACACAAGGCTGGGAACGGCACTCATGCTGCTGGCACTGCCCTCTTCAAGTACCACGTGATGAGGGGCATTGCGCATGCACAGCGTTCCCGCATGTCTCACTGGCAGAGGAGCCTGCACACAAGTTAGCCGGAGAAGGCCGGCAGCTGCTCGAGCACAAGCAGTGAAAAACCAGCACAGGCACAGCCCAGTCCAACGCGTTGTCCGGCCCGTACACAGTCGATATTAGGTGCTGCTGCTGCTGCAAGTGGCTAAAGGTGGCTCGGACAGTGGATTTATGTTTGACTGACACTGCGCACATCAGCTAAAGGTCAGTTCAGTTCTGGGGTCAAATACATAGGTTAATAGTCCGTCCGTGTTAGTTCACAGCCGAGATACAGGCTAAAAGTTGGGACAAACAACAGTTGAGGATCAAGACCTAAAGCCGAAAGGAAGGTTGTCACAGAGAAATAAATGACCAACACAAAGAATCAACTATGACCCCCCCCCCCTGTGATGAAGGTCCAATTTCAAAAGTTAAGACTGGAGCTACCTGCTGCTAGCCACTTGTCAGTTTGGTGGAGGAGATAAGTCTGATGGTAACTGGCAATTCAGATGTTCAAAAAATACCATAGGAATGCCAGTGGTATGATCACATGATGGACTTCTGCTTATGTATGCTAGTTACAGTAGCAGGGCTAGTGTGTGTTGACGTGGTGTGCGCAGAAATGTGGTGTGTCTGCCAGTTAATTGCTCCTGCTTTTGATATTGCCAGCATGTTTCATGGCCAGGGGCGGACTGACCATTAGGGCCAAAGGCATAGCTAGAAACCTCAGGGCCCAGGTGCAGCAACCACGATGCCCCCCCTTCCCGTCAACATGCATTGGTCCCCTCCAGATCCACAAGACAGGACTCCAGACAGTGTAGCCGCCAACGTGTCGCCCGGCCCAAACTAGCCGCCAACGCGTTTGTATTTTTGTTGGGTTTTTTTTTGGGATGTTGGGGGTGGAAAGCAAAATTATGCAGTGGGCGGGCTTTCGGGGGGCCCAAAAAAATGTTTGCCCAGGGTCCAATCAATATTAAAGACGGGCCTGTTAATGCCAATATATATTTAGGGGTTTGGGAAGAAAATAAGGTGTTTCATGAATCAATGATTGATTTTACTTTGAAAATTAAATTGTGGCGAAGATACATTGACGATATCATTGTACTTTGGGAAGGCAGTAAGGAAGAATTTAACAACTTCTGTGATAAACTGAATAATAATACACTTAACCTCAGATTTACATCAGAAATACCTGAGTGAAGCATTGAACTTTCTTGACTTAGCTATAATAAGAAAGAAAATAAATTACAAACGAGAGTTTTCGTAAACCATCTGCAACTAATAGCCTCCTTCATTGGCAATGTTTCCACCCCGAGTCACTTAGATCCAGAATACCCACTGGACAAAATTTAAGACTAAGGAGAAACTGCACGTCCATTGAGGAATTTAAAACTCAAGCGGATGACTTGCGAAAAAGATTTCACGAAAAAAGGGTATCCTCAGAAAGTATCACAAAGCACTTATGAAAGACAGGGATCAACTCTTGGAACCTTGAGTAACCAATAAAGAAAATTCCCAAATAAGACTCATAGCAAATTACGATGAAGATAATCTCAAAATAAAAGAAATTTTGAAGGCCTATTGGCCGATTCTGAAACTTGACATGGATTTGGCGAAAGTTATCTCTCCTGAGGCCTCCTTTACAACCAGGAGGGGAGCCAATTTAC
Organism: Leptobrachium leishanense; assembly: GCA_009667805.1. Classification (NCBI taxonomy): domain Eukaryota; kingdom Metazoa; phylum Chordata; class Amphibia; order Anura; family Megophryidae; genus Leptobrachium; species Leptobrachium leishanense. Next base: position 396,488,819 of record CM019063.1, read on the forward strand.
GTAATAAGCTATGTCCTAGCTATTTAGCAACAACAAAAAGTACACAATTAAAATCTGATTGGCTTATGTCAAAAAGAACGGGCACATTTTGATGTGGTAGATGCGTAGCATGTAATTACATAACTAACCCGTCCAGCTCCTTTAGAGACAGTATTAACCATGAAGAATTTAAAATTAATACTTAATTCTCATCATAGGCGACTCTTCAGGGGGGCAATTGCCCCCCTAGGTTATTCCTTGCCCCTCACCATGTGCACCCCCCCACCAAAAATCAGCATCCAGCTTCACACACTTCTACGGACTGCTGTATCTCCGCCCCATTGCATCGTATATGGATGATCTAGGTGTCATTGCTTAGGGCAGATTCTGGCCTTTCCAATGATACCCAACGTTACCATATTCAGTTTGAAGTAAATGTCATAAAACATTAAATAATAACGGGCACTTAAACCTAAACAGTTTCACAGGGTTGAAATGCTCAGCAGTGAAGTGGTTAATGTTCAGACTATACATTACATTGTGTGTTATGTTAGTTTTTGCCTTGGTTTTAGTTGTATACTAAGGGTTCATCCCTCACAGTATACATTTTATTTTTTCCTTGATTAATGGCATTGTAGGGGTTAATGGGTAGGCTACATGTCTCACAGTGTATTCATTTCATGTTTTACTTTGATTAATGGCATTTTAGGGGTTAATGGGTAGGCTAAATGCCACATTGCTTATTATTTTTATTGTATTTCCCTGGGTTTATGGCATTTTAGGGGTTATTATGGAAGTTAGAATCTAAAGGGTCTAATGATCTTTAGATCCTCTGCTTTTCGTCACATTTCAGGGAATTAATTTCGCCGAAAATATAGTGAATTCCGATTTAGTGAATGATCACTAATTTGCTAAAAGTGGAGTCGCTGAAGCAGCAATCAGACATTCAGCGAAAACTGCTGAATTGCAACAAATAAAATATTGAATTTGAGTATCAGGTTAGTACAATGAAAAAACAGTATTGCATCACATTACTCTGGGATTATGGAATCTTATTTATGTATATACTTATTTAGGGCACTATTACCTGGTGTGAGCTAACCCTTGCATCGGCATGGTTTTGCGTTAAAGCCAGGTTAATTGAGTTTAGCGCCGGACCGACAGATCGTGGCGAATCCTGGCGAATTGTCTGAACATACGGTGCCTGTTCGGTCCCTGTTCAAGGGCAGTGAAATCCCCATGAAAAAGCACTGCTTCGACTATCCAGAGAACACAAACCAGCAGCGAAAGGTTCCCCTAATGCCCTGCCATTCGGTGGTTTCATGCGGCAAATTTATTCAGGAGAATCCCATAGGCTTCAATGTTAAAAATATTCCCGTTTTAATTCAATATCTAATAAACTGTTCATTATAAAATTCTGCAGTAAAGAGTCTCTTTATTTAAAGATTGTTTAGGATACTTTAAGCATTTTTCTGAATTTGTTTTTTTTTAAAAGTCCGATTTTTTTTGATTTTTTTCAGTTTACTTATTTTTTCTGTAACAGTCCTTTTTATTATCATTCCCTGGACCTCCTGTGCAAATTGCAGACATTTTCACTCAGTAGTTTCTTTGCAAACAGATTTCAATTTCACATTCATACAAACGGTTTTGCTAATTTATTCACCTCCCTCTGTCTGCGGGCTCAGCTGCTTTGGCTCTGTGTGATTCGGCTCCTGTTCGGCTGCTTCGACGGGTTTATCCAGATGTTTTTGTGGCTTTTCAGCCTGCATTCGGTGAGTTTTGCGGTTAGTTTTCGGTGGGTTTGCGGCAGCTTTTCCCTGCAATTCGGGGACCCTGTGGTGCTTGCTGAATACACCGCAGGGTCACCGAAATGGGATCGGCAAAAGGAACCGAATTGAAGAGAATGAAAAGTCACCAAACGTGCGGTGACTTTTCGAATCTCTTTGGATAACCCTGTTAGTGCGTTGCTATTAGCGATTTGTACCGTGAGTTTACTGTACTTTCCGCGTCCTTTACTTAACACGGGGAGCGCTAGAGATCTCTAGCGCTTTTGCAGCTAGCAGATAACTTGGTGCCAGCTTTAATTTTTTGAGGGGCGCTAATTGCAAAATTTTACCTACTGCTTAACCCTGGTGCTAACTCCAAAAAAACAGAAAAAACAGATCTTCGCCCAAAATTAACAGGCAATGTAAAGGAATGCAGCACAGGTGTTCTCTTGGCCCCATACACCATAGTAATGGATCTGGTCAGCAATGTCGCTGCTGTTGAAGTGATCTCTACTATGATATATATGTATCCTCTATCCACATATATCCTAATTCTAATATGTTGCCTAATTTTAAACATTTTATGCTGGGGGTTATTCAAAGTTTGTAAGCGGTTGATTATTAGGGTGACTTTGTGGACCATGTTTAAAGGGACACATGAGTAAGTCTTGCCCTGAAACATGTATTATTTATGTGCTGCAACAGGGAAATTTTTGTAGCTCACCTGGCCTTCCTTTTGGATCTATTAAATGCAGTGTAATGATTCTTCATGCTGTCGGGGGGCAATTATCATGCAATGCCCATCAGCCTTAATATATGTGTGCATCAAAACATGGATGATAAGGGCACCTTGGAGGATTTTAATAGTGCAGGGGTGTGAGGTTATTCACTGGAAGTGTTCATATTCAAGCTTGTGAAGGCGGGGGATAGGTATGGCCCGGCACTCTGCACTGGAAAAAAAAACAGTTCTATCCTGTACACAACTGCATTAGTGCTTTTAGAGTTTTCCTAGCATGTGCCAAACCACCTTGTTCATGGACTACTGCAGACAAGGTGATCTGTTAGTAGGTCGCCAGGCACTAAGTTTTAGCGACTCGCGCTAAATTTTTCCTTTAGTGATGGCGTTTTAGCTCTCACCAGATGAAAGGGCCCTTAGTTTTATTCAGTGATATGATTTAGTGGTGAAAATTATTAGTGCCCCCCCAGTTTTGACTGCGGTATCTTCTGTGCCCCCCCTAAATATTGTTCCTAGAGTAGCCACTGATTCTCATGCAATACGCAAGGGCTAGTATATTTGATGACCTGCTCATGTGGAAAAAAAGTATGTCGGAAAAACCATAAGACCTTTTAAGGTTAGGATTATGGAGCATGTACGTTCAGTAAGGTATTTGAGAGATACTCCTGTATCGAGACATTTAAGAATTTATCATGATGGTCGTTCAGATCAAATTCAATTTATGGGGATCAAATTGGTTACCCTGGGATCCAGAGGAGGAAATCTCGATCAAAAATTGTTACAACGGGAGGCTTTCTGGATTTACCGCCAGGGCCGGCGCTAGTGTAAGGCAGCACAGGCGGCTGCCTTACTATTCTGGCTTTCTGCCAGTTGAGGGGCGGAAAAATCTGTACCACCCAGCGAGCGGAGGCCGTGCAAGGATCGGGCACAAGGTTTCCCATTTACTCGGCAGAGTGTGGGATCCCACTCCCACACACTGCACCGGAAGTAAAGGCCCTGCGGGGGGGGGTGCAGAGGAGGAGGAAGACGAGGCTGCCAGACCACAGCTTACATGGGAACATGCTGGCCCCGCCCATCCACCCCCTTCCTCCTCACAGCAGATAGCAGAGCCTCCCTCCCCTGCTCCTGTGCGGGAAGTGTCCAGCACGTGCAGGGTGGGGGGAGTGGAGAGAGACCAGCTGAGCTGCAACCACGGAGGCAGCCAGGGATTTGAATCCTAGGGTAAGTAGCGAGCAGGGGGTGTGAGTATTGGGGTGAGCATGGGGGAGGTGGGTGTGTAAGCATGGAGTGTGTGTCTGTGTGTGTGAGCATGGGTGAATGAGAGCATTGGGTGTGTGTGAGCATGGGGAGGTGGGTGTGAGTATGGGGAGGTGGGTGTGAGTATGGGGGGTGGGTGGGTGTGTGTGTGCAGGGGTGATGTATGTGTGTGTGAGCAGGGGTGATGTGTGTGTGTGTGAGCAGGGGTGATGTGTGTTCGTGTGAGCAGGGGTGATGTGTGTGCGTGTGAGCAGGGGTGATGTGTGCGTGTGAGCAGGGGTGATGTGTGTGTGCGTGTGAGCAGGGGGTGATGTGTGTGTGAGCAGGGGTGATGTGTGAGCAGGGGTGATGTGTGCGTGTGAGCAGGGGTGATGTGTGAGCAGGGGTGATGTGTGCATGTGAGCAGGGGTGATGTGTGAGCAGGGGTGATGTGTGTGCTCGGGTGATGTGTGAGCAGGGGTGATGTGTGCATGTGAGCAGGGGTGATGTGTGTGTGTGTGTGAGCAGGGGTGATGTGTGAGCAGGGGTGATGTGTGTGTGTGAGCAGGGGTGATGTGTGTGTGTGAGCAGGGGTGATGTGTGTGTGTGTGAGCAGGGGTGATGTGTGAGCAGGGGTGATGTGTGTGAGCAGGGGTGATGTATGTGAGCAGGGGTGATGTGTGAGCAGGGGTGATGTGTGAGCAGGGGTGATGTGCGCGTGTGAGCAGGGGTATGAAATGAATTAAAGGGGAGACTGAATTGAAGGGAGAATGAATTGAAGGGGTGGAGGAATTGAGGGGGAGAATGAATTGAGGGGGTGGAGGAATTGAGGGGGTGAAATTAATTGAGGGGAAGAATGATGTGAGCTGGGGGCAAATTTACCCATGTGTGAGCTCTGGGGGCAAATATATCCATGTGTGAGCTCTGGGGGCAAATATACCCATGTGTGAGCTGGGGGCAAATATACCCATATGTGAGCAGGGGGCAAATATACCCATGTGTGAGCTGGGACAAATATACCCATATGTGAGTTGGGGCAAATATACCCATGTGTGAGTTGGGGCAAATATACCCATGTGTGAGTTGGGGCAAATATACCCATGTGTGAGCTCTGGGGGCAAATATACCCATGTGTGAGCTGTGGTAAATATACCCATATGTGAGCTGGGGCAAATATACCCTTGTGAGCTGGGGCTATATATATATCCATGTGAGCTGGGGGCAATATATATACCCTTGTGAGCTGGGGCAAATATATCCATGTGAGCTGGGGGCAATATATATATATATATATGGACATGTTCTGGTCTGAGGTCTCTGTGTGTATATATATATATGTATCTGGACATGTTCTGGTCTGTATATATGTATCTGAGTGGGCATGATATCGGTGAATACCTGAAAAAAAGTATTGGTACTTGTACTCGGTCTTAAAGTGGTATCGGTGCAACACTAGAGTGTGTATATATGTATGTGTGCATATATAGAGATTATTATGGCACCTCTATCCTGATTGGCTTGACATGACACGGATAGGGGGGCACCAAAACGCACCTTCGCCTGACTAGACAAAAATGCTTGCACCGACCCTGTTTACCGCCTTAAGACTTTACAACCTAGGGGTCTTAACGAAGGTTTTAATTTTTCAGCCTTTTTAAATCCATGAAACAGAGACAATTTATTACTATATCCCATAGATCAGGGATCAATTCAAAAAAACTAAGACTTGAACATATAATCTGGAGTTGATTAGTAATATGACTGCAACATTACTGCTATTGAAATTGAGAGTTTTTGAAAAACGTAACTTGTCACGTGACCCATTTGGGCCATTTGTGAATATCAACCTGTTATCATTATGAAGAAGGTATCCTTGTGACGAATAAGCGATATGGTAGGGCTATTTAGGATGCGCTGGAGATTCCGGCCGATTGCTGGCCCTCCCCGGTGCAGGCTGACATCTTGGATGTCATCTTGGATGTCAGCCCGGCACTCCAGGGACCCCGGCGGGGATGATAGATGTCATCACGCTGGCACGATGACATCTATTTCAGGCGCCCCCCCCCGCGAGTGCGGTGGAGGTGCCTGAAAGGGAGAGGGGGAGGTCCTTCGGATCTCTCTCCCTCCCGATCGCCGGGGGCCAGAGATTAAAGGCAGGCATTGTTTGGAAGGGCATAGCCTGCCCTTCCAAACGGTGTCTGACTTTAACATCTTGGGTGCCGGATCACGATTCTGTGCCGAAAAGCACCGGATCCAGGGCCGGTGCTGCTGCTAGGCGAGCTAGGCACCCGCCTAGAGCGCAGTGCCAGTCTAGGGCGCAGCCAAGACCTCCGCCGCCTGCTGTCACTTATCTATCACACTGCGTGCTTGTTCTGGGCGCAGCGTGATCATGGAAGACAGCTCGTGGTGGCTGTCCAATAGAGAGTGAGAGAAGCGGGGATAACCCCACCCCCTCAGCACGGACAACCACCACGAGCTGTCTTCCTTGATCGCGAAGCGTGATAACTGACAGCGGCATGAAGAGGGGCAGCGGGGCACACAGGAGGTGAGAGCAGATAGGAGCCGGAGGTGAGAGCTGGGGGGCAAATATACCCATATGAGCTGGGGCAAATATACCCATATGAGCTGGGGTGGCAAATATACCCATATGAGCTGGGGGCCAAATATACCCATATGAGCTGGGGGGCAAATATACCCATATGAGCTGGGGGCAAATATAACCATGTATGAGCTTGGGACAAATATACCCATATGAGCTGGGGGCAAATATACCCATATGAGCTGGGGGGAAATAAACCCATATGAGCTGGGGTAAATATACCCATATGAGATGGGGGGAAAATATACCCATATGAGCAGGGGCAAATATACCCATATGAGCTGCGGGGGAAATATACCCATATGAGCTGGGGGCAAATATACCCATATGAGCTGGGGGGAAAATATACCCATATGAGCTGGGGGTCAAACATACCCATATGAGCTGGGGAAAATATACCCATGTGAGCTGGGGGGCAAATATACCCATATGAGCTGGGGCAAATATACCCATATGAGCTGGGGCAAATATACCCATATGAGCTGGGGGGCAAATATACTCTTATGAGCTGGGGGCAAATATACCCATGTGTGAACTGGTCTGGGGCAATATATCCATGTGTGAGCTGGTCTGGGGCAATATATCCATGTGTGAGCTGCTGGGGCAATATATCCATGCGTTAGCTGGTCTGGGGCAATATATCCATGTGTGAGCTGCTGGGGCAATATATCCATGTGTAAGCAAGTCTGGGGGCAATATATCCATGTGAGAGCTGGGGCAATATATCCATGTGAGAGCTTGGGGCAAATATACCCATGTGAGAGCTGGGGACAAATATACCCATTTGAGAGCTGGGGCAATATATCCATGTGAGCTGGGGGCAATATATTATATCCATCTTTTTTGTTTGGGGGGTGCAAGTAGCTGGTCTTGCCTAGGGCGCAAAATAGTCTAGCACCAGCCCTGGCCGGATCGTGATCCTCTCCCATAGCTGGCCGACATCTTGGATGTCGACCAAGCTTCCAGGAACTCCCCCTGACGACTGGCATCATCGTGCATAGCGCGATGACGTCAGTCCTGGCGTTAACCCCTAGCTGCCACCAATGGTGGAGATAGGGGGTTCCAATGAACCCTCTATCTCCCGATCCGTGGCAGCTAGCGGTTAATGTTTGATATCGTTGGATTGGCCAGAGCATGGCCTTTCCAACGATACCAAACATGATAATGTAAAAGGTAAAAAAATATACATATATTTAAAAACAAAATAATAAAAAAAAAATAAGCAGGTTATATGAGTAGACCGTTAGAAACAATTACACTATGTGTGGCGTAAAATTAGTCATGAGTATATTTTAACTTATGTATGGTTGTACTATGTTTACCATATGATTTTAAGTAATATATATTATAAAAGTTACATTTTAGAATTCTGTACTTCACCTTGAACTAATTCTGCAGTAATATCACAGGTTTTCCCACGCTGCAGCATTGAGGGTGTGTGTTAGGCCTGGCTGTGAAAAGGAAGCAGACATGCTGGAGGAGTAAGGGAGTGTGCGAGCCCTGTCTGTGAGCAGACATGCTATAGCAGTGAGGGTGTGTGTGAGGCCTGATTGGGAGAAGAGCTGCATAGACACTCCATTCTGTGTGAAGTAACAGCATCCCTCTGATCTGCTCATCCAGTGTATCAACTGTTTTTTCGGAAAATGGCAAACTACGTGTTTTTTTATTTTTCAAGAAGATTCTAAATACCAATTTTCACGTCTGTAACATCTTCTATTTTTGAGATATAGGTATCCTGTTTGAAATATTCACCCCCTTTTTCACCCCCTACTTGGATTTTTGAAAATGGTAAAATACTTTTTTTATGTTTTAAGAAGATTGTAAATACCAAATTTTATGCTTGTGACATCTTTGGTTTTTGAAATATAGGTATATTGATAAAAGTATTCACACCCCTTTCCGCCACCCCCCTTAACTGGATTTTCAGAAAATGGTATGTATGGGTTTTACACGAAGATTGTATAAAACAAATTTCACACCTGCAACATCTTTGGTTTTTTAAATATAGCTATACTGATAAAAGTATTCAACCCCCCTTTTTGCCTTCCCCCACTGGATTTTTGGAAAATGTAAATAAAAAAAGTTTTTTTTTGTCAAGACAAATCTAAATACCCATTTTCAGGCCTGTAACATCTTCTGTTTTTGAGATATAAGTATCCTGTTTAACCACTTCAATGCGGTGGACGCGCTCAGCGCGTCCAACCGCATTGCTACTTGGCTGCAGAGGACGCGCTGAGCGCGTCCTCCCTTTGCAGCCTGCGATCAGCCGGTATTCCAGCTGATCGCTCGGCCCCCCGGTGTGGGCTGACATCATCGATGTCAGCCCAACCTCCGGGACCCCGGCGGGCACGATAGGCGTCATCGCGCGTGCGCGATGACGTCTATTTCAGGCACCCCCCCGCCATTGCAGGGAAGGTGCCTGAAGGGGAGGGGGGGAGGTCCTTTGGACCTCTCCCCCTCCCCATCCGTGCGGGCCAGAGATTAAAGACAGGCACCGCCTTGAAGGGCACAGCCTGCCCTTCCAAGCGGCGGCTGTCTTTAACCCCTAGGGGGCTGGATCGCGATATGGCGCCAACATGCGCCGTATCGCGGTCCCCTCCCGGAGCTGGCCGACATCTTGGATGTCGGCCAAGATTCCGGGATATCCCCCTAATGACTGGCGTCATCGTGCAGAGCGCGATGGCGCCAGTTTTTAAATTAACCCCTTGCTGCCACCTAAAGTGGAGATATATATCCCGATCCGTGACAGCTAGGGGTTAATGTTTACTATCATTGGAACGGCCAGAGCGTGGCCTTTCCAATGATACCAAACATGACCATGTAAAAAGTAAAAATAAAATTAAAAATAAAATTTAAAAAATGTAAAAAAAATTTTTTAAAAAAAAAGTTTTTGGGTTTTTTTTTAGATTTATTAGTGCAACAATATTGTTCCCATTTCAATTATAATGTGAACAATGATGTTGCACTAACGATTTTTTCTATGGGGGGCGTTTGCGAAAAAACACGGAATTTTCCCCAAAAAAAGTAACGATTCCTCATTTTTAATTTTTTTAACAAGCGCACCCCATAGAAAATATAACCGCAAACGATCGCATTTTAAAATTTTTTGTTATAATATACAGACATGACATAACGTATACATATAATAATGACATATTATCAGGGTTATCCAAAGAGATCCGAATTGCTTGAGAAAGGTAACCGAACACTGAAAATCAGCGTTCGGTTACCTTTCCTGGCCATTCGGCTATCCAGAGAGCAGGCAATTCGCCAAATCCTGGCGAATTGCCTGAACATACGGTGCCTGTTCGGTGCCTGTTCGAGGGCAGTGAAATCCCCATAGAGAAGCACTGCTTTGGCTATTCAGAGAACACAAACCAGCAGTGAAAGGTTCCCCTAATGCCCTGCCATTCGGTGGTTTAATTCGGCAAGTTTATTCAGGAGAATCCCATAGGCTTCAATGTTAAAAATATTCCCGTTTTAATTCAATATCTAATAAACCGTTCAGTATAAAATTCTGCAGCAAAAAGTCTCTTTATTTATAGATTTTTTAGGATACTTTAAGCATTTTTCAGATTTTTTTTTATTTTTATTAAAAGTCCGATTTTGTTTTTGATTTTTTTTTCAGTTTACTTATTTTTTTTGTAACAGCCCTCTTTATTATCATTCCCTGGGCCTCCTGTGAAAATTTCAGACATTTTCGCTCAGTAGTTTCTTTGCAAACAGCGTTTCGTTTTCCCAGATTCATACAAATGGTTTTTCTAATTTATTCACTGCCTCCTCTACGTCACAGCTGCTTCGGCTCTGTGTGATTCGGCTCATGTTCGGCTCCTGTTCGGCTCCTGTTCGTCTTTTTCAAAGGTTAATCCAGATGTTTTTGCTTGTTTTCAGCGTGCATTCGGTGAGTTTTCGTCGGGTTTGCGGCAGCTTTTCCCTGCAATTCGGGGACCCTGTGGTGTTTGCTGAATACACCGCAGGGTCACCGAAATGCAATCGGCAAAAGGAACCGAATTGAAGAGAACGAAAAGTCACCGAACGTGCGGTGACTTTTCGAATCTCTTTGGATAAACCTGTATGAATCTGCACAGTCCGCCGGAAAGAACGATATATAATATGTCTGGGTCATATATTAAAATAAGGCTTCAAAACACGGTTAAACATGATGAGCAAAACCGGTAAAAATGAGCTCAGCACAGGGGCGGGAAAAGGCTCAGCAGCGAAAGGGTTAAAATATTCAGCCCTCTTTTTTCGCCCCCCCACTTGGATTTTTAAAAAACTTTAAAATAAGTGTTTATTTTATTTTTCAAGACGAATCTAAGTACTGATTTTAAAGTCTGTAATATCTTCTGTTTTTGAGATATAGGTATCCTGTTTAAAAGTATTCACCCCCTTTTTTTCACTTCCCTACTTGGGATTTTTGGAAAATGGTAAAACATGTGTTTTTGCCAAACCTTCAGGGCATCAGGGCTTCAGAGCCTAAATACAAACAAAATTTGTTTGTAGAAAACAGAAATGTATTTGCAGTGATACAGCATACAGGGTTATTCAAAGAGAATCAAAAAGTTATCACACGTTCAGTGACTTTTTCTTCTCTTCAATTCAGCGCGATTTGGCGATCTCATTTTGGCGGCCCTGTGGTGTATTCAACAAGCACCACAGGGCCGTCGTAGTGCAGGGAAAAGCTGCCACAAACCCGCCGAAAACTCACCGCAAAACCATGCGAAGGCTTACCGAAACCCACAAAAACATCTGGATTAACCCCGCCGAACACGCCAGAGAAACCCGAGCAGCTGTCGATCGCAGCGCAGAGCAGTCATCGGAAAAACCCGACACCGCAGATGAATGGAGTGAAAAAAAAAAGGTTTGCTTGAATGTTTGAAAAGGGAAACGCTGTTTGCAAACAAACTACTGGGCGAAAATGTCTGAAATTTACATATAAGATCCAATGAATGATAATAAAAAGGGCTGTTACAGAAAAAAGAAAAAACGCAAAAAAAAGTGCAGGGAAAACCTGTTGCAAATCCGAAGAACACTCGCCGCAAACCTGCCAAACACTAACCGAACACTGACTGAAACTCACAGAAACAGCTGGATTACCCCGCCGAACACGCCGGAGAAACCCGACTAGCCGCCGATCACAGTGCAGAGCAGCCGCCGGAAAACCCGAGAGGCAGACGAACAAGGTGAAAAAAAAACAAAAACAGTATGCTTGAAAGTTTGAAAATTGAAACGCTGTTTGCAAAAAAACTACTGAGCGAAAATGTCTGGAATTTACATATAAGATCCAATGAATGATAATAAAAAGGTCTGTTACAGAAAAACTTAAATTTTTTTAAAAAACGGAAAAAAAGTTGACAAAAAATCCCCAAAAATGCCTAAAAGATACTAAAATAAAGTAATTTTTAAATAAAGAGACTTTTTACTGCAGAATAAAATAATAAACGGTTTATTAGATATTGAATTAAAACGGGAATATTTTTAACATTGAAGCCTATGGGATTCTCCTGAATATACCTGCCGAATGAAACCACCGAACAGCAGGGCATTTCGGCAACTTTTCCCTGCTATTTTGTGTTTTCTGAATAGACAAAGCATTTCTTCTCTATGGGGGTTTCACTGCCCTCAAACAGGCAACGAACAGGCACCGTATGTGCATGCAATTCGCCAGGATTTGGCGAACTGCCTGCTCTCTGCGGAATTTCAGCGTTTGGTTACCTTTCGCCAGCAATTCGGATCTCTTTGAATAACCCTGATAGTCTGAGATTATGTTAACACAATCTCGAGCTGCTGTGTCTGCTATTGCTGATCATGTACAAACAATCAGTTACAGTTACAAGTTTTTATAAAGCGCTATCAAGTTCCGCAGCGCTGTACAATGGGACAATCACTGTACAAACACTGTAGTGACAGGGGTAATATATAATATTAATTCAAACTGTACCAGTTTGCTCTGTAGCAATTCGTCTTCTAAATATTCTTAGGACTGTTTATAATTCATGTTACTCTGGGACACTGTATGGATTCCAGTTATTCTGCCTAATTAACCATTGGGGTTGCACTAAACTGGGGTTCAAGTTTAACTTGTGCCATTCTTGTTGCATAATAATCATTCTAAATTCACTTACCTTTTACCGGTTTGGCTATTAATCAAGTCTGTTTATTTGCTTGGTGCTGACCAGATTTTTCTAGTTTGGTGTTTTCTTTACCAAATTAATTGACATGCTATCACCCTGATTTGGTTACTTTATTCATCTTATATGTTTTTTATGATTGTCGTTAATTCAAATGTTTTGATTAAGGCTGATGTCAGACGAACGCATTCTGAGCGCACAACGGACGAATGTACTGACGGAAGATACTGTAGACCCCACACGGTCCATTTTTCTTGAAGGACGTAGAAATAAAAGGAACTATGGGAAATAAAAATTATATGAAAAATTATACAAATTTGAAAAGTAAATGAAAAGCCATTGTGTGCGTCAAGGAGCTGGACGTCGCAAATGCGGTCCATCTGACATCTCCTCATCACCAACACAGAACTCTACGCGGACGTCGCGCACTCCTCACGTCCGTTCTAGCGGTTTGACATTCTGGCCTAACTTGCGTCGGTTTTCCACGTGCGTTGTGTGTGCGCAGTTCGGTGCGGACGCACTTAGTGTGTGGATCTCTATTGCTCATGATTCTATGCTACGGACGGACGTTAAACTGTGCGGCAACACGGACGTGATCACTACGTTCGACTGACACGGACCTCAATCTTTTAAAGTTTTTTCATTGTTAATCTGTGAGTAAAGCCCATTCTTGCCAATTTTAGCACCAGATATTGCTTCAAAACATTTTTTCTTTTTGTCAATACTGTGGAACACTGGTCTGGAAAAAAATAAACAGTGAAGAAAAATGCAAAGTTGTGCTGAATTCTTTATTTTTTTATTTTCTTTTAAATGTACCAATTTTGTTTGACTTTTAATATAAATTTACCAGGTAAGCTGTTATTTTAAAGTATTATTTAAACATTTTAGATAAAAAAATAATGAAAGAAAGCAAAGAAAAAATATATAGATAGTTTTATTCAAAACACTGTATTTAAATGTCCCTTCTTACCATAGTACACATCAGAGAGTAGTTTTAGAGTGCAGAGTTCTTTTAGAATGCCATGTTGCCTGAGCAGGGCAGGATGCCATGGGGAGCAGTGGCAGCAGCAGCATCTGCAGTGCTATAGAGAGTGCAGCAGGCTTTGCCCTTGCCTGGGGATCACGTGTTTGGGTCCAGGCTCAGCAGTAGACAGGCAGTGAGACACAGGCACAGACTGTCTGTACGCACAGGCGGCAGCACTGCAGACACTGGGGCTCACACACTCACACACTTGTTATCCACAGCAACTTTTACACATATTTTTATTTCCTTTTTTCCCACTTATAAACCCACCAGAGGATCCTATTGGTATTATTATTTTTTTTACTATTAAAAGAAGAATAGATTAATGCTATAAAAACACCATGCACCTGATGTAGCTGATGGGAGGAAGGACATACAGCAAACAGAAGAAAAACAGATGTGCATGGAAACGCTGCTGCTGGAGGTTTCTTCTTTCTTCTGCCTGTAGGACAGTAGGACAGACACAGGATCCAGCTTGTTTTTCCCTTCTTGCTCTCCTCCAGCAGGGGATAGAGGGGATCTGGGCTGTGAAGCGGCAGCGCATTGTGCCAGGGCATCTGGACCAGCATACAGAGCCAGCCTGTGCATGGAGAGATGAACTGCAGACACACAAGGACCTGACTGCTGGAGTGTGGATGCTGGCTGTGTGCCCGCAGGCACCGTCTACATGTGCATGGCACCGGGTGAGCCAGCAGGAGTGGGTACCGGCTTCTGCTAAGCGGGGATGGGTGCCAGCCGCGTGCCAGTGCCAGCCTGCAGGGGTATGAAAGTCCCGGGATGCCCCTGGCAGCTGTTGGTGCTGCTGCTCGTCACGGGATGCTGCGGCTGCTCTGCTCAGGTGTACAACCTCAGCCTGGCCGTGGATGAGGGGCTGCCCCCCGGTACCCTAGTGGGGGATATCCGAGCTGGCCTGCCCGAGGGGAGCCCCGGAGGAGGCTTCTTCTTGTCGGAGGAGGACGGGGAGTCCGCCGTACTCAGAGACTTTGCGGTGGACACGGAGAGCGGCATGGTGCGGACCCTGCGAGCCCTGGACAGGGAGAGGAGGGAGCGCTACAGCTTCGTGGCTGCCACACTGCAGGGGGAGATGGTCCAGGTGGACATCCGTATCAGGGATGTGAATGATCACTCGCCCGCATTCCCCGTGCGGTCCCTGCGGCTGCAGGTCTCCGAGCTCACCCCACCGGGCACATCCTTCAGACTGCCCGCAGCCAGGGACCCCGACACGGGGGAGCACGGGCTGAGAGGCTACTCACTGCTGAGGGGCAGGAGGGGGGCAGCTTTTATCATCAGGTATGGGGACAACCAGCAGACTGCCGATGAGGAGCCCAGGGGGGTGGAGGAAGGGACAAGGGAATGGGGACACATTGAGGACAGCAGGGGAGAGGGCACTGGGAGTGATGGCAGTGTTGGGGGTGAGAGGTCAGATTTGGGGGTTAGCGGTGGGAGGACTACTCTGGAAAAATGGGGTGATGAAGTCACAGGAGACTCAGATGAAGGGTTGGAGGTGGCATTAGGTCTGGCAGATACTCATAGCTTCAGACAAAAGACAAATGGTGACTTAACCCAACATGCAGGAGGAGATGGGTCAAAGGGGACAGGTGTATGGAGTGCGGGGTCTAGGTATGAAGACCAACCAGCCGATGAGGGACATACATCTATCCAGAGGCAGGTGGATAATACAGATACATTTATTACAGAGACACAGGGTCATCATGATTATGGGGAATATGGAAACACTGCCAGTCAGGGTGGCACAGGAGGCTCACATGAAGATGGGCAAATTGAAGGGACAGGGTTCGATTCCAGTTTACACCCCTTAGATCTGGTATTGGTACAATGGTTAGATAGGGAAGAGCTGGATAGCTATCATCTCCAGGTGGAGGCCTTCGATGGAGGTCATCCAAGAAGGACTGGAAGACTCATTGTTGATATTACTGTCTTGGATGCTAATGACAACCCACCAACCTTTGACCAGGCAGACT
The DNA here is from genome assembly GCA_009667805.1 of Leptobrachium leishanense. NCBI lineage: Eukaryota > Metazoa > Chordata > Amphibia > Anura > Megophryidae > Leptobrachium > Leptobrachium leishanense. The sequence goes on from CM019063.1 coordinate 396,504,272, forward strand.
ATCGGGGCTGGGTGTGGGAGAATGCACCAATGGGCACCCCAATATGTACTGTTCTTGCTACTGATCCAGACCTTGGTAGCAATGGGGAGGTGAGTTACAGTCTTCGCTCTGGGGAGGGATATTTCACTGTGGAAGAGGATAGTGGGGTAGTAAGGGTAAATCGCCCCTTGGATAGAGAACATAGAGTTTTCCATCAGTTGGTGGTCCAGGCTATGGATGGTGGAAACCAACCTGAGGTGTCTAGTGTTCTTCTTACCATTAGAGTTTTGGATGTCAATGATAACAAGCCCCACATCCAGATCACCCTACTTACTGAGAATGGGCTACCAGAGGTCTCTGAGGGAGCGCATGTTGGAGAGTACCTGGCAAGAATTTCTGTGTCTGATCCGGATTTAGAGTTTGAGGAAGAGCTTAGAGAACAAATGGATCACAGGGAGGAGAAAATAGAAGATAACGCTAGACGAGTGAAAAGGAGGTATGGTAAGGAGGTAGAAAGCGGGCATAGACAAGGGGAAAGCATCAAAAGTGGATCACAAAAGGTAAACAGGCTCCTAAATAAGGGGAACATGAGAAAAACCGGGACAGACGAAGGGCCAGATGGAGCAGATGTGGGAAGTAAACAAGGTGTGCCAAATAAAGAAGCCAGTACTCCTGTTGAAGGAACCAGTAGTTCTTACATTGCCCAGGTAGAAAGCCTAGAGGGTACTAGAAGAAAAGATGAAGAGCCATATAACCCTCTAAGTAATGGTGGTTACACCAATGAGACTATGTCTTCAAGGTACAGGGAGCAGAATCCACATTTGTCAAGTGGAACAGGGCTACACCAGCGTGTTTTTGTAACTCTGGAAGGTGGTGATGGTGCCTTCTCAATTCACCCTGTTGGGGCACAGATTTTTTTCTTATGTGTAAAGGCTCCTTTGGATCGGGAAACAAAAGACCTTTATGAACTAAAGCTACTTGCAAAGGACTCGGGATCCCCGCCATTAGAGACTAAGAAAACTTTGCTTTTGAGGATCACCGATCAGAATGACCAGCTGCCCATCTTTACTCAACCTGAGGGCTATCAGGCCTCCATCTCTGAAGCTGCATCTCCAGGCACTGCTGTTCTTAAAGTTAATGCCCAAGATTCGGATGAGGAAGGCCCAAACTCTAGTGTGACATATACACTGATGGTAAACCCTTTCTCTTCAGGATTCACACTTGATCAACATACTGGTGTTCTCAGCACAAGTAAAGCTCTGGATCATGAGACAGAACCTGTGTTACACCTTGTTGTGGTGGCTACAGATCACGGTGTCCCACCGCTGTCTTCTAGTACCAGTGTTACAGTCATAGTGGAGGATATCAATGACAATGAACCAACCTTCTTGCAGCAATTCTACAATGTAACATTGCAGGAGCATACATCTGTTGGGCACTGCTTTCTACAGGTAAGACACACATTTTCCTTTTATATATACATTACTTAATTCCGTAATAAATGCTGAAAGTGAGCTAAAAGGAACGCTTCCAGTTCTTCCAAATCTTCTATAAGTCCTTGTAGTCATTCTGATGTCAATAGATTGAAGGTTAAAACTCTATAGCAGGGATGCTCAACCTAGGCCCACCAGATGTTTTGGAACCACATCTTCCATGATACTCAACCACTCATTAGGTTGATGGGAAATGTAGTTCCGAAACATGTGGAGGGCCAAAGTTGAGCACCAGTGCTTTATAGTATTTGTCAAGCCATTTCCAAGCAGGCTGACAAAAAAAAGATGTTTTCACACCATTACTGTCTGCTCATCTTAAATCCAGGCAAAGTGATGTCAGTATCATCAAATTGAGTTTTTATCCAACCAAATTGTCATAGTAACGCCAAAAGGTTTATTTGCAGCTTAGCAGGAGGTACATCAGCTAAAGTGTCCCTGCAATGTCTGTAACCGCTGTACAATAAATTGTGATTAAAATGAGCCATATTTTCAACTTGGTCTGGAAGAAAACTGCAATTATTTTTTCTTTTGACCAATATCTTCTATTGATGAGATCTGTAGTGAGCTTTCATGTTCTTTCTTACGGTTGAACAGTGTGGTATTGTTCTGGAAAATGTAAAATGGGCATTAAGGCTAGGGTCAGACTAGCGCAGTTTTAACGTGCGTTTAGCCGCACGAAATCACGGCCGTACTAGCAGCAAATGACGTCCAATGCCGGGGAACATACGACGAACGGCCGCACGAAAGTTCGTCCGCGCAACGCAAGTGGCCAACGAACGCATTTTTTCGAGAACGTCAAACCGCTACTACTGACGTACAGAGTGCGCTGCGGCCGCATAGCGGCGTGTTTGCGTGATTAGGAGACGTCAGACGCTGCTCATGTCCGGCTAACATAACGTCCAGACTCAAAAAGTGTTTTATTGATGATCCGTACAAAATCACGGACGAAAAGGCGCATCGTATGACCGCTATCGCGTATTCCGGGGGAAAATACGTACGTTCGTTCGACCGAACTTTTTCACGGACGACGTGAAAAATGCGTTCGTCTGACCCTAGCCTTAGATCGCTAGGTCAATCATGGCTCTCTCCCATGATCCTCAGCCACTCATTAGGTTGACAGAGCTTTGTGGGAAATGTAGTTCCAAAACATCTGGAGGGCCAAGGTTGAGCACACATGGTTTAGATAATATCTCACGCTTTGATCTCTTAAGGGGTTATTCAGAAAGCACCGAACTTGCCACCGAAGGGCACCGAACAGGGAATTTAACTGTACAGTGCAATTTCGTGGCAGTTCACCTATTCACACAGTTGTCAGTTTGGCACAAACTGGCGAATTGCCAGTGTAATACGGTGCAGATCGCCTCAGTTTGGTGATCTTTGGCGGCAGTGAAATTGTCCCGTAGAGAAGTAATGGTTAATTTATTGACAGAATGCTCTACTTCTGTCAGTGAAATGCCATGATTTTCAGTGATTCAGTTCGACAGGTTTAAGCAGGCAAACCCCATAGGATTCAATGGAAAACAATATTATCGTTTTTCATTTTCAGCAAAAAGCCTCTTTATTTATTTTTTAGCACTCCTTTTTGTATTTTTTAGACAAACTTTTTGACTATTTTTTTTAAAAAAGTTTTTTTTTCTTATTCTGTAAAAGTCCTTTTTTATTATTTAGACACATTTTAATAAGTTTTTATTCTTTAAACACCTATTAGAAGAATAGCAGAGTTCCGTATTTTTTTCTTCTTCCGCATTTCGGCATTGTCTGGCAGTCACTTCAGCGCTCTTCTGCGGTCATCGGCAGTCAGTTTGGCGGCCTTCAGGGGCGCCTCCATCTTCGGTGCAGGTGACCCAAATTCACCGCAGGGCTGGCGAAATGGAATCGCCGAAGCGCACCGAACTGCAAAGCAACAAAATTTAGCTGAAATTTTGGTGCCTTCTGAATAACCCCTTTAGCTATGCTTTCATTTAAATACACTCTGCAAGTATTTACTACTAAGGCTCGGGTCAGACGAAAGCACAATTTACGTCCGTGTTGCCGCACATTCTAACGTCCGTGGTAGCATCCAATTAGGGTCAATAGAGACCCACACACGAAGTACGTCTGCACAGAAGTGCAGACGCACAACGGATGCGGCAAACGGACGCAAGTTAGGCAAGAACGTAAAACCGCTAAAACAGACGTGCGGAGTGCGCCACGTCTGCAACGTCCGCATAGCTTTGTGTGTGAGTCATGGAACGTAGTCAGACTGCATTTTTGACGTCCAGAATTTTTGACGGACAAAACGTTTTTTCATATTAATTTTATTTCCCATCTACATCAGTAAAAAAAAAGTCAGTCACAAAGACGGACAGTGTGGCCACTACCTTGTCGTCAGTCAGAAAGTACATCCGTTGTGCACAGACGCACAGTCCGCACAAAATGCGCTCGTCTGACCCTAGTCTGAAACCACGTGGAATATCTGCCTCCATGTAATAGATATTCTAAATTATTTGCGTGCCATATTTAGTACATCAGGCCAATAATTGCAGTCTTGATAACATTAATAGGACTTGCTGATACTTCTGTTTCTTGCAAATATTATGTGCATTTTCCTTTTTCATTGTCTCTGTTCCCAAAATTGTGTATAACAGCAGCTATTTGGAAAAAAAGGTCACAGGGGAAGAAGGCCTCATTCATTCCTCACATTCCTACATGAGATACTACTATAGAAGCAAACTAATATCAGAGTGTCAGCAGATGGACAGTGCAGAACTATTTGTTCTCAGTGTCCTTCTGGTTTCTGTGAGAGGAGACAGCCAGGGCCGGACTGGCCTACCGGGATACTGGGAGAAATCCCGGCAGGCTGCTTTATAATTGGGCCACCTGGTCTGATTTATAGCAGTGGGCATTTTTTTTTTTGTTATTTGTTTTTTTAAATGCTGCAGCAGGATGCAGAGGAGGAACTGTGGCCTGCCTAGGCCTAGGCCTGGCCGACGGCCGCCAGCACCCATCTGGAGCCGATTCTCCCTCACAGCAGGACACAACATGTGCAGCCACATCACTTCACTGGGGCAGCAAGCAGGAAGCTGGCTGTGGCTCCGCCTCCAAGTGTCAGTGACTCCCAGGGGGCCTGGAGCCCGACAGCTCATGCAGTGAGCCTGGGCCCAGCATTGAGCTCTCCTTCAACCTGTCACAGACAGACCCAGCGCCAGGAGAGAGGATGCCACAGCACTCACCAATGTATGTATGTGCTCCTGGAGGCTGCCCTCGGGCACCTCTTTCAATTTGCTGCAGCTAGGTCTGGTAGATTTTGCAGGCAAGGACAGTTTACACTTGAGGAGAGGGAGAGAGAAAAAAAACTGCCCTGCACAGTTATGCCCCGCCCACGCGAAGCCCCCAAGGCATAGCATCCCCCATGCATCTATTTGGGGTGCTGAATACTTTTATACCCCCTTACAATCTCAGTGGGGAAAGGGAAACCCTTTAGCCTCCACTTAATACACAGCTGCCCCCCTCCCCTCTAATTACTCAGAGGAAAAATGTTTTCCATGTGTGAGTGTTTGCAACCTGTGAGTGCAGCCTGCGTGTGTGTGTTTGCAGTTTGGTGAGTGTGCTTGCAGCCTGTGTGTGTGTTTGGTGTGAGTGTTTGCAATCTGTGTGTGAGTGTTTGCAGTTTGTGTGTGTTTGCAACCTGAGTGTTTGCAGTTTGTGTGTGTTTGCAACCTGAGTGTTTGCAGTTTGGTGAGCGTGTTTGCAACGTGTGTGTGTATGCAGTTTGGTGAGTGTGTTTGCAACGTGTGTGTGTATGCAGTTTGGTGAGTGTGTTTGCAACGTGTGTGTGTATGCAGTTTGGTGAGTGTGTTTGCAACGTGTGTGTGTATGCAGTTTGGTGAGTGTGTTTGCAACCTGTGTGTGTATGCAGTTTGGTGAGTGTGTTTGCAACCTGTGTGTGTATGCAGTTTGGTGAGTGTGTTTGCAACCTGTGAGTGTGTTTGCAACCTGTGTGTGTTTGCAACCTGTGAGTGTGTTTGCAACCTGTGTGTGTATGCAGTTTGGTGAGTGTGTTTGCAACCTGTGTGTGTATGCAGTTTGGTGAGTGTGTTTGCAACCTGTGAGTGTGTTTGCAACCTGTGTGTGTATGCAGTTTGGTGAGTGTGTTTGCAACCTGTGTGTGTATGCAGTTTGGTGAGTGTGTTTGCAACCTGTGAGTGTGTTTGCAACCTGTGTGTGTATGCAGTTTGGTGAGTGTGTTTGCAACCTGTGAGTGTGTTTGCAACCTGTGTGTGTATGCAGTTTGAGTGTGTTTGCAACCTGTGTGTGTATGCAGTTTGAGTGTGTTTGCAACCTGTGTGAGTGTGTTTGCAACCTGTGTGTGTATGCAGTTTGAGTGTGTTTGCAACGTGTGTGTGTATGCAGTTTGGTGAGTGTGTTTGCAACGTGTGTGTGTATGCAGTTTGGTGAGTGTGTTTGCAACGTGTGTGTGTATGCAGTTTGGTGAGTGTGTATGCAACGTGAGTGTGTATGCAGTTTGGTGTGTGTGTATGCAGTTTGGTGAGTGTGTATGCAGTTTGGTGTGTGTGTATGCAGTTTGGTGTGTGTGTATGCAGTTTGGTGTGTGTGTATGCAGTTTGGTGTGTGTGTATGCAGTTTGGTGTGTGTGTATGCAGTTTGGTGTGTGTGTATGCAGTTTGGTGTGTGTGTATGCAGTTTGGTGAGTGTGTATGCAGTTTGGTGAGTGTGTATGCAGTTTGGTGTGTGTGTATGCAGTTTGGTGTGTGTGTATGCAGTTTGGTGTGTGTGTATGCAGTTTGGTGTGTGTGTATGCAGTTTGGTGTGTGTGTATGCAGTTTGGTGTGTGTGTATGCAGTTTGGTGTGTGTGTGTATGCAGTTTGGTGTGTGTGTATGCAGTTTGGTGAGTGTGTTTGCAACCTGTGTGTGTATGCAGTTTGGTGAGTGTGTTTGCAACCTGTGTGTGTATGCAGTTTGGTGAGTGTGTTTGCAACCTGTGTGTGTATGCAGTTTGGTGAGTGTGTTTGCAACCTGTGTGTGTATGCAGTTTGGTGAGTGTGTTTGCAACCTGTGTGTGTATGCAGTTTGGTGAGTGTGTTTGCAACCTGTGTGTGTATGCAGTTTGGTGAGTGTGTTTGCAACCTGTGTGTGTGTGTGTGTGTTTGCAACGTGAGTGTGTTTGCAACCTGTGTGTGTGTGTGTGTGTGTTTGCAACGTGAGTGTGTTTGCAACCTGTGTGTGTGTTTGCAACCTGTGTGTGTGTTTGCAACGTGAGTGTGTTTGCAACCTGTGTGTGTTTGCAACCTGTGTGTATGCAGTTTGGTGAGTGTGTTTGCAGTTTGGGTGTTTGCAACCTGTGTGTGTGAAGCATGGTGTGAGAGTGGGGCAGGGTCTCCATGTGCATGTGTGAGTAATATTCTAAAACAAAAAAGAAATACAAAAATAATACGTCTGCAGTGGGCTGTGATCAGAGCTTCCAAATGATGCCAAAAGTAACCATGTAAATGAAAACAAAGCGCAGTTTTTGGGGTGGAGAGAAAATGTGCATGGGGGGCCCCAAGAAAAGGTTTCCCCAGGGCCCAGTCAAAATTAAAGATGGCCCTGTATCTGGGGTCTGATTTTTGTCTGGGTATACATGTATCTGGGGGGGGGGGTGATTTTGTCTGGGTATACATGTATGGAGCTCAGTGGGAGCTGAAATGACCATAATTATTTTTTTAATGTAATGTTTCTTTTTATAACAATTATTTGGAGATCTCTAGATTTTGATAAGACGTGTTAGTCCAGATGCCAAAATTAAGAGTATAGCCGTGCGTAGTGATACCTTTTTTACTGGACTAATGTAACATTTAAAAGACAAGCTTTCGAGAGGATTCCTCTCTTATCTGTTAATTGTAGCGTTAGTCCAATTTATAAAAAGGTATCACTACGTACTACTATATATATATTTGTAATCTCTCAACCAAACGGGAACACAACGCTGTTGTTCCCAACCAAATACATGAGACCATGGGTTGCTGTGATAGATTGTGATTTCATATCTTACTGTTACAGGGTTATTCAAAGAGATCCGAATTGCTTGAGAAAGGTAACCGAGCGCTGAAAATCAGCGTTCGGCTATCCAGAGAGCAGGCAATTCGCCAAATCCTGGTGAATTGCCTGCACATACGGTGCCTGTTCGACGGCAATGAAATCCCCATAGAGAAGCACTGCTTCAGCTATTCAGAGAACACAAACCAGCAGTGAAAGGTTCCCGAAATGCCCTGCCATTCGGTGGTTTCATGCAGCGGATTTATTCAGGCGAATCCCATAGGCTTCAATGTTAAAAATATTCCCGTTTTAATTCAATATCTAATAAACCGTTCATTTATAAAATTCAGCAGTAAAAAGTCTCTTTATTTATAGATTTTTTTTGGCATTTTTTTTAAGCATTTTTCTTATTTTTTTTATTTTTTTAAGTTTACTTATTTTTGCTGTAACAGTCCTTCTTATTATCATTCATTTGGATTTTAAATGTAAATTTTAGACCTTTTCACTCAGTTTTTTTGCAAACAGCGTTTCACTTTTCAATCATTCAAGCAAACTGTTTTTCTAATATATTCACTGTCTTCGTCTGCGGTGTCGGCTTTTTCCGGCTGCTACGCTGCGTGTGATCGGCTCCTGCTTGGGTTTTTCGGTGGGTTAATCCAGATGTTTTTGCGTGTTTTCGGCGTGCATTCGCTGGGTTTTGCGGCAGCCTTTCCCTGCAATTCAGGGACCCTGTGGTGCTTGCTGAATACACCGCAGGGTCACCGAAATGGGATCGGCAAAACTAACCGAATTGAACAAAGTCACCGAACGTGCGGTGACTTTTCGAATCTCTTTGAATTACTCTGTTATTATTATCCTTTTCGTTTGCACTTCTCACAATATGGGGCTGGTATAAAAAAAATTTCCAGGGCTGCTTTTTATTCCCAGTCCGGCCCTGGAGACAGCTGATTGCCCTACCATCTTCATCACTGGATATTTTTAATGTTTTAGTTTTTTTTTAAAGTTATTTTGCTGCAGCAGAATCACTAACCGGATGGGTTAAACATTAAACCCACCGACCCCCCCCCCACTCACCCTCCCATTTTTAATCCGTTTCTATTAAAAATGTATCTTTATTCAGCGCTGTCTCACTCTGAACCCTGCAGGCTGTGACTGATCATAGAATAAGCCTTCCCTCAGAAGGGATGCTCTGAGAATGAGTCGTTACAAAGCGTAGACTGTCCCTTTAACACCAGGTTTTAGCAGATGATATATTTTTTTAATTATTAGCTGCAAGTGACAATAATGCGCGACCTTGAAACCTATAGTGCACCTTGATTGGTCGAGACACTTCCTGGACTGGGCATAGTTTATTAAAAATTCACAAATCTTACAGCCAATCGCATCCAAACAAATGTATTCTTCTTTTAGTTTCATTATTTTCTTGTTTGCTCTGTGTTTTTGCAATGCTGTGTCAATTTGTCTAATGCATTAAAACAAATTGGTCATCTCCGACTTGGCATGTTTGGGGATTTTGGAAAAATGGAATTTCTCACGAAGTGTTGACATGTTTGATGCAAAGTGGAAAGGTGGGTTAATCTATTTTACAGCCATGTGTATCATATTGTACTGCAGGGACATTTTACTATTTTTTTTTTAATAAAACTTTCCATAAATCAATACAGCATGCTAAAACAAGCATTTTCCTCATTTACATACATTACTTATGACTTACGATTAACAACTTATTCCTTTTTAAAACACAAATCTGCAGAATTCTCCTTGAGGACATAAATACTTGTACTTTACCTTTCACGACCAGCACTACTTGGGCATATTCTATATGAAATTGCAATATATACAAATGCTAGTGTTTTTCCGTAAAACAATCTATAGGAAAATTTAGGCAGTTCAGTATTAAAATCTCGCTGTCACTCGCTTTTGCTGTCATGTTGGTGAGGCAGCAATAGTAGACTGGAAGAAACGTCCCACAGGTGACTGTCCAGATCACTCGTGGCTGGAGATTTATAGGCGACACGCTGACTACCGAGTGCAACACCCACGGATAAGGAACATGCGCGCTCATTGCTGGAACCAGGTTGATAATGGCATTGATATCACATCAGGGGGTGAGATATCACATTGTTCTGTAAGATCTAATATATCCATCGCTTGATGAGACAGCTAAGGGATAGGAAGAAAGAAACCTACACAGGGAATCAATACAGGCTCACTTTAACATGAACTTATTTAGTAAAGATAGAAAAATTCTCGAATTTCCCTTTAACTCCTTCACTACCGCAATTGTGTATACATGATCAGTGGTAGCAGACCCTGCAGCCTGAGATCGTGTTAGCATGATCTGGGCCTGTGCTGTATGATTGCAAATGAAATTCCTTTGTTGCCAAAGAATTTCGTTTGCTTTTGGGCTCCAGGAGGTGCACCCTGTGAGTATAATGCTCAGTGTGCTAAAATTGTTTAAAATCAGCTTAGGAAGGTTTTTATAGGACTTCCTTCAGGTGACAAGACACGGAACCACAAGCTGCAGTTCTATCTGCAGTACCTCCATTTGGCCAATAGATGGTGATATCTACCTGCCACATAGGTTATTACAGTAAGGAATACATTTGGATTATTCCCAAATATTTCTTACTGTTATAATTAATTAAAAATAATTTCCCAAAAAAACACTGGTTTCTGACAGTGGAGTTTTGGAAAATGACTTTCAAGTCTATTCAAAGAAAGGTGAAAATCAGGAGAACTGTCAGGAGAAGAGCACAATCTAGACCAAATAGCCGATTTGGAAAGTGAGATAAATGGGAGAATTTTTCTGGTTTGGCTATTTTGACCTAGAATTATTTTCACTTCTTTAGTCATTCGCCTGAGTTTCACCTTTAGTGAATAGACCTTTTTAGTATTAAAGGGGTTAGGAGTGCAGCATAGGTGAGCGCAGGACCACGTTTTAGGCCCTATTTTGATTGTGCTGTTATGAACAATAAATGAGCAGTCTGGGATAACGACCTCACGTGTAATAATAACTCCTGTCCTATACCTGTCATGCAGGGCTCGAGTCCTGCGAGAACGCGTGGGACCGGCGTTCCCACATTTCTCCCGCAGCGGGAACGCAAGTTCCCGCTGTGGGCCAGCAAAGAAATGTATCCTCTGAGCACTGGCATGCTCACTCGCGCAGCCGCGCTTCCTGTGAAGGCTGTGATGCGGCCTATCTCGCGAGAGCGCTTCACAGCCCAGTGGCCGCACAGGGGAGCACGCTGGCCAGGGCCGGCCCGACGCCTGCACAATTATTTTTTTTACCAGCTCTGGCGGAGTGACTGACACGTCTGTGCCCAGCAGCGTGTGGAGGATCCGCCCACATGTGCCATAATCCCGCGCTTCCATGGATGGCTCGGCTGCATGTGTGTGGGCGGCACCTCGCCAGATGCTGGGGCTTCTCTGGAGAGGACGCCACGAAAGGCTGGCCCTGACGCTGGCGCTTGGAGGATTTATTCCTGCTAAGTGCTGGGCACCAGTTTCAACCTCTGTCTGACCTGGGCCAAATTGTACCTCCGCCTGTGACATGTCAGCGGCCGTGATTAGCCACGGTATGTGAGAGCTCTCAATCCCGTTCAGACAGTTCACATTTCTTAATGTCTCATTTGTTCTTATAATAAACTCACTTCAGTCTCGTGAAAGTATAAAAAAACAGCTTTGTATCATTTTATTTACAGCATGTGTGCACATCAGACAAGGAAGGGTGATGGTTCGGTGGTTAGTGCTCCAACTACAGAATCTCACGCTGAGTTTTGACTCTCAGCCTGAGCCAATCCTGTCCCTCCATAACATTTCCTAATAAAAATTCAATGAATCTGCTGAATGATCACCTGCAGATCTCAAGTCCTGAGCTGCTAGGTAAGTATAATTCTGGGGGTCCTGTGCCTGGCTATATTAAATCCTGGGGTCCTGTGCATGGGTATATTAAATAATGGGGGCCTTGCCTTGTTATATTTAATTCTGGGGTCCTATGCGTGGCTATATTAAATTCTGTGGGTCCGATACCAAACATGACCATGTAAAAAGTAAAGAAAAAAAGAAAATTTATAAAAATAGGTTTTTGAAAACCTATGAAAAAATATGAATAAAAAATTAACAGTTTTTTTTTTTGTTTTGTTTTTGTTAATGCAGCAATATTGTTCCCATTTCAATTGTAATGTGAACAATGATGCTGCACTAACGATTTTTGTATGGGGTGCGTTTGTTAAAAATCGCGTGATTTTTCCCCAAAAAAAAGTAACGATTCTCCCTTTCTAATTTTTTTAAGAAGCGCAACCCATAGAAAATATAACTGCAAACGCTCGCATGTTAAAATGTGAAAAAAAAAACCTTTACACGTTGTAAATTATTGAAAATTAAAATTTTATTGCTTTTTTTTGTTATAATATACAGACAGGACATGACGTATACATACAATAATGATACATTATGAGTCTGTCGGAAAGAACGATATATAATATGTCTGGGTCATATAGTAAAATATGGCTTCAAAACGCATTTAAACATTATGAGCGAAACCGGTAAAAATGACCTCAGCACACAGGCGTGAAATGGCTCAGCAGCGAAAGGGTTAAATTCTGGAGTCCTGTGATGGGCTATATTAAATTCTGGGGTCCTGTGCCTGGGTATATTAAATTCTGGTGGTCCTGTGCCGCCTTATATTATATTCTGGGGACCTGTGCCTGGGTATATATAATTCTGGGGACCTGTGCCTGGCTATATTAAATTCTGGGGGTCCTGTGATGGGCTATATTAAATTCTGGGGGTCCTGTGTCTGGCTATATTAAATTCTGGGGTCCTGTGCCTGCTATATTAAATTCTGGGGGCCTTGCCTTGTTATATTAAATTTTGGGGGTCCTGTGCCTTATTATATTAAATTCTGGGATCCTGTGCCTGGGTATATATATACTTCTGGGGACCTGTGGCTGGGTATATTAAAGTCTGGGGGCCCTTGCCTGGGTATATATAATTCTGGGGACCTGTGCCTGGCTATACTAAATAATGGGGGCCTTGCCTGGGTATATTAAATTCTGGGGGCCTTTGCCTGGGTATATTTAATTCTTGGGGTCTGTGCCTGTGTAAATATAATTCTGGGGGTCTGTGCCTGGTTATACATATCTTTTTTTTTTTTCTTCAGGTAATGGGGGTTGTGGAATTCTTGGGTGAGTTCACTCACTTTTTTCCCAGTACTTGACCCCTGCTGTCAAGCCAAAAACTTCATTTGGTGCTTAACTGTGAAGTAATGCTTCCAACATTATGTAAAGGAAATGCTAGAATGTAAGGTAGGCTGTCAGAGAATGATGAGCAATTCCAAGGTCACCTTATTCTCACTTGTAGCCGGTAATACAAAACAAAAGAAAATACCGGCTGAAGGAAACTGGTGTTACAATGAAGCAAAATCACTGAACACAAAAATTAAATCTACCTGTTAAGGCTGGGTTCACACCTAAGCGTTTTACAGCGCGTTCCTACGCGCTGTAAAACGCTCAAACAGTGAAATACCATTATTCCCTATGTGGGCATATCACACCTGGCCGTTTATCAGCGTGCATGAACGCGCTGATAAACGGACGACGCACAAAGAAGTTCGGGAGCTTCTTTGGTGCAGATATACGCGCGTTCGCGGCCATAGAGATTGACGTGAACGCGCGTTTGCGCGTTTCCCAATTCAAAAACGTGCGTTTTCGCATACTGCGTGCGTGCGTTCTTTGGTTCGTGCACAGGGAGGTCTTTTTCATTGGTCGCCTCCGTAATTAAGACAGTAATTTCCTATTGGACACCTCCGTAGTCAATCACAAAACGCGCGTACAACGCGCGTTTCATTTTTGCAACACGCTCGTGAAACGCAAGGAAAACGCCGGTGAAAAACGCGTATTAAAAACGCTTAGGTGTGAACCCAGCCTACTTTTTGTTGTGTTTTATTCTTCTGATGGCTTTTATTGTCAATAGAATTATTTGCATTTCACTGAGAAAAATAAATATGATAAAATGAAAAGGAGATTGTAAATGATAGGTATCCATATCCAAGTCTAATGGGGAAGCAAACGGTTTTATCATGGGTAGCCACAGCAATACAACAGCATTCATTTGAGCAGTCTATTAGTTATTTCTTCTTTATTATCTTATTATTCCTCGCCTATGAAAATGGCCATGTGCTTATTAACCATTAGTGTTTTGACCACTAAATGTTTATAGCTTGAGATTTATTCTCTAAGGAATTGATGTGGTGGTGAGAATACATTAAATTGATTTATATTACTTCCAGGAGGAAACAGTGGCCTTTTTGTGGCATTGAAGAGAAGGTTGTGTAATAGTAGAGAATGTGTCTTTGTGTTCCTATAAATTCTTGTGGTGCTGGTAACCCTTTCACTACCAACACATCTGTACACAATTGTACATTGAAATAAAATGAAATAATTACAGTAAATATTCATATTCACATATAGGAACATATGAGCCCTTTCACATACATTTTAACTCTTTCAATTCCAAAAACATATTCAATTAATTTTGTAACACAAAGAATAACAAAAACTGATTTATAAATCCCCATTTGCATATCCTTTTAATACAAAATTATTGACCACCTGGGTGGAAAACGAAATTCCCAGTGAGATCCTACTCCTGTATTACTGTAAAGAAGTTACAAGAAGCTGTCCCGGACGCAATCTTTTACTTCTTTACTAGAGGACAGAATACAGGGAGAGCCTGGGGTCACTCACTACTGTACAGGGACAAGGTTCAGTGGTTGTAATTGCCATATATCCCTGTACAGTAGATACAAAGTGTTACGGTAATTTCCATATACAGGCATTATGCCACATACAGATATTATTTATATATTCTATTGGTATTTTTTGGAAGTTGCACTGCTAATATTCTCACCGTGATTACCGCACATACTCGTAAGCATGATGTAAGACCATTTTTATTACCTATCTTTATCATATTTACAGTATTTGACACAAATATAATTTCTGTCTACATAATAATAATTAAGACCCTGTCGATATTGTAAAAAATAAAGCACATCATGTAGAGTTCAGAACCTTTCATCCCAGCAAGATTTCTGTAAAGGATAAAAAAATCTACATGAGAAATTAAAATGAGTAAATCAACATTATTTTAATATTTTTAACTAGGATTAGCAATAAACTGATAATTTTTATCAATTATAAGTTAATATAGCAGAGTTATTCAATAACCACTCTAGTTTACTGTTTATACAAGCAATGGAGATGATCGCTGTTGTTGCAATGACGATAAACTTTGGCAACTTCCGAAAGGGACTGATGGCAGAAGATTAATTAGTGGGTTTACTCCTGCTTGCATTCCCCCCTCAGGATAGCTGAAGTCTATATCGTAACTACAATAATGGCAAACTATAGTGCTTAGTGAATAACTAAATACATTTTTTTCCAACAAAAAGTGCTTGTTAATGAAAGGGTTAAGGAGACAAACGCTTATAAAAGAATTGCATATGTTTTAGGCATGCCATTTCGATAATATTTACATGTGCCATATGCTTTTATGACACATATAGATAGTGTGGTATGTAGCATAAATATTGAAAAAATTAAAATGCTGACCCATATGAACACACTTAAGTAAATTAATTGCTTTGCGCAGCCTTTGAACACCAGATAATGCTATAGGGGACAGTCTCTAACATAAAATTGGCCCTCCGGATGTTTTGAAACTACATCTCCCAGTATGCTGAGGTACTTATTATGTTGGCTGACCATCAAAAACATTCTAGTTCCCTCGTACGTACTCCTTCGTACAGTCCAACTTTCCCCTAATTTCCCTTCCTTCAAACGCTCCTGTAATACATTGGTATTCAGGCAAGCCTACCACTCGACTCACTAATACACTTTGCTGCCCCAACCAGTTCATCACTCCCACCTTGCAGTCTTCTCGTCCTGTTTTTCACCCCCCAACCCCTCTAGATTGTAAGTTCCCACAGAAATAGGGCCCTCATTTCCTCCTGTGACTCTCCAAAGGACGCCTGCATCTCCAGTATTAAAATTCCCCTGCCAGGCAGGCGGAATCCCTCTATCTTACATCAATGCGAGTGAGTGTGATGACTCCAGGGCAGTGCCACAGTGAGGGATGACATCCAGGATGTCAGCCCGCTTTGATTGAAGCCCCAGATCAACGCAGAGCTGGGGCAAAGTGAAGTCAAGTGTGGAGCGTCCTCCACACAAAAGTGGCGACACTCCATGAACGCCGTTTGCATTCAACTGGTTAATATTCATTTGTGTAGATTGTAAGCTTTTGAGCAGTGCCCTCTTTTCCTACTGTTCTTCATGTGTCAAACTTATTTGTTAATTGTTTCTTTGCTTTATCCTACCCATTGTACGGCTCTGTGGAATATGTAGGTGCAGGGCTGCCATCAGAAGTCTTGGTGCCCCTTCTTGACCCACTGGTTGGGGCTCCCATTCCCTCAGCTATCCATGTCAGTAAATGAATTAAGAATAAAGCATTTTGCCTCCTCTCCTGCTTGACATACATCACAGGAGTGGGCTATATCTCTGGTGGACCAATTAGGGGAAATATGCATGTTCCCTGGTGGGAGAGCGTTCAGTCTGTACCTCTACCTGGTGCAAACCATACTACTTCCTCAGTGATGAGTCAGAATGCTCTTACCAGCGCCAGATGCCATGGGGAAATGTGGTTGCATCTTGGTGGGCCAGTCCTGGGTGGCATGGAGAGATCCTTTTGTCTCTGGCACAGGATGCTTAACGTTTGGCAAGGGCCCATTTGAGCCACTGGGCCCTTAACATATCATGTGTTGTCAGCCCCCTGATAACTAGGGATGAGCTGTTCGGTTCGATCAGTTTGGAGTTCGACTCGAACATTGGCAGTTCAAAAGTTCGCGAATTTCGGCGTGTTCGGTTCGAGTTGGAATTTTTTTTTGAAAAAAGTATAAAAAAATGCTTAAGAAATACTAAAATCTAGATTATAAAGAGACTCTTTACTGCAGAATATTATAAGCAACGGTTTATTAGGTAGTTTTTTTAATTCGAATATCTAATGTCTAGGTGCAACTCACCTCTAAATGACCTGTGCTCTCAAACGGCGTAAACAACAGGTGTTTAATTAGTGTTTGGAAATAACATGTGCTTCTAATAATTAGTCTGGTCTCATGAATTTGATACATATTTGATACATTGCCTGCAGACTGGATATGGCCTGCACATGTATGAACAAACACAGTGCTTGTTCTGAATTCTAAGAAGTGTTCATTTCTACTATATGATCCTCTGATATGCTGTTTAACCCCTTAAGGACCAGGGCTCTTTAAAGCCAATCATTAATGATTAATCATTAATAAAATCTTTATCACACTCCTTAGATTTAAACGTAATATTCCATTATTTGTATGTCATGTACCTCTCCCGAAGGGCCTATGTGAGCATACAATTATTATTGTGTTAGCAATGTCTATCATAAAGCGTACAAGAGTCCCTAGAGTCTCTGACTATCCATTGTCATATATACCTTGCTTTAATACATATATTACATTCCCTCATCTAACCGGATAGTAGCCAGTCCCTGTGCATTTTAACACCTTAAGGGTGGCTAGGTGTTGTTTGTGGGTCTCTGATGGCGATGTTTCTATACATCCTACAAATCCACCACTTCACGGGCAGGTTATGGGGACCTCCTAGGCACGATATTTGAAGGAATTTTTCGTTTTTATTTTTAATTTTTAACCCTTATTTTATGGTAAACTCACTGTTCCTTTAAAAACATCTTTTTTTAAATGTTTTCTCCTTGTTTCCTGTCCCCCAGGGCACTACCCGGACCCCCATACACCTTTTATGGCAAATATCTTGCATATATGCCCTCTTGGAGGGCACTCTAAAAATCGAACTTTTGAGTTCCATTGACTTGCATTGAGTTCGGTTCGAGTTCTTTTGAAATTGTTTGAGTTCGAATGCGAACCGAACACGGGGGTGTTCGGCTCATCCCTACTGATGACAGCCCTGTGTAAGCGCTTTATAAAAAATATATATATTTTATATGTGAAGCAATGTTTCTACTACATCTGAGGTCTTTAAAGGTTTGAGAGTATTACAATTTTATATTTATGAACTAGGGATCTGGTGGAATCCTGCAGTCATTCGACCTCCCTGCAATAGTAATTAGTATAAGAGACTTTTCTATTTCCTTTAAAAATGTAAATCACTTTTGTAGTCAAAATCTGAAATAAACATTCAAACTCAATTCAAAAACCTCATAGTTGTGTATCTGTTTTTATAAACCTCCTTATTTTATATTACATTCATGAAAAAATGTGAAATCAACTCAGACGTAGAGTGATTTTTTTTCAACATTCATACAGACAAATACCACCATCATGCTGAGAATCGGAAGCACAGATTTATAGTGCTTAAATCATTGCAGCTGCAACTGTTGGCCCTATTAAATAATACATTACTATTAATAATGTTCAAAATATGGTCCACCTAAAATAAAATGTTATGTTAAAACATTGCGAAAGCCGCCAGATGTAATAGTAAAGTTAAAATGTTTCAAGACAAAATATATGCTGCATAAATAGAGAGGTGCTCATATTGCAGTATACTCAACACTACAGTTTTTGTCCTGGTACTTTAAAACTGGGGTTTGTAACCATGTATTCCACATAGGTTTTGGGGGACCTTTGACTTAGGCTGGGGTCAGACCAGCGCACTTTTAATGTGCGTTCTGGCGCACTTAATCACGGCCGCACTAGCAGCAAATGACGGCCAATATACGAAGTACGGTCGCACGAAAGTCCGGCCGCGCAACGCAAGTGGAAAACGAACGCATTTTTTTGAGAACGCCGAACCGCTAGTACGGACGTACAGAGTGCGCGGCATAGCGGCGTGTTTGCGTGATTAGGAGATGTCAGACACTGCTAATGTCCAGCCTACATAACATCCAGACGCAAAAAGAGTTTTATTGACGATCCGAAAGAAATCACGCACGAAAAATGCGCATCGTATGACCGTTTTCGCGAATTCCGTGAAAAAATACGTCAATTCGTTCGGACGCACTTTTTTACGTTCGCGTGTAAAAATGCTTTCGTTTGACCCTAGCCTTAGAGTTTGGTTGGAGTTGAGCAGACCAGACAACTTTGGCAGGCCTGAGATCAGGAGGATGGCGATGTGGTCACCAAAGAGGCGTGCCCTTGATGCAGTTTGCCTTATCTATGACAGTTGGGACCCCAAACAGGGTATGTCATCTTGGCATGCATACAGGCCAAGATAGTTGTCTGCCTTGCTGAGCAGCCAATCAGGGCTGCCCATACACTAGCTCTGCATTAGGTCTCATGCATGGGCTTCTAAAGCTGTAATATTAGCCATTAAACAGGTGCTTGTGATGTTCCCTCAATCCTCCGAAAACCAGATTAGAGCTTAGAACTGTTGGGTGATCTTGAGGATTGACAAAAAACAATGTGTCCCACAAGGAAATCATGTGACTTGGAGGGCTTAGTTTGGGATGTGGGTGTAGCTTGGGGTTAGTGGTGTCCAGGGCTTAATACAAGATTTAAAATACTGTACCTGCTTTCAGGTTCAACGCATTGCAGTTTTTTTCCACCATCCCCTGTCAGGCTCTGGAAACCTTTTAATGGGCCTGTCATACTCCCCTGCTTCGCTCCAAAATTGGATGCCTTTATAGGAGACCTGATCTCACCTGCAGGTAACATTAGCAGCTCTGATTGGACCTCAGATTGTTATGGCAATGCTATCACCAAGATGGCGGTGCCTGTAAGCAACAGTGACAAATGTGCTTTATCTGTGCATACGTCTCAATTCTAACATTTGCCTCCAATCCTATCCTTCCTACTTAAATCCTCTTTAATATTCTAAAAATCATAGACGTATATCTTGCAGATGCACTAAATATGGAATTTCTTGTCTTCAGTGAGAGTAGTGATATTATATCTTCATCAAAATGTAGTTGACATTTAATATATCTCTGTAGTGATGACATTGTGTAAAATGCAAAAGATGATTCCTGATATCTTTTGTACTTCAATGACATATGGAATGCTTTCAAATTACTATTGTAATAAAGAGGTTTTCAAAACAGTCTGGCAATAATCTCCAAAAAGTACATTGTTTTCTTTTGTTTGTACAACAGGTGGAAGCCCCAGAAATCTGTACATATTGTTTAAAG
The DNA here is from genome assembly GCA_009667805.1 of Leptobrachium leishanense. NCBI lineage: Eukaryota > Metazoa > Chordata > Amphibia > Anura > Megophryidae > Leptobrachium > Leptobrachium leishanense. The sequence continues at coordinate 396,523,961 of CM019063.1, forward strand.
TATCTGTTGCAATTGATCCAATTTTTCATGAAAAAGGCGCGTGAGTTCCGTTGCTATTAAACCTTTTTTCACATTCTCAATTCTCCAAAAATCATAAGTCTCAAAATGTCAACTTTGGAAGGGAATGGCAGATACTGCTTTGAAAACACTTTTTGATATGTGCCTCTGTTTTGACCTTCTGTTCAATTCCGTGGCATATGGCAAAGTGTTAGAGACACGGCTCCTGGAAGTCATCTCATGTCTAATTGCTGATGTCTGGAACAGCCCTGGAAAAAATGATTTTGAATGTCAAAAGATGTCAATCTATCGTGGGTGAAATGATAATCATTTGTTGCAATTAATGTTGCTGATCTGCTCAGATGTGTATTCTGATGTGTTTCCGAGGTGTTTCTGATGAAGGTTTAACATACCATATGAACCACATGTCAAATATTCCTAGAACAATGAAGTGTAATACAGACAGAGCAGTGTATTTCATTAGGGTTTCCATCCGTAAACCATTTATTTACTACTACTTATTCTTAATGAGGGGAAAAAAACCCTTACAGATAAAATCAGACTCCCTTTCAAACTCCCTAATCTTGGGCGGCGGCATACATTGTTAGTTTCACATGCACTTCATCCAAAAAACATACCAGAAGAAACGTGTCATCTGTGTTCTAAATCCCACATCCAACTGCAAAAGACAAATGTAACAGATCTCAGTACCCCAACTGGGTCACATCTGTTAATGCTGCTTCCTTGCCAGACCCCCATGTTCTCACCAGCCGACTCACGTGCCTGTCTCCAGTCCTTAGATGAAGCTTAAGGACAGGTACACGTAAAGAGCCTTGCTAACATCCCCCAGAAATAAGACGCTGCTGTAGATCTGGGAGTTTTGAGCAGCTGCCACTGAACAGCTTTATTGGGTTGAGTATATACAATCCCAGGTGAGGCTACAGACCTATAGAAAATTACAACCTGGCACCCCCACCCCCACCAGCATCAAGTGTTCCAGACATGTCCAGATATGAAACAATAGGGTTTTATGTAATCAAAGAGTAAACATATTCTAGAAAGGGGGAGTTGATTTTTGCTACAGTGACCACAAAGTAATTACAGTATATAAACTATAGTCACAGTAATCAGATAATGAGGCAACTCTGTTTGCCTGACAAGATAGATCAACAAAAAAAAAACAAGCAAATATACACCGCTAATCACACATTCTTGAGAGGGGATGCTGGAAAAGTTTATCAGCAGGTAGCAACAGATACAAATAGACCATAATGATAGACAATAAAATATTATTTATGCAGAGGATGTCCCCACACCTCTGTGTCTCCTCAGTGAGAAGGGAATTTGTTGCCAATCCATTAGCGGTCTTATTCCTTGGAAGTCAGATCTTACCATGGGATGTCCCTGGTGCAAATGTCATCAGACAGAGTCTTGCCTTTCCAACGATACCGAATATGACCATGTAATGTGTAAAAATAAAACAATTAAAAATAAAATTAAATGCAGATCAGTGTCTGGCCTTTCTGATCATACCATGACCAAAGGGGTTAGTCAGAAAGTGACAAACTTGACACCAAATTGTACCGAATGGTAAATTTCACTGTACAGTGCAATTTTGTGGCAGTTCATCAATTCACTAAACTGTCAATTCACCAAATACAGTCAAACAGACAGTAAAATATGGTGCAGATCGACGATCTTCGACGGCAGTCAAATTGTCCCTTAAAGAAACATAGAAAATGTCAGCAGATAAGAACCTTTCGGCCCATCTAGTCTGCCCAATTACATGGATACTTCACCTGGATTTATCTTTTGTTTAGGATAGCCTTATGCCTAGCTCATGCCTGCTTAAATTCAATCACTGTTTTTGCCTCTACCACTTCTACTGGAAGGCTGTTCCATGTATCCACCACCCTCTCAGTAAAATAATGCTTCCTGATGTTACTTTTAAACTATAACAGGGTTATTCAAAGAGATTCGAAAAAGTCACCTCACGTTCGGTGACTTTTCGTTCTCTTCAATTCAGTTCCTTTTGCCGATCCCATTTCGGTGACCCTGCGGTGTATTCAGCAAGCACCACAGGGTCCCCGAATTGCAGGGAAAAGCTGCCGCAAACCCGACGAAAACGAACCGCAAAACCCACCGAATGCACGCCGAAAACGAGCAAAAACATCTGGATTAACCTTCGAAAAACCCGAGCAGGAGCCGATCACACGCAGCGAAGCAGCCGAACAGGTGCCGAATGACACAGAGCCGCTGAGACGCAGAGGAGGCAGTGAATAAATTAGCAAAACTGTTTGTATGAATCTGTGAAAATGAAACGCTGTTTGCAAAGAAACTACTGAGCGAAAATGTCTGAAATTTACATATGAGGTCCAGGGAATGATAATAAAAAGGGCTGTTACAGAAAAAATAAGTAAACTTAAAAAAAATAAAAAAAAAAACTTAAAAATCGGACTTTTAACCCTTTCGCTGCTGAGGCTTTTCCCGCCCCTATGCTGAGGTCATTTTTACCTGTTTTGCGCATCATGTTTAAACATGTTTTGAAGGCTTATTTTAGTATATGACCCAGACATATTATATATCGTTCTTTCCGTCAGACTCAGTAGATTCATAATATGTCATTATTATATGTATACGTTATGTCATGTCTGTATATTATAACAAAAAATGCAATAAAATATGTATTTTCAATAATTTACAATGTGTAAAGTGTTTTTTTCCACATTTTAACATGCGAGCAATTGCGGTTATATTTTGTATGGGGTGCGCTTGTTAAAAAAATTAGAGATGGGGTCTCGTTACATTTTTTTTTGGGGAAAATGACACTATTTTTAACAAACGCACCGCATACAAAAATCGTTAGTGCAGCATCATTGTTCACATTATAATTGAAATGGGAACAATATTGCTGCATTAACAAACCAAAAAAACTTAAAAAAAAGTGTTTATTTTTTTTTTTTTTTAATTTTTTAATTTTTTTTAATTTTTTTTTTTTTTTTTTTTTTTTTTTACAACATTTTTCACTTTCATGTTTGGTATCGTTGGAACGGCCATGCTCTGGCCGATCCAACGATACCAAACTTTAACCCCTAGCTGCCACGGATCGGGAGATAGGGAGTTCAATGAACTCCCTATCTCCACAGTTGGTGGCAGTTAGGGGTTAAGTCTAGGACTGGCGTCATCGTGCTACGCACGATGACGCCAGTCCTCTGGGGGAGTTCCCGGAGGCTTGGCCGACATCCAAGATGTCGGCCAGCTCCGGGAAAGGATCGCGAACCGGCGCTTTTCAGCGCCGATTCGCGATCCAGCTCCCCAGGGGTTAATGCCAGGCATCATTTGGAAGGGCAGGCTGTGCCCTTCCAAATGATGCCTGGGTTAACCCCCTGTGCGCCGCCGATCGGGAGGGAGAGAGGTCCGAAGGACCTCCCCCCCCCCTCCCTTTCAGGCGCCTCCTCCGCACATGCGGGGGGGGCGCCTGAATTAGGTGTCATCGCGCCCCCGCGATGACACCTAATTCTGGCGGCTGCTGGTCCGGATGCCGGGCTGACATCCAGGATGTCAGCCCGCACCGGAGGGGCAGCGATCGGCCGGAACCCGGCCGAACGCTGACCCCAATGTGAGGACGCGCTCGGCGCGTCCTCCGCATACCAGCGGGACTGCTGAGGACGCGCTGAGCGCGTCCTCAGCAGTGAAGTGGTTAAAAAAAAATAAAAAAAAAATAATTAAGAGAAATGCTTAAAGTATCCTATATCTAAATCTATAAATAAGAGACTTTTTGCTGCAGAATTTTATAATGAATGGTTTATTAGATATTGAATTAAAACGGGAATATTTTTAACATTGAAGCCTATGGGATTCTCCTGAATAAACCTGCCGAATTAAACAAGCGAATGGCAGGGCATTTCGGGAACCTTTCACTGCTGGTTTGTGTTCTCTGAATAGCCGAAGCAGTGCTTTTTCATGTGGATTTCACTGCCCTCGAACAGGCACCAAACAGGCACCGTATGTGCAGGCAATTCGCCAGGATTTGGCGAATTGCCTGCTCTCTGGATAGACGAATGGCCATGAAAGGCAACCGAACGCTGATTTTCAGCGTTCGGTTACCTTTCTCAAGCAATTCGGATCTCTTTGGATAACCCTGTAAGTAATGGTTAATCTATTTAAAGAATGCCAAATTGCAGCAAAGTACCAGTGAAATGATTTGATTTTCAGTGATTCCATTTGATTGGTTTAAACAAGCAAATTCCATAGGTTTCAATGTAAAACAATATTCTTATTTTCATCTTTTAGCATCAACCGTTTATTCTTTTAAATTTTTGAGCAAATCGTCTTTTTATTTATTTTTTTTGTATTTATTCGACAATTTTTAATTTCCAATCCTTTTTAAAAGGCATTTTTTTTCTTATTCTGTAACAGACCTTTTTATTATTTTTAAAGGACCTTTTATAATTTAGACACATTTTAATGCATTTTTTATTGGTTTAAACACCTATTATAAGAATATCAGCATTCACTGCAGGGTCCCTGAAGTGCGGGGAGAAGCCGCCACAAAACCGCCGAAATGATCGGATCCGATTAATTTTGGTGAGTATACGCCGGGTTTTGAGAAAAAATTGTCACAGAAATTATCAGATCCAATCCGATCCTATAAGGCTGGCATCAGACGAGCGTATTTGAAGAGCGGAAGGAATGTCCATGAGAGTGGATGTTCCTTCCACTCGATGCCCACCTGGCCACCTCGCTGAGTGCACTTAGTGCTTGCAGCTCTGCAAGGCTAGACCCTATGGAGGATCACGCTTTACAGCTCCGTCACCGCGCATCATAGCGCTTGGACGGAGAGGGCTACTGTACGGACGTAGTGCGGCCCCTGTGGCGCGCGCAACAGCATGTGGCTGGATGCCAGAAGGCATGTCGATACGGGTGCACATAGTGCGCTCGTCTGACGCCAGCCTAAGCCGCCGCAAACAATCTGCCCGCTGCCACCAACCCACGACTGCTACCGCATGTCAGGAACGTGGGGATGGTACCTGGGTGGCACCTGGATGGCAGGGGTATGCACCGATAAACAGAGGATATGGATGGTGGAGGGTGAATGGAAATAAAGACTAACCAGGTTGATTGCAGAGGATGATGGGGATGATGGTTGTAATTGCAGGAACTAGAAATGGGGAATCAGAATCAGGTAGCAGAGTAGCAACAAAGCAAGGATGTTCACTCTTCCTGAGCATGAGCTGTAATGAACCAGCAATGTGTGATTGTGGGGCAGAGCCCCTTTATTTTGTGAGTCACGTGTGTTTTGGTGTTAACTCTTACAGTGCTGGTTGCAGGGCAGGATCAGAACATGAAGTGTACCACCGGGGGGGGGGGGGGGGTTCCAGAATGGCTACAGCCAGGGATCCTGACAGTACCTCCCCCTTCACGGGCACGCTCCAGGTGCCCAAATAAGAGAAGCAGGACCTTCCCTGACCGGGCACAGGTCACTCTAGTGGGTGCTGTTTCCAATAGTCGTAGCACCACCGGAGGGCAGAACGAGGGTCAGGAGCGGCAGTACAGGGTTGGGCACGTGCCTTTCTCTGACGCCGCCGTGCCTTGGTTCTTCTTGTGGTCAGCAGACATGACAGGAATGAGAATAACCGTGTACCCAGATGGCGTCCCCCTTCAGCATCTTCAATCTCCTTACGCCGGAGTAACCCCTTTTTGAAGATGTCGAGATCTTTGCGACGAACCACAGTCCCGTTAGAAGCAGTGACTCGGTCCTCCGGTGATGGGTCAACTGATGCATCAGGAATGAGGGTGCCCATGTATCCAGGTGGTACCAATGTAGGTAGAGCAAAACATCCCTGTACCGTATAGGGACATGTATCCTCGGGTAAGGGGTCTTGATAAACAGGAGTGTCCTTGGAGCGTCTGGCCTTGGCGACAGAAGGAGACAAGTAGGAGGCAGAGTCACCTTCGAACCTGGTGCCCACATAGGAAGAAGGCATCGGAGTAGGCATCTTCTCCATTTCTCCCGGTTCCCCTTCTAAACCTGATCCATCACTAAGGGAAGGATAGTCGCACAGCCAGGACTTAATGCCCTCGTCCTCTTCTTCTTGCTCTTCCCAGCCACAATCCCTTTCTGATACAGATCCATCGCTGGATGAAGAACAGAAGCCTCGCCATGCCTTTATAGGGGTGTCAGACCCCTGGTGTTGACCTGGGGGTCCCTTTGAGCGTCGGGCTGTCTGTCTCGGTGGGCTCTCCTCAGAGACAGCAATGTCCTCTGGGTCATAATCAGACAGGGAAGAAACACAGGAAGACAGCGGCGGATTGTGCTGGCTGGGAGTGATGGGAATTGTGATCGCCATAAGGGAGCTCTTAATCATCTGGGCTTTCTTCAGCCTGGCCTTCATTACCTGTTTGAAAGGGATCTGTGTCACCGTAAAAACTGGCATGGACATGATCTCCATAGGGGTTGGTAGATCTGTCTCCAGATCCATGGGAAGGACAGGTTCTATGGGCACAGTGTAATCAGTCTCCATAGGCATTACAGGGTTCTCATACTCCTCTTCTGAACTGACCTCCAGAGACGTCACATGCCTGGATACAGCGGGTACAGTTCGTCTGGGGACAGGTGTAGGTACAGGAGTTGTTCGGGATGCAGGTTTGGGTTCTAGAGATCTCCTGGGGGCCGGTTTGGGTAGGGGTACCGGCTTAAGGATGGTAGGTCTCTTTGAAGCAGGTTTAGGCCTAGAAGCAGGCCTGGAAGCCTGGGTTTGCTTCAGAGTTCTAAGCACTGGAGCGTCTTTGGGATTGGCAGCAGGCTTAGAAACCGGTGCTGGTTTGACAACCGCAGATCTGTTTTTTTTTTTTTCTGGGCAATCTGATATCCAATGTGATCCTGCCCCGCAGTACAGGCACAAATTGCTATTTTGTCTCCGGACACGCTCTTCAGGAGACGGGATCATGGCGTTTGTTTGGAGGAGCGCACACCTTAGGCTAGGGTCAGACGAACGCATTTTTCACGTTGTCCATGAAAAAGTGCGTTCGAACGAATGGACGTATTTTTTCACGGAATACGCGATAGCGGTCATACGATGCGCATTTTCGTACGTGATTTTGTACGGATCATCAATAAAACCCTTTTGCGTCTGGACGTTATGTTGGCCGGACGTGTGCAGCGTCTGACGTCTCCCAATCACGCAAACATGCCGCTATGCGGCCGCAGCGCACTCTGTACGTCAGTAGTAGCGGTTTGACGTTCTCGAAAAAATGCGTTCGTTGGCCACTTGCGTTGCACGGACGAACTTTCGTGCGGCCGTTCGTCGTATGTTCCCCGGCATTGGACATCATTTGCTGCTAGCACGGCCGTGATTTTGTGCGGCTAAACGCACGTGAAAAATGCGTTCGTCTGACCCTAGCCTTAGTTGGGGGATCAGGTAGCAGAGTAGCAACAAAGCAAGGATGTTCACTCTTCGTGAGCATGAGCTGTAATGAACCAGCAATGTGTGATTGTGGGGCAGAGTCCCTTTATTTTGTGAGTCACGTGTGTTTTGGTGTTAACTCTTACAATGCTGGTTGCAGGGCAGGATCAGAACATGAAGTGTACCACCGGGGGGGGGGTGTTCCAGAATGGCTACAGCCAGGGATCCTGACACCGCAAACCCGCCAGACAGCCGCTAAACGCAGCCAACGAGCTGCCAAACACAACACCGACCAGCCGCCCAAAAAAGCTGACAAGCCGCCGGACGGGTAAAAAAAACAAACAAAACTATTGAAAGTGTCAAATTTTAAACGCTGTTTGCAATAAAAACTACTGGGTGAAAATGACTGGAATTAACATGTAAGGTCCTATGAATTAGGGATGCACCGATACCACTTTTTTAAGACCGAGTACAGATACTTTTGTTCAAGTACTCACCGATACCAATTACCGATACTTTTATTTTATGTCATGTGACGCTTTCCAATAAGAACAGACCTCATATAAAGCCCCCAGGTCTCATGGATTTGCCCCAGCTCATGGATATTGCCCCAGCTCATGGATATTGCCCCAGCTCATGGATATTGCCCCAGCTCATGGATATCCTGACCCCAGCTCATGGATAATTGCCCCCCTTGCTCATGGATATGCCCCCTTGCTCATGGATATGCCCCCCTGCTCATGGATATGCCCCCCTGCTCATGGATATGCCCCCCTTGCTCATGGATATGCCCCCCCTGCTCATGGATATGCCCCCCTTGCTCATGGATATGCCCCCCTTGCTCATGGATATGCCCCCTTGCTCATGGATATGCCCCCTTGCTCATGGATATGCCCCCTTGCTCATAGATATGTCCCCCTGCTCATGGATATGCCCCCCCAGCTCATAGATATGCCCCCCCAGCTCATAGATATGTCCCCCTGCTCATGGATATGCCCCCCTTGCTCATGGATATGCCCCCCTTGCTCATGGATATGCCCCCCTGCTCATGGATATGCCCCCCTGCTCATGGATATGCCCCCCCTGCTCATGGATATGCCCCCTTGCTCATGGATATGCCCCCCTGCTCATGGATATGCCCCCCTTGCTCATGGATATGCCCCCCTTGCTCATAGATATGTCCCCCTGCTCATGGATATGCCCCCCCAGCTCATAGATATGCCCCCCCAGCTCATAGATATGTCCCCCTGCTCATGGATATGCCCCCCCAGCTCATAGATATGTCCCCCTGCTCATGGATATGCCCCCCTTGCTCATGGATATGCCCCCCTTGCTCATGGATATGCCCCCCCAGCTCATGGATATGCCCCCCCTGCTCATGGATATGCCCCCCCTGCTCATGGATATGCCCCCCTGCTCATGGATATGCCCCCCTTGCTCATGGATATGCCCCCTTGCTCATGGATATGCCCCCCCTGCTCATGGATATGCCCCCTTGCTCATGGATATGCCCCCCCTGCTCATGGATATGCCCCCCCAGCTCATGGATATGGCCCCCTGCTCATGGATATGCCCCCCCTGCTCATGGATATGCCCCCCCAGCTCATGGATATGCCCCCCTGCTCATGGGTATGCCCCCACTCTCCGCTCATACTTACCTTCCTTCAGCGTCGCCGGTAAAGTCTTCGCGCGCGCGCTCCTTGGAAGGACCCCAGCCGCGACCACGTGGGACCATGTGATCGCGGCTGGGGTCCTTCCAACGAGCGCGCGCGCGGGAACTTTCCGGCGTCGCTGAAGGAAGGTATGTATGAGCGGAGAGCAGCTGCAGGGCCTGTCCGAATGCTCTATCGGCATTCGGACAGGCCCTGCAGCTGCTCACTTTGTTTATACTTACCTTCCTTAGCGACGCCGGGAAAGTTTCCGCTCTCGTTGGAAGGACCCCAGCCGCGATCACATGGTCCCACGTGGACGCGGCTGGGGTCCTTCCAAGGAGCGCGCGAAGACTTTCCCGGCGCAAAGTTAGATGACCAGCTGCAGGGCCTGTCCGAATGCCGATAGAGCATTCGGACAGCCGCCGCAGCCCCTAGGATGCCGGCAAGCCGGCTCAATGCCGGCTTCCGGTATCGGAAAAAAATATCGGGGGTACTGCACGAGTACCAAGTACTCCTGCAGTACCCGGTATCGGCACCGATATCGATACTAGTATCGGTATCGGTGCAACCCTACTATGAATAATAATAAAAAGGTCTGTTACAAAAAAAAGAAAATTTAAAAAAAATTCTGTTGAAAAAATTCCCTAAAATGCCTACAGAATCCTAAAAAAATTAAGAGACTTTTTACTGCAGATTAAAAAAAATAAACGGTGTATTAGATATTGGATAAATACGTGAATATTTTTAACATTGAAGCCTATGGGATTCGCCTGATTAAATATGCCGAATGAAAGCACCAACATCAGGGCATTTCACTGACATTTCTCTGCTGTTCGGTGTTCTCAGAGAAGCAATGGTTAAGCTATTCAATGGGGATTTCATTGCCGTTAAACAGGCACCATATATTTAGCTGGCAATTTGCCAAAATTTGGCAAACTGCCTGCTTTCTGAATAGCCGAATGGCCACGAAATTGCACCGTATGGGGAAATTCCCTGTTCAGTGCCATTTCGGGGCCAGATCGGCTCTCTCTGAATAACCCTGTATGTTAATATTAAAGTCTGCTTTTCAGAGCTTGTGATTCATGGCAGTTGCAGTCCACAATATCTCATTGTGCAAATCCACAAGAGTATTATATTAAACACCATCTGACTTGCACTATAAGTAGGGCATTGTTAGTACTATGTCCTTGTAAACATTTTTAGGACGAATCTTGTTAACTACAACCACAATGATGATCTGTTTCCTGGCCCAGGGGGTGAGGCTAAAACTCTCATGTTTAGGTTGCCAAGACCCGTTCCATCCTGACAAATCACAACCTAGAATTAGAAGACATTTAAATAATATATACCGTTTGATTTCTCTTATCAGGAATAAACAATATCATTATAAAACAGAGTCAAAAGTCTTGGATAGTTTTTTTACTACTTTTGGCTAAAATGTCCTTTAGCACTAATAATATATTTAATTGTCACACAATCTCAGTTTTTAATCGCCTGAATGCAGAATAATGCCTTTCAAGCAGGACCTCAGCTCTCCAGGTGCGGTGAACGTATCATCCATATTACACGCGTCTTAACCCACAGCTTTCTAGCTTTGAAATCTATCCCAGGAGAAACAGACAGCGCCGTGTCCTTTGACTGTCTTCCGCAACCCAAATATGACAGTGTAATCAATCTGATACACTTCTCAAAGCTGTTACAGTGAGAATAATAGCAATGTTTTCAAATGCGCAACTTCCAGGGGTGAAAGTCAAGCAGAAAATGAATTATTGTGAGGTTTTTATACCCGGTTCCAACTCGGTTATGGGTAATCTATTTGACTACATAAGTTACTTAAAGGATTACCAGCTCAATTTCATTCTGGGACAAACACTAATATGCTCACGTGTCGGATATGTTAACAGTTTGCTGCAAATGATCCATCCCTGAACAGAGCTATGGCTTCATGTAGAATATAACTCAGGTTATAGCACTAAGCAGGTCATTGCAGCATGCAGGTAATAGTAAGTCTAATATTAATGATACAGTCATTTAGTAATGTGCTGTGAATGGTCCTCAGGTGTGCAGCTGGAATTAACACAGATGCTTATGTTTTTTTAGTATAAGGAGGTCTCCCTGGCAAATCTATACCCTGCTTATACTGTCTTCTAACGGAATTGATTTGCGAACCTAGATCCATCACTTTACAGTAGATGCTTACAAATGTAAAGGTTAACTCTAAATATAATTCTAACCCTAACTCTAAAATGAGCACAAATAATAAACTAATCCTAATTACAAATGCTAACACTAACTGTAATCCTAACCCTAAAAAAACTATAGCTTCTGAAAATGGTCTAGATCAGGAGCAAACAACATTTTGAGTGGTCCTTAAATTTTTTAATTGTTCGTGGAAAACCTTTCCAAAAAACAACGCAAGGCATTGTTTTCAGAAGCCTCTGAATTTGAGCGTAGTTCCCCCCCCCCCACCGTAATGTTTTATTAAGGCTAGCGTCAGACAAACGCAGTCATCACGACCATGTCACCGCACCGTTTAACGTCCATCGTAGCACTGATTTGTGATCAATAGAGACCAACACACGAAGTTTGTGTGCAACGAAGCCCGCACGCACCACGCAGGTGGCATCGGATGCCATTTAGGCCTCGAAGCAAAAGGACTACGACGGATGCCCAGAGTGCGCCGCATCCGCGTAGCGGCCTGTGTGCGTGATGATGCGACGTCAGACACAGCGCATTTGCAACATCCATAACGTTGACGCACAGATGTTTTTTTGGTCTGGCTGACTGTATCTGTCATTTAATTTGAATTAACTTTGATTCCCATATTTCCCTTTTTTTTTTCTACATCCGTTAACAAAAACGGACCGTGTGGTGTCTACAATATCTTCCGCCAGTACGTCCGTCCGTTATGCACACAGAGTGCGCTCAGACTGTGTTCGTCTCACATTAGCTTTTGATGTTGTTTTCCCTGCAATGCTCTACACCAGGTGGTGGCACTCGACTTCTAATATTAGGACACTACATATTGATACTGGCAGTGCTGCCGCATGCCACTCCTGATATCCTCTCTTTGAGCCATGGGACTTCATGGAGACTTGCATAAAATCACTTTTACTCACAGGGTTTTTCAGAGAAAGGTGAAACCCAGGAGAACTTGCAGGAGAAGAGGGCAATCTAGACCAAACAGCCGATTTGGAAAGTGAGATAAATGGCCGAATTTTTCTGGTTTGAGAGACTACACAGAAATTAGAGACTATTAATTCATACTGCATATTACTGTGGGGCTCTGTGATACGTTCATACACACTGCACATTACTGTGAGTTTTATTGCTGTGAAGCTCTGTGATACGCTCATACACGCCTCGTTTTTTTTTTTTTTGGGAGGGCACCATTTCATTCTTGTATCCAGAAAGAACAGTGGCTTAGGCTAGGGTCAGACGAACGTGATTTCTACGGACTGTACGTCCGTGCACACGGACGTACGTCAGCACGGAAGACGCAGTAGTGGCCACACAGTCCGTTTATTTACTGATATATATTTTGACGGATGTAGGAGGGAAAATAAATTAAAAGGCAAAACCATTTTGTCCGTGAAAAATGCTGGACGTATAAATGCAGTCCGTCTGACCACGTTCCATCACTCACACACAAAGCTATGCGGACGTTGCGGACGCAGCGCACTTTGTGCGGCCGTTCTAGTGGTTGTACGTTCTTGCCTGCCTTGCGTCCGTTTGCCGCGGCCGTGGTGCGTCCGCAGTTCAGTGCGGACGTACTTTGTGTAACAGGCTCCAATGGACTTTCTTTCATGCTATCACGGACGTACTTTTAGGCGCAATCACGGACGTGAACACTACGCTCGTCTGACCCCAACTTTAGACCGGCCCTGGGTAGCCCTAATCATTCTAGCGAACATTTGTGTGGGGGATGGCACACAACTTTTTTAGGGGGTGGATGTAGACAATGGCCCATAATGTATAAAAACCATGTACCTTGACAGTGTCACCCCCTCCCTCCTGATCTCAGACCCACTACATTTGCCAGATTAGGGTATTGAAATTCAAGTCCCATAAACCTGTGCCAAGCAAACTGGTCAGGGAATCTTGAGAACCTCCCTACCCATGAATGTCCCTGGGCACTGTAACAGACCTTCAAAACAAAGGGCTTGTCTCCCCCCTATAGGCTGTCACTCATACACTCCTATGCAACCTTCTGGGACTACATCAATGTGCTTTCACTGACTTTGTCAATCAACCTAAACAATCCCTCAACGTCTGTATATTTCTTTTTTTTACTTTCCAGACGGATTTATAAATATGATTTTAATGAAGTGCATAATACAAATGTTTCTTTTTTAATGTAATCAGTGGTTTAAGTGTAAGTAAAGGAACAATCAATTTCACACACTTCATTTTGAATTGGGTTAGGAGCATCTACTAAATATGTGGACAGTGGGCCATTCTAGGAGTCCATATTGTGAAGCCGATTGTTATTATTATTCTTTATATAGTGCCAGCATATTCTGCAGCGCTGTACAATGGGCAGACTATAGACAGGGTTACAATACATTGAATAACATTTTGACAAACCAGTACAGGAACAAATGAGTGCCCTTTTCCCATGGGAGCTTGCAAACTAGAAGAGTTGGGGGTGGAAACAGGAGGAGAGGACTGCAAGTTGAGTGATGGACTGGTTGGGGCAGTGAGGTATATCAGTGAGTTGGGTGGTAGGCTTCCCTAAATAGGAATGTCTTAAGAGAGCGTTTGAAGGAAGGGAAACTAAGTGAGAGTCTGACAGTACGAGGGAGAGCGTTCCAGAGGATGAGGGCTGCACATGCAAAATCCTGCAGTCTATCATTGGCAGAGGTTATGCGGGGAGAAGCTAGGCACAGGTCACTGCTTGACCTTAGGGAGCGAGCTGGGGTGTATTTGGTGATTTTTGAGGACAGGTAGTGGGGAGCTGAGTTAGTGAGAGCTTTGTAGGTCAGGGTAAGGATTTTGAATTAAATCCTGCAGTGGATGGGGAGCCAGTGAAGGGATACGCCGAGAGGAGCAGCAGAGTCAGATTGGCGGGTGAGGTGGATGAGCCTGACAGAGGCATTTAGAATGGATTGTAGGGGGGGGAGAGGTCGGAGAGAGGGAGGCCAGCAATAAGATTATTACAGTAGTCAAGTTAGGAGATTACAAGGGCCGGATGAGTTACTTTGCGGTGTCAGTGGTTAGAAATGGCCGAATTCTGGAAATATTACATAGTTGGTAGCGGCAAGAGGAGGATGTAGACTGAATGTGGGGGGATAAAGAAAAGAGCAGAGTCAAGTGTAACTCCGAGACAGTGAATGATGGGGAGATATTGATCCCATTGACCATGATAGAGAAGTCAGGAGGTTGGGAGGCAATAGAGGGAGGAATTAGTAGGAGCTCTGTTTTCAACATGGTAGCCTTTAGGTGTTGAGAGGCCATCCAGGAGGAGATGCCAGATAATCAGTCACTGACTTTGGAAAGGACAGGAAGAGAGAGATCAGGGGTAGAGAGGTAGATCTGAGTATCATTAGCATAGAGGTGGTAATTAAAGCCAAATCTTAATGATTTTGCCCAGGGAGGAGGAATAGATAGAGAAGAGCAGAGGACCTAGGACAGAGCCTTGAGGTACACCAACAGAATGCCAAACAATGACTTCACTTTTTTTCACCTTTTTTCATATGCGGGTAGGGTGCCCAGTAGAAATGATTATGATGCTGGTTTCAACGATATTATGTGGCAGAATTAACTATTCCCCTATTCTGCGACGATTTGCAATTGCGTATACCAGGTTCATGTTGTGGCTGTTTCTAGTTTTGTTCAGTGAACGATGATGAATCGCAGACGGTACCTTGCCGACAAGGCCATTTGCAGCCCTGTATTCCCTTCGAGTGACTCAGTCATGCTTGACTATCTTGCAGTTAATCGGATACTGTATATTTTTTTATATGAACACTGACACGGAGCATGGACTATCTTTAATTTAATGCCCACTTACACACGTTGTCAGAATCTCTCTTTGATTCAGTGCCGCAGCTCTCTTATCTAGAATCACGTCGGCATGTATTCACACTAGAGCTCCTTACCCAAGTCATATTTTCATTCCAGCAGTCGGTCTTCATTAAACTAAAATATAAGCTCAGTCCAAATCCAGTAATAAAATTTCCCATTCTGGGATAAATTAGGTTTTCTGTTTGTATTACATTTGTGTAAATCCAGATTATTAATGATATATAAATATTCGTATTCCATATTTTAATGTGGCTTATCATCATAATGACGCCACCTTGTGGGAGGCTGATGAAATGACGTAGTGGAAAAGACGCAGTTTCATTGCCTGCTGTTTAAAAAAAGTTGTATTTCATATGAAAAATGTTGCATTTGCGTTTTTGTTTTTTGCATGAAACCTAACGCCATACCAGTGACATTTTACTGACAAAATTACATTGCTAAATCAACACTGGTGTTAGTTTTAGGCTTACCTTTTTTTCCCCCCAGCAGATTCTAGACCTTTTGATGCTAGTGTAACGAGGCTAACTCTTAAAGGGACACTACCACTTCCATAAGCTGTAACTAGATTACTTATGCATTGCAAACAAAACCACATTATAAAAAAACAGGTTGCTCGTTTTTCTTTCTTTGACCGAAGTAATTGCATATAAAAAGGAAAAATATAATTTGTTTTTATTTTAACTCCCCACCATTTAGTTGATTTTTTTCCCCCCATGTCCTTTGAATACATCCCACACAATACAATGAGATTCGAGACCATGATTGACCTATAGACTCCATTATATGCTTATGCCTCAGAGTGAAGAACAAGTGCGGTAAAGATACTGGGTGGGAGCCGTTGTCAACGCAAAAGATCACAGAATGGATGTACCCAGTGACACACATTCAGGGTTATTCAGAGAGTGGTGAAAAGCTGGAGAATGGAAAATTCTAGGTCAAAATAGCCAAACCAGAAAATTTCTCCCTTTCATCTCACTTTCCAAATCGGCTATTTTGACCTAGAATTTTCCATTCTCCAGTCATTCTCCTGCTTTTCACCGCTCTCTGAATAACCCTGATAGAGTAAAATATTTTCTTAACTAAACATAAACGAGAAAACCAAAGCACATGTAAGATATCAGCAACATCAAATAAATACAGTAAGAACATTTCATTTTTTGTTGTTTCAAGTGCTGTTTTAGCAGGACAATTATCCTACGGACAGGGTCGTCTACACCTAATGTAGCTTAATTTATTATGTCTGGCTTTTGTGCTTACCCGATTGTAAAGCGCTACGGAATCTGTTGGCGCTGTATAAGTACCTGTAACTGGTACTGGCCCTTTAAGCAGCAATGGAGCAGAATCTGTTGGGTATGGTTAGGGGCTAAGGTTAACCCTAAAACTAAAAATAACAATAAGCCTAAAACAACTGGCTGGGTGGAGTAGAGGTAACGTCACTGCTCTCTGACTGTGGAGACCGTGGAGACACAGGTTTGAGTCCCGGCAAGAGCACCTCTCCAGTAAGTGTCCTTGGGCAAGACACCTAACGGTACATACTCACCACCCAGGACATATTTAAAAACTAGAGAAATCTTAATGTATCCTTCCTGGTAAAATACTTTCTCAAAAAAAACAAAAAAACACAAACATTATTAACCCTAGCTCTAATGATATCCTAATACTAAAGTCAGTATTAATTTGGCATTTAACAGGTGTAAAAATTTGAAAAATGGGTGCACCATCTTTCTTTGTGAAATCTGACTTAACTCCTTGCATCCTAATATTAAGAAACTTTTTTAAACAGCAACTTTTCTGCTGCATTGTGTCTTGAGGCATCTACAAGATTGTTGTGACTTTGCCACAGTATACCACTTCATATATACATAATGCAAGCTGAAGATGGCATGTTTGTTTTATTTCTCTTTTTCCTTCGGTCCTCTATTGTTTAACTCTGTCCTTGCCTGCATAATTTTCCCAGTCCTCTTTATTCTATTTATTTCCAATGTGATGAATCTAGACACTTCATATTCTAGTTCTTTTGAATTATTATTCCTCCTGCACTTTGATCTATACAAAAGAGCACATTTTCCATAACATGACAAAAATGAATTAATATCGTATGATGAATATCGTATGATGAATATCATATGATGGATGTGAATGCAATAAATTTAAACCATGTAAGGAAACCTTATAAAGAAAATTATTTAAAGGTATAGGGCTCTATTACATTCTTCACGCACTTTTTTTGCGCATGCGCATTAACGCAAGGGGCAAAACCCTTTGCGCAGAACGTCACATTACGACGTTCGTGCATACGATGTGCGTTAACGTCTAACGCAAGTGACCCTGCGCGAACCTTGCAAGAACGCAAGTTCATGCGCGCATCCCATACTTAACATTGTGAGCCCAAATGCGTTCGTGCGCTGGTACGCGGATGGTATTACAATCGATGCGCAACCTTTTACGAACGATGTTGCGTGCATAATTTTAGCGTCTTTTAAAAGCTGGTGGTAACTGCAAATCTGAACGTTCTGGCCGAAACCAAATACATCAGCACGAAAAAAAAATACAGCACAGTATAGTTACATATTCTACACATACCCAAACAATAAAATAGAGAGGTTGAGCGTGTTTTTATTATTGCTGCATCCTATATACACAGATTGATTTTGGCAAGCGCAAAAACTGAACGGGAGACAATTGTGGTTCTTAATTCTGATTGGCTGAATAGCGTGAAAAAAAAGTCTGCCCACTGATTTCTGCACGCAACGTTAATGCATGCACGATTTTGCGCGTCTTTTTTACGCATGATATTTTTTTGACGGATGAAAAAATGTGCTTGAATCGTAATACCAGCGTTAATTTGCACACGATAACGTTTAACGCTGCGGGCAAAAAAAATTGCTCTGCGTGTATGAATTTGCGCGGAGAATGTAATAGAGCCCATAGTGTTTTCTAGCAGATAATGGCATCGTAGTATCTTGGACTCTTCAAGAATGTTGTTTTGGCATCACCACCTGCCTCTTCATGCTTCTGATCTGAATTCTGCCCCCTGCTAGTTGGCACTCTATGCTTTGGACTTTCTAACATTTCTTTTTGTATCTATTTTTAATTTTATACTTGGCTTACTTTAGTAGAATTCATGATTTTGTGTTAATAGGTAATTTCGTGTTAACATCTTTCAGACATCACAGAGTAAGAATGCCAAGAAATGAACTCAACGGTTGTAAAATGCAGTATGTTCCAGGAGCAAACCCGGTGGTCTCAAAAGCTTACAGCCAGTCCAAGTTCTTCGTCTTTAAATTAATGGCAAGAAAACTGTCTCGTCAGCTGTTGCTTAACTACAACCCCTATAATCCTCACCTGAAAGATGTACTTACAAAATGCTGCAATATTTTATACTATTTAAAATACTTTTCTACAATGTTGTTGTAAGCAAAGCTCCCTACATTTTTGTGCCCTCACCCTCCATGGCACATGTTTCAATCTTGCCCAAATTGTGAGCACTATTCCCTAGTGAACGCTAGCGGTAGCGTTTGGATATATAAGCATTATCGCCAGGATAAGTGCATGCCCCCCATATTATCTTCCTGACACTAAACCTTTAAGAAATCATTTAGCGCATCGGTTTTTGTGCTAGCTTCTGCAAGCTTACTGTATTTTGGACTCCAGGAGGTGAACGTGTTAGTATGTTAAACTGTATCCGGAAATATAAAGGAAGCCAATGGAGGGACTGGCAGAGGGGGAGGTACGCAAACACAGGGAAGTATCAGAAAGACTATAGAGTCTTTTTGTGTACAATTTTGGCGTACTTTGGTGATTGCATTTCATAGAAATTGGACTCACCGAAGCAGTTAGCATCAGATCATAGGCAGAGCGACTGATATCAGTTCCTCGTACCCCCAACTCCCACCTTCAGGACTTCTCCCGAGCGGCCCCCATTCTATGGAACTCCCTCCCCCACAACATTAGACTCTCCCCATCTCTCTAGTCCTTCAGGAAGTCTCTGAAAACACATTACTTTAGAGAAGCCTATCGGCTCACTCCATGATTCCTCACTGTAAATCTCTTACTCCATCTTCACAATCAGTCTACATGCGCTCCGCTACTACACATACTCCAGGTACCCTCACCTACTGTGTCACCCCTCTCCTCTTAGATTGTAAGCTCTCAAGCAGGGTCCTTCCCTTCTACTGTTCGGTGTGTGTGTGTAACGTGTATGTATATTCGTTTTTCTGTCTCTCCCATTGTAAAGTGCTAAGGAATCTGTTGGCGCTTTCTAAATGCTTGTATCTGTAACTGTAAGTGAAAACTGCAGAATTGGGCCGTTAACCACAGATTTGCGCCGTAATGGCATCATCGAATTCCACCGAACTGAAGAAAAAAAAGGAAGTGTCCTATTTTCCAAATAATAAAAAAGGTCCTTTAAAAAATAATAAAAAGGTCTGCTACAAAAAAAGTATTTAAAAAAATAAAAAAAGTCTTCCAAAAAAAAAAAAAAAAAGGTCTTTAAAAAATATTATGGGCAGATGCTAAAAATAATAAGCGGTCTTTAAAAACCCAATTATAAAATATAGTTTATTTATTACAGTGAAGCCTATGGGATTCACCTGTTTAAACCTGTCGAATGGAAACACCGAAAATCTTTGCATTTTGCTGCAATTTTGGTGCAATTCAGCATTTGGTGAATAGAAGACACGATAGCCTATTAAGGGACACTGTCAGCTCCACTGAATTGCACCGTATTTCGCAGTCAAATCGCCTGTATTTGGCGAATTGACAGCTTGGGGAATAGATGATTTTCCCAAAATATCAGGATCAATTCGGAAGTTAGTGAATAAAACCCCTTATGTGTAGAATTGTTCTACAATGTATTTGGCCCTCTAATATACTAATATAAATTGTATACCCTAAACCTGACACATAATGCTGCTGTAAGAATCGTTTGCGAGTGTGACTGCGAAATTGCAGATAATAGATTCTACAGAGCAGGACAAAGTGCAGATAACTCATACCAGAAAGTATAAACGTGAGAAGATAGGGGCCTCTAGGGAAGAAAAGAGCAGAGCAGAGGTATACAGCGAAACGATCCTCTAAGATCAGATTCCATACCAAGTGAGGGGGAAGGTGTTAATCCAAAATTGACAGTAGATGTTGCTCTATCCTTATGAGTCTAATTGTGCAAGATTGAAACATGATGCTATTTTAATATATACAAATTCACATATGTACACAACCAACACTTCCGAGTGAATGTTCCAAAGCATAAACTGTAATACAATGAGTTGTGTATACCTTTTTCAACTCTATACATTATTATATATTCATATGGATAGAATTATCCAATAAAGAGTTTTTAATTTACTTACGGGGTTATTCAAAGAGAGGTGAGAAGCAGGAGAATGACTGGAGAATGGAAAATTCTAGGTCAAAATACCTGATTTGGAAAGTGAGATAAATAGAATTTTTCTGGTTCGGTTATTCTGACCTAGAAAGACTTTTCCATTCTCCAGTCATTCTCCTGCTTTTCACCTCTCTCGGAATAACCCTGTACATCTTGACAATTCTTGTTTCAGGATATAGGAATATGCAGTAATGGTACAAATTTTAGACTCCACACCATTGCGTCATATGTTTTTAATCAAGACTTCACACGGATGAGCGATCTTCTGACTTATGAAATGTCCACCATATAACTAAGTATTGTTAGGCCTTAACGTTTCCATTATGTTCATATAATTTTGTGTTCGACTCTGTTTTATCATCCTCATCATCCTTTCTTTATATAGCGCCACAAATTCTGCAGCGCTTTACAAGATCGGTTTACAAGGTGTTGATACATTAGAATACCATACATGGCTGATGACCTGATTCAGGGGGTCCCTGTTCCCAAGGGAACTTACACTCTATGAGGTGTACAAGCATTTTGTGAGGTAGGCGTATCCTTATCGTTAGGTGTCTTGCCCAAGGACACTCGCTGGAGATGTCTTCTGTTTGGGATCGAGTCGTCTTTCCATGATTGTAGATTAGCAACTGGTTGTTAGGTTAAACCCGCTTCTCATAAAGTCGAGACTTCGCCACCGTTTTATTGGAGGGATGTACTGAATGGTATTTTTGACTTTCTTCTCCACGGTTGAAAGAGACGTTACCACTGGACTCCACAGCCGACAGGCCATTCTTGCCATTCTACATCACTGAAAGTACATAGGGACATTTTTTGGATCAAATTTATTATATAGCCAATCTGTGACTGTCTAATGATGCAATGAGATGCTTTATGATGGGATTTACATCTCTGGCTGTGTAACCAACATCAGTATTTCATTCAACCAACTTGTGCTTCTAGTTTAAAGGATATTAAACATAATTTGGAACCAGGTCTGTTTTGCATGTTTAACATGCACCCAGAGGTAAATTCCAACAAAGGCCCAATAGACCTTGGCCTAGAGCAGAAGACTTGAAGAGGGTCCTTTCTTTCTGAGATTCAATATACTGTATTTTAGGTGTGGAAGTGTATAATTAAGCTGCAAAGCAATAACATTCCCAGCAATGAATCACTAAACTGTAATACATGTTAGACATCAATTGGTGCTAATAAGACACTTTACTTTCCTAAAATACATTTTATACTGAAATATATACCCCAGATAGGTCCTAATTATTAGATTTGCCTTAGGTTCATATTTATTTACTTGCTATATATGAGGGAGTGGGAGGGAAAATAATTTGGAGCAGGATAGCAGCAAGGTTTATGTTCAATTAACTCATGTTGATTCACTATCAGGGTTATTCAAAGAGAATCAAAAAGTCACCGCACGTTCGGTGACTTTTCGTTCTCTTCAATTAGGTGCGATTTGGCAATCCCATTTCAGCGACCCTGCGGTGTATTCAAGCACCACAGGGCCGTCGTAGTGCAGGGAAAAGCCGCCGCAAACCCGCCGAACAGTCACCGCAAACCCGGCGGAGGCACACCGAAACCCACAAAAACATCTGGATTAACCCCGCCGAATACGCTGGAGAAACTCGAGCAGCCGCCAATCACAGCGCAGAGCACCGCCGGAAAAAGCCGACACCGCAGACGAATGGAGTGAAAAGTGAAAACAGTACGCTTGAATGTTTGAAAAGTGAAACGCTGTTTGCAAAGAAACTACAGAACGAAAATGTCTGAAATTTACATATAAGATCCAATGAATGATAATAAAAAGAGCTGTTACAGAAAAAAGAAAAAACAATTAAAGAAAACCCGAAAAAATAATTTTCGCAAAACAATCCCGAATAATGCCTAAAAGATCCTAAAACAATCTATACATAAAGAGACTTTTTACTGCAGAATACTATAATAAACTGTTTATTAGATATTGTATTAAAACGGGAATATTTTTAACATTGAAGCCTATGGTATTCGCCTGAATAAACCTGTCGAATATAACCACTGAACAGCAGGACAATTCGAAGCATTGCTTCTCTATGGGGATTTCACTGCCCTCGAACAGACAACGAACAGACACCGTATGTGCAAGCAATTCGCCAACATTTGGCGAACTGCCTGCTCTCTGAATAGCCAAATGGCCAGGAAAGGTAACCGTACGCTGAATTTCACTGTTCGGTTACCTTTCGAACACAATTCGGATCTCTTTGAATAACCCTGTATACCTCTGACCATTAACAGAACAATAAATATTATTCTCCAAAGCACATGCCAGCATCTCAAGATGCACTAAGCCCCATTCATGCCATTACGACACCATTTACATACCTACATGCCAGAATGGATCTTGTGAAAAACACTATACATGAAGGAAAAAAAATCTAGTACATATTACACATTAAATTTGTTATGCTACACTATCAACAGCAAGCAGAAGCTTCTACGAGAATGTGCTTATTTTATATGTACAGTATTACTTTTCTTTGCTGTTAATCCGTTCACTATCAAAAAGGATTTTCTATTGAAATAAAATGAAAAATAAAAACATTAGAATAAAAAATTCCATTTGCAAACCTTCTTAATGCAAGATTAGTGTTCTCCCTGGGGAAAATGAAATTCTCTGACATCTCGCTCCTGTGGCCCTGTATTACTGTAAAGAAGCTGCAAAGAGCAGTCCCCACTCTCACTATAGCAAAAAGCACTACAAATGTTACTGCTGCATTACAACAGCCAAGGAGAGGTCAGAATAAAGTGAGAGTTCTGGGTCGCTCACTACTGTACAGAGATAGAACTGTTGAATATCCTTGTATAGTATGCATGCAATTTTCATAAGCATTATGCCACATACATATATTTCTTTGTTCTATTGATATGTTCTGGAAGCTGCGTTGCCAAGGCTGGGGGTCAGACAAGCGTATTGAAGAGTGGAAGGAACCTCTGTGAAAGTGGACGTTTCCTTTCACTATGACGCCCGTCTGGCCGCCTCGCTGAGCACCGTTAGAGCGCTTAGCGCTGCAAGGCTCGATCCTCCTAAGGAGGATTGCGCTTTGCAGCCCCGTCAACACGTGTCCTAATGCTTTGATGGAGAGGGCTGCTGCATGGACGCAGCGCAGCCACTGTTGCGTGCACAATTTGTGCGCGCAACAGCGTGTGGCCGACCAGTCGCAGCGTCACAAAGCTGCGACGGACACCGTAAGGCACATCAGTACAGGCGCACCTAGTGCGCTCAGCTGACACCAGCCTAATAATATCATCATTATACGAGATCAGAATAGGTATCATTAAAGATCCAAGCAGTACTCCTAAACCAGGGCTCAAAATTTCAAGTCCCAAGCTACTAGCCAAGCCTTAAGAGTTACTCGCAACTATTTGCCCCACCTAACCCCTATCCTGCCCTGCCTCTACATTTCCACTCGCCCTCATGTAATTTCCACTCGCCAAATGCGAGCAGGCGAGTGGAAATTTTGAGACCTGTCCTAAACTATGTACAAGTGCCAGGGTTATTTCTTATACTATGTTGATATGTATTCAGATAACTGAGTGACCACCGGGGGTATTTAAGGAATAATTGTACTAACATGTTAACCATGATTACTAAAAATCTGTGTTTCACCTTAACCATGAATTCATTTTATTTATTATATTTTTATAATAATATAGTTTAATTAACTATATTATGTGTAATTTTTTCACAATAAAGTCTCAAAAGTACAGCGTAAAGGGAATCCACAAGGTAGAGGAAGGGAGTATATTTAAAAGGAAACAAAGTAACAAAACAAGAGGACATAGTCTTAGATTAGAGGGGCAAAGGTTTAAAAGTAACATCAGGAAGCATTATTTTACTGAGCGGGTGGTGGATACATGGAACAGCCTTCCAGTTGAAGTGGTAGAGGCCAAAACAGTAATTGAATTTAAGCAAGCATGGGATAGGCATAAGGCTATCCTAAACAAAAGATAAATCCAGGTAAAGTATCCATGTAATTGGGCAGACTAGATGGGCCGAAAGGTTCTTATCTGCCGACATTTTTCTATGTTTCTAAGTGCAATAAGAGAATACAGCACATTTTTTATTTCAGATAATTGTTTCCCTTTTCTGAAACAAAATGTTGATGCCTACAAAAAGTTTATGTCCTACATTTCCCAGAATTCTTTAAGTCCAGTAGATCGCCAGGGTATCATGGGAGTTGTAGTTCAGAAACATTTTGGGGGGCGAGAGTATGACATGATTAGTGCACTGGTAGCTAAATGGAAACTGTTTGTCATGGGATCTAAAAGCAAACACAAGATTGTTTAGTAGAGGACAAATAATTATTTATGCGTCTATGCACTATGGCGTCCAATATCACTTTGATGTCAATGTTTACAATACACTCCTACAGTTTTTCTTCTTTACCCATTGAACAGTTGAAGATGAAAGGGCCTGTAGAACTGGACCCAAACTTACTGTTTGCAAACACGATCTCTCATGGGACAGGTCTCTGAAAAAGTTTATTATTGTCTAGATGGTTTATATTCTCTGTATGCGATGGAAAAGCAGGGGATGCGATGCCAGCAGGGGACATGTGGTTGGTTTATTTTGGCTCATAGCTGTAGTTTTTATTTAGTGCGTGTGTGTTGTAGCCTTGATGCACAATAATATCATGCTGTAAAAATGTCTATGATAAGATCACTAAAGGATGTAAGAATAGCTATGTAACAGTAAATGTTAATTAAACCATTTAACTTTCCTACATTGAGGGCCCGATTCCAACACTGTCAGTAACAGGTAGTTCACGGTTATTATTGGCACAAACTGATAACCAATACATGCCGGTAGAATTTCGGTGCTCTTTTATCTTTGGGCTAGGGGAAATCAAATTTCTCAACCTTGAGTTGAATTCAGCATTCACCGCAGGGTCCCTGAAGTGCAGGGAAAATCCGCCAACCGCATCTAAAAACCCGCCGCAAAAACCGTCAATTCAAATGGAAAAACTGCCGCAAACCCAACTTAACAGCTCCAGCTGTGAGCTTGCAGCTCATAATTAACAGCTCCTTACAGTACATTACTGATTTCAATATTTTGTATAGATGCCATTAATAATGGCTCAGCACAAAGACAGCGAGCTATACAAGGCAATTTGCTGTCTCGTCACAAAGCGGTATTCCTGAATGACTCTCCATGGCTCCTGCTGGACCCTGCATATACCACATGCAGGGTAGCTGTCACGCTCATGGCAGCAGATTCAACAGGCAGAGCCCAATTGCAGGGGACACACGGCAGACTGGCAGGTATGGTGTAAAACCAGTGCCTTATTTTACAGGTAACAGGTTAAACACCGCAGACGGTGATATATATTATTATTATTATTATTATTATTCTTTATTTATAAAGCGCCAGCATATTCCGCAGCGCTGTACAATAAGCACAGTATAGACAGGGTTACAATACATTGAACAACATTTGACAAACAGTACAGGAGGAGATGAGGGCCCTATTCCCGTAGGAACTCACAATCTGGGAGGGTTGGGGTTGGAAACAGGAGGAGAGGACTGTAAGGTGAGAGTGATTGATGGTTGCGTCAGTGAGTTGGGTGGTAGGCTTCCCTAAATAGGAATGTTTTCAGGGAGCGTTTGAAGGAAGAGAAGTTAGGGGAAAGTCTGACAGTACGAGGGAGAGCGTTCCAGAGAGTGGGGGCTGCGCATGAGAAATCCTGCAGTCTATCATGGGAAGAGGTGATGCGGGGAGAAGCTAGGCGCAGGTCACTGTTTGACCTTAGGGAGCGGGCTGGGGAGTATTTGGTGATTAGTGAGGACAGGTAGTGGGGAGCTGAGTTAGTGAGGGTTTTGTAGGTAAGGATAAGGATTTTGAACTTAATTCTGCAGTGGATGGGGAGCCAGTGAAGGGACTCGCAGAGGGGAGCGGCAGAGACAGAGTGCAACACGTGGCCGGCAGCCAAATAGTCCAACTCAAGATGCTAATATAGTGGCACAGTCAGAATAGAGTCAGTAACAGGGAAAAACTAAAGGGGTTATTCAGAGAGCACCTAATTGGCCACGAAACAGAGAATTTCCTCGTATGGTGCAATTTTGTGGCCATTCGGCTATTCAAAAAGCAGGCAATTTGCCAAATATTGGTGAATTGCCAGCAAAATACAGTGACCTCCGGCAGCCGTGAAATCCCAATAAAGAAGTAATGGTTAACCTATTCAGAAAATGACAAACAACACCAAAATGTCAGTGAAATGCCCTGATTTTCGGTGATTTCATTCGACAGGTTTAAACGGGTGAAACCCTTAGGTTTAAATGTTAAAAAAATTCCTGTTTTTCTTAAATATTTATTCAACCTTTTATTCATTTCATTTGCAGCAAAACGTTTCTTTATTTATTGATTTCTTAGGGATTATTACGGCAACATTTTTAATTTCGATTTTTACATGTCGTTTCTTTTTTTATTTTTACATAAGACCTCATATATTTTTTCCAGGCATTTTCATGCAATGTTGTTGTTTTTTTTTAAACGCATTTTAAAATTCATGTTTATTCAGGGGTTTTTAACCCCTGTTCTGCGGCTTGTCGGCAATTTTTGCCATTTTCAAGCAGGTGGCAATCAGAATGGTCGGGATCAAGCAGAGGTTTGTCAACAGGAGTACAATAGGTGAACGTTCAGGCAGGATGGTAAGGGTCAGAAGACAGCTCAGCATATAGAACAATATAAATGAGCAACGACTCACCCGTCTGATGCTCCTTTATGTGAGAAGGAGGATGAAGATTACGTTCAGGTGTGCGGCACTCCGTTTGCGTCATCATTCAGAGATGTGCATGTGACGTGGAGTAGGAGGTTCTTCTGGCCTGCGCATGCTTTCTTCATTCGGCTGGCTGCTCCAGAGCGGTGAGGAATGCTGGGCAAGGCACGTGGATGCGATTACCCGGCGTGTAGGATAAGGATGGAGGCCTTCTCTTCTTGGGGCAGAAGGAGCGGCTGCCTGTCTGCAGTAACGGGAGTACCAGAACGAGGGCCATGACATAGGCAGATCTAGAGAAAGTCTCTGTGGAATCCTATGGACCACCGGAGACAATTAAAGCAGCAGTGCACACACAGTGCTGCCAGTATCTATTAGCAGCTTCCTGAAATTCTGAGTTGAGATGGTAGCATATGGGCGTTAAGAAAGCTGTTTGTCACTCAACAATAAAAATTCCCATTTAAAACAAAAAAAATGAATATATAAGAAGGCTTCAATGCAGTTTTGGTTAAACAGTGCATGACATGGAATTAATTGCTGTGTCATACTATACGTAAAACGTAACTGGAAGGTTGAAAGTGTTCATTATTTTCCAATCCCATTTAGTGGACCTTTTAGGCTCGGGTCAGACGAGCGCAGTGATCACGTCCGTGTTGTCGCACATTTTAACGTCCGTGGTAGAATACAATTATGATCAATAGAGACCCACACACGAAGTACGTCCGCACAGAAGTGCAGACGCACAACGGATGCGGAAACCGGATGCAAGTTAGGCAAGAACGTAAAACCGCTAGAACGGACGTGCGGAGTGCGCCACGTCTGCAACGATCGCATAGCTTTGTGTGTGAGTGATGAAACGTAGTCAGACAGACTGCATTTTTGACGTCCAGCATTTTTGACGGACAAAATGGTTTTTCATATTAATTTTATTTCCCATCTACATCAGTCACAAAAACGGACCGTGTGGCCACTACCTTGTCGTCAGTCAAAAAGTACATCCACAGAATCTGTTCGTCTGACCCTAGCCTTACATAGCAGTTCCTTTACAAACGGCAAATGTGTTTTGAATCTTTAACTAATTAATCATTTTCAAAGAAAGAATGTGTTTTTCTGTGCCTTTTAATACTGTTTCTTCTAACTTGGCCTTTTCCTAACTTGTACCTGTTTTTGGAACTTTTACACTGCTCATTCTTTTGGAATGTTATGAGGCGACACTGTAATAAGTCTGTTTGTTTTTTTCTTCTTTCGTTCTTCTTTCCATTCTGTGACTTAAAATACATAGAGAAAACACAAAAACTTTAAAAAATATTAGATTGAAAACATGTGGAGACAAACATACTCATTAGAGGACTTCATGGAAAACAATTAACAAAGAGAACAAAACTGAAAAATAATTATTCTTTACTTCATTCCGATGCTGATGGAAGAACTACAGAGATTGCGACGGTCCTATAATAAAAACCTGGGGGTGCTATGATCTTAAATAACCGTGTGGGAATATAAAACATAATGTTATTCTTAAGAGCAATCAAAAATAATAGACATTCCTCTACTATAAGCTGAAATGTAAAAAAAAGAAGAGTATCCACCCTCTTTAATAATTGCGTATTAACACAAAGGAGTGGCACTGGGCTAGTTTCATTCAAAATGTATATATTAAAGAGTAAAAAGTATTTTTTGTTACAATTTATTCATATAGTATGGAGGAAACTTTAATCCCCCATCACCCTGGAACGATGTCAGCATTTAAAAAGAAAATCATCTTTCAGAGGGACCGAACAATAGACATCCATTGGAGACCTGCCATTTACCTCCAGATTAACACCACATATAATAAAGTATAACTCTTCACCATCAGTATTGATCATGTTACATTATCAAGCTCACATCAGCTCTGTGTTGACAGCTTTAATAATTACCTAGAGTTTCTTTTCTTGATTTCTTCCATTTAGTGGATTAGTGGAACCATTTCAGGGCCATATTACAATCTTAATGCTATGTTAGCGCTCAGATATGTGAGCGTTAATGCTAATTTAAGTGAGTTTAACGCATGCCCCCATCTAATGCTAAACCTGTTTGTAATCTGTTAGTGCATCGTGATTGCGCAAGCTTACTGTACTTTGCGCATCCTATACTTAATATGAGTAGTGCAATCAGTAATTAGCATTAGGAGAAGTAAGGTATTACATAGTCTTAATGCTAATTCCCACAGTGATGGGTTAATGAAAAATTTACCCACAGCTAGTGGTGTTAATTGATACTGCTTCTGCAGAATCTTTTAGCACCAGCGAACCCCCCCCCCAAACAAATTAGATATTCACCTCTCATCCCACGGAGAGAACAGTGGCCCGGAGTGAGACTGGGAACAAATAGCCCCCAGTGTCACTCCGCGGCGCTGCGAGATCAAGATTGTGCAGGGCTCGCGGCCCGGCAGCGCAACCCTCCATGGTGTCCTATGGCAAGTTGTGTAGGAATGCAAATTGCTTCTGGTTTCTCCCATGCAAGCACTGCGGTGTTTTTCTGGCCACCAGCTCCCCCTCCCCTCTGCTGGAATTAGGGAACTACAAGGTCCACATACTGCTGCACAATGCGCTCCCTGTCTCTTCTACTCTTTTACTCTGCATTCATCCTAAAATGGAACTCCTGCCTCTGTACCACCAACCCCTCCACTATCTGCATCTCTCCCTCTCTTATAAGACACTCCTATTCAGGCAAGTATACCACCCGACTCACTAATACACCTCACTGCCCCAACCAGTCCATCACACTCACATTGCAGTCCTCTCTTCTTTTTTCCACAACCAACCCTTCCAGATTGTGAGTTCCCACGGGAATAGGGCCCTCGTTTCCTCATGTATCGGTTTATCAAATGTTGTTCAGTCTCAATGTATTGTAACCCTGTCTATATCATGCCCATTGTTCAGCGCTGCGGAATATGCTGGCGCTATATAACTAAAGTATAATATAATAATTAGTAAAGCATCAGGAACTCCCAGGGTTGGGAGTCAATGAGGTGAGCTGTGCGCATCAAGGGAGAAAAGATGAGTAAACTCACCTAAACAAAAATATATATAAAATAAATAATTGGGCAGAGGGTGGAAGCAGTACCTGCCCAATTATTTAAGGGCAAAAGGACTCTATGTTTAATAGAGTATACCTTAAACTATATGAGTTCAGAAAATGCAGGATTCCTTATTATTTCCAACTATACAAGGTTTTCTCATATCAAACTCCACAAAACGTATGGTGTATGTATATGGATTGTGTTTCTCATAATGTTGAGTCAGCCTTACCCTGCTGGGCATTGAGGAAAAGGTAGTCCCTGACAAATCTCTTACTACATTAATCAACCATTGTCTTTTCTAAACATGCACGTATACTTGCATCCATAGGTACGTGTACCTCTATTAACATCGTAGTTATACACTATTATTCTCACTTGAGGTCTAGCACTTTCTTTCTCAGATCCCTATCTTAAATGTAATCTTGATAAGCTGGGATCTTTAACTGGCATATTTAATGCCACATGACATGTTTACCAGCTGGCTGCTATTATTAATCCTTGCATTGCCATGCATAGAACGAAGAAATGAGA
This sequence comes from Leptobrachium leishanense, assembly GCA_009667805.1. Classification (NCBI taxonomy): domain Eukaryota; kingdom Metazoa; phylum Chordata; class Amphibia; order Anura; family Megophryidae; genus Leptobrachium; species Leptobrachium leishanense. The sequence goes on from CM019063.1 coordinate 396,554,767, forward strand.
CATATTTATTTATCTGTAAAGATGCATTGTGATACAGTAGTTTGTATGTGTGCAAAATGGGAGCAGGTGCACTGATAATTACAATTATAGTTATTCATAAAGTGCCAACATAAACCGCCTCAGTGTACAATGTTTAGGCAAAAACTTAACAAATAAGGTTAACACATGGATAATGATGGGAAAAAGGATGCTGCTCAAGAGAGGTTACAATCGAAGAGGATATATATCTGAATGTATAAGTGTAAGTGATATCATTTGAGAGCATTTTTCCTTTGATACAGTTATTGTCAATGCTAAAATGTACATTGACAGTATTCCTCCCCTACACTGACCGAACATAAGAATCCTTAGCTAATCAATTTCGTAACCCAATAATCATACATCATAGAAAGTCATACGTTCATATTTTATGTACTGTTTGTCAGCCACTCATGTGTTTTTTAACTTCACTTTTCCACTTTTTCCACCTGGGAGATAGCCTTGACGTGGCTTAAGGTGGGTCGTCCACTGGGTCCGTAGTTGTACAACTGTCGTGGTTGTCAGACAACGGATGACGTAGGTCGTATGACTACATACAGTTGTGTTCAAAATTCTTCAACCCCCAATGCTGTAAAGGGTTTTAGGGAATTTAGTGTACATTTGTAATTGTATTCAGAATGAAATCCTACAAGGACTTTTTAAAGAACCATATGCAACTAAAATGACATCAATTGGTTTTGTAATACAGTAGTAAATGTTTCTTTTGTGAATTCTTCTTTGACACAATTATTCAACCCCTTAAAGACTACCACTCTGAAGAACAGATGTTCATTCAAGTGTTTTCAATCAGGTATTGAAAACACCTGTGGATGACACGGAGCAGCAATAAAGCATAATAAGCACCAATTAGGCAGCTTTAAAATTACTGTGATACTCAGCTTCTTCTAGACATTTACTGGTGTGGTTAAAAACATGGTGAAATCAAGAGAATGGTCCAGGAAGACAAGAGAAGAGGTGATTACAATTCACAGGAAGGGCAATGGCTATAAGAAGATTGCAAAGATGTTAAACATACCAAGAGAGACCATAGGAAGCATCATTCGCAAATTCAAGGCAAAGGGCACTGTTGAAACGCTACCTGGTCGTGGCAGAAAGCAGATGCTGACTTTGACTGCTGTGCGCTACCTGAAGCGTAGAGTGGAGAAAAGTCCCCGTGTGACTGCTGAGGAACTGAGAAAAGATTTGTCAGATGTGGGTACTGAAGTTTCAGCTCAGACAATACGGCGCACACTGCGTAATGAAGGCCTCCATGCCAGAACTCCCAGGCGCACCCCCTTGCTGTCTCCAAAGAATAAGAAGAGTCGACTGCAGTATGCCAAAAGTCATGTGGACAAACCACAGAAGTTTTGGGATAGTGTTCTGTGGACTGATGAAACAAAATTAGAACTGTTTGGGCCCATGGATCAATGCTATGTTTGGAGGAGGAAGAACAAGGCCTATGAAGAAAAGAACACCTTGCCTACTGTGAAGCATGGCGGGGGGGGTCAATCATGCTTTGGGGCTGTTTTGCTTCTGCAGGTACAGGGAAGCTTCAGCGTGTGCAAGGTACCATGAATTCTCTTCAGTACCAGGAGATATTGGATGACAATGTGATGCAGTCCGTCACAAACCTGAGGCTTGGGAGACGTTGGACCTTTCAACAGGACAATGATCCCAAGCATACCTCCAAGTCCACTAGAGCATGGTTGCAGATTAAAGGCTGGAACATTTTGGAGTGGCCATCGCAGTCACCTGACTTAAATCCGATTGAGAACCTCTGGTGGGACTTAAAGAAAGCAGTTGCAGTGCGCAAGCCTAAGAATGTGACTGAACTGGAGGCTTTTGCCCATGACGAATGGGCGAAGATACCCGTAGATCGCTGCAAGACACTTGTGTCAAGCTATGCTTCACGTTTAAAAGCTGTTATAACTGTAAAAGGATGTTGTACTAAGTACTAAGATTGAATGTCACTTGGGGGTTGAATAAAACTGATAATGATGTGAGCACAGAAAAGACATTTGTGGTTATTTCATTATAAATGTTATGTTATATTTGTCTGACCTACACGTGCCTCTTTGATTTAATTGTAAGCAAGATGACTGAATGATCAAAATCAATGTCAAACTGCCCAAAACACTCAATTTCAGTGGGGGTTGAATCATTTTGAACACAACTGTACTTCTAGTGTCATCCACTGCGAGTGACTGGAAGACCCAGGGGACATTTCTGGTTAATTTAGCACAGGTCTCAAAATTTCAAGTCCCGAGCTACTAGCCAGGCCTTTAAGAGTTACTCGCCACCAGTTGCCCCACCTAACCCCCTATTCTGCCCTTAACTCCGCCACCAAACACACCCTCTTAAAGTAAAATAAGTGCTTTACATCAACGGGGATACAAACAAAATATAAAGCGTAACTGCTCAACTTTTACTATACTTAGTAAATTTTTTCATCTCCACAATCACTCCAGATACATGTATACCCAGACACATCAGACCCCAGATACATTTATGCTCAGACACATCAGACCAAAGTGTGAGCAGAGCGAGGGACCAGATGAGAACCGTCAGGACAGGTAGGCATGGGCGGAAGACGTCCGGCTGCCTGCCGTCATCTTGGATTCTCCAGCCGGCGGCCAGATCTAAAAAAAAAAGAACAAGGCCACTGCCAGAATATGCATTGCAGGCAGCACAAAATAATTATTGCGCTGCCTGCGTCTGCATTCCCACTCGCCCTCACGGAAATTCCACTCGCCAAATGCGAGCAGACGAGTGGAAATTTTGAGGCATGTAAAATTAACATATTATTTGTGGGGAAAATACAGTAACATGCTCTCTATATTAAAAGAGTACCCCATAGAATCTATCACAACAGACGTTTGAATGTTAACATGTGCCTAAATATACACTTGGCACATGAGTATGTTTCCTACCCTCAAAATTAGAATAACAAAAGGGCTAGTCCCACCTGTCCCCCCTACACAATAAAATACCCCTCCACCTTTTCAGCTTCTCAGCATCAATCTTCTGAGGTATATGAAGTCGGACGACCTGGTACAATATGACAAATTCCAGTTGATTGGGAGTGGTCGCTAGTCTCATGTACTTGTTTGACATCGTCCAACTGAAGTCAGAAGCAATGGACAAGGGTTGAATCTCTTCTGTGTTGTGGGTTTAGTCCTGTGACTACGGATGACTTGTTAGTTGTACGACTATGGACCCAATGGACGACTAGCCAAATACTTTATTTGAGTTACAATGGACATAAAAAAGCATCTCTAATGTGTTGGTTTCATGGCCCATGCCCAGTGCCATGGCATAGATCAAAGAAAAACCGTGTCTGGGCTGATCCAGACATGCTGAGAATCCTGGCAACCCCCTTCCTGTCTTGTCCATATTCCAGGCCATGTTTTGGATTAGCATTGTACTCCTGTCCCAGTCATCAGCTCCCTCAGCCCTGGTTTTCCCTGCTTCTGTATGCTCCAACAGGTGTAAACATTCTAGCACTGACTGATTCCATGTAAAAGGCTACTCCTCCCATGAGTCAGTGCTTCGGCATTGTGCCCCATTAGCTTGCACAGCCTACACCTGTGTATTTCTGCTCCTGAGACCTGTGATTCCCCTGCTTCCCCTGCTTCCCCAGCCTCCAAGCCATGTTCCCAAGCCTCAAGCCATGTTCACCTAACCTTCAGCCTGCTCCCTTGCATCAAGTGTGTCTCCAAGTTCCCAGTGACTCTGATACTTGTTTGGTCAGTCTTTTTCCTGTCTTGTTCGTCACCCACAGCTTGTTGGTTTGGTTTCCATCCATTGTTCCACCTCCACCCTTCCCGCCAGTTGTGTGTATTACTGCATACTGGGCTCATATCTGCAAAACCGGTACCCACTTCGTACCAATCCGTGACAGTAGGTGCATTTATGGGATTATTTATGAAGACCTACTAAAATTTGTCTTTTGTGAGTTAACTTTGGGGCTGACTACTAGTTGCATTGCTGCCCAAGGTTAGTGGGAATTGTGTATGCACACTGTATTTTTGTGACACTCACATTGTGCCTTATTCCAAACCAGCTGTTATGTTAGTGATTGGGGACATTATACTTATTGGCTCCACTCGTTGGCTCAATGTCTACAGCTGCTATCCTGACTGTTAGCCTGCTTTGCTGGCAGTTACACTAAGGGTCCACTAAATCTGAAATTAAGGCTCCTATACAATGCTAACAATGGGTCAGCCAGAGAATAGTGAGCTATTCCCTGGTAGTAGCTGGCCTTTCTTGACCCAGGCAGGTATTCTGAAAAGAATAGAAACTTGGGACCCGGGTGTTAAGTTACTTTGCTTTCATAACTTTCACTCTTCCCTCAGAGCAGAACTTTGCTTTTATTTAGGTCGTCCTTGCTACGATGAAATACGGGCCACTGTTTTTAATATATAGTATTTTATTTTTTATAAATTCAGCATTACATACATCAAAGTAAGGAAACTTTTCAGGTCACAAACGTTAGAAGGTACTCTCCTCCACTTTTTTATTTTACGTTTCTTTATGACCAAGAACAGACTGGCCATAGAGATAACCAGTCAAATATCTTGGGCCTTAGTCCAACTGGGATACCAAATCTCCCAGCTAGTCCATTTTAGGCCAGCATTTGTTACGTCTATCAAGAGCAGTGACAGTGAAAAACAGAGCACAGATTCAAACAAACTGGGTTGGTCTGTTCGACCACACTCAAACAATGTCCACATCCCACCTGAAACATGTCCACATCTATTATACTCATATGGCTAGGCACTGGGCCCTACACGTGAGTCACTCGTGAGCCTGTTTTATTTCATTTTGACAAAGTTGCCTCAGTTTTAAGAGGCAGTAATAATTCATTATGCTTTTAATATTGTTACCAACAATCAATAGCGACTGTAGTGTATACAAATTCATGTCCGAGGATGAGCGTCTAGATTATTATAAATTGAAATCTAGATGTCCTAGGGCTTCCTAAATCAATAACATATTATTGGACTGTTTTTCTGAGATGCAAGCAAAATCTGTCAGACAACATTTGTTGATCAATGTCACTTTCTCTTGTAAACAGTAAAAAAAAGTGCTGGTCTCCCTCGTCCCTCCATTTTTCAAATCTGACATTGTCATGCACTTTGCTGTGTACATCAAATTTTACACTAAACCATTTAAGCTGTTTGGCCATAGTGATATCCATGGCAGAGTCGGACCATTCATGATATTCGGCAGTGGGAGCAAGAATACCGTAATTCAGATCAGATTGGATGGAATCATTTGTGTGATTTCCCTGGAGAACTATGAAGCAATGTCTATGAATCTATTTAGAGTTTCTAAGAAGCCATGAGTCCTAGAACGGTTTGGTGTCTTAGCCTAGAAACCTTGTCAGTGCCCAATATTTGCTACAAAAGCCCTGGGTTTTGACTGTGGTAAGCCATTACATTGACTGCTAAGGTGCACTACGCGTATCATGTGTCAGATTACATCCTTTCAATTTAGGCCATAGCAGTACAAGCCCAATTTGCGTCCAAACGAAACGTCACAGCTTGGCTTCACTTGTAAACCCACAGCACAGGATAGAAGCAGGCTCCTATAAGTTTATGAACCCATGTAGAAAAAAGGTCACATTGTACTGCTGCATTCGTTGTGAATTTCACGCTTGTGTGAAGATGCCACCAGTGACCTCATCCACAAAGCTTGGCATCCACCTATAATAAAAACCTATGGATCACACCAATCAGGGTAGAGGTGTGCTTGCACTAGAGCTCAGGTCTGAGTTGCACAAATAGCAGAATTCTTATCTAGTAAAAATAACGCACATCTCTGGTTCATATCATTCCAATGTGATATTTACCTTTCTCGATTGATGTTCATGGACTTCCGGTATCTTTTGTTTGTAACCTTGAACCCCATTTAGATAACTTCCTCTTTCTATTAAACTATTGTCCTGCAATATGTATATTTTAGTTTCTTTATAAAAGCTTCGCAAGCACTCATGCTTCCAAAATATTACTGCAATTCCAAAAAATAAATCTTTTTATTGATACGTATAAAACTTAACTAAAGGGAAACGGCACTTCTCGGCTAACCTTCTTGATGTGTCTCTGGCTAATAGCCTGTGGTAGTTCCCTCCTGAGTGGCAATTAACCATGAAACAAATATCCAGAAGGAAGCAGAAAATTATTGGTACTTCTGACTTTTAGACTTTGAAATTGTTAAAAGTTTTGTAGGCTATCTTTTAAAATGATCATAAAACGTAATATTAGACTTAGTAGACCTTGAACATGAATTTGTTTTTATAGACATTTTCTTGCAATTCCCTACTGCAAGTTGTAAGTCGATTCTTTATTACCTTCACGATCCTTTAGTCAGGCAGAAGATTAGGAACTGAAACATTCTGTGCTTTAAATGTAGTAAATATCCATTCATAAATGGTTTGCTCACAGCCCCGTTTGAAACATTCCTTGTTCATAGTGTATTTACTTAAAAACCCTGTATCAATATGCATTTGCCAGTCGTTCTATCCATTTCTTTTTTTTCACTATTTTTATAAAAATAGAAGGTCACTATTACGATCATAACGCTAAAACGGGGACACTGTGGAGACTAACCTGCACCCGTAGGTTTCTCCTTAGCGTCCCCGTTTTAGCGTGATATTACGGTACAGGAGCTAAACCAGCAGCCTGCAACATAACACGGCGCTCGCGAGATCTGGCTGGTCGGCGTAGTGATTCACAGAGGAAGATTGAAGGACTTTTTTCCCCCAGTCTCTCTCTGCTCCAGGTGGCAAGAAGAGGTGGATGGAGCCGCCGTTCTCACCATGGGATGGGAGGTGAGCATGTGATTTTTGGGTTGGGGTTTTATCTGGTACTGACTGATTCCGCTGAAGCGGAATCGGTAAGCACCAGGTCCTAGCTGTGGTTAACTTTTCAGTTAACCGCTGCAGGACAGTAATTAGCGTTAAGACTTTGTAATCCTAACGCTAATTAACACTTTCAGGGTTATTCAAAGAGAATCGAAAAGCCACCGCACGTTCGATGACTTTTCGTTCTCTTCAATTCGGTACGATTTGGCGATCCCATTTCGGCGAGCCTACGGTGTATTCAGCAAGCAGCACAGGGTCCCCGACTTGCAGGGAAAAGTCGCCGCAAACCCGCCGAAAACTCACTGCAAAACCCAGCGAAGGCACACCAAAAACCCACAAAAACATCAGGATTAACCCTGCCGAAAACCCGAGCAGGAGCCGATCACACACAGCGCAGCCGCCGGAAAAACCCGACTTCGCAGACGAATGGAGCGAGAGAAAAAAAACTGTTTGCTTGAATGTTTGAAAAGTAAAACACTGTTTTCAAAGAGACTACTGAGCGAAAATGTCTGAAATTTACATATGAGGTCCAAGGAATGATCATAAAAAGGGCTGTTACAGAAAAAAGTACAAACCTTTAAAAAAAAATTAAAAAAAATCTGAAAACATTTTGGCAAAAAAATCCCGAAAAATCCTTAAAATATCCCAAAAAATCTATAAATAAAGAGACATTTTACTGCAGTATATTATAATGAACGGTATATTAGATATTGCATTAAAACGGGAATATTTTTAACATTGAAGCCTATGGGATTCGCCTGGATAAACCTGCCGAATTAAACCAACTTTTTACTGCTGGGCTTTGCTCTCTGAATAGCCGAAGCGTTGCTTCTCTATGGGGATTCACTGCCCTCGAACAGGCACCGTAGGAATTTTCGAATTGCCTGCTCTCTGGATAGCCGAATGGCCAGGAAAGGTAACCGAACGCTGAATTTCAGCGATCGGTTACCTTTCTCCAGCAATTTGGAGCTCTTTGAATAACCCTGTGTGTTCCCCATGTTAAGCATGGGAGTGCAAAGTACAGTAAGCGTGCGCTGAAAAGCGCAAGATCCGAATCACTAATGTCTTTTTTTAACCCAATAGCATTCCGAATGTAATATGCTGCGCCCGCGATAGGGCCACTAAAGCTAACGTTAACGCTCACATAGGTGAACGCTAGTGTTACCGTTAGGAATGTAATATGGCCCGAAATGTCAGCCTGTTACTTAATTTTTCTAAGAAAATATGCAACTTTAACCTAAATGAAAAAACTATTTTTTCTGCTTGCGTTCGGCCGCATTATGTTTTATGAATACTAGGGGTTATTCAAAAAGCACAGAAATTTCAGTGCGTTTCATTGATTTCTTTTCACCGACCCTGCGGTAAAAAACACTATTTACCGCAGGGTCCCCAAAGTGCGCAAACATGGAGCCACCGAAGAACACCACACCACTAAATGCCGCCGAACTGACCGCCGAGCTGACCGCTGAACACCCCACTGCCCGCTGAACAATGTGCGTAAATTACAAAACCGGTCCTATAAAAAATAATAAAACAAACTTCAAAAAGAAAATTGGGAATCAAGCATTTCATCTAAAAAAATACAAAAAATACATCAATGTTCCAAAAAATTTATTAAAAGACGGTTTGCTGAAAAATTAAAAGAATAAACGGTTGAATACAAATGATAATATTTATTTATATTGAATCCTATGGGATTGCCCTGTTTAAACTTGTCGAACGAAATCACCGAAAATCAGGGCAATTCATTGACATTTTGGTGCAGTTCGGTTTTCTCTGAATAGATTAACCATTACTTCTTTATAGGACAATTTTGCAGTTGCAGATCTGCAGCGACCTGCAGTGTATTTTGCTGCCAATTCTCCAGTATTTGGCGAATTGACAGCTTACTGAATAGACGAACTGCTATGAAATTGCACCATATGGTGGCAAGTTCAGGGCTTATTGATTAACCCCTTATGTGTAAAACACTGAACTTATACTTCGCGTGGGAAATGAGAAGGTGAGTATGGCAGTGGTATTGCTCATTTTATATGTGACAAATGGACAATGCCAATGCTGTTTCTAACGTCATCTTGCCCATGCGCAATGACCTCAGTGGGCGGAAGGAGGTCCCACATGTAGGGTTGCAATCCATGATGTCAGCTCGCTGTGGGAGAAATCCATGATCGGCATCAGCATACGAGCAGGAAAGTACGTTGTCCGCAGTGAACACGTTAAGACAACAGATACTGCCTTTTCTTTTGATGTAAGCTCTGCGAAAAACTGTTTTTCAACTTTTTAAAATGTGTAATTATTTTTAACCACTTCAATGCTGAGGACGCGCTCAGCGCGTCCTCAGCATTCCCGCTGCTGTGCGGAGGACGCGCTGAGCGCGTCCTCCCATTGGGGTCAGCGTTCGGCCAGGTTCCGGCCGATCACTGGCCCCCCCGGTGCGGGCTGACATCCTCAATGTCAGCCCGGCATCCGGGACCGCAGCCGCCGGAATTAGGTGTCATCGCGGCAGCGCGATGACACCTAATTCAGGCGCCCCCCCGCATGTGCGGAGGAGGCGCCTGAAAGGGAGGGGGGGAGGTCCTTCGGACCTCTCTCCCTCCCGATCGGCGGCTCTGCGGGGGTTAACCCAGGCATCATTTGGAAGGGCACAGCCTGCCCTTCCAAATGGTGCCTGGCATTAACCCCTGGGGAGCTGGATCGCGAATCGGCGCTGAAAAGCGCCGGTTCGCGATCCTTTCCCGGAGCTGGCCGACATCTTGGATGTCGGCCAAGCCTCCGGGAACTCCCCCTGAGGACTGGCGTCATCGTGCGTAGCACGATGACGCCAGTCCTGGACTTAACCCCTAACTGCCACCAACTGTGGAGATAGGGAGTTCCAATAAACTCCCTATCTCCCGATCCGTGGCAGTTAGGGGTTAATGTTTGGTATGGTTGGATCGGCCAGAGCATGGCCGTTCCAACGATACCAAACATGAAAGTGAAAAAGTTTGTCAAAAAATAAAAAAAAAATAAAAAAAAATTATAAAAAAAAATAAACACTTTTTTTTTTCTTTTTTTTTGGTTTGTTAATGCAGCAATATTGTTCCCATTTCAATTATAATGTGAACAATGATGCTGCACTAACGATTTTTGTATGCGGTGCGTTTGTTAAAAATAGAGTAATTTTCCCCAAAAAAAATGTAACGAGACCCCATCTCTAATTTTTTTAACAAGCGCACCCCATACAAAATATAACCGCAATTGGTCGCGTGTTAAAATGTGAAAAAAAACACTTTACACATTGTAAATTATTGAAAATACATATTTTATTGCATTTTTTGTTATAATATACAGACATGACATAACGTATACATATAATAATGACATATTATGAATCTACCGAGTCTGACGGAAAGAACGATATATAATATGTCTGGGTCATATACTAAAATAAGCCTTCAAAACACGTTTAAACATGATGCGCAAAACAGGTAAAAATGACCTCAGCACAGGGGCGGGAAAAGCCTCAGCAGCGAAAGGGTCAGGGCCGGATTAACGTAGGGGCGGATGGAGCGGCCGCTCCAGGCCCCTACTTCAAAATAGGCCCACAGCCTAGAGGAAGAGCAGCTGACTGGTGTTCTGACAAAATTGTCAAAATCCCCAGCGTATAGGCGCAGCTCTCACATGAGATCTATGATGTGAGTGGGGCCTGTCACATCCTGCCCTGCCTTCTACCAGCAGGCTGCAGAGAGGCGGCTCCGCCTCCAAAGCGTGCTGCTGTGTGTGTGAAGGCAGGAGAGCGAGGTGAACACCGAGGGACGGAAGCCGAGCAGGAGCAGCGGGTGAGTGAGCCAGCAGCCACATTCCTCCTCCTGCAGAAAAGGGAAAATGTAACCCCTTCATCAATCCTCCCCTCCCTGTAGATCTGGAGGATTTACTCCTGTCCCCCTCCCTGCAGAGCTGGGGGATTTAACCATCTCCTCAACCCTCCCTTCCCTGTATAGCTGGGGGGGATTTAACCCCCTCTTCCAACCCTCCTTACTGTAGAGAAGGGGGATTTAACCCCCTCTTCCAACCCTCCCTTCCCTGCAGAGAAAGGGGGAATTTAACCCCCTCTCCAATCCTCCTTACTGTAGAGAAGGGGGATTTAACCCCCTCTTCCAACCCTCCCTTCCCTGCAGAGAAGGGGAGGGTGGTTAAACCACCTCCTCAACCCTCCCTTCCCTGTATAGCTGGGGGGGATTTAACCCCCTCTTCCAACCCTCCCTTCCCTGCAGAGAAAGGGGGAATTTAACCCCCTCTCCAATCCTTACTGTAGAGCTGGGGGATTTAACCCCCTCTTCCAACCCTCCCTTCCCTGCAGAGAAGGGGAGGGGGGTTAAACCACCTCCTCAACCCTCCCTTCCCTGTATAGCTGGGGTGGATTTAACCCCCTCTTCCAACCCTCCCTTCCCTGAAGAGCTGGGGGAATTTAACCCCCTCTCCAATCCTCCTTACTGTAGTGCTGGGGGTTTTAACCCCCTATCAAATCCTCACTGTAAGCGCGGGGGGGGGGGGGTTAACCCCCTCTCCAATCCTCCTCACTGTAGAGCTGGGGGATTTAACCCCCTCTCCAAACCTCCTCACTGTTGAGATGGAATGGAAGAATTTAACCCCTGCCTGCAGAGCTGGGTGGATTTAACTCCTTCTCCAATTCATCCCTCCCCGCAGAGCTGGTAGCTGTTCCCATTGGGTCCTTAGGATTTAACCCCCTCCCCTCCATGCAGAAATGACAGCTCTGTTCCCACTTTGTCCCCAGAGAATTAACCCCCTCTCTGCAAAAAAAATGCAAACCAGAGAGTGGGCAACATGTATATATATATATATTTTTTAATATATAAATATTTTAATAATGCTTGTTTTGAATATATAATTATTTCAATAATATTTATTTTAATACAGAATTTTTATATGTAGTTCATTTTACTAAAATATTATTCTGTATTAAAATCAACTGTAATACAAACGCATGTCGGTCATAGCACACCGGAGAGTCGTATAGCTAATAGAGCAAAAATATCTATAATCCATGGCTATACTGTCAACGGTTCAGTCTCAGGATTTTTGAAAAGAGTTCTGAGGGACTGAACTGCCGACAGTATGGCTATGGATTATAGATATTTTTGCTCTCTTATTGAGTCTTCATGGTGCTCTATATCCAAAAGGTGTTTTATGTTTACTCCCAGCAGTAGCAGCATAGAAGAAAGTATTTATTTTTTGCTTTATGTGTGGAATTCCTGGATTTTATGTAATTTTAATTATAATTAATTTTAGTGTATAATTGTTTGTTTTATTGCTGTGGAGCTCTGTGATACAGTAATGTGCAGTGTGTATGAGCGTATCACAGAGCTCCACAGCAATAAAACTCACGCTCATACACACTGCACATTACTGGGAGTTTTATTGCTGTGGATCTCTGTGATACGCTCATACACACTGCACATCACAGAGCTCCACAGCAATGAAACTCCCAGTAATGTGCAGTGTGTATGAGCGTGAGTTTTATTGCTGTGGAGCTCTGATACCCTAATACACATTGCACATTACTGTGTGTTTTACTGCTGTGGAGCTCTGTGATACGTGCGGTGTGTATCACAGAGCTCCACAGCAGTAAAACCCACCCTCATACACATCACACATTACTGTGTGTTTTACTGCTGTGGAGCTCTGTGATACACACCGCACATTACTGTATCACAGAGCTCCACAGCAATAAAACTCACGCTCATACACACTGCACATTACTGGGAGTTTTATTGCTGTGGAGCTCTGTGATACGCTCATACACACTGCACATTACTGTATCACAGAGCTCCACAGCACTAAAACTCCCAGTAATGTGCAGGGTGTATGAGCGTGAGTTTTATTGCTGTGGAGCTCTGTGATACCCTCATACACATTGCACATTACTGTGTGTTTTACTGCTGTGGAGCTCTGTGATACAGTAATGTGCGGTGTGTATCACAGTGCTTCACAGCAATAAACCTCCCAGTAATGTGCAGTGTGTATGCGCGTGGGTTTTATTGCTGTGGAGCTCTGTGATACACTCATACACACTGCACATTACTGTGAGTTTTAGTGCTGTGGAGCTCTGTGATATATTCATACACCTGGCATATCACTGAGTATTATTTGTTTAGCTTAAGCCTATTTTTATGTGTTTTCTAACTCTCTTAACACCGCGGGCGTACTATGCCGCCCCACGGTGGGTCTAAACACCGCAGGACTGCATAGCAAACCCCGCCAAACAGTTGGAGTGTCATTTGATGCCGCCGGACGGCTTGCGGCTTGAACTCAAGCTGTCCCCTGCAGCCAATGACACGCACTGCACGTCAGTTGTGTAGGCGGACTAGAGGAGGGGCCTGGCGCACTGTAAGTCCTCCTGTGCATCATAACACATCAGAGTCACCAGTCAGGTTTCCCAGTCGCTCTGATGTTGGCATAGCATGATACACATAGTGCGCTGCCTGACTCTCTAAACGAGAAAGCAGCGTTGACCAATTGCTGCCTCATTATAAAAAGGCCCACCAAAATCCTCTGCACCAGGCCCATGATACTCTTAATCCGGCCCTGGAAAGGGTTAATGTTGCCCCTGCAAAAAAATTATATATGTCCCTCTAGTTTTGGCACTTTTTTGTTTTTGGGAAAGGGTAGGGATGCTCCAGATTTCTGTGCCTCCAGGCTCCTGAGATCTCACCCGTCTGCTTCATGTTATACTCCTATAGTATCAATTACCATCATAAACAAGGCTATAACTTAATTTACACTTTTTTTCTTTTAAAATGGCATTGGTTGGATAACTCATCTCCTAACACAAAGTTGTGTCTTTCCACTATTGTACAGCAATATGGGATCATCATGTGTGGATTGCTAAGTAGGATGAAGCTGATCTGGAAAACAGAGCTATTTAGAAACACCTGTTTACAACATGATAGGAAAAAGACATGCGCGATGGTAGGCCATATGCTGTTAGGATAAATATTTTGATATACAGAGGCCAACACATTTACAGAATCTTAACAATTTGCAATATATTGCAGAGACAATGTAAGGTAAAGCACCACAGATTAAATTAGATGTACTAGTGTCTTGGTTTCTGCTATGGAATAAATCAGTGGTTCCCAAACCTGTCCTCGGGACCCCCAACTAGGCCAGATTTTGCAGATCACCTTGGGGAAATGCAGACTGAATCCTGCAATCACTGAGCAGCAAATTCTGTCACCAGTGCTGTGCTTCAGATATCTTGGAAAAGTGGCGTGTCAGCAGGTCCTGAGGACAGCTTTGAGAAACACAGGTATAAATGGTCACTGGATTCTGGGGCTCTATTTGGGGATAGCAGAGTGTGACGGAGTAGATATTGAGTTGGTTCCTGGATGCTGGCAAGTGACGTGTGCATTATTGGGTGCAAATATTCAGATCTAGGAATCTCGAGTTGGTTGTTGAATGGGTAGACATATGTATTTGATCAATTTTGTGACAACAATAGACATATCTATAGTATTTCTAAGATGTAATTTCATAATTTATGTAAAGCATTTGCATAAAGGAACATTCGAAACAATACATATTCCTGGACAATAACAATTTGAACCAGTTGTATTGTCAGAACATAAAGTCTTGTTGCTGTAATTGATATTCTGTGGGTATGACTTAAAAAGATAGGCTGCTTTGTATCACTATAGAAGATATCACTTAAAACCAGTGCCACTTTATGCCAGCAAACGTGGCATTCAGCACTTAGACTAAAAAAATAACAGATTCAAATGTTCTTCAGACTTAGGCTGGGGTCAGACGAGCGCACTTTTAACGTGCGTTCTGGCGCACATAATTACGGCCGCACTAGCAGCAGATGACGGGCAATGACGGCCAATATACGATGTACGGCCGCACAAAAAGTCCGGCCGTGCAACGCAAGTGGAATTTGAACGCATTTTTCTGAGAACGCTGAACCGCTAGTACTGACGTACTGAGTGCGCAGCTGCGGCATAGCGGCGTGTTTGCGTGATTAGGAGATGTCAGACACTGCTAATGTCCGGCCTACATAACGTCCAGACGCAAAAAGAGTTTTATTGACGATCCGTACAAAATCACGCCCGAAAATGCGCGTCGTCTGACCGTTTTTGCGCATTCCGTGAAAAAATAAGTCAATGCGTTCGGACGCACTTTTTCACGTTCGCAGGGAAAAATGCTTTCGTCTGACCCTAGCCTAAGCTAAAGGGCATGATAGTGTGAAGAATATTTAAAGTACTGTAGGTGCCAGAGTTGGGTTTTGATCACCATGCTTGATCTCAATAAACATGTCACTGTTCACCGTCTGCTACTTTGAAAGCGGTGGACACATTTTCAAGGCTGTTTAAACTTACACTATAGTTTTCCAAGTTAAATGTATATTTAAATAGGATTCATATCATGGTTTTAAAGAAATAAACTCAGAAGACATGGTGGCTCTCCTGATTTCCAAACAGCTCAGTTCTTAGTATTACGTGATCTATATCTGTCTTGCTAAATGTAAACTGTAGCATTTTTTTTTACATTTTTGAGGAGCACATTTTTATAATCTGGCAACTTTAGGCTTACTGCTTTACAAAGAATCTATTTTTAAGCTGAAGGTCATGTTTGGCCATTGGGACATCACTAGTGGCAGCATGACCTTTCATGAACATCAGGACCAGGGACAAGGAGCCCATGACTCAGAATAAGATCATTCGTGCGTTTGCCTTCTTTCTGAGTATAGGATGCAGAGGGTGAGTGTTGGGTGAAGGTCCTTCTTGTCCACCCATTAAGTCCCATATACATTATTTGGATCTTCTATTTAAATAGTTTGGATGGTATAATACGGAGCATGGCGACTGACTGTCATTGCTTACTTTTAGATTCACTTTAAAGGAAATGGTAAATGTCCAAATACTACAAGATTTGAAATAAATAAATAGCATAGGCTGTATAGAAGTAATTGTATGTTACACATACAGGGTTATTCAGAGAGAGGTGAAAACCAGGAGAATGACTGTAGAAGTCAAAATTCTAGGTCAAAATAGCCAAACCAGAAAAATTCTCCCATTTATGTCACTTTCCAAATCAGCTATTTTGACCTAGAATTTTCCTGTTTTTCACCTCTCTCTGAATAACCCTGTAAGTTTTTTGTTTTAGTCATTTTTATGCTAAATCTATCACTACGGAAAGTTCTAGAAAGGAAAAATCGTTCTGCTTCTCTTTCTTCTCTCTAGACTCCAACTCATCCCTATCGATGCCTGTTTGACGGCAGTGAAATCCCCATAGAGAAGCAATGGTTAATCTATTCAGAGAACACCGAACAGCAGAGAAATGTCAGAGAAATGCCCTGCTGTTTGGTGGTTTCATTCGGCAGGCTTATTCAGGCGAATTCCATAGGCTTCAATGCTAAAAATATTCCCATTCTTTTTCATTATCTAATAAACCATTGATTCTTTTAATCTGCAGTAAATTGTCTCTTTGCTTTTTTAGGATCTTTTAGGCATTTTTCAGGATTTTTCCGGAAAAAAATTCTCCGTTTTTTTTTTTTTCTAAAAGCTTTTTATTCTTTTTTCTGTAACAGACCTTTTTATTATCATTCATAGGACTTTATATGTTAGTTCCAGACATTTTTGTTCAGCAGTTATTTTGCAAACAGCGTTTCAATTGTGGCACTTTCAATTGTATTGGTTATTTCTACCCGGCTGGCGGCTTGTCGGCTTTCTTCTGCTGCTGGTCGGCGCTGTGCTCGGCGGGTCGTCAGTTGCATTTGGCGGCCCTCTGGTGGGTTTGCGGTGGATGTCCAGCAGGGGACAGGGGACTGGTTTGCGGCGGTGGCCAGTGGGTTTGCGGCGGCTTTCGGCAGCTGATTGCCTTTACTTCGAAGACCCTGCAATGAATGCTGAATTCACCGCAGGGTGGGAAAATTTGATTCCACGAAGTGCAGGGAACGACAGAGCACCGAAATTTCGGCAACATTTCGGTGCTCTGTGAATAACCCATTAAATGGTCTATTTACTAAAATCTGTGTTGCCACGAAGTAGTGAAACTTGACAGTTACAGCTAAATAGCATTTGCTGGATTAGGCTTGAGCAATTTCAAGAGAAAAAATTTACAAATTCAGTGGAATAACAGCCAAGTTGCACTGCAGGACAACTACACAGGCTGTGTACTAGGCTTCTGCACCGATTTTTTTTTTCGGTTAGATTCGGTTCGTTCGGATTTTGTAAATTTTCGTTTCGACTCGTTTCGGCCGATTTTCGGTTCGGTCCGTTTTGTTTTGTTTTTCGTATTGACTTTTTTTTCGTGATTTCGGAAATTTTCGTGTTTTTCGGAACGTCTGTTCTCTTCGTTTCAAAGTGTCTATTCGTTTTGACGTAAACTAATGGTTTTTCGGATACGATAATTGTACGATACGATAATTCTGCCATTGAGATTTCTCATGTTTTACAAGAAGGATACATTGAGATTTATCTGGTTTCCCTAGAAGGATACATTGAGATTTCTCATGTTTTACAAGAAGGATACATTGAGATTTATCTGGTTTCCCTAGAAGGATACATTGAGATTTCTCATGTTTTACAAGAAGGATACATTGAGATTTCTCTGGATTTCCAGGAAGGATACATTGAGATTTCTCATATTTTACAAGAATGATACATTGAGATTTCTCATGTTTTACAAGAAGGATACATTGAGATTTATCTGGTTTCCCTAGAAGGATACATTGAGATTTCTCATGTTTTACAAGAAGGATACATTGAGATTTCTCTGGATTTCCAGGAAGGATACATTGAGATTTCTCATATTTTACAAGAATGATACATTGAGATTTCTAATTTTTTACAAAAAGGATACATTGAGATTTCTCATGTTTTACAAGAAGGATACATTGAGATTTCTCTGGATTTCCAGGAAGGATACATTGAGATTTCTCATGTTTTACAAGAAGGATACATTGATATTTCTCTGGTTTTCCAGGAAGGAAACATTGAGATGGGAATGATACAAAATTTAATTACAGAATCAGCGATATAAATACGATGTCCGAAATTACTGAAATGGAACCGAAATCAGGAATGGAGCCGAAATCCCGAATGGAACGAAAATGAATTTCGATTTTACACATTTCTAGTCCATTCGAAAATTCCAAAAAGTTTTCGTTTCGGCACGAAAATTTGTTCGGATCTGCTGTTTTTGGATCTGAAAATTATAGGAAAATCCGAATGCACGAATCGGGAAATTTTGTGAAAATTCCGAAATTCCAAAACCCGAAACGCACATCCCTACTGTGTACATTGGTTTCCAAATCTTATGTGTATAGTCCAAATCTCATGCAGTTAAGACGGGAAAATAAAAAGTGCATAGCACAGTCAAAAAAATGCAATTTGTGTTCCCCTTTCCAAGGTCATCCCTTATTGTTCTTTGCAAGTTTACTCTGTCACGTAAAACTGTTAGTTTTCAAGTTTGTCATGGAGCTATTCAAGGGCATACATCCCTGTAAAGCATCAAAAACAGGTTAGTTCATCACGTGTATTTGTAAAATAAATTCTAAAACAAAACCATACCTTTTCACTAGTACCTCTAATCAAAACATTTCAGCTGCATCACAAATTTTATTCCCTGTTCGTCAGTCCCAGCTGATTAAGTTTGGTTCACATCTGTGTCTCAATTTTCAGGAACTCCTGCAGCAATGCTGAAAAATCAGAGATGAATAAATGCCTCAGGACAGCTTGCAATCAGAGAACATTTAAAATAAAGCATTATTTATACAAATAATCTAAGAAAACTTAGAACAGGTTTTTAAAAATGACAATCTATGAATTCATGCAATAATGATTTTGTATATAATGGTGTCTTTTCATGCCTTTGAACCATTAATGATAACAGTGGAACTATAAAAGCCAGATGAGATAATGAGACAAAATTACACTGAGGGGATGGCATCGAGGACAAGTGGTAGGGCAGGTGGAACGTGCAGAAAAGTCTGAGACTGAGGAAAAGAGAAACATGGCAGAGGCTCTGAATGAGGGTAAGCTGCTAATGGAAGAGAGCTGCAAAGAGATTCCTATTCTGGGTCTAAATGCCGGTGGGGCATAGTAGTATGCCCTGGCTCTCCGGCAGTTGCTGTGGCCACTCCTCTGGCCCACCTACTCAGCTAATGCGCCGCACGCGTCATTTGCTGCAGGAGGGACGGCTTGAGTTCCGGCCGTCCCACGTCAGTGAATGACGCGTGCCACACACTTATTGACGGTGACATGTGTATTTAGTGTGCTTTGGT
Organism: Leptobrachium leishanense; assembly: GCA_009667805.1. Taxonomy (NCBI): domain Eukaryota; kingdom Metazoa; phylum Chordata; class Amphibia; order Anura; family Megophryidae; genus Leptobrachium; species Leptobrachium leishanense. Next base: position 396,573,936 of record CM019063.1, read on the forward strand.
TGGGGATTGGATCTACATGCAGGACAAACAGTGATAGGAGTAAATTTCTCAAGTGAAGTGAAAAGGGCAGATTTGTAGGGTTTGGAGGCAGTGGCGTAGCGTGGGTTGTCAGCGCCCGGGGCAAGGCATGAATTGTGCACCCCCCCAACGTGTGGACACGTTAGCATACCCGGTTTCCCTTCCACCATTAAAGCATTGAACCCATTACCCCACAAGCACATGTATTGTATTTTAACTGTGATACAGCAACCACTCAGGATACTTGATTCCAGCCAAACAACACAGTCCTCTAGATTATAAACAGCCTCAGACTTGAAGTTGTGCAAATGAGAGGTCTTTTATTCCAGGACAAACAAACGCTGCATGTCTGTCTGATATAAAGGCTCCACTTCAGGGATATCAGACATGCTCAATTTATAGGATGGCCTGACACTGCAACGTATTGTGAAAAGCATCTCTTAGATTGTAAATTCCTCTGCTCAGAATAATCCAAAATATGCTTGGCATAAAAAATGATGAGAAAATTCTGAGCAGAGGAGCTTACAATCTAAAAGATGTTTGGCCCAAATGATTGAATTGATGATGGATGACGTATGGACCACTTCTGTGACGACTGTCCTCCACTCTGCACATGAACTGGTCTCACACTCTGGCTGGCAGCTTTGTCCTGCCCCATGTGATCTGTAGCGTGGTGCCGGGGCACTGCTTTACTGGCGTCACATGACTCCCTTCCGGACTCGGCGCGGCTGACGCAGACACCTTTCTGGGCTCATGATCAACTGGTGGCAGCAAATTATTAGGGGCGCACAACGTCAAAAGAATTTTGCGCCTCTAAGAAAATCGTGCCCGGGGCCACCGCCCCATTGCCCCCAAACGCTACGCCACTGGTTGGAGGTCATGACAGTACAAGAGAAAGTTGAGATGGATGAGAACAGAGAATGGATTTCATTTGTGAGTTGCTGTGCATACACAGTAATAAGGTGCCTTTTGAGTTTGACATGATGAGGTGTAGAAGTGGGTGGCTGGGCAGGTGGAAGGAGAAGCTTATAGGTTAAGAGCTGGCAATGTTTAATATGTTGGATATTCGACATAACCTGGAGAATATAAGGTCCACAGTATTGGCAGCTTGGTGAGTAGGGGAGTTGAACCACTGTGGGAACCCGATGGAGGCGATTGAGAAGAAATACGAGGAGTTAGGACTGGTAGGTTAGTCCATATCAATATTGAAGTCTCTAAGGATTACAGAAAGGATACCACAATAGAAAGAGCGAGGTAGCCAGACTGAGAAGTGTCCCAAAAAGGATTTAGGATATCCAGTGCTGTGGGGGGAGGGGGGTGCTAAATTACTGCTGTTCATAAACAGATGGGATGTAGCAGCTGGATGGAATGGACTTCATAGGATGAGAATAAGAAGGACAGTATAGAGGGAATAGGCTGGCAGGAGCAGTTTGGGAGAGAAAAAATCTAACCCCCTCCCCTACCCTTATGTAGATAATGTTATCAGGATTCCTACTGGCATTTTGAGAAGAAGGAATGGGGCTAGGGTTAGGAGAGATATCCTCAGCTATTAAAAGTAATTGATTTTGTGTCTGAATTTATTAATTTCTGGCTGATTATCCTCTAAATTCCCGCATTTTTAGATAGAATATGTAGGTAGAATTTCACTAGTGCCCCTCCCCCCTATTACAAAGGCCCCTGACGCCTAGACACTCACCTGTACTAATTTCCTTTTCACACAGACCAAATTTAATTTCCACACTGATTAGAAAGGTTTGGGCCCCTGACCGTTACACAAAAAGGGACTTTTATGATATTGCATTCAAAATAAATAAACATTAATATGGAGTTGGTCTTCACTTTGCAGATGTAGGAGCTTTTATTTTTCTAGGAAGGCTTTTGGCAAGAATTGGAGTGTTTCTAAAGGACGTTTTGCTCATTCATTCAGTACAGCATATGTGAGTTCAGTCACTGGCTTTGGACGAGAAGGCATGACTCGCAACCTCTGTTCCACTTCATCTCAAAGGTGTTCAATGGGGTCGAAGACATCATTTTGTGTGGGTCATTTTTTTTCTTGGAGATATGACCAATTCACTCCAGGCGCAGATTTCCCTACTTACCATCTTCATTTTAGCATCAGCTGTATAATAGGACCCATAGTATTTATAGTAACAGTTTCAGTGGAGAATAATATTGTGGAAATTCTTTTTAATCATTAGGATATGAGAAATGTGTGGAGGGTCTAACTCTGCTGGATGGAATGGTTTAGGGTTTTAGTTGTTTAATTGTTGAATGTCAGACAGATGTTTTTTAACTTAAGGCAATCTTACCATGTGTTTCACTTTCCTTTTTTTTGCCATTTTTACAGTTTCTCCTGTGGCTGCCAGCTGCTCTGATATACATGCTGGGCTGTGGTTAAAAATACCTAGTTTACAGAATAATGGTAGTTTGTATTGATGTTTTAGTCAATGAAAAACAGAGATTTCAGGTCAGATTACTACGGTGTCTTGTCTATCTTCTCACAGAATAATTAATCATAACCTATTTTATTCCAGCACATTATTATTATTATTATTATTCTTTATTTATAAAGCGCCAGCATATTCCGCAGCGCTGTACAATAGGCACAGTATAGACGGGTTACAATACATTGAACAACATTTGACAAACAGTACAAGAGGGGATGAGGCCCTATTCCCGTAGGAACTCACAATCTAGAGGGTTGGGGTTGGAAACACATATAAGCACAAAAGTAATACTTTTTAGGTTACTCTAAAAAATCCGATAAATAAAATTGTAAAAAATCTTCTGAATATAAGTGTTACATTCATTCGTACAGCCTGCCCACATAATCGTTAATAGTCTCTCCCTGCACGTTTTCATTCTTTCTGCATCTCATACTGACTACAAAATTAGCATAATCTCCAAATCCTAATTCTGGTTGTCTGGCTAAAGCTAGGGTTTTGTATTTCAAAGAGTATTGCAAACTGGTTTTTTTTTCTTGGTCTCTCATTTCCTCCTTTTCTCATGTTTATTTTCCTATAAATAAAGTGTGAGAAGTTGAATGGAAAAATAATATTTAGACTTTTTGTTTAATCTGAATTTTCAGCACCTTGTTAAATTAAATAATAATAAATTCCTATTTGTTGGTAGATAGTAACTCCAAATTCTGTCGCTCCCTCACGCGATAAAAATATCAAATACGAACATATGAGGGGAGGTCCAAAGGTAATACAGTATTAAAATCAAAGAACTAATGATGCTAACACAATTTTTTTTCCCCAAAGAATGCTTGTTTATTCAACATTTTTCATTGCCTCTAATCACCATTCACCATGCATGTTTTCAAGAGGTGCACCCACTTCTCAAAACACCCTCGGAAAACATCTTATGTCAATGTAGAAAACTGCTCCAGTGACAATTGCCTTGGAGCTGGCAGACTTCCCATCTCCCACTAACACGGTGCCCAGTGGGTGCACATCTTGGCAAAGTCAACTCGACATGAAGAATCCTCAACATGCTTGCTTTTAGAACGTCATACTCTTCCAAAAGCTTTTCTTGAATGTTTTGAGGTTCCTAATCCAGAAATACAGTCACCTTGGTTTCATCCATGGACATAGGTATGCATCCCTCTCTTGGGTCCTCAAACAACAGTGGGCCCTATTCCCTACTTTTCACTAAAATGGGGACACTAACGGGGAAAACCTGCACATGTAGATTTACTTGCAGTATCCCCATTTTAGCACCATATTCCAGGGCAGGTGCTAATTCAGCAGCCTTCCCCAAAATACAGCGCTACCCTCTGTGATATTCATAGTAAAGCTTCTGCACCGCTGTGAGTATCAACCTCTGGAGTCCAGAGGACTCCATGGGGGGTTGTGTTGCCGGGCCGCGAACCCTGTGTGATCTCACTCTCGCTAGATCGCGTGGCATCACGGAGGGAGACTGGGGACTATTTGTCCCTAGTCTCACTGCTCCCGGCGACCAGAAACAATGGATTAGGCCACCGTTCTCCCTGCGGGATAAGAGGTGAGTATCTGATTTATTGGGGGGGGGGTTTTAGTTGCTGCTAATTGATTCTGCAAGAGCTGAATCATTTAGCGCAGCTTCTGGGTGACGGTAAAAATGTGTTTAACCCGTCAGTGTGTTAATTAACATTAGGACTTTTTAATACCTTACTTATCCTAACGCTAATTACTGATTGCGCTCCCTATGTTAACTATAGGGTGCGCAAAGTACAGGAAGCTCACGCAAGCTGGCGCAATCACCGATTCACTAACGGATGTTTACTGGGTTTAGCGTTAGGGAGGTATCATGGGGGCCTGCGTTAAAGTCACTTATCCTGACGTTAACACTTGCTCAACTGAACGCTACAGTTAGCATTCACAAGGGAATAGTGCCCACAATGTCCAGACTTGATACTGCTAAACCACATAAGAACGTCCTGGAAAGTCAGAGCTTCATCACGAAGATGAATCTTGAGGTCTTCAAAGCACTGTTTCACAGAGAAACCACAGTGAAATTGGCAGAGTATGGTGGTTAGATTTTTGCTCTGCCACTTTTTGTGTCACCTCATTTCTCCAGGATCATCTGAGGGGATATACATTTTTTTTACAAGAATTAGAAGGATAAGAATTTCTTTACAAAAAAAATATGTGAGATGGCATGCTTATATCATTGGCTTTAACTACGGGTCAACTCATGGAGGAACGCATGGGAATGCAGTTCTCTCACTATTTTAGCAGGAGAAACTTAGTTCCCTTTCGGCTGATATAATGGGAAGCTGCACCTTTCTATATAGACACAATTTTATAAAACTGTCTATATTTAAGGGTTTTCCTGGATTTAAGCACATTGGGATGGCATGGGAATGACAATTTTTAGTGTTTCCCACAGTAATGGCATTCTCATGCATAAAGAAGAGCTGCAGCTGTTGCGTCTCCCAGTAATCTTTAAAACCAAAATGGACAGAAATGTTGGGGAGTTCCCACTCTTATTTTTTTATGAGTTGACCCCTGACTTTAACCTTACTTTTGGACCTCCCTCATAAACTTGAAATTAAGACAAATTAGATCACAATCAAGGCTATTCATTTCTAAGTATCTAATTTACACAAAATGATTTTTAACAACATTTGTTATAGTTTAAATATTTTGATAAAGGCTTGACTAAACCGTACTGAGGTGTTTTTAAAATCTTTAAGACCAGGGCTTTTTTTCCAGGGGTACTCGGGGGGTACCCAGTACCGGCACCTCACCACTCCGTACCGGCACCTCACCACCAGCCAGAACTTACAGGAGAGAGCATGATGCTCCTCCCTCCTCCTGCAGTGGCAGGCAGAGAATCGGAAGCTCTCGGCAGCTCATGTTGCTCCTGAATGCTTTCGTTTGTCAGGAGTGTATGTAGGGACTGATAACCCCCTCCCCCAGTAAGTGACAAGGGAGGGCTGCTCCCCCCTCTTTCTGCACCGCTGAAACTTTGAACGGCATGGGGAAGGGGGGTGCAGCATGTTTACACACATCTGCCAGAGCTGCGGATTGTCAGGCAAGCGGTGTGATCAGTGGAGCTGGCACTGTAAGGTGGTAGTGAGTTTTATTGCTGTGGAGCTCATACACACTGCGCATTACTGTGAGTTTCATTGCTGTGGTGCTCACAAATGTTAGGGGATTATCCACTCAGTGCCATCGTGGCAAAAAAAACAGCTAACTGCCCTGCAATACAGATTTTTCTTGCAACAGAGGCACTTAGTGGATAACCCCCATAGGGTTACAACAATAGTTGTAGTTCATTTAAAGGAACACAGTATTAAAAAATATGGTTCCCTTTTATAGTGTCTTCCTTTAAGTGAGCTACAACTATTGTTTATGAGGACATGAAAATAGTCATAATCAGTTTTTCCTCAGGCATGAGAGTACCCCCACCTATTTTCCCAGAAAAAAAGCACTGTTTAAGACTATATTATGATGGAATGCTCTGCTTCTTGTATTTTGTATATATGCTATCTATGTACCTGGGCAACAAGTTTGGATACATATATATTTGTAGCGGAGGGAGAGTGCCAATGATATCTACATATAAAGTTTTAATTTATAAATAATACACATAAAAATAATATACAGCGTAAGGGGAAAAACTGACTTCTGCACAGTTAGAATAAAATAAATATGTTTTTGGTTTTCCGTTCTCAACCACTCTGTATGTAAAGCCAAATATTTGACGATGGCGTTTCGGATGTTGGATTGAGTTAGATGTTATCAAAAAGTTGTAGAACTCTGATTAGAAAGTTATTTGTGAGGTTGATCAATTGAAGTCTGTATTTTGACTAGCCATGTTAACACATATGGAAAGTGTCTTCCAGAGTTCTGGGAACCCTCCCAACAAACAATCCTGAAATAAAAATAAGAATTGCAAACAATCTGACACTAATTTGTAGATATATGATTCAATTCAGCTTTCCGTGATGAATTTAAAGCGCCTTAGTTTAGAAATACGATGCTAAAGAACATTTACGTAATGGAAGGATTCTTTTTGGGGTTTACACACATTCATTCATAATCCAAGACCGGAAAAAACATTTATTTTTAGATAAAACAGACTACTAAAAAAAGCTCTTGAAAATTCCTTGCGTGCAGTTTACAGTAATATAACACTACATGGGCACTATACACAAATCTGCCATTATAAATCAATCCACTTAATTGCATTCATTTGATAAATGACACTAAGTGAGAGCACATGTTAGAAGGTTTAATTTAGACCAATTGCTGTTGGTTAGAAGATCTGTGCATTCAGGCAAATAGATCTCAATTCTTTACATTTAGTTTGACTTACGCGTTTCGAATCTCAATCTTCAATACTGACATTTCTGCTGAGAATCAAAAAGTAAGAAATACAGAATACAAAAAAAATCAAATGGTTTAGTATAAATGTTAACGGAATTGCGGTTTCATGGATCTGAAATCTGTTTACCCCTTACATCATGGTTACGGCAAAGATTCTGTAAAAGTCGTTACAGCTTCGAGAGTTCAGATGACTGGTCACAATGACTGTGTGCACAATCTTATGGCCAAGAAACCATTAGTAATAATGTTATATTTATGTTAATTTCAAGTCCATTTCTTATGGACAGTGTGGTTCGATATTTTGGCAAGATACTTGTTGAGAAATGTCATTTGAAGTGTTTATGATATATTTGAGCCACAACTGTCATCTTTTCCACAATCCTATTTTTCTTGCTCTGGTTTTTTCATTCAGGATGCGAATGCAGGATTTTGGTTCTGGTTGTTCCACAGCTAGTCTGACCATAGGAATTTGGTGGTTTTCTCACAGTGGCATAATGACTGTAATGGACATTCACTAACGTGTATATTTACCTTGCTAATGGGCCAGCCTCATGTTTTAGGCTCAGCATTTGGGGTTGTCGAATTTTGGGGAAATTGCATAATTTACTGTACTTGTTTGTTTGCAAAAAATTTTTTATTTGCATTTGTTTCTGACACAGTAAACTGATTTTTACAGAGGTGTTTCACCATGACTCACAGCCACTTGTAGTTGAAGGTTCTTCTAATAGCAAGGAGAGCATGACTTTACAGAGCGTTCCCATCTTTTTTGTGGGATTCCACCAGTGATTTACCGCTCAGCTCTGGCATTTTTGCAAAATCAAGGAATAGTGAATGTATGCCTATGAGAGTATCTTCTTCAGGCAATTTTGCCAATGCATTCTTCTTTTCAAGCCTTTAATTCACCCCTCAACTATATTTTCTACCTTCCTTTAATATTCATTACTCTCCTTTGCGGTTTCCTCTTTTCTGGAAAATTAGTATGGTCTAACTGATTTTACCTCTTTCAAATTACTCAATTTCCTAAAAAGTGAAGCGTGTTAGGTTGTGTGGAACTGGGAAACATCAACTGTGTTTATAGCTTGAGGACAAGAGTCGACAAACAAAAATTTTAGGTGGAGCGAACATTACTTCCTTCTCCTGTTGGTCTTTTGTCTGTCATCTTTCTCTGTCTTGATGTCCAGTTCGCTTTACATTCAGATGTAAAGCAAAAAGAACTGCAATAAGGTGAATACAACCTTTTAAAAAATGGTCGATGGCTTTGATGGCACAGCCAGATGAAGAGTGGATTCCAGTGGCTAGAAATATAGATACACTCTCATAGCATAATACTGTAAAACATTTAATAGTATAAAAAAAGCAAGGAAGCCACTCACAAACAACGTGGCACACGTTCACAAATTAGTGTGCATATAAACATATTAAAACATCCTTATAGTCACCGCCACCGGGATGCATTAAGTCCACAGGATGGAGACTCCTGGCCAGGGTAGACTCCAAGGAAGCCGATGTTGTAGTCCAGTATAGTTAGGCAAAAAGTTCTTGCGGACCACCCGGATCGAACAACCGGAAATTCAGGCTCCTCTTCAAACGATGGACAGCAAGCCGGCAGACAGTAGACAAAAACAATGTAAACACAGATCAGCTCGACATGTTTCGTCCCTAGGACTTACTCATGAGCTGATCTGTGTATCACAAAACAAAACCTCTTATAGATCTTCCTTGATTTTGAAACGAGGAGGATAGAGATCACCTGTGGAGTCCGGGGGAGGTCAGCGTCGCCGGCAACCTCCACAGAGCGCTCCGGAAATGACGTCACCCCCCTCGGACATCCATCTTGCTTGAGGGCAGAAACTAAGCCCCAACATTATAGCAAAGAGGGCAAACACCTATATTAGATGCAACAAGGCGATGGATGAACCTGAAAACAGAAACCGCAAACCATAATAATAAGGGATGGGATGAACTCCCTTTCCAAACATTAAGATACCATAAAACATTCAGATGTATCATGAGGCTAGTATTGTGCGAAAACTGCTTTAACAAAAATAATAATATATAAATATATAAAGTTACTTATTTTTCTTCCTTTACTTAATGATTCCTTGGATTAGACAATGAATCGCTTGACTTCCAAGTGTTCAACTTCACCTGCTGGTTTCCTGATATCGAATATACTTAATCTGGTCTATGTAAAGCAATTTCATTTATCACAAACTAAATTAATTTGCATATGGGCTCCAGAAATTTCAACACATCGGACCTGACAGTGTGTTGAAATACCATTGATATCCGTTTCCTCTGCACAGAATCTCAAGTATATAAAAGTAATAGCCTTTTTTGGCCAGTAGAGGCTTTTAAATAGAGCTCATCTACGGTGACCCTATACAGAGAGACATCTCTGTATATATTTACCGTGCAGGTAATTAAAAGTAATTTCCCAAATCTTCTGGGTCCTGCAAGTGGTTTTATGGAAAATGACTAGGCAGTGAATCAGAATTCATTTTTTTAATTATATCTCTTATTTTAATTATTTTAGCCGTAGCTTCTATAGAACAAAAGGTGAAGTTGTTAGGTTTTTTTTCTGTTAGAATCGAACTATAGATGGTTAGGAGTGCAAAAAGAGAAACACGGAACATTTTGAATGCAATGATGCAGCCATTAAAATTGACCTATAAAGATTGCAGTGTTCAGAGAAAGGGGCGAGAAGCACTGCTCAAAATGTCAATGCAGATACTCAGAGGGAGCGAAAAGTAACAAAAAGAGAAAAATAAAATCATTTTCCTGGAGCTGTAGAAAAAAAGAATAAATGACCTATATGTAATTTTCATTGTTTTTATATCCCTTCCATAAACTTTTCTGCATAAGGAAAGAGTACAACCTCTCTACATAGAGAAAGACGCAAAATTGATTTCAGGTATATTGTACATTTAGTGTGGCGGCACTGAACGGCACTGATCGGGGTTAAAATAGCCGTAAGAGGGACGTGCCCACGAGCCCACATTAGGAGAATGGAATGTCCAGGTGAAAATTTTAATCTCAGATTGTTATGGACGTTTCGAGGCCTCAAGTTGGACAATAATTCTCTTGCGCAACCTGCTGCAAGTTACGCAAACCTCTAGCGTTATCTATGTGTGACAAATATCAATATGAACAATGAATTGTAATTGGATAGAAGGTACTGCATTAAGGCAGGGGCTTGATGTAAGATAAAAGGCTGTCGCGCCCTATGCTATAGACGCAGTCTTTGGATATGAATCCACTGAGACTCAGGTGGACGAAGCTGGTTAATAAACTGTTTGCTTCCTGGAAGACTCCTGTGTCCGTGTCTTGGAATGGCTCAGTGTCTCTGTTCGTGATTTCTGCTTCATTAACATGACACATAACTATTTTTTGTAATATGTAGCCTGTCATATTTTTACATATAAATGTAGTCTCAGCATGCACAACTGCTAGTATCCACATGAATGGTTCTGGCTCATTGCTAAGGTGGGCTCCAAAAAACATTTCAATGGATGACAATATCCTGCTGTGTTGCTAACAGTACCTGAATGTCTGTGAAGTTTTGAAGATCGCAACTCGCAATCATTTTCCTAAAGGTTAATTAGTATTTAGTTTACTTTCCTGTAATGGAAATTTCTGTTTAAAGCCAGAGATGGTCCTAAAGTCACACATCCAATATAAAAATTCAACCCCATGATCATATTATCCATATCAAAATGAGTAGAATGATAACTACATATAAATTATAATGAATTTAAATATTATATTGTATATTCTGTTGGAATAATTCTATTTTACGGTCTTATTCTATGAATATCTCATAAGGTTGATTTTGCCACACAGATTGTCGCTATAAAATGTATTATTTATTCACCATAAATTATGCAATATTTACTCCAGTTGTGAACGTCTGCTATTAATGGCATTATTTCTAATACCACGCTGGGGCCTGGAACAGAGAGCATTATTCATGATTTCCTCAAAATCCATTGTATCATGACACTATAAATTGTGGTTTATTTTCATGATTGTAATGTTTAGATTGTTTTGGACCAAGCTTTTGCTCATTCTCAAGCAAGTCATATGTCGTACCACTGATAATGATAAATGAACCACCACACCAGTTTATAAAGTGAACGATCCATTATTTTATTAAGTATACTGGTGACAATGGTGACATTATATCACTACACCTGGGCCTTCATCACTTCAAAACATTGTCACCGTTGTTCTTGCCGAAATAATAGATCACTCACAACACAATATGCTTTATTGTGTATTATTTACAACCCGGGGTTATAAGTATTTTTTTTTTGCTTTTATTCTACATCTGTATGATCTAATCTCTCGATATTTCAATGTGATTCTTCAAATACACAGTCACCCTCTATGGATAAATTGAGTTGGATTTGAGTTGCATTATCCATGATCAGTGGCAGATTTGAGAATGTTGTTATATCGCCTCCTATGCATTACAGGATGGTCTTCAAGGGCCGAGAATACTGATGTGGGTGGACCTCTTTACTACTAGAGCTGGCTGTGTTTTCTTTATCACTATGGCTGTGCTTCTTACCAGATCTCTATATCGAGGATCCAGAGTGTGTCCCATGCAGTACAATGATAGAAAACATGGTGGTGTATGAAGTCAAGTATTACTGTGTCAAACTACAACCTCCACAAAAACCCATGGCAGGAGCAAACATAGTGAGGGAAAAAGGGTAAAGATACACTATCGACTGAAGCAGTATGAGGAGTGAACATAATGGTATGAAAGGAAATGGAACAAATATTAGGGGCCAAATTACATTCTTAACGCAAATGTTTGCGCCGGTGCAAAAACGCATTAACGCGAGGGGTAAAACCCTTTGCGCCGAATTCCATATTACGTTGTAAACGCAACAAATGCACGTAATCGTCTGCCACAGGTGAACCTGCGCGAACCCTGCGCGAGCGGACTGTACTGCACGCGTCCTATACTTAACACATTAAATTATTCAGGCTCTAAGCCACGTGAGTGGAATATCTGTCCGTGTTTATTTATATACACCTTAATATCACAATATTGTACCGTTGTATTTTTGTGCAATCTTCTATTTTGCATGTACTCCACTGTGAAAAACTCTGCCACACAAGAAAAGACTTGCTGATTTATTGGTAATATCCATCTATACACTTGCGTGCGGGTGACGGAAAATTTTATATTTAATTTTTTTATCTTTAGCGACACACATATGTGGTGATTGTACAGTTGCGTACATCTTAATTTACACATTTGGTATCGGGTGTGTATACTGTGTGGATTGGGACGAAATAGCGCTCTCCTTATTACTGTTCCAAGAAAATAAATGCAACTGGAAGAGAAAAGAAAGAAAACAGAATTTTTTTTCAGAGTAGAGAAAGGTCTAGGTCGTAAGAGACAGTATGCAAAGAGCAAAAGAGAAGGAAGTGAAGTGAGAAAAGGAGAGGGAAAGAGAGAAGAGAAAAGAGTAGAAGAATAAAAGAGGGGCAAGGGAAGGGAGGACAGGGTACTATTCTACAGTGCGTGGTGTCAATACACAGGATAGTATAATAGTGTCAGTCACTCCGATAAGGTCCCCAACATCTCCTGAGACCCTTCCAGAGTACGCAATGTAGAGCCCCATTCCCTGGAGAGATCTCGAAAAGCTGCGGTGGATAGAGAATGGTTCCTATAGAACCAGGTGTTCGTGAAAGCTTGTCTAGCTCTGTCCGTTGTGATTAGTGAATCCTCGGCAATCTATACTCCGTTCACCTTCTTCCTAGAACTGAAGTTGCACTCAAGCCATTAGGTGTGTTTTTAAGCTTGTTGTAGGGAAACTGCTAGTGCCCAGTACCCAGACCAACTATAAATTAGTATAATCTAAATAACTTAACTATGATATGAAAAAATTGGGTGCACACATCCTGGAAATTATAAATAACCCAGGTGAGAGTCAAATGCTGCAATGACCAATTTATTTCTTACAAGATGACCCCATAGTTCCAATGACACTAGCATCAAAAAGAGCTCTAAAAGGACCTTCTAGGAAGGCCATCGTTCGACAGACTAATGACCTAGAAAATAGACACCAAATGCACCACTTCCAGAAGCATCTTCATACAAAAGCAATTCAGATGCCAATAACAAAGCAGTCAGAAAGATGGACGAGCCATTATGAGACATAAAAGACTCTCAGAACTGTACATCATTTATCTTTTCTGACGAAACATGGACAAAGTGATGAGCTGCATTTACAGCAGGTGTCCCTTGGGTCAGGTGGTGTAAGAAAAGTCTTCCTATCCTTATGATGTAGCAAGCAAATAAAGCCTGCTGAGCATTGACTGCAACACATACAATCAAAATAAATTTTGTTTCCAGGACCATTGCCACCGCCTCCCTAGTCAAATCCAACATTGTTTAGAAAGCACATTTTCCTTTTTTTTAATATCTAAACCTCAGAGCCACGACAAGAACAAATTTCCATAATTTTTGGAAATCCATCACGTGCTCTGCTTCCTATACTCATACGAAAAGAATGTTTTTTTCTGCTGTCATTAACTTCTATAGCTTCATTCTGCAGCAGTAAAGAGAATAAATCAATAAAAGAATTCCTCCAAATCATCTCTATATGATTTTATTTATTTATTTGCAAAGTATTTTACCAGGAAGGATACATTGAGATTTCTCTCGTTTTCAAGTATGTCCTGGGTTCAAGAACATTGAAGTGTTACAGTCGTTACAGAAATACAAAGTAATAAATGCAAGATATTAAAAGCAAAACACAACTAGTATACAGATTAACACAGAAAATAATAAATATGTAGGAAATATACTCACTATGTTACATGTTTACAGGTGCAATCCGTAATGAGGTATGTTAATAGGGAGCTCTTGAGTGACTTAAAACTGGGGGAAGATTTGATGGTGTCTGGGAGGTTATTCCATAACTGTGGTGCACTGTAGGAAAATGAGGTATCAAGTCACTCTTTGTATTGTGGTACTGCAAGTAAGGTGCTGGTGCTGGATCGGAGGTTATAAGATGAGGGAACTGCTGGGGGAAGCAGTCTATTCAGGTAGGATGGCAGCTTCCTAGAAAACCTCTTAAACACTAGGGATGACCCTACACCCCGTGTTCGAAGTCGAACAATTTCAAAAGTTCGAGTTCGGACGCGAACATGATCCGTACTCAATGCAAGTCAATGGGACTCGAACGTTTGATTTTTAGAGTGCCCTGCAAGAGGGCATATATGCAAGATATTTGCCATAAAAGGTGTATGGGGGTCCGGGTAGTGCCCTGGGGGACAGGAAACAAGGAAATTATTTTTTAAAAAAGACGTTTTTAAAGGAACAGTGATTTTTTTCATGAAATAAAGGTTAAGATTAGAATAAAAAAGAAACATTCCTTCAAATAGCGTGCCTAGGAGGTCCCCATAAGCTGCCTGTGAAGTGGCGGATTTGTCGGATGTATAGAAACATTTAAAAATACGAAAATGACATTTCAAATGACGGTAAATGGTTTTCCTTTAATCTATTCATAAACAACTGCTTGGGGCGGCAGCCTGTATGAAAAGAGGAGACGTTTTAGGACACGCAGAACAAGTTTATTGATTTTTTTTGGCTAAATTAGGGTGAAGCTTATGCAGTCTTTGGATGAAAGTAACAACAGGTGCATTAAAATTGGGCCTTTGGTGCCAGCTAGTGCCTTCACACCGTAACCCCTCTGAAGAGTGCAGGGGTGGACCCTGCCGTCAAATATTAAAATGATATGAATCTGGTACACGCGTCAATGTCAGTGCACCCAAATATTGGGCATTTGGTAGCAGCTAGTACCTTCACACCGTAACCCCTCTGAGGTATTGTGGAAGAGTGCAGGGGTGGACTCTGCATTAAAATATTAAAATGATTGGAATCTGGTACACGCGTCAGTGCACCCAAATTTTGGGCCATTGGTGCCAGCTAGTGCCTTCACACCGTAACCCCTCTGAGGTATTGTGGAAGAGTGCAGGGGTGGACTCTGCATTCAAATATTAAAATGATTGGAATCTGGTACATGCGTCAGTGTCAGTGCACCCAAATATTGGGCCTTTGGTGGCAGCTAGTGCCTTCACACCGTAACCCCTCTGAGGTATTGTGGAAGAGTGCAGGGGTGGACTCTGCATTCAAATATTAAAATGATTGGAATCTGGTACACGCATCAGTGTCAGTGCACCAAATATTGGGCATTTGGTGGCAGCTAGTGCCTTCACACCGTAACCCTTCTGAGGTATTGTGGAAGAGTGCAGGGGTGGACCCTGCAGTTAAATATTACAATAATATGAATCTGGAACACGCGTCAGTGCACCCAAATATTGGGCCTTTGGTGGCAGCTAGTGCCTTCACACCGTAACCCCTCTGAGGTATTGTGGAAGAGTGCAGGGGTGGACTCTGCATTCAAATATTAAAATGATTGGAATCTGGTACACGCATCAGTGTCAGTGCACCCAAATATTGGGCATTTGGTGGCAGCTAGTGCCTTCACACCGTAACCCTTCTGAGGTATTGTGGAAGAGTGCAGGGGTGGACCCTGCAGTTAAATATTACAATAATATGAATCTGGAACACGCGTCAGTGCACCCAAATATTGGGCCTTTGGTGCCAGCTAGTGCCTTCACACCGTAACCCCTCTGAGGTATTGTGGAAGAGTGTAGTGGTGGAGGTTTTGAGAATGCAGAAGAGATCCCTGATCTATTCAGTTACATCAGCATCAGGGGAGTGATAGCTGCTGATCCAGGACTGATTCATTCTTATAAATGTCAGCTGGTCTACAGAGTCGGTGGATAGACGCACTCTTTTGTCTGTGACAAAACCTCCAGCGGCACTGAACGTCCTTTCAGAAAGCACGCTGGATGAAGGGCAATTTAGTAGCTGCATAGCATATTGGCTAAGTTCTGGCCAGTGATCCAATCTCAACACCCAGTAAGCCAGTGGATCACCTGCTGTAAAGGTATCCAGGTCTGCCCTTGCCCCTAGATAGTCCTGCACCATATGGTGAAGACACTGGCAATGGGTGCCTACATTTGACGTCCCTGGGTGTCGTGGACTAAAAAAATTGGAAAAGGCATCAGTCAAGAGGCCCCCTTCACCGCTCTTCCTCTGATAATCAGCAGCCTCAGAAGCACCTGTGTCATCAGTTGGTAACCTTCCAGTGTCTGGAAAGGTGTTACACAAGTGTCGCTTTAGAGCGTCCTCAAGTTGTTTCATCCTGTGCTCCCTCTGTGAGGACAGGATGAGCTCTGCAACCTTACCCTTGTATCGTGGATCAAGAAGGGTTGCCAACCAGTAATGATCCCTCTCCTTGATAGCACGAATCCTGGGGTCCTTTAGCAGGCTTTGCAGGATAAAGGAGCCCATGCAGCGTAGCTTGGAGGTGGGATTAGCTTCAGAGTGTTCCTGGTCGCTGAGGATGACCATATCGTGCACTACCTCCTCCCAGCCATGTACTAGTCCTTGGGTTTCTGGGGACACAAAACCCTCCCTTGAGGAATCCCCACCTTCAATGCCCCCACAACTTAAATATTCCTCCGCCTCCTCATCCTCCTCCTGTCTGATCTGAGGACCCGCAGGAATGCTGTCTGCATAAAGACTGGGCCTTGAGAGCTAGGGAAGTCCTCCTCTTCCTCCCGCTGCTCTGCCTCTAGTGCCACATCTATAATTCCCCGCAGAGTGCGCTGCAGCAGGAACACTAAAGGAATTGTGTCACTGATGCATGCACTGTCCCTGCTCACCATCCTCGTTGCCTCCTCAAATGGTGACAGTACAGTGCATGCATCCTTGATCATCAGCCACTGCGGGGGAAAAAAAAAAAACAAGTTGACCTGAACCTGTCCTTGTGCCATACTCACACAGGTACTCATTGATGGCCCTCTGCTGCTTGTGCAGACACTGCAGCATTGCCAATGTCGAGTTCCACCTGGTGGGCATGTCACAGATCAGACGGTTTGTGGGAAGGTGGAATTCTCTTTGAATTTCTGCTAGGCGAACACTTGCTGGGAATGACCATATGAAGTGGCTGCAGACTTTTCTGGCCTGGCTGAGAAGCTGTGCCAGCCCTAGGTACCTGGTTAGGAAACGCTGTACCACCAGATTTAGGACTTGTGCTAGGCATGGTACATGCGTCAACTTACCCAGGCGTAGGGCGGAGAGAAGGTTGCTGCCATTATCACAGACGACCATTCCCAGCTCAAGCTGGCATGGTGTTTACCATCTCTGCGCCTGCCCCTGCAGAGCTGACAGGATTTCTGGCCCGGTGTGGCTCCTGTCCCCTAAACAAACCAGCTCAAGCACAGTATGGCATCTTTTTGCTTGAGCCATTGCGCAGCCCCTGCCACGCGTCGGTTTAACTGCCACTTCGCCAGAGACATTGTAGGAGGAAGAGGAAGAGGTGGTGGAGGAGACAGACCTCATATAAGCAGCTTTCTGGAGGCGTGGTGGATGAGCAAGCTCCAGCACAGAGCCCCGTCCTGGATCCCTCCCAGCTGCAAGCAGAGTTACCCAGTGTGCCATGAAAGAAATGTAACGGCCCTGTCCATGATTGCTGGACCACGTGTCTAAAGTCATGTGCACCTTGCTGCTGACTGCCTTTCCCAATGACTCCATAACATTGTCTTCCACGTGCTGGTATAGTGCTGGAATGACCTTCTGTGAAAAGTAATGGCGTTTTGGAAACTGCCACTGTGGTACTGCTCATTCGGCAAATTCACGGAAGGAAGCAGAGTCCACCAGCTGGCAAGGTAGCAGCTGTTATGCGAGTAATTTTGCCAAGCTGGCATTTAGACGTCGTGCATGTGGATGGTTGGGACAATATTTTTTTTCTTTCGCTGCAGCAGCTGGGGCAACAAAATCTGACTGCATAAATCTGCAGCTGATGGGATGCTGGGAGATTCAAAGGAAGGACGTGGTACACCCATTACTGTAGCATCTTCCCTGTCAGTGGAGGTTGTAGGCAATGACATGGCAGGACATATACTGGGGGTAGAGACAGATGAGGAGGAGGACCTATGCAAAGTGTTGTGCCAACAGGATGCGTGGCAGGTGGTCATATGTCACCTCAAGCACGTGGTACCCAAGTGTCTGATGTCTTTCCCACGCTTGATCCTCTTCCGACATAGCTTACAAATAGCAACGCTGCAGTCTGCTGCACATGTCGTGAAGAACTCCCAGACAGCAGAGATCCTGGACGTGTGCTGCAAGACAACAGCGCTCTGCACCTGAGCAGCTCTGACATCTGATGCCTTGGACTGGCTACGGTTGCTCATAGAGGATGTTGTGCCTCGTTTTTGTTGGGCCTCCTCCTCACTTGACTCCTCTGTTCGATAAGGCACCCAGGTGGAGTCAGTGACCTCATCATCATTGTCATCACCCCCTATCTCTTCGTCACTGGAGCCAACCTCGCAATATGCTGCAGCTGCTGGGGGAACATGAGTGCCAGTTCTTTGTCACTGGCACCCCCTCCCTCTAGGCTGATTATACTCCCTTCCTCAACCTCGGAGTTTGAATCAGAGCACTGGAGTTTCTGCGCATCCTCGAGCAGCATGTCACTGTAGTCAAACAATTCAGCTGACTCCTCCGTGTATGATAGTGAGGCTACGGCAGGAGTAGCTGTGGACATGGAGGCTGAATTAGATGTTTTGACAGCTGAGGTGGACTGTAAACCACTACAAGCCTGGCTGGCAGAGGACTCGGAGGATGAGGATGGCCTGGTTAGCCAATACTGCAAATCCTTTGTATGTTGCTGCTGCTTAAGAGGGCCAGCACCAGTTAGAAAGGACAAGCGTGCCCCTGCAGAGGATGCACCACGTCCACGATGACCAGGGGCACAGCCTTCTGTCACAGAGACTGCTTGCCCTCTTATCTGTGTCTGGGAGCGTCTGCCTGTCCTTTTTGGTCTTTCTGACATGGTGAGTGATATATAGATTAAAGATATACAGATTTTCCAGAACAATGCTATACGTCAGTGAGACACCCTGATAGCTGGCAACACACAGATTCTACTCTGAATAGATAAACAGATGAACTCTGATTAAACTGTGTTATTGTATGGTATCTAGAATTAGATTAAATATATACAGATTTTCCAGAACAATGCTATAAATCAGTGATACAGCCTGATGGCACTGCCAGCTGCTGCCAGGCTAACACACAGATTACAATTCCCAGATATCTGCTAGAAGTATGTGGGACCCCCTGATAGCTGGCAGTGAGAAGATACAGATTACAATTCCCAGATATCTGCTAGAAGTCTGTGAGACCCCAATAGCTGGCAGTGAGAAGACACAGATTGCAATTCCCAGATATCCGCTTGAAGTCTGTGAGACCCCAATAGCTGGCAGTGAGAAGACACAGATTACAATTCACAGAAATCTGCTAGACGTCTGTGAGACACACTGAAAGAACAATCTCCTCTCACTCCTGCAAAAAAAAACCGTGCTGGGGCTGCGAGGAAGCCTTATTTAGTGTACTGTGGGACTTAGCTCTGTGAGCCCATGATTGGGCAAAATTTGCCCAATCAGGACTCTGAGCCCTGATTGGCATAGTCTTGCACCTGTCTTGCACATGACCTGTGGACAGGTGCAAGGCTGTAGCCAATTACAAGCTTCAGGCCAGTGGAAAAGTGCATTGTGGTCCATTGTGGGCGACCACGCGGCGAACAAGCGGAAATGTTTGATGTTCGCCGAACGGGCAATGTTCGAATCGAGCTCATGTTTGGATCGAACCGCCAGCCCATCCCTATTAAACACCAGGTTGGAAAGGTGAAGGGTGCTTCTCGATTCCAGAGACGGCCAGTTTAGCTCTTTTAACAAGTCACAATGGTGGGTCATGTAGTTACATTGTAGCACAAAGCGACAGAATGAGTTATACAATGCAGTAAGTTTCTGATGGTGTGTTTGCGGGGCAGCTGCATACACTACATCTCCGTATTCAATAGCCGGCATAAGCATTTGTTGTACAATCTGCCTTCTTACCGCGGGGCTCAGGCAGGATTTGTTTCTGTACAGGGCACCTAGTTTGGGTAAAGTTTAGATGAGAGTTTTTCAATGTGGGGGCCAAAGGATAGATTTGGGTCTAACCACATACCTAGATATTTGAGAGAAGTGACTGTGGTCAGCGTGCCATTTGATTTTGTCCTGACACATAGATGGGGATTTTGCAATTTATGTAGTTTAGGTGCTGCACCAAAGAGCATTGTTACAGTTTTGTCAGTATTTAAAAAAAGTTTGTTATCTGCAATCCACTTTTCTACCTCTGTGAATTGTTCTTGCACCACTGCCTCCAGCTGCGGGAGATTTGGTTTGCTGGTATAGATTACGGTGTCATCTGCGTACATGTGTACAGTTGAGGCTTTGCAGACATTGGGCAGATAATTTATGAATATCGTGAATAGCAGGGGGCCGAGTATCGAGCCTTGGGGTACTCCGCACGTGACTGGGAGGGGGAGGGAAGAGCTGCCAGAAATGGACACATGTTGCGATCGGTCGGATACACACTATTGAAACCAGGTTAGCGTGCAATTCACCAATACCGGAGTCTTTAAGTTTTTGTAATAAGATGCCATGGTCTACTGTCTCAAAGGCCTTGGAAAAATCAAGGAAGATGGCTCCAATTAAGTCTCCTTGTTCCATGCCAGCTTGGATATCATTGCAAAATTTTAAAAGGGCGGTTGTAGTTGAGTGATTTCGACGAAAGCCGGATTGATCTGGGGTTAAATAGTTTGAAGATTGATAAAATCTTGGGTGTACACACATTTTTCCAAATCTTTTGACACCACAGGGAGCAACGATATCGGACGTTAGTTGGATACCAAAATACTGTCACCACTTTTATGGATAGGTACCACTCTCGCAATCTTCCAGAGTTTGGGTATGTATCCAGTCACCAGCGATTCATTGATTAGGGTTGCGACAGGATTTGCAATTGCCGGCGCACTGATTTTCAGCAGCATTGCTGGGATTTGATCAGGTCGAGACTGGTATTTAATTTTTTGATTACGGAGAAGTTTAGTAACTACACTGACAGGCACTGGTCTAAAGTAGAATTTATCTATGATACGGGGTGACTGCACGGTTGGAGGGGCCTGACCTGCGTGCGGCCTTTCTCTAGGTGTGTCATTCGTTAGTTTAGCAATCTAGCTTAGCAATTAGTTAGGTGGCGCATCCAGCTAAATAATTATTAAAGGCATTTTCTACATCTACGTGGTGTTGCAGGATTTGGTTGTTTACTTTTACAGCAGCGGGTTGGGAGTGGATGGGGGGTGCTTGTATGTTACTTATGATTCTCCAAAAAATTTTAGGTTTTCATACGCAATATTACCAAAAGTATTCACTCCCCTGCCTTGACTCGCATATGAATTTAAGTGACATCCCATTCCTAATCCATAGGGTTCAATATGATGTTGGTCCACCCTTTGCAGCTATAACAGCTTCAACTCTTCTGGGAAGGCTGTCCACAAGGTTTAGGAGTGTGTTTATGGGAATTTTTGACCATTCTTCCAGAAGCGTATTTGTGAGGTCACACACTGATGTTGGACGAGAAGAGAAAAAAAAAATACAGCAATGGTAGACACCAGCTACCTAATCATACTTTGTAGTACTTTGTAGCTGGTGTCTACCATTGCTGTATTTTTTTTTCTCTTGGTTATATTGGGTGATGCCCGTCTGTAGACACTAGTGTGATTTATCCCCAGTGCTTTCTTGTTCATTATTTTTTTGTTGGACGAGAAGGCCTGGCTCTCAGTCTCTCAGAGGTCAGGACTCTGTGCAGGCCAGTCAAGTTCGTTCACACCAGACTCTGTCATCCATGTCTTTATGGACCTTGCTTTGTGCACTGGTGCACAGTCCTGTTGGAAGAGGAAGGGGCCAGCTCCAAACTGTTCCGACAAAGTTGGGAGCATGGAATTGTCCAAAATGTCTTGGTATGCTTGTGACGGAATGGGTGTTGTCCACCTGCGGGTATGCTCCTATCTGCTCCTCCCACTGCGCTCACCGCCGACCCGACTACCGAGTGGCACGGCACTCGGCGTCTCGAGCGGCCTGGGGTGACCCTGGGGAAGGGTTGGCGGCCTATGGAGAGGGACCCCTGTATGAGACCAGCCTGACCACCGAGTGTCACGGCACTCGGCGTCTCGAGCAGCTGATCTACTGACCTCGGGAAAGATGAGACTGTCTGCTGAGTGAGCCACTCTGGTGGGAAACGTTGCGTCCGTGCCGGGTTACTCGTTCGGACGGGAAACGTTTCGGATTTCCCTCGGATGTGTAGCGCTTCGATATACCAATGCGCGGGAGACGCGCCGCGGCGAGGCTTCGGATCGAGCCACAGAGTCGAAGCGGGTACGAACTTTCTCGGAGTAGATGCGTGGAAGCGGCACCGCAGTTCCGATTCGAAGATGCGGAATTATTGCGGCTGCGGCGGTTCCCTGCTCCGATGCGCGGGACTTCGCCACAGTGGTCGAAGAATCGTACCTCGTGTGTGATGCGCACAGAGACTGCGAGGAGCCTCGTGTGGCGGACGATCAGAAAAGACACCAGGCGGAGCTGAATGTACAGGTTGAACTGAGCTTTACTGGGAACTTCACATATATTTATCAACAATCAAACATAAACAAGACAATGGAAACCCTGCCCGCCCCCCATGAGCCCATTGGCCCTTTCTCGAGGTGGAGTGCCTTGCTCCCAATTCGCATTGGTCGATTCGTATCCGGACGTTCCGAATTGGCCATCTTTCGATTCGGCCAATTCGACCGGATGTTCTGAATCGGCCATTTTACGATTCGGCCACTCCGACCGGATCCACGAGGCGAAGGCAAATGGCGGCGAGCAAAGCATACAATGGGGGTTTAACATACGTTTCACAGTTACACATACAGGGGACACTTTTATTACGTCACACAATAAAAACCACATCTAATAAAATAAAACAAGGTGTTCCTATGGTGCAACGGCGCTTAGGAGTCCATAGTAACACAACCGTCCTCAAAGCTGTCCCTGGCTGAGGGTCCTGGGATTTGCGACCAAGCCTCTTGGGGCATTCCGTGACAATGCTGAAGCATTCAGAGTTCCTTTCATTGGAACTAAGGGGCCTAGCCCAGCTCCTGAAAAACAACCCCACACCATAATCCCCCCTCCACCAAACTTTACACTTGGCACAATGCAGTCAGACAAGTACCGTTCTCCTGGCAACCGCCAAACCCTGACTCGTCCATCAGATTGCCAGATGGAGAAGCGTGATTCGTCACTCCAGAGTCCAGTGGCGGCGTGCTTTACACCACTGCATCTCCCACTTTGCATTGCACTTGGTGATGTGTGGCTTGGATGCAGCTGCTCGGCCATGGAAACCCATTCCATGAAGCTCTCTGCGCACTGTTCTGGAGCTAATCTGAAGGCCACATGAAGTTTGGAGGTCTGTAGCGCCTCAGCATCCGCTGACCCTGCTTCGTCAGTTTACTTCGTGGCTGAGTTGCTGTCATTCCCAAACACTTCCACGTTCTTATAATACAGCTGACAGTTGACTGTGGAATATTTAGGAGCGAGGACATTTTACGACTGGATTTGTTGCACAGGTGGCATCCTATCACAGTTCCACGCTGGAATTCACTGAGCTCCTGAGAGCGACCCATTCTTTCACAAATGTTTGTAAAAACAGTCTGCATGCCTAGGTGCTTGATTTTATATACCTGTGGCCATGGAAGTGATTGGAACACCTGATTCCGATTATTTGGATGGGTGAGCGAATACTTTTGGCAATATAGTGTATGTTATTGTTTAGATTTTCTTTGAAGTAGTGGGCTTTAGCCATTTTTGTTTGTTTTGTGCATGCATTCGACCATTTTCGGTATTCACAGTGATCGTTCATGGAACCAGTAGTCTTTAAAGTTGACCACAGTGAATCTCTAAGCTGGTACATTTGTGTAAGATCAGCTGTAACCCAGGGGATATGAGCCCCTTTTACGCAGCGGGGCATGGGCATTCCAGGCTTGCAGGCGCTCAGACTGAAAGTATTCAATTGCACAGTCTAGGTCTGGGATCAGGTTTAGCCTCTACCAAGGGAGCTGTTTGAGATCACTTAGGAAGGATTCAAGATTAAATTTCTTGAAAGTCCTGGTGATTATTACCTTTGGGGGAGATTTTGTGGCCTTTATTTTGCGCACACAGTACACTAGGCAATGGTCACTGAAGCTATTAGGGAGAACGCCTGCTTCCTGTATTCTATCTTGACATGAAGAGAGAATCCAGTCCAGCAGGGTATGGTTAGGGCTCTTCATATTGATGCGACTGGGGAAGGAGATAAATTGAGCTAGCTGCAAGGCCTTAAACAGTGAGCAGTGTTTACTGCTTTAGGATTAAGCCAATCTGTATTAAAATCTCTGAGGACCAGCAGTTCAATTTTTTGGTTTTGTGCAAGTAAGTTATTGAGGATTTGAGTTATGTCAGAGAGGGAGTGCACTGGCGATAGAATCCAGCAACAATAATCGGTTTACTCTGGCTGGCTGTGTGTTGTGTTAGCTCTGGTCAGATAGGTGAAATTTGCTTGTCACAGTGTTACGTAACGCTTGTGGCAAGCCTTGATCTGATTTACAGCTTGCATGATCAGTCCTTGACCGCTAACATTACTGACGTTACACATTTCATGGTCCGTGTTTTCCCAGGCCATTTCTAATTTGGCACGGTGCGAGTCAATGTCAGCTTCATAGTTTTCATGGGCCTTATCTGTTTGCTTAATTGTCCGGTTAGGCCTTACTGCCTTCTTGCATCGGTTGCAGTTGTGTAGCAGTGTCAGTATCTGAGTTATCTCTCCCTTCTGCAATGTCTGTCCTGATATTCTTTTGCATGGTGTCTGGTGAGGGCTTGAATTCTGCCATGCTGCAGGTGTGTGTAGGCCTTTAGCCAGTGCATGTGGCGTGCAGTCTGTTAACTTGTCAGAGATGGACGACTGTCTCAGATGTTGCCGGTAGGTGTCCTGCAGCAGTAAGCATTTGAGCTGTATTCACAGGTGTCTGTGGTTCTGTCCCGTGTCCTGGCAGCAGTTTGGTGGTGTGTGCAGGGGTAGGTAAGATGGCCGCTTCTCACTGTATAGTCACGCAGAGAGCAAGTCCATAAAAGACAGGGGAGTAAATTAGCCTTATTGCTGGATGAAGCTGCTTTCTTTTAGTTCTTGAATCTTCCAGAAAGCTCTGTCACAAGAGCTGTATACAGCTGAAGCATTCTGTGTTAATTCTGTGAGTTACAGCAATCTGTTTCACGGGGGGCACAGTCTGTTTTACTGTGGGGGACAGTAATCAGCCTTACAATCTGCTTGTAGTATCTGAATCTTCCAGAAAGCCTTGTCACAGCAGCATTTCTAGCAGAGTAGCTGTATAAAGCTGCAACCTTCTGTGTAGATTCTTGAGGTACAGCATCTGTTTCGCAGGGGGTCGAGCTCCTGTTTTACAAGGGCATAGCAGTCTGTTTTGCGATGCGGATACTTGAGGCTGTTTAATTGGGGGGCAGTGCTCCGGTTTTTACTAGGCGTACTAGGGACAAAACTGTTTTTACTAGGCGCACTGGGGGCTTATCTCCTGTTTTTACTATTCTGGAACCCCAAGCTCATATGCGAGAAGTGAATATGATTAAAGCCAGATAGCTCCTTTGTATTTTCTTCACTTTATTGTTGTTATCGTTATCCTTTATTTATCTAGCGCCACATATTCTGCAGCACTTTACAAGTTCAGTGTACAAGACATTGATACATTAGAATACCACACATGGATGATACGGCCTGATTCAGGGGGACCCTGTTCCCAAGGGAACTTACAATCTATGAGATGTACAAGTATTTTGTGAGGTAGACACATCCATATCGTTAGGTGTCTTGCCCAAGGACACTTGCTGGTGGCATCTTCTGAGTGGAATCAAGTCGTCTTTCCCTGATTGTAATGATAATCAGCGACCTGGTGGTTAGGTTGAGCCGTTTCTCGTAAAGTCAAGACTTCTCCACAGTTGTACCGGAGGGATGTGCCGAACGGGACCTTGACTTGCTTCTCCACGGTCGAAGGGTATAGATGTTACCACTGGACTCCACAGCCGATATTGTGTGGTAGGCAAGTGTGTACCGTTAGGTGTCTTGCCCAAGGACACTTACTGGAGAGGTGCTCTGGCCGGGATCTAACCTGTGACTCCATGGTTATAGAGCAGTGATGTTACCTCTACTCCATCCAGCCGGTATTGGGAAAGTAACAGCAAATAAAAGGTGGCTTTATAGATAGAGAGGGCATCAAAGGTGTACCTAGGTATCGGAGGACGGTAAAAACAGGATGCAATCATCTGGTACGTATAGATGCTTGCTGACTGCCTCTTTGCTGTACTACTGACAGGAATTAGCTGCTGCAGAAGCAGGAAATAGGCCGGACCAAGCTAACTATGAGGGTTAGACAGGAAGAGTGGTCAAGTCCATTCTATGTAAAATCATAGGGGGAAACAATAAGGAATCTGGTTCCATGACACTGACCGACATTTCCTCAACTGATTATGCATGGAGCCAAGAACTATGGTATCTCCATTTGGAAAGAGAAGGGGACATCTGCCTTTTGAAATAGATTATTACAACATGGAATACATTGGGAATATCCAAATAATTCTTGCTGTATAATTAAATAAAATGACTTTACAAAAACTCTGGTTTCTAACATTTTGTTTTGGAACATAACTTGGCAGTAGGGGTTAACAATTTCTCGTCTATGAATAAGCTCTGCCAGACCTTGTTCTGAATGTGCTAT
This sequence comes from Leptobrachium leishanense, assembly GCA_009667805.1. Lineage (NCBI taxonomy): Eukaryota > Metazoa > Chordata > Amphibia > Anura > Megophryidae > Leptobrachium > Leptobrachium leishanense. The sequence continues at coordinate 396,600,556 of CM019063.1, forward strand.
ATTGTGCATAACACCCTTTTTTTCTTAAATTCTATAATTTTCAGAACCTAGGAGCTATTAGGGTGTAAAAATAAGTGAATATTTATGTAGCATTTCCAGAGCACTGACCTTGGATATATGTAATAAAAATGTAAATGATGCTAAGAAACATTCACTTGTCAGCTTGTGCTGTGAAAAAGAGAAGCTCTGTGGTCACAAATTACATTTATTATGCACGGTTTCAGAAGTAATTTTGTTCATTTATTTTCTGTAGGGATGAAAGGTACATATGTACTGCTGAAACATATACAGGGTTATTCAAAGAGCACTGAAATTCCCCGCACATCGGGGAGTTAAATTCAGCATTCACCGCAGGGTCCCCGAAGCTCCCAAATGCATCTGAAAAACGGTGGCAACACCGGCACGAAACCGCTGAAAAAACATTGGATCGATCCAATAAGCCACCAAATAAACATTGAACGCACCCGATGATCCGCCACAAAACCGCTGAACGCATCCGAAAAAAGCAGACGATCCCCCGAACAGAGCACAGAACGGGTAAAAATCAAAAAAACACTGCGAGCTAAATTACAATCTTCACACAAACGTTTGCGCCGGTGCAAAAACCATTAACGCGTGGGGTAAAACCATTTGCGCCTAATCCCGTATTACATAGTCAGCGCAACAACCGCGCGCAATCGTCTACCGTGGGTGAACCTGCGCGAACCCTGCGTGACCTTACTGTACTGCGCGCGTCCTATACTTAACATTGTGAGCGCAAATGCGAATGTGCGCTGGTACGAGTATGGTATTACAATCTATTTCACGGTAATTACCGCATAGCCTTTGTGCGCATAATTTTAGGAATTCCTAAAAGCTGGTGTTAATGGCATATCTGAACAACCTGGCTAACCCGAAAAAAAAACAGCCCATAAAAAGGAATGCAGCAACATTATAATGGATGATGGCAGGTGTGTGTGTATTATTACTGTAGCATATGTGCTCATTTTGCATCATAGAAGCAGAACCCGTCTCCGATGCCTCTGGCAGACGCAATTCAGTTGCGTTTGATAGGTGTGTTTCTTCATTTTGATTGGCTGAATGCAGTGGCGTCACAAGGGGGGCGGGAGTGCGGCCGGGTGACACCACCCCCTAGGGTGAAACACAAAAAAAATATATATATTTTTTTTTTGTTACACAAAAATATTTTGCCAGGATACATTAAGATTTCTCTCATTTTCAAGTATGTCCTGGGTAGGCAAGGCCTAGGCTGGCACTTTCCAGGGGGTGGCAAAAAAACACCACTAAAGGGGATATTCACAAAGCAACGAAATGACGCAGACATTTCAGTGTTCTGTTTTTCCACGCACTTTGGGGAATCAAATTTTCCCGGTGAATTCACTGCAGGGTCCATGAAGTTCAGGGAATCAGCCACCGAATGCTGCCGCAAACCCATCACCCACTGTTTTAAAAAAAAATACTGAACGAAAATGTCTGGAATTTACATATAAGATCCTATGAATAATAATAAAAAGGTCTGTTACAGAAAAAAGAAAAAACTGCTATTAGAAAAAAAAATGCCTAAAAGATACTAATAAAAGAAAAATCGATAAATAAAGAGACTTTTTACTACAGATTAAAGGAATAACGGTTTATTAGATATTGGATAAAAACGGAATATTTTTAACATTGAAACCTATGGTGTTCGCCTGAATAAACCTGCTGAATGAAACCACCGGACATCAGGACATTTCTCTGCTGTTCGGTGTTCTCTGAACAGGTTAACCATTGCTTCTCTATGGGGACTTTCACTGCCTTCGAAGAAGCACTGTACTGCTGGCAGTTCGCCAAAATTTGTGTGTGAGCATATGAGAAAGCTCCACAGCAATAAACCTCACAGTAATGTGCGCCGTGTATGAGCATTCAGTGTTATATGGGAGTACTGAGTTATGAGTACGAGTAGTTAAAAAAAAGAAATCGTATAACTCTGGGGGGGGTGACACCATGAGTTACCGCACCGGGTGACACCAACCCTAGTGACGCCACTGGTTGAATGGGTGCAAAAAACAGCGCGCGCAAAGATTTTTGCACGAGACGGCACTGCGCCTGCATTTGTGTGCGTACTGTTTGCGTGCGCAATTGATCGGTGGAAGAAAAAAGCCGCGAGGATTGTAATTCCAGCGGTGATTTGTGCGCGCAAAAGTTTATCGCTTGGCACAAAGATTTTCGTTTTGCGCAAGGCTTTTTGCGTGAAGAATGGAATATAGCCCCGCAACTTTTAAAAGCTGTTTACAGTAAAAACTCACTGCTTGAAAATGACATATAAAGTCCTATGAATAATAATAAAAAAAGGTCGGTTATAGAAGAAAAAAGCTATTTAAAAAAAAAATATGTATCGGAAAAAAATATTTTGCTGAAAAAAATCCCGAAAAATGCCTAAATAGATCCTAAAAATTAAATAAAGTGACATTTTGCTTCAAATTAAAAGAATAAATGGTTTAATAAATCTTTAATAAAAACGGGTAATATATTTTACATGGAAATCTATGGGATCTATCTGATTAAAACCTCTGAATGAAACCACAGAAAATCAGGGCATTTTACTGAAATTTTGTTGCTGTACGGTGTTCTTTGAATAGATTAACCATTGCTTCTCTATGGGGAGTTCACTGACGCCGAAGATCGCCGTATTTCACTGGCAATTCGCCAATATTTGGGGAGCTGCCTGCTTTTTGAATAGCCGAATGGTTCAGAATTTGCACCATATGGGGAAATTCACAGTTCAGTGCAATTTCGGAGCCAATTCGGCTGTCTTTGAATAACCCTGTTAGTTTACAATTTTCCTGGGAGGTCTGGACGATCCATGGGGTCCTTTATATTAGTTGTCTAATGTTAAATTCATTAGGAGTGGATATTTCTATTTGTTGAGGGCACTGCTGTGTACAGTAATTGTAATAAGCAAAATAAAAGCTTTTCCTCTCCTCTTAAGTGCTCCCAGGTTTATTTTTAATGTTCGGTGCTTTGTACTTTAAACCATGCGCGTTAGCCCATTAAATGAGCCTCCACTGGTTCTTGAGATCCTATTGCTGGCACGCATCAAAGATAACTCAATATCATATTGCACCATAAAACCCTTCAGGTTCAAAAGAACCTGCAACGGCGATATGTTACAAGGGTCCATAATTAAAACCTGCAATGGACTGTGAAAGTGGATTAAAGGTTTCATTATATTTGTCACAAAACAGCGGTGAATTCTTTTTTGTATTGTGCTAACATTGTGTTTGTTACTTGTTAAAAAAGAAAAAATTATATATATAAAATAACATTCCTGATGTATGCAGCGATGCCTCCTCCTGGATGATGTTAAGTACTCATGATGCTTTAAAAGCATATTAGATAGTGGTCAACTTTAATAAATGATGATTTTAAAATAATTCTATTACAAGGATGGAATTTAGATATAATAACTATAAAAGTCCTCAAAGATCATGGATGTTATTGTAAACAAATCTGAAATGTGCTCTTTATACCTATTGTCTCAATTATCTTGAATATTTTTTAGATTAACCCTTTCAAGTTAACTCAATTTTGCATAGTAATACATTGTAAAGCAATCATTACCATATCAAAACCTCCCGCAGGACCCGAGCCCTGTCCATCTGTATTGATTTCTTTCCTTCCTTGTGTCTGCAGTAGCTGGGGGTGACAGTGTTACAGAATGGAATGTCACTCAGCCCGGCCCTCCCCTCAGCTCACAATGCAGGGGGAGGAGAAACTCAGTCGCACATGCTCAATGCATTTTTATGCCTTCCAGAGATACACACTGATTAGTTAGATCAAAGTGTCTCCTGCGGTAAGTGCGGAAAAGCAGGTAGAAAAGCAGGAAAAAATATCATGTTTACTTGCTTTTAATGCCGCTATGTATGTCCCTTTAAGGATGGGTACAATGAAACTGCAGTTATAGCGTTACCCAAAAATGAGGCAGTAGTCTGTGATGGGGTAAAACTGACAGACTTTAATGAAGCAAATATATACAAAGCAATGAGGAGAGCTCCTGGAGACCAATGGAAAGTGATTGACAATTTTTTTTTTCTAGACATCCATGTCCCTTTAAGCTTCACTTAAGGGCGAAAAAGGCATGAATGTTTGCTGGTGGAAGAACGGATGTGCTGTGAGTTCGTGGCATTAGCAGATGTAGTCCAATGGGGTGCTGAGATCTTATACAGGCTTAGTGTATTTTACTATAAAATTCTTTGCAATCAGAGCCGGACATAGATAACTGAAAAATATTCATAATTACTCTTGCAATTAAAGGGACACTACCATCAAAAAATGAAAGAATCCACATAAAAATGTAAGCTTAGGCACCATCCCCCTTGGTGGGTCAACAGAGTAGAGGTCTCTTGCTGTGCAGCCCCAATACTCAAAACAATAAAATAAACTCCGGATACCACAACATTAATCCAAGTGGATTTTTTCCAAAACCAAGTAACAACAACGACGTTTCGACCACAACTGGTCTTTGTCAAGCCTAATTCAAAAATGTCATGAACAGGAAATAAATAGCATCACAGATCAATTAACAAACAATCAATCAATTATTGCAAACGGTCTGTGCATACTAACCCAGTGATTAAAAACATATATGTCCATAAGCTGGTTCTTTTATTAACACATTAATTCACATCATCTTTATTGCAAAAAGAATTATTATTCATATATTAACTATAGTATATACCAGATAATGGACATGAGTACGCCAATAGATCTATGTGGGTGAGACCACACAAAATGATTGTTTGTTAATTGATCTGTGATGCTATTTATTTCCTGTTCATGACATTTTTGAATTAGACTTGACAAAGACCAGTTGTGGTCGAAACGTCGTTGTTGTTACTTGGTTTTGGAATAAATCCTCTTGGATTAATGTTGTGCTATCCGGAGTTTATTTTATTGTTTTGATCAAAAAATGAAAAGCTGTTACTTTGTTTATTGTACTCATATCTTTTTTGGTTACTACTATTAACCACTGTAGTTCTAAGATCACTTTAACTTGATCTGCTTCAGCCGTGGCAGGGGTCTAAGATAAACAGCTAGGACATCATCATCATGTCTCCCTAATTTAGACACAGTCCCTCCTGTCCTTTAGCAGCAGTAGCACTTTTTAGCCAGCAGATGGAGCCACTGCCCGTCAAATACTGCATACTGTGTGGGAATTTACTGTAGGGATTCTACTACAGGTTTATGATTTAGATTTACTGTTTGGCTACTGTAAAATGGTTTTCCATAAACCACTGGTTCCTGACTATGTTTTTATGGAAAAAGACTTGCTCATGAAGGGGTTAAACATAGAGAAGCATCAACTCTTGACTCACACTTTAGACTCGGTATAAGTTATACTGATATATGTAACTTTTACAGTGTGTAGTGATCATGAATGATTTGTGTCATAAATTATCATATTTTAATATTAACTGATTGTCATACCAAAGAAGGAACACTAGGGGTAGTGTGTAGGCTTTTTTGTCCTGTGTGGCATTCTGTGATGTCATTAAGCCAGCCTACTTTAGAGAGGTTTACCTATTGGTGACTCCCACTGGGAATAAAAGGGGTCTGAATCAAACAATTAGCTCTCTTTTGCTGTGTGTACCTTGCGATGCTGACCATGAGAACTCTTCTCAGCCCCCCCCCCCCCCAGCCAACAGCTGGGGCCTAGTAAGCTTGTTTTCATTTCATGTCTGTATTGTTTAGTATTGTTGTTTTGTTTGCTGTACTGTGTGATATGACTATTCCATGCTTGTTAGTTCGTTAGTCTATTTTGTTAGTTACTGTAAAATATGTTATAAACTGTTAATATAAATTGCCAAGTAAATTGTCAATTCATATTGCACTGTTTTCTCTGTGTTTTTCTTACGTATATTCGACTATAATACCCAAAAGAATAATAAATATTATTGTTGCAATTTAGGGCCTTAATTAGTGCAAATTAATTCAATGATTAATGTTGGATTTAATCCACAAACGAAACAGTGTCTCCAGCATTTGTTTTTCCATATGGTACAGGTACAAACACGTCTGCAAGACCAGTGTAATCTGACGAGTAGTCAGATCACTAGTCACTAAACCAATTGCAAAGAAAATAAATTATTTTATTGCTCTAGCCGCATTACACATATTTTGCATTATTATAATTTGTGAGTTTAACCCTTTCGCTGCGGATGACGTGTGGGACACATCCTCATTTACTCCCGCAATATGCGGAGGACGTGCCCCACACGTCATCCGCTTTGCAGGAGCCCCAGCGGAGATACTCACCCCTCTGTCCGGGGTCCTGCGGGGGTCTGACTTCAGCGTCCTTAGACGCTGAAGTTAAGCCCCTCCCGACGTAAATGATGTCATCGCATCATGCGCGATGATTTCATTTCCAGACGACCCCCCGGCAATGCAGGAAGATCGCCTGGTAGTGAGGGGGGATTCATTCGGATCCCTCTCCCTCCCGATCGGGAAGGAGCAGTGCCACAAGCCAGGCACCGCTTAAAAGGGGAGAGTCTCCCCTTTTAAGCGGTGCCTGGCTTTAACCCCTCAGGCACTAGGTAGCATTCAGAGCCTTGAGGCGCCGAAGTGCGGCCTAGCTCCGGTGGGGGCCGCCATCTTGGATGGCCACCATCTTGGATGGCGGCTCCACCCCCGGGTCCCCCCTCGCTGCCCGACGTCATTGCACATAGTGTGATGACGTCAGATAGCCGGGGAACCCCTAGCTGCCTGGGGATTTCCCAAGGAAATCCCCTGGTGGAGATAAGGGGTTCCTTTGAACCCCTTATCTTCAGAACCATGGCAGCTAGGGGGTCATGGAGCCTGGGCCTGAGCTTGGCCTTTCGAATGATACCCAACATGACTAGGTATAAAGTTGAAAAATAAATAAAATAATAATAAAAAAAATATGTTTTCTTTTTGTGTGTTATTTTTATTAATGCAGCAATATTGTTCACATTTCAATTATAATGTGAACAATGATGCTGCACTAATGATTTTTTTCTATGGGGTGCGTTTGCTAAAAATCACGTAATTCCCCCCAAAAAATGTAACAAGTCCCCATTTCTAATTTTTGTGCAAGCGCTCCCTATAGAAAACATAACCGCAAATGTTCATGTGATAAAATGTGAAAAAAAAACACTTTACACGCTGCAGATGATTAAAAATTCTAATTGTATTGCATTTTTTGTTATAATATACAGGCATGACATGACGTGTACATATAATAATGATATATTATGAATCTGCCGGAAAGAAAGTTATATAATATGTCTGGGTCGTATAATAAAATGTGACTTCAAATCGCGTTTAAACATGATGAGCGAAAGCGGTAAAAATGAGCTCAGCACACAGCGGTGAAATGCCTCAGCAGTGAAGGGGTTAAGCAATTGTTTTTGTAAAGTGTTACATAGAAGAATAGATCATATCAACAGATTTTCAAAAATCTGTTTCACAAATACTATATCAAAAGGGTGTGTTAATTTCACTAAACCAATTCTATTTCTCCTGTTCTGTATTGAACATTTCTATGGTTTAGACTATCTAATTACATATGATGTGTCATAATAGAATGCATGCCTTTTAAAACACAAATACATTACGATTGAATTCCATATGGTAGTGCTTTGTAAATTAACATGTACGTGTATCCTGAGGTGTTTTTTAATTACAGTAGCATTATCAGGCACTGTCTGTATACGCAAGACATACGCAAGACATACACAAGTACTCCAAATGCATTTACTTTTTTGGAAACTTTGACTAGTGTTAGGAAGCATTTCCATTCCAGCAGCTGCGAGAATAAAGGTGTAAAAATATAAAGTTACAGTTATATACAGTATGCTTCAGGCTATAACCCTTGCTCAGTTCTCCTGCTGTAGGCTATGGGAAGGAACTACTTTTGTCAGAGCCTGATACTTGTTTAATACATATAACCTCAGTAAATACATCGGGCTCTATTACAATCTTCGTGCAAAAACGCTTGCGCAAAGCGTGAATTTGTGTGCCAAGCGTTAAACGTTTACGAGCGTAGATCACCGCTGGAATTACAATCCTCGTGCGTTTTTTTTCATCCATCGATCAATAGCGCGCGTAAACCGGACGTGCACAAATGCTCGCACAGAACTGTTGCATGCAGAAATCAGTGTGCGCATTGTTTTTTTCTCACGATTCAGCCAATCAGAAATGCGCCTGCCAAAGTCAATCTGCGCATATATGCTGCATCAAAAAAAAACACGCAGAACTTCTCAATTTTATTGTTTGGGTATGTGTAGAATGTGTAACTATACTTTGTTGCTTTTTTTTTTTTGGGCTGGTGTATTTGGTTTCGGCCAGGTTGTTCAGATTTGCCATTAACACCACAGCTTTTAGGAGTTGCTAAAACTATGCACGCAAAGGCTGTGCGTTAAATCCTGCACATAGATTTTAATACCATCCGCGTACCAGCGCACATTCGCGTTTGCGCTCACAATGTTAAGTGTAGGACGCGTGCAGTACAGTACGCTCGCAAAGGGTTCACACAGGTTCACCCCCGGTAGACGATTAAGCGCATTTGTTGCGCTGACAATGTAATACGGCATTCGGTGCAAAGGGTTTTACCCCCCGCATTAATGGTTTTTTGCACCGGCGCAAACATTTGTGCGAAGATTGTAATTTAGCCCATCATGTTTTCACTATAACTATCACTATAGACACTGTGTTTAAATTATTTTGAATTCAATACACACAAACTACATAAACTAATATGGACAATATTGTATACCTCCTCTTCGACATTCGGTGCTGCTAGGTTTTGAATTCACCTGGAACTTGAACCTAAAGCAAGATGGTGCCATAGCTTTACATCTATGTACATATTACTGTATAATATTTGCTTGTTTTCTGTATGGGAAGTGGCTTCATGCCTAAATATCCTAAGACATGCCTCATCAAGCCAAGGCTCAGGTCCACATAAGTTACAGTGATTCTGCCTTCTATGGTTTACATACATACACTATTACACTATGGATCCGTGGGCTCTTGTTTCTATTCAGAGAGCTCACATGGATCTCAGACTGCTGGAGTAGATCACAAGGCAGATTCACAAATCAATACATTTGGTTTGAGTCCCTGACAAAACCCACGAAGATAGACTGGTAGTATAGAGTCACCTAAGGGCTCCATTCTGTGTGCGTGCATTTATGTATTATATGTCACACTCAAATTCATCACAGAGTATACTACACTAAAAGACCTTAGGGGTTATTCAGAGAGAGACGATTTGACCCCAAAATTGCACTGAACAATGACTTTCCCCATACGCTGCCATTTCGTGGCCATTCGGCTATTCAGAATGCAGGCAGTTCGCCAAATTTTGGAAAATTGCCTGCAAAATACAGTGCTGTTCGACGGTAGTGAAATCCCCAGAGAAGCAATGATTCAACACTAAACAGCAGTGAAATGTCAGTGAAATGCCCTGATGTTCTGTGGTTTCAATTGACAGATTTAGGCTAGGGTCAGACGAACGCAGTATTAACGTGCGTTTAGCCGCACTTAATCACGGCCGTGCTAGCAGAAAATGACGTCCAATGCTGGGTAGCATACGAAGAACGGCCGCACGAAAGTGCGGCCGCGCAACACAAGTGGCAAACGAACGCATTTTTTTGAGAACCTCAAACCGCTAGTACTGACGTGCAGAGTGCGCTGCGTCCACATAGCGGCATGTGTGTTTGATTAGGAGATGTCAGACGCTGCTCATGTCCGGCCAACATATATCGTCCAGACACCCAAAGTTTCCTGGTTTGGATCCGTAAAAAATCTCGGCCGTAATTGCGCATCGTATGACCGCTATCGCGTATTACGAGAAAAAATACGTCCATTAGTTTAGACGCACTTTTTGATGGTCGACGCGAAAAATGCGTTCGTCTGACCCGTAGCCTAAATCAGACGAATCCCATAGGCTTCACTATTAAAAATATTCCCATTTTTATTCAATATCTATTAAACTGTTTATTCTTTTAATCTACAGCAAAAAGGCTTTTTATTATTTTTTTAAAATAGATTTTTTAGCCATCTTTTGGGATTTTTTCACAATTTTTTTTTCCCGTTTTTTATTAAATAGCGTTTTTTTTCTTTCTGTAACAGACCTTTTTATTATTATTCATAGGATTTTATATGTTAATTCAAGACATTTTTGTCCAGTAGTTTTTTGGCAAACAGCTTTTCAAATTTGAAGCTTTCAAACTTTTTCTTTTTACCTCGTTCGGCTTGTCTGCTTTTTTCTGGTGGCTGGTCAGCCCTGTGTTCGGCAGGTCATCGGCTTTTTTTCCAGACGTGTTCAGTGTTTTTTTCAGCATTTTTTGAGGTGGATTTTCGGATGTGGTAGGTGGATTTTCCCTGCACTTCGGAGACCCTGTGGTGAATGCTGAAGTGCGGGAACGAGAGAGCACTGAAATGTCGGTGACATTTCGGTGCTCTCTGAATAACTCTTTGTTTATCTTTTTCTTTCTTTGTATATTTTTCCTTCAAGTATTTATATTGAACAAAGAATAGGTTCACTTATTATTGGAAAGAAGCTAAAAGCCTAAGTATTACATTTTATATGTTGATTAGCCTGTATCAAACATAATTTTATTTAATTCCCAAGTGACAATTATCTTTCTTGACTACCTCTTTCCTTAAATATGGGGAATATTCAGGATAACAGGTCATGTATTGTTTATTGTATATAATCATGTTACTTAGAAATGCAGCAGCAGATATTTAATTTCAGTTAAAAATTTTGAGAAATGTTTTGCATGCAACGCAAATTTCGAAAGTGGTTTTATTATGAAGTAGAAATTTACAGACTCCATAGTATAGTAGGTGGTCAAAATTCTATTCTGTATCCTTGAGAATTACATTGTTTTGAAATATAGATTTCAGGCTGGGAATAAAACTGTTGCCAAGATACAGTTGCATTGCAATTAATCAGTCAAAGAATCCCTGTGACCTGTCAGCAGTGGATGGAGAAAGCTCCTCTGTAGAATTTGTGAAAATACTTCAACTCAACATGTTGGGGTTTTTTTGTGTCATTTTTGATGTTAAGAGCAACTGTTTTCCCAAATGAATCGCATTTTCCAAACCAGCGCCAGAGATTGTTAGAGAGAGGTGCTAGAGCAACATATAAATTATGTATCATACATACCTAGCATTTTCACAAATGTAAGCTGATCCACTGTGTGAAATAAGTGGTAGAGCATAACAATTTAGCCCCCCTTTTATAATTGGGCAGATGCTGCTGAGTGACAGCATCTTCCTAGTTATTTATTTATTTTTTTTAGACTAGATGTAAATACTTACCTTTTCTCCTTCAGCATTTGGCTGCTCCTCCTCTTCAACTAAAGGCTTCCAAAATGTGGAAGTCCCTGCAGCATATTACATAATTTATGTAGTGTATGTAACATGCATAGCGTAAGTACCGGCTGGGTGGAGTAGAGGTAACATCACTGCTCTGCATGGGCTCGATCCCAGCAAGAGCACCTCTCCAGTAAGTGTCCTTGGGCAAGACACCTAACGGTACAGACTCGCTACCCAGGACATACTTGAAAACGAGAGAAATCTCAATGTATCCTTCCTGGTAAAATCCTTTCTCAAAAAAAGTGCTTTGCAAATTGCGTATCAAACTTGCGTACTTTCAGATGCAAGTTATGCAGCACATGCAAATAATGGATTGTTTTGTGTTGTGCGCATAAAGCTGCTGACATCATCAGCCCATGTTGGTACCCAGCATGTGGGATATTTAGATCCTGTCTGTTGAGTGACAGCTTTGTGGGTGGAGGAAACTCTTCCGCTTCACACAGCAATATTAGAAAAATGGGACTGGGTGGAGGGAAAGCGAGGAGGGGAGGGGCACTCCAGCCTGACCATTTAATTAGATAATGTGGTTAGGGTGTTAGCCTGTTCCTTTAACTAGTCATTGAATTGCTCTTGCTAATAAGTTCCCTATCCACTAATGTTTCTTAAGAGAATACCCAAAATATTCAATGGTGATTTCAATAGACTCTCTGGTCACTTTTCATGATGAATTGTCTGGCACAGTTTATCACCCCTATGCCCGCTCAGGAAATACTCTGTGTGCTTTGAGACGTGGATCCCAACTTCTTGCGAAAAGACATAAACCGTTTGTAAATATGTATTTCTTGCTAGTAACATGCCTATGTATTCTCACCCTAAAATATGAGCTGTGCTTGTTAATGTATATATCATATAAGGGGTTATTCAGAGACCACCGAAATGTCACTGACATTTTGGTGCCCTCTCGTTTCCCGCGATTCCCTGCCCTTCGGGGAATCAAAGTTCCCCACCCTGTGGTGTATTCAGCAAGCACCGCTGGGCTCCCGTAGTGCAGGGAAAACCCGCCACAAACCCGCCGCAATTCCACCGAAAACCCTGCCGCAACAACCACGTCGAACACGCTGGAGAAATCCGAGGAGCCACCGATCACAGCTCAGAGCAGCCACCGGAAAAAGACGACTAGCAGACAAACGGGGTAAAAAAAAAAGTATGTTTGAAAATTTCAAAATTGAAATGCTGTTCGCAAAAATACTACTGAACGAAAATGTCTGGATTTTAAGGTCCTATGAATGATAATAAAAAGGTCGGCTACAGAAACATGAAAAAAAGATTTTAAAAAAGTTCCGAAAAATGCCTGAAAGATCCTACAAAATCTATAAATAAAGACACTTTTTACATCAGAATAAAATATTAAATGATTTATTAGATATTGAATTAAAGCGGGAATATTTTTAACATTGAAGTCTATGGGGTTCGCCTGAATAAATCTGCAGAATCAAACCACTGCACAGCAGGGCACTTCGCTGACATTCCTCAGCTGTTCGATGTTCTGTGAATAGATGAACCATTGCTTCTCTATGGGGAATTTCACTGCCCTCGAACAGGCACCGTACGTGCAGGAAATTCTTCAAAATTTGGCAAATTGCCTGCTCTCTGAACAGCCGAATGGCCCTGAAACGTCCCCGTACACTGAATTTCCGTGTCCGGTTACATTCGGTGACATTTCAGATCTTTCTGAATAACCCCTATAGTGTATACTGTAATGTCTATTCTATATACATAGAAACATAGAAAAATGTCGGCAGATAAGAACCTTTCGGCCCATCTAGTCTGCCCAATTACATGGATACTTTACCTGGATTTATCTTTTGTTTAGGATAGCCTTATGCCTATCCCATGCTTGCTTAAATTCAATCACTGTTTTGGCCTCTACCACTTCAACTGGAAGACTGTTCCATGTATCCACCACCCTCTCAGTAAAATAATGCTTTCTGATGTTACTTTTAAACCTTTGCCCCTCTAATCTAAGACTATGTCCTCTTGTTTTGCTACTTTGTTTCCGTTTAAATATACTCCCTTCCTCTACCTTGTGGATTCCCTTTACGTATTTAAATGTTTCTATCATATCTCCTCTGTCTCGTCTTTTCTCCAAGCTGTACATAGAACATACCATATACCATAGTCAGAATTCAAAACTGCTAAGTGTGTTCAATTAGGGAAAATGGAAAAGATGTTTCTTCTTTCTGAATTGTGAAAACTACAATTGTATCTAAATTCTTCAAAATCCATTCAATTCTATATCTTGGGACTAAGCACCAAAGTGTGACTAAATGTAAAACAATATATATTTTTGTGGCAGTGATTCTTATACAGAAACTGATGAACTAAACCATTGTCGCACAACTGCATAACTTGTACTTTTAAAGTTCTTTATCCAAAAATAGTAAGTGCCCTAGGATTTTAGTTCACACTTCTTAATTTATGTGTCGGAGCAACATAACAAGTTTTGACACAGTTAATAAATTCAGTGCAAATTAATCATTTTTTAAATATTCTAAATATTTTTGTCTTTGAAAATTTCTGTTCTTGAATCCTATAATACTTGAAATAAGCTCAACTCCAACACAGATAAACTCATTGGGTTTGTGAAAATAAAAAAAATAAACAAAACCATATACTGTATATTGTATTTTGGATAAAGATAATCGCTGACTCTTTTCCCCCAAATCTTTTGTCTAGCTTTATACCATATGGTAATGGTTGTTATTATTATTCTTTATTTATAAAGCGCCAGCATATTCCGCAGCGCTGTACAATAGGCACAGTATAGACAGGGTTACAATACAATACATTGAACAACATTTGACAAACCAGTACAGGAGGAGATGAGGGCCCTATTCCTTAGCTTTTGCATACCTTCCCCGTTAGTGGGACATTACGGGCAATATTACAATCTTAATGCTAACGTTAGGGCTCAGCTGTGTTAGCGTTAACGTTAAGTGACCCTAGCGCGGGCCGCCCATATTACAATCTGAATGCTAATGGGATAAAAAATTGTTAATGCATCAGGGATAGAGCTCGCTTCCGCCATCTTACTGTACTTTGCGCTCCCTATACTTAACATGGGGAGCGCAAAGAGTAATTAGCGTTAGGATTACAAAGTCCTAACGCTAATTATGCCCTGCTGAGGTTAACTGAAACACATGGAGTCCTATTGACTCGAGGAGATACTCATGGCAGTGCTTTAGCTCTGCTGCAAGTATCTAGGGGCTTAGCGCTGCATTATGGGGTAGGGTGCTGAAACAGCGCCTGCCACGTAATAGGGTTCTAAAACAAGGATGCTAAGGAGAAACCTCACAAACCTCTCCCTTTCTCACTGTAAGTTTACAGGGTATCCATCAGCCTATCCTTAAACATGATCAGGCTGTGATAATCCATTTTAGGCAATACAAGAGCTCATAAATTGTGGGTAAGCAGGGCTGTAAATATGCTAGCGTACAAATCCACTAAAAGTACCACCACACCCAATATTTGAGCATGTGTATAAATACACAGACTTTCACCAATATATCCACTTTGGCCTTGCAACAGTCAAATACCATCCATTCCAATTGCATACCTTCTAGAGTACATATACCTGTGTGGGGGTTAGTCAAAGAGCACCAAGAATCTCACTTCTTGCAACTGTAACAAATGCTGGCATTTCACAAAACGGAAATCTAAACAGTAGCAGAAGTGAACCTCTCCTGATGCTGGTTGGATTTCTCTCTTGTGAAAAGCCACTGCTTGTCACCATTGCAACAGCTGTGAGCTTCGCTAGTGTTCTCTACTTCACCTAACACCAGTGCTCTCCTGAATAATCTCCTATATAAAATTCAGTACCATCATAAAAAGGTTACCAGTGTTAACTTATTCTCTTTGGTTTTCCCTAAGGCTAGGGTCAGACGAGCGTGATTTCTACTGACTGTACGTCCGTGCAGTACGGACATCGTCAGTACGGATGACGCAGTAGTGGTCACACAGTCCGTTTTTTCACTGAAGTTATTTTTGACGGATGTAGGAGGGAAAAATAAATTACAATGAAAAAACATTCTGTCCGTCAAAAATGCTGGACGTATAAATGCAGTCCATCTGACCATGCTCCATCACTCACACACAAAGCTATGCGGACGTTGTGGACGTGGCGCACTCCGCACGTCCGTTCTAGCAGTATTACGTTCTTGCCTAACCTGCGTCCGTTTGCAGCGTCCGTCATGCGTCCGCAGTTCAGTGCAGACGTACTTCATGTGTCAGGCTCCAATGGACTTTCTTTCATGCTATCACGGACGTACTTTTAGGAGCAATCACGGACGTGAACACTACGCTCGTCGGACAGCAGCCTAAGTCACATAGCCAAAGCTAGACACAGTAATGTTTTTGGATTATGCGGGAAGCACATGCGGTGTATGTGTGTGTGACACAAAACTAGGAAAAGTAATACAATGTGAGCAGGATGTTACTTCGCTGCAGAGGGATTTAGATAGATTAGGGGACTGGGCACTTAAATGGCAGATGAAATTTAAAGTAGATAAATGTAAAGTTATGCACTTTGGAGTGAAGAACACGCAAGTAATTTATACCCTAAATGGTACGGAGTTAGGGAAATCCAAGCAGAAGAAGGATTTGGGAATAATCATAGATTTCAAACTAAGTAACAATGTGCAATGTCAAACAGCAGCCGCCAAGGCCAGCAAGGTACTGGCATGCATTAAAAGGTGAGGGGAAACATAATTTTGCCTCTGTATAAATCAATGGTCAGACCGCACCTTGAATATGCCGTGCAATTTTGGGCACCTGTCTTAAAAAAGGATATTATAGTGCTAGAAAAAGTGCAGAGACGGGTGTCTAAATTAATAAGGGGAATGGAAGGTTTAAGTTATGAGGAAAGACTAACAAGCTTAAACCTGTTTAGTTTAGAGAAACGGCGCCTTAGAGGGGATCTGATAACCTTATATAAATATATACGGGGCCATTATAAACCATTGTCTGATAACCTATTAATTAAGAGGACTATACACAGGATACAGGGTCATCCATTTAGACTGGACGAAAGGAAATTCAGCCTAAAGCATAGGAAGGGTTATTTTACGGTGAGAACAATAAAGTGTTGTGGAATTCTCTGCCTGTTGAGGTGGTTGGGTCAGAGACTGTACAGAGACTTTTAAAAAACGACTGGATGACTTCCTGCAGACACAGAATATTAAGGGTTATAATATTGAATATGTGGGTAAAAGCTTCTTGATCCAAGGAGAAATCTGACTGCCATTCTGGGGTCAAGAAGGAATTTTTTCCCAGTATGTTGCATATTGGCAAGCATTTCAGACTGGGTTTTTTGCCTACTTTTGGATCAACAGCAGTAGGTGATGTGTGAGAGGCTGAACCCGATGGACGCATGTCTTTTTTCAGCCTATGTAACTGTGTGTGTGTGGCGAGACCCCAACAAACACGAAAAAGAGGAAATTTAACGTTTCCAGCAAATGCCTTCAAAATCCAAACAAGCTGTTTAATTAAATCCAATTCTATAATTTTAGAGGAAGTATAGAATTAATTTTTAGAGAGTGTTTAAGGGACTAAAAAAAAATATGTGTAAAAATATGAAGTGTTTAGAGATTCCAGGCCCAGTCTGGCCATCTGGCACACCAAGCAAATGTTTTTTTGGCCCCAGTCTGTCCCTAAGAGATTCTGTACTCGTATAAAGATTAGTGAGAGGTATGTTTTTAAGTAGCGAATATAGCGCACAATAAAAAGCAAGTCACATTTTTATACTTTCATTGGTAATATTGTTTCAATTGTGTTTATCGTTACAATTTAATATTATATTGTAAAGAAATAAAACTAAAAATCAAATCGACATGAGGCCTAAGAATCAAAGATTAGATAGATAAAATAACCATAGAGGCAGGAGATCAAAAATTTGCTATGTCTTATTTATTATTTGATCAGGTCTTATGTTGACATGGGTTTTAAATTTTACAGTGTTATATTAAACTGGTTAAGAAAGCTGAACAAGTCCAAAGAGATATTATGTATAAGATTATATTTAGAAATGGAATAAAAGTATTAACAGTGGACTGTTTAGGGTTCAGATAAAGTTAAAGACAAAGATTATGTCGATCGGTGTCCTGAGATCGAGTATACTCAATATGGCCTAATTCTGGAGCAATGCAAAGGAATGCAGTTTATTGCAAATGGGCTGCAGAACATTCCCCTGAAACTTTAACACATAACAGCTGGGGTCTTGAAATCATTTGAAAAGCTTTGAGATGTATTTTTCCTTCAGGGAGCCACAGAGATCAATCTATAATGTAACTGTAGTAGCCTTTTTTGTTCAGTAGATGGAGCCATCTGCCTTTCAAAAAGGGCTTAACTACAGTGGGCCAAATTTACGGTGTGGGAAATGGAAAGTGATTTTCCATAAAACCACTGGTTCATGCCTGTGGTTTTATGGGAAATCAGTTTTAATGAAGGGAATCGATAATAATATATACTCTTAAAACTACTGTTGTGCAATGGCAGCTTTTTGCTCCTTATCGTTGCACCCTGAGGTGAAAATGTGGAATATCTTTGGAATGTCCTGTTAGTATATTATGTGCTACATCAAAAAGAGTCATTAGATCTAGAATCTTACATCAATGTGCCGTTGAATTAGTTAAATTTGTGTTATTTTTTTGTGTTCATAAACTTTTCTAAGAACTAAACCTGTCAAAACACATGTCTTGGCTTAATTGAGATACTGTGTTAGGACAATGTAAAAACATATACGACAGATCATATTGATCAACTCTAGGGCTGGGTTCACACCCGGGCGTAGCGCTGCGTCGCGCAATACGCACGTTTTTTTACGCGCGATCGCGCATACAAAAAACGCGCAAACGCGCATTGCAGCACGTTCGCGGCTATGATATGGCCGCGAACGCGCTGCTGTATGCCCGAAAAGAAGCTCCCGAACGTCTTTTTGGGTCGGCTGTTTTAATGCGCGTTCCTGCGTGCTTTAAAACGCTTAGGTCTGAACGGGGCCCATAGCAAAGCATGGGATTTCCCCGTTCACGCGTTTTAAAGCGTGCACGAACACGCGTTAAAACGGCTAAGGTGTGAACGGGGCCTAAAGTTCTGTCTCTGGAATGTGGCAACATCAGATTCACAGCAAAAAGCTTTAATCAATATCGTGCTCAACTGTATTCTGAGCATTGTATTGAGAGACTTTTACAGAGCTCCAGGAGACAGAACATGTGTGTGTTTTTATCTGGATATTAATATTCGCTCCACAGGCATAACAAACACAGGACTTAAGCTCTTCTTAACAGGAAATACTCGGCATATTGTAAACACATTGTATTTTTGTGGGAGATCTCAGCCGCAAAAAGCAGCGAACTCACATTACCATTTTGGATATGGCTGTTTTCGTTTAAAAAATATGGTTATTCCAGATATTGGGCACATGAGCTAGCAGCAAAGCAGCCCAGTATGTATCTTGAAGGCTTTGGTTCAAGTGGACAGCTTGGGATCTGCCTCTGTACCCTCTGCCAAGTGGTGGGAGGAAATTGCTATTTATAGAAAAGGAAGTTAAAAAGTTATTAAAACTCAATGAAAATTGGATTACAAAACACTAATTAAAAAAACAGGTATAAAATCGTTACGTTAATACCATGTATTACAAGATTTCTGGATAACTCTGTTTGCTTTTGTTAACAACACCTTCTAACATTATAGTAACACTCGCCCTTGCCAAAGCTTACATATTCTTTGGATATGTTCTAATTAACCATTTAATTGCATACATTAGCAAACTGTTACTATGAGACTCCAGGAAACAAAAGAAAAGAAAAAGCTATGGATTTCTCAGTCAGCCACAACCATTTAAAATACGTAAAATGATCATGGAGGCTAGGGTGTCCCTTTTTAAATAAGCAGGGCACGCATGGTTGTGCTGGTTGTTCCTTGCACACATTAATCGTTCATGTTGCATTAACCCAGTGTATTTACTATAGGGATTATTCAGAGATGTTCGAAATGTCGCCGAAATGTAACTGGACACTGAAATTCAGCGTACGGTGACATTTCAGGGCCATTCGGCTATTCAGAGAGTAGGCAGTTCGCCAAATTTTGGCGAATTGCCTGCGCGTACGGTGCTGTTCGACGGCGGTGAAATCCCCCATAGCAAAGAAATGGGTCATCTATTTAGAGAACACTGAACAGCAGAGAAAAGTTGCCGAAATGCCCTGCTGTTCGGTGGTTTCATTCGACAGGTTTATTCAGGCGAATCCCATAGGCTTCAATGTTAGAAATATTCCCGTTTTAATTCAATATCTAAAAAAACGTTTATTATTTTATTCTGCAGTAAAAAGTCTATTTACAGATTTTTTTTTAGGATCCTTTAGGCAATTTCAGGATTTTTGCGGCACAATTTGTTTTCCATTTTTTTAAAAATATTTTTTTCATTTTTCTTTAACAGACCTTTTTATTCTTATTCCATTCATAGGATCTTATATGTATATTCCAGACATTTTCATTCAGTAGTTTTTTTCGCAACAGCGTTTCAATTTTTAAACTTTCAAGCATACTGTTTTTTTTTTTTACCCTGTTCGTCGGCTTGTCGGCTTTTTCCGACGGCTGCTCTGCGCTGTGATTAGCGGCTCATTGGCTTCTTCCGGCACGTTAGGTGGGGTGTGGCAGTTTCTGTGGGTTTTCAGTGAGTGTTCGGTGAGTGTTCGTTGGGTTTGCGGTGGGTTTTCCCTGCACTCCGGGGGCCCTGCGGTGCTTGCTGAATACACTGTAGGTTGGGGA
This sequence comes from Leptobrachium leishanense, assembly GCA_009667805.1. NCBI lineage: Eukaryota > Metazoa > Chordata > Amphibia > Anura > Megophryidae > Leptobrachium > Leptobrachium leishanense. The sequence continues at coordinate 396,620,704 of CM019063.1, forward strand.
ACTTTGATTCCCCGAAGAGCAGGGAAGCACAGGGAACAAGAGAGCACCGAAAATGTCATTGATATTTCAGTGCTCTCTGAATAACCCTGCATATGTTTGAAAAGAACGGAACAATAGATAAGGGAGCAATCCAGAGATATTTGTATTGTTCGTAGTATTCTTCTATTTCAAAAGCATGGTATGAAAATTAAATTCTTTGCTGATAAACTGCAAACTTTTTTGGTCGGCTTAACAGACATAATAAAAAAATCCCTGATTCTAATTCAAATTTTCTATTAACAGGACATCATATTGACTAATTATATCCTATAAATCTTCAATTCTTCATTTTACTTGGATGGCAGTTAAATATTTTAAGAGTCATAGGAGATCTTTGATTAAATCTCTTTGAGCTATACAAAGCTTCATTATTAAAGCCATCCATTTCTTGGCATGATCACTTAAAGTCTGATTAAGGTCTGAATCCTATTTTATCTAAAATATATCAGATATTTGCTAGTAGACTTGTGCGATTTGGTTCAGACCAAATATAAATTTGGCTGGATATTCGCAATTCAGAAGCATCTGAATTCCAAATTGCCAATTCGATTTCAAAATAAATTTTTTGAATCCATACAAAACATCCCAAATATAGGCCTCAATTTAACTATATTACTTACAAAAAAGTGTCTCGATCCTCATTCTCCCACACACACAATTATGGAATAACCTCCCAGACGCCATCAAATCATCCCCCAGTCTTAAGTCACTCGAGCTCCCTATTAACATTAGGGATGAGCCGAACACCCCCGTGTTCGGTTCGCATTCGAACTTGAACAATTTCAAAAGTTCGAGTTCGAACACGAACCGAACTCAATGCAAGTCAATGGGACTCAAAAGTTAGATTTTTAGAGTGCCCTGCAAGAGGGCATATATGCAAGATATTTGCCATAAAAAGTGTATTTCGGTCCGGGTAGTGCCCTGGGGGACAGGAAACCAGGACAAAAAGTAAAAAAACTTTTTTAAAGGGACAGTGAGTTTTCCATGAAATAAGGGTTAAAAATAAAAACGAAAAATTCCTTCAAATATCGTGCCTAGGAGGTACCCATAACCTACCCGTGAAGTGACGGATTGAGACCCCCACAATTGCTGGTGGCAGTGAGAACACAAAGATTACAACAATTCCCAGATATTTTGTTGAAATGAGACCCCCAAAATAGTTGGTGGCAGTGAGAACACACACTAACACAACAATCTCCTCTCAAACACGTGCTGAACGCTGTATGAAGCATTATATAGTGTGCTGCGGGACTTAGCTCTGTGAGCCCATGATTGGGCAAAATTTGCCCAATCAGGACTCTGAGCCGTGATTGGCATAGTCTTGCGCCTGACCTGTGGTCAGGTGCAGGCTGTAGCCAAATACAAGCTTCAGGCCAGTGGAAAAGTGCATTGTGGTCCATTGTGGTGCATTGTGGGCGAACATCCTGCGAACACGCGGAAATGTTCGAAGTTCGCGAACGTACGAACTGGCGATGTTCGAATCGAACTCCGAACACATCAAACCGAATAGCTCATCCCTAAGTAACATACCTCGGTACAGAATGCACCTGTAAACATGTAACATAATGACTATATTCCTTACATACAGATTAACACAGAAAATAAATATGTTAGTGTTTTTTGCTTTTAATATATTGCATTTATTACTTTGTATTTCTGTAACGACTGTAAAATTTCAGTGTTCTTGAACCCAGGACATACTTGAAAACGAGAGAAATCTCAATGTATCCTTCCTGGTAAAATACTTTATAAATAATAACTTTGGATAAGCATTTTTAAATAATTAGAAGCTGTTAGAAAATTTTCAGACAGGTTTATAAACAGTACCACTAAAGTATATGGGAATTATTGTAGATAAGTCATTTGAAGTTTTTCTAACAGATTGTAATCATTTGAAACCAGTAACCAAAGAAATTAAATCGAGGTCATGACTGCAACGCATATTTATTGGAATGACTGAAAACAATTGTACTTACTATGCTATGCAAATTCCCTAAGCCTAACCATCAAACGTTAAATAGTAACACTAACCCTAACTAGAGATTGGAAGGCCTGAAAAAACCCCAGAAAACTTGGGAAAAAAACAAGTTTTTTCCAAAGCCATTTTTTGTTTTTTTCCTGAAAAATTAAAAAAAAAAGTGTGTGATATGTTCCTTTTACAATGATATATAATATGTCTAATATAGATTTAATGACATATCAGAACATTAGGACCTTAATGAAAGACTTCTGAGACTTAATTTAAAGTTTTAAATCATTACAAGTTCTCTCGGCTGAAAATGAGCAAATCCTGGAATACAATTCAAGTAACACGTCTCAATGCAATAATCCGACAACAAAAAAATACATTCAGCCTCTAGGGGGCGCTACAGGGAAAAGGCTTCAGTTTAGCTTGATTGTGAGCTCCATCTTGCACCTCCTACAGTGCTTGTTGGGATACAGTTGATAATTAAGGCCTGAAAAGACAGAAACTGACAGTTAAGAGGTTAAATTTGTCCCTATTTGATTCCGGTTAATGTTCTCTCCAGTACAATCTGTGATTCTGCAAAACATGCAACATGGCAGCAAGTTCTCTGCACAACACGACCTCTGACACCTCTTGCATCTCGCTTCCTGCAGATTCTGCATCTTCTGCTGCTGCTGCAGTGAAAGAGTCTGCTTTATATTTGGTAATATTCCTACCAAATCAAGAAACAAACTAACCTTGTGACATGGGACAAACGCTTGTTTCAATCCGTGCAAACCTTACGTTTTTAGAAGTCAATGAGAAAAATGACAATTATTGAGGAAAGGAAGAAGAAACAGAAAATGATAGATCAGAAAATGAGATTAAATTGCATGTATTGTATATGTTGTGTCTTCTGCTTCCTTTTCTCTATTTTTTTAAAGCACCACTAAAAACTTAAAACCTCAACAGTGAGCATAAATATTGATGTATCCATATCCTACAGACACAAATAATGCAGTTACTTCCTTTTGCTATTGGTGCTAAGGGGCAAATTTGATATAGAAATATATATATTTCCATGTTTTTTATGTTGCTGGTTTCTTGCTTTTATTGTTGCTCTTCAGGAAACAGAGGGGTGGTTACTTGTTCTCATAGTTGTTACTTCTCATACAATCATATACAGTCCTTGCTTGTTATTCCATTTGAAACAAAAGATAAAATTATAAAAAGCTAATTCAAGTTACTAAATAAACTGTACTTTTATTTCAAGGGAGACAAAATTAATTTTAAATTTGTAAACCTACTCCATGGTGCATATTTTCAATTTTTCTGAAATTTCCAATTTTTCCAGGAAAAAAAAGGGAAAAAAAAAGTTTTTTTCCATGGCTTCAAAATTTCCAGAAATTTTACATCTCTAGCCCTAACCCTAAAACAAGCGGAAATAGTAACATTATGCTTATTGTTACTTTTAGGGTTAATCATACAACAAGCAGAAATGATAACCTTAGAAGTAAACCTAACCCAAGAAGTAACCTTATCCCCAGCCCTAAAAGTAACCCTATTTTTCAAATATGGATCTTTCAGGTACTTACCAGAAGTTGGAGCCCAGATTGCAGGAGATGGCGCACACCATTGCAGAACCCCACTACACAAAGTGACCAGGAGGTTGCTGGGCCCTGCATAGTGGGAGTAGGCACAGGGGTAAACCCAGGATACATAGTACAGCACAGGGGTAATCCAAATATGTGGTCAATCAGAGCAGAAGTCAGGGCCAGCTGAACAGGATCATAGACGGTATAAGTTAACAGACAGGTCAAACCCACAAAGGCAAAATCAAATACAGGCTGGTAAGTCACCTTACTACAGTGTAAAGAAGTCTGGAGGATGACGGATATATTATAGGCAGGGAAGTGCCAACAGGTGGGTGTGGTGTCATGATTAGTCCAAACACTGCATGTGAGAGCCCGGAACCAACCAAGTCCATGGAAGAGCCAGGAACAGAATAGCAGCAGCATGAGGAGTTCCCTTGGCTGACCAGGTAGAGAAGCCAGACACACTGCTGCAGATCAGGTTTCAATTCCAGAAAGGAACCCTAAAAGGGCGGCCTCGTCTGGCCATCTGCAGGGCTTGGTGTGAACCATGGAAGAATCGTTCAAATATTCAAACCAAATTTTATATCGGCTTAGTCCTAAATATTTCTAAATCATAAATAAGTAATTCTGAGCAGTAATTCTGAACAAGCAATATTCAACATACAACAAATAGCAGTGATACTTAAGCAAGCACTATTATGCCAACCAACGTGCACACCAGATTTTCAAATGTGGTACGCCAAATGTTACAACTAATCCAACCATGTGTACTTGAAAAGTCTCAAGTCCTTTTGTGTGTGTCAAAGGTGGTCAAGTGATCCTAAAGGTCAAATCTTTTAGAATCTTAAAATAAACTAGAGAAAATACAGTGTAACACTCTGCAATATGAAGTGAAAAACTCCCAATTCCCAGAGTCTAATCACTCCCAGCTCTGTTTTTTGTGCCTTGGGTCAATCTTGGGTGACCTCAGCCCTCTTCAAAGGGGAGAAGAGAGACCACCCTCCCATACTGTAATCCATATTTGAATATAGCAGTAATGAAAATGTGCTCACCTTCCCTGCAGCCACCAACTGCTAGGCTCCTTCAAAATGTCCTTTTGTCCTTTTAAGGTAGGACCCAAACCTGTACCCATGTGATCCTCTCTCCTTACCTCCACGCTGCTATTTGTTGTATGTTCAATATTGCTTGCTCAAGAATTACTGCTCAAACTTGAATATATTTGATATATATTGATTACGTATATCTGTTATGTTTTTGTGTCACATGTATTATTCACATATCGTTGGCACAGGCTTGTTGGTTTAGGGTTATTGTTGTCAAGAGCACCTCTCCAGTAAGTGTCCTTGGGCAAGACACCTAACAGTACATACTCAGAAATCTCAATGTATCCTTCCTGGTAAAATACTTTTTTTTAAAAAGTACCAGTATTATCTACATATTGATGGTATACGATCATTATAATACTTGAGGTATATTTTCTTATTAGTCTGCGCCGACTGGGAGGTTTTGTTCTTTTTCTATGAAGCCAGATTTATCAGATTTAGAATGTTAGAGCACTATCCACAGCAAATCAAAATGCATGCATTCCTTATAGACTGAAACTGGAGTCTCAGTGACTGATGTCTCCATGCACCAAACAACATTAGAGCCAAAATAGTGATAAGATTAAATTTATTAGGGCTTAACTAAAAATAAACAAGAGTAAATGTAATCTAGAAACAGTTAATAGACCTCTCAGAGACGCGTTTCGCGAATGTACTATTGGCTTCCTCAGTCCGTTTGTCCCTTGCCCCCTTGCCCGATGTGTGCTCCTCTTATCACTTTTGATTTCAGTTCTGCGATGTTGGAGTCCAGAAGTCACTTTCGCATCTGTGCTGAACTCATAGTGTGCCAAGCCTCCATCTTGCGGTTGGAACGCATCTGTATGTGTCCACTTTCTGCTTTCATTTTATCGCACATGAATGTAGGAGTTCGGACATGTTTTTTGCCGGCGGATCTTCCTCACGTTGGAGTCATAAATATCCAAATTCAAAACAAACCAAAATTTGTCTCCATGCACATGTCTACCTACTAGTTAAGACTAACACATAATTGTTTTCAGCTCTGTCAATGCGACATGGATAGTTACAAAAAATGTATTAGTTCAATGTAAATTCTTTTAATTTCACACTACATGTGTATCTGTCAGGGTTCTGGACGGGCGGGTGTGGATCCAAGCCCAAGATGCAGTGAACACACAGGAGGCAAGATTATAATGGGTAAACAAGGGTTTATTGAGGAACTGGACATGTGTTATATATATATATATATATATAAGGGATTGGGAGTGAAGGGAGCTGGACACTAGCAGTGGACAGGGAGGGAAAGGAGCAGGACACAGGGCGGTGGACAGGAAAGGAAGGGAGCACAGGCAAAGGGCTGACCGTAATATACACAGGTTTATTGGAGTCTCTGAATATTAGCAGGATGTCTGTTAGTTGCAGGGTGGTCGCTGGAATGCACAGAAGAAAGGTTGGAGGCACGACACGGCTTGAAGACAGGACACGGCTTGGAGGGTGATCAAGGTGCAGTAATCCAGAGGGTAATCCTATAACATAGTCCAGGGGGAAGCCAATGGTCAATGGCTGGCTGAGAGTGGTTAGTCTGTTAACAATACAAAGGGGTCTGGTACACAGGAGTTCAGGAAACAGGCTTCTTGCGCTCTTGCTCACAAGCAGGACACTGGCAAACCTCATCAATGCAGAAGCACTGGAGGAATGGGGTGTGTGATGATTAAATAGCCAGTCTGGGTCATAATGCGAGGGAACACCTGCTAGGCCTGTGGGTGAGCCAGGGCAAAGCATGAATCCCCCAAGGCAGCACCTTTCATGTCATGGCAGCATGATTTCCCCTTCTTGCGCCGGCGAGGGCCCTGACAGTATCTGTGTATTCCCAATCTGCACAATATTCTGAATTCCCACACTAAACTTAGTATACATTCTTATATATTACTATCTTCCATCATCCTATGGATTTATGGAAATTCTTTCTCTCCTATTCTCAGTTACTTAAGGATTTAATAATTGGAGGCTGGGAATTTTCCATCACAGCATTCCAGCTCTAGAGAACACTTTAATGCTTACATTTCTCTTTGTTGTATGCTTCCTCTATCTTTTTGCTTCCCTCCTAAGTGAAATAAAAGGCGTGATGAAGGACAACGGAGTATTAAAATAATGAGGGGTTGTATGAGGATAATCGATAAGCACATCTAGGCCAAAATAACCAAACTGGAAACCACCTTGAACATTGTTGCTTTTGAAAACGAAGTGGAAAAAAACGAAATTGGAAAATGGTGCAACTATACTAATTTAAGCTGTATAGTTAGGAATTTACCAAGTCGTTTGATGTATTCATAAAAATAAAAAAAATGAAAAAGTAACACGAAAAACATTTAATCCAAAACAGTTGAGAAAAAGGCTTTTTAACAATTTTTCTTGTCAGTTTTCAAAATCCGTAGTTGTTTTTTTAGTCTGTATATCTAAAAATCAATAAATAGACTTTTTTTCTGCAGATTAAAATAATAAACGGTTTATTAGATATTGGGTTAAAAACAGGAATATTTTTAACATTGAAGCCTATGGGGTTCACCTGAACAAACCTGCCGAATGAAAGCACTGAACAGCAGGGCACTTCGGCAACTTTTCACTGCTGTTCGGTGTTCTCTGAATAGATTGCTTCTTTGTGGGGATTTCACTGCTTTCGAACGGGCACCATACTTGCTGGCAGTTCGCCAAAATTCGGCGAACTGCCTGCTCTCTGAATACCCGAATGGCCCCGAAATGGCATTGTTCCCTGTTCGGTGACATTTCGGTGCCAGACCGGCTCTTTCTGAATAGCCCCTTATATAGAGTTCAGGACCTTTCATTTTGACAATATTTCTGTAACGAGTGATCCTGGAGGGATCAGTCAAATGTTAAATGATTTAGGTAAACTAAAAAAATGGTCGGAGCTGTGGCAATTGAGTTATAATGTGGATAAGTGCAAGATAATGCACCTGGGACGTAAAAACCCAAGGGCTGAATATAGAATATTTGATACAGTCCTAACCTCAACATCTGAGGGTTGGGATTTAGGGGTTATTATTTCAGAGGATCTAAGGGTAAGTAGTCAATGTAATATTTAAAAGGAAACAAAGTAGCAAAACAAGAGGACATAGTCTTAGATTAGAGGGGCAAAGGTTTAAAAGTAACATCAGGAAGCATTATTTTACTGAGAGGGTGGTGGATACATGGAACAGTCTTCCAGTTGAAGTGGTAGAGGCCAATACAGTGATTGAATTTAAGCAGGCATGGGATAGGCATAAGGCTATCCTAAACAAAAGATAAATCCAGGTCAAGTATCCATGTAATTGGGCAGACTAGATGGGCCGAAAGGTTCTTATCTGCTGACATTTTTCTATGTTACTATGTTTCTATGTTTCTATGAATAAACAGGTACCTTAAGAATTTAAAATTTACATTATTTTAATTATTAACTATCTCAAAACAACAGTCTCTATGCAAAATTTATATTTTACTCTATATTTAATTGTTAACTTCACTTCCCAAGTTTGAAATAAATGTTATGATGTTATTTATTTCAACAAAAAGTGCTTGGCAGTGATGGGGTTAATGGTATCTGCAGAACAGGAAATTACTCTCCTCCAGAAGTAAACTTTGAATGACCTATTCTGGTTGAGTCAATAACCGGAAGCTGCTAATAGGACAATGTTTTGTGAACCATTAACCCTTAGTGGTTGCTTAAGATTTGGCTATATTATGATTTAGCCACTTCATTTGTGGTTTAACTCACGGTACTATAGAGCAAATGTCAGTTACCAACCTTGCCCCTCCAATGACTAGTAGCATCTCCTAGAGTCCGTAGGACTCAGAATTCGATTCTACAAACACTCGCAGCATCTATTGCCAGCCATTGCCAGAAAGTCAGCAGATGACCACTTTTGTGCTTTTAACCATGCATCTTCTATCCACGCCAACTTTGGTTAGGGTAAGAGCGCGTGAGTCGAGAAAACAAAGTCAAATATCTCTCAATTGCTCTTACCATTAGCATTAATGCAATCCTGCTTATGATAATTCTCTTTTCTGTAATAGGTCCTAAGACCTAAGTGGTTTTGGGTACCTGTTATACCAACATTTACATGTTCTGATAAAACAACTATTAAAATAAACAATAATGCACCAGAGCAATACCAAAATAATATGAAACAGGAAAGAAGAAAAAAAAGGTGCAACAATATAGAAGAATTGTAAAACACAGCCTAAGAATGAAACAAGATGTTTGAAACCAGCTTGGGCCCTATTACAATCCTAACGCTAACGTTAGTGCTCAATGTGTGGGCATTCGTGTTAGCTCTGGTTGCCCTAGCGCGGGCTGACCATCTTACAATCCGAACGCTAACAGGTTAAAAAAAAGTTAGCGATTGGGATCTTGCGCTTTTCAGCACGAGGTTACTGTACTTTGTGCTCCCCATGTTAAGCATAGGAAGTGCAAAGTGTTAATTTGCGTTAGGACTACAAAGTTCTAACGCTAATTACCGTCCTGCTGCGGTTAACTCGAAGGTTAACCACAGTTAGGACCTGGTGCTAACTGATTCCGCTTCTGTGGAATCAGCACCAGCTGAAACCCCCCCCAAAAAAAAAATCACATACTCATTTCTCAACCTGCGGTTAGAATGGCGGCGGCTCCATCCACTTCTTCTTGCCGCCGGGAGTAGAGAGAAACTGTGGGGAAAGTCCCTCAGTCTCCCTCTGCGAATCACTACGCCGACCTGCCAGATCCTGCAAGGCGAGAACCTGCAGGTCATTTGACCAGCAGCGGAAACCTCAATGGAGTCCTATTTACTCCATGGAGGGGATGCTTGTGGTGGCGGTTTACGGTGCAGGTTGCTGGATTAGCACCTGCACCGTAATATCCCGCTAAAATGTGGACGCTAAGGAGAAACCTGCAGGCGCAGGTTTTTCCCTTTAGCTTCCCCGTTTTAGCGTGATCATCATAATAGCGCCCCTTGAATGCTAAAAGTGATCTTGTCATTGATTGATTGGTTAATTTTAATCAAGCTATGGGATCACATTGAACTAATCACATGACAAGATAATGCAAACCATAGCTCAATTTTTTTTCAGATAGGTTCCTCCTCCCACTACTGCACTTCACATACCCCTATTAACCCCTTCGCTGCGGATGACGTGTGGGGAACATCCTCATTGACTCCCGCTATATGCGGAGGACGTTCCCCACACATCATCCGCAAGCAGGAGCTCTGGCGGAGATACCTCTCTGTCTGGGGTCCCGCGGCTTTCTGACTTCAGCGTCCTCAGGCGCTGAAGTTAAGCCCCTCCCGACGTCAATGACATCATCACGCCATGCCGATGACATCATTTCCAGGCGACCCCTCGGCAATGCTGGGAGATAGCCTAAATGGGAGGCAGGATCCTTTTGGATCCATATCCCTCCCGATCGGGAGGGTTTACAGAAACAAAAAGGCACCGCTTTGAAGGGCAGTGTCTGCGATGACGTCAGATAGCCGGGAAACCCCTAGCTGGTGGAGAAAAGGGGTTCCTTATCTAGGGAGTCATGGAGAGTGTCATTTGAAAGGCCTGAGCATGGCCTTTAGACTGATACCAAACATGACCATGTTCAAAGTAACAACAAAATTTAAAAAAAAAAATATCTAAAGAATAAATTTAAAAAAATAAAAACATTTATTTTTTTTGTGTGCTGTTTTTATTATTGCAGCAATATTGTTCCCATTTCATTTATAATGTGAACAATGATGCTGCACTAATGATTTTTTTCTATGGGGTGCGTTTGCTAAAAATCACGTAATTCCCCCCATAATTGTAAAAAGTCCCCATTTCTAAATTTTGTACAAGTGCACCCCATAGAAAATATAACCGCAAACGCTCATGTGATAAAATGTGAAAAAAAATCCACTTTACATGCTGTAGATGATTAAAAATTCAAATTTTATTGCATTTTTTGTTATACTATACAGGCAGGACATGAGGTATACATATAAAATGATATATTATGAATCTGCGGAGTCTGCCGGAAAGAACAATATATAATATGTCTGGGTCATATAATAAAATGTGGCTTCAAATCGCGTTTAAACATGAGGGAAACCGGTAAAAATGAGCTCAGCACACAGCGATGAAATGCCTCAGCAGTGAAAGGGTTAAACGAACATCATCATAAGTTCAAATTGGCCATAGAGAAGGAATCTGACCATAAGGTGCCACATTTCTTGCTTTTAATTGGTAAACAGGAATAAGTTCTTTTTTTTTTTATGTATTGGGAAAATGTTTTACCTGGGTGATACCTTGAACTACCCACAGAGAACTGAATGTTCTCTCTGAAACAGACTGAAAAGTGCAGTATATGCAAAAGAATGCCTTTTATTTGTTTTTTCCAGCTAAAAAGATTGAGAGTTGAAAAGATACATCATAAAAAGTTTTTTAAATTATTTTAGGAGATATAGAGAATTATGTTTCATTACTTGACTATGTCATCCAGAGAAAAGAGTCTTCATTTATACCAGCTGTAGTAATGGTCGAAACCACCTAAACCCATTGCGTTTCTACAGCAAGTGATTGACTGTGGATGTAAGGAATGACCTGCTGTGTCCCTGCTAAAAGGAATTATTTCTGTAGAAACAATGAAAGAGATTTAGTGCCATTTTATGGTTTTAGCCCATTGTCCTACCCTCCTGGCAGTACCACATCGCTCGCACAAAGGCTGTTTTACAGAACAGAATGCATCTCCAGTATTATGCTTTATTAATACTGACACAAACCCATACTTTGGTATCCTTTCAATAAGAGCTCAACGACATTACGTCTTTGTACTGAAAGTTACTTCATGGAGAAAATTTAAAACAATAGACAAAATTGCTTTTTTGTTCTGGACAGTAGGCTGGAATACATTTTCTATTGCATTTGTAAGTATTAGTCTCAAAATAAAAGAGCAAGTGACTTTCAAGGACTTGTACTTTATGCATAAACATTTTCTTAAAACATTTCTTTTTCAGAAATGATAGGTAATTATTTTATTTAGTGTAATAGAGCTCCTTAAGTGTGGCTAGAACACCACGCAGTGCTTCTAGAGGGTGTATCAGAGATATTGGCAAAATAAAGTGAATTTCAGGATGTCTGAGACATAATACTATCACTTTTAATATGCTCTAGGTACATTTTATTACATTTATTAGACATATTGATAAAAATGCCAGTGCTTTGGACTGAAACGTGTAATCTTCTCATGTAGGCGAGAGGCCAAATTACATAAATGCTTCTCCAATGTCACTTATGTCACCTTGATTTACATGTTCTGTTAAATAAGTAGGGATACTGGATTCCTTTACCCTTAAAACATCCTTTCTGTGCCATCTGTTTTATTTGGTACCTTTCACTTAACGTGGTTTAAAAAAAAGACTTTAAATTTACTTTGGAAGGCTATTTTCATGACACTTATTAAATATACTGGATAGAATGCATTCTTTGCGCTGACATGGTTAATCATTTTTACTTTGATATAACTTAGAAGTAGAAAATCTAAAAGATAATATATTTTGAAAGGCTCTACCTTCTGTTCCCATGGAAAACTTCAACAAAAACCATATGCAAATGCCATTGGTTTCCACAGCAACCCTAAAGGGGTTATTCAAAGAGCACCGAAATGTCAGCAACATGTCGGTGCTCTCTCATTCCTTGTGCTTCGGGGAATCAAATTACCCAACCCTGCAGTGAATTCAACATTAACCGTAGGGTCCCCGAAGTGCGGTGAAAAGCCGCTGCAAAACTGACTGTTTAGAAGGAAAAAAAACAGTCTAAATTATCGGATCCGATTCGATAAGCCGCCGGGAACCCTCAAAATTTATCGGAGTCGATCCTGTCCGATAAATGATCGGATCTGATCCGATAAGCCCCCTGAGCAGGTCTGGAAAAAGCCGATGATCTGCCGAACACAGTGCAGACCAGCCGCCGGAAAAATCTGACAAGCCGATGAACGGGGTAAAAAAAATAAAATGAAGTGTCAAAATTTAAAAGCTACTGGATGAATGTTTCTGGAATTAACATATAAGGACCTATGAATGATAATAAAAAGTTCTGTTACAGAAAAAAGAAAAAACACTATTTAAAAAGTCTGAAAATGTATCCCACTGCAACAAATCATTTGCAGCTGTGTGCATGGGAGTGTGATTGTAAAGAGAACAACAATATTGAATAAAGGCATCCCTGATGGTGCCTGGAGTGGATAGGGTATTTCCCGCCTTGTCTTTTAAAAGGGAAACCAAAGAAGTCTTAATCCTTGGTTTAAGTAATCTAGCCATTGGAGTATCTATTTCATTGGATCGTTCATATTACCTTTGCTTTGACCACAATAATGAACGCCCAACATCATCTAGAAAAAGGCGATTAAAGTCTGCTCTAGTTTGGTTGAGGGAAGCATAGGTGTCTTAGGAGGGAGAGGATTTATGTACCATTTCTAGAGCATTAAGTTTATGCTGCAGGGCCTGAATCTCCCCCGCCTTCACCTTTTTGTGATGGGCTGCCAAACTCAGGAGGTGGCCTCGGATTACCAGCTTGTGAGCTGCCCAGACCAACTGGGTCGATGATTCCTCCATATCCTTGTTGAAAATATTTTTCCAAACTCTACGGCTTCCCAAACCCTTGGTTTAACAATTAAAAGGGATCCAATCGCCATCATCTGTACATCATCGCTGTAAAAGAACGTGATGTTAGGAAGATATCGGCATGATCTGAGCAAGTAATTGAACCAAACAGCGTCACACTTGAAAGACACCCTGAACATTCTCCAAGATCTAGACAAAATACAATGGAAGGAACACTACATCCTAGTGACGAGCGATGTGAGCGCATTATATAGCAACATACCCCACGTGGAGGGAATCACAGCCGTCAAAAACATCCTAGGAAAAACCAACTCACTCCCCCCCGAACAAATAGACTACATCCTCGAAGGAATCCATCTCATCCTCACCAATAACTACTTCTGGTTCAATGAGGATTTCTACCTGCAGGTGAAGGGAACCGCGATGGGAACCAAATTTGCACCAAGCTTCGCGAATCTCTTCATGGCAGAGTGGGAAGAACCTTTAGTACAGGAGGGAGGGGAAAACATCGTCTTGTACAGAAGATATATAGACGATATTTTCCTGATTTGGGGAGGAGGAGAACAGAGCCTGGAAGAATTCATTGTAACAATGAACAGAAAAGATATCAACATCAAGTTGGAAACCCAATGGAGCAAAGAGGAAGTGAACTTCCTAGATTTGACAATATACCGGAAAGACAATGGAATAGCCACCAAAACCTTCTTCAAGCCTGTAGACTGTAACAACTTCATAGACAAAACCAGCTGTCACTTGGAGAAGTGGCTGGAAGGGGTGCCGAAGAGCCAAATTTTGAGATTAAGGAGAAATTGTACAGATATCAACGTCTTCGACAAACAAACAGAAAGACTGCAAGAAGCGTTCAAGGAGAAAGGGTATGACCCAGACACACTGGAAGAGACAAGAAAAGAAATAAGAGAAAAGGATAGGACAGACCTTCTGAAATACAAAACTAGAAACGACACCCAGAAACCCCGACTCCCCATAATTTACACCTACAATCAACAGAACAAAGCCATTAGAAAGATCATCTCCAAGTACTGGCCCATTCTCAGACAGGACCCCGCACTGGTGGAAGTACTTCCAGAAAAACCTCGATTCGTCTGTAGGGGAACAGGGAACCTGAAGAAGGCCATTACTAGGAGCGAATACCCAGCCCAGTCAAGAAAGAAAAAAGAGTATTTCCAGATAGAAAAGGGATTCCACGGCTGTGGTAGCTGCTTAAGCTGCAGGAGCACGGGGAATAAGAAAAGAATCATTAAAGAAGTAGATCACAAAAGAGGAAAATGGAAAATCCGCGACATCCTAACCTGCTTCTCTAAGAACGTCCTGTACCTTCTAGTCTGTCCTTGTGGTCTCAAGTACATTGGGAGAACAACCAGAGCTCTCAATGTAAGAGTCAGAGAACACATTAGAAACATATCGAAGGGTTTGGAAACGCACAGTGTACCTCTACACTTTAAGAAATCACATAATTGCGATCCAAAGAACCTCGAATTCCTAGCCCTCAAAAAAATCCACCCGCAAAGAAGAGGGGGAGATGCAATCAAACTACTGGGCAAAGAAGAGATGAGATTCATATATGAATTCGGAACTCTACACCCTGCTGGTCTTAATATGGACTTTGAAATCTGTCATTTCCTCTAAAACATCATACATTGGACCCCACCGGACTACCATACGATATATATTCCCACATAGAGTGTCCATACCCTCACTGAATGTATGCAAATTACACAGAGTATAGTACGTTATTGGAATTACCTATAACCTAACAAGAGTATAACATCTAATGGAACACCATCCTCCACATGGTTATCCCATCTCCCTTTTTTATGCATAGGTAGGGATGTGTGATAGCACTCCCATCACTGAGCATTAGACCTCAAACACTCCTCACTATCTAGATAGGACCATGGGGACTACGAGGAATCATATTTATACTTATGGCCTCCCTATGAACAATAAGGTGAATATTCAGATATACTGTAGCCTTTTTGGCATAACTTATGTTCGTAGACTGATGTATGCCTAGAATAGATCTCTTTGCAATAAGCACATGTCTTTTTCCCTGAGAACGCATAGCAAGCACCTCCCTATTGGAAGAAGAACAGAGCCAGAATAGAGGACAACCAAGATGATGTCATCATCCAGGGACGAAAAGACCTACCCACAATGAAACAGATCCCAACACGAACGAAAAATCGTAGTTGCATAAAAAATCGTATTTACAACGAACGAATCCCTACACATACGAAAAGACGTACCCACAACCAAGTACGGACGAAAAAATTGTATTTATTTACGAAACGGAATTCCGTACATACGAAAAAGACACACCTACAAAGAAACGAACTTTCGCGCATGCGCTTACGAACGAATTACGATTCGCGCCTTTTCTGTACTGTATAAATTTTCGAACTGTAAAATAGAGTCCATCCAACTGATGAAGCTAGTGGCAACCTAGCGAAACGCGTTTTGGAGGACTTTTTACCCATCTCCACCCATTGGAACACTTACTGCCTGACCCACTGTTCTTTTTATTCATTTTGTTATCACCCATTAAACCCCGATTTTAGCCGTATCCCTGCATCCAGCGTTTTTATTCCAAGGAACCCAGCCCCCACTTCCATTCTAGCACCCAGAAAAGGGCTACATTGGATTCGTGGAAGCCTAACTCCATAAAGGAACACCGCAGGAGCAGAGGAAGGCGAACCAGAGGGGAACATACCGGTGAAACATTCCAATAAAGACCGTCTGGGAGACAGAGCAAAACGTAAGTGCGTGTGGATCAATCCACTCCAATTTTTTCTGGAATTTTTCTGAGATACAATTCCCTAACTCCAACTCTCTGTCTTGGAGGCACAAGACCAAGAGAGAGGAACCGAGAAACAAGGAAGAAACAACCGATGCATTTTACCAGGAGAAGGAAATCAAGGCCTGTTTTTTAAAGAGACTTTGGGTATATGCCCACTAGCCACTAGATGGCAATCTCGGACAGAGACTAACACCTTCTGTGCTACATTTAGCCACTGTATCCACTCTATGTATGCGCATGTCTTGACGTATTTTGCATGTTAACGTATTTTGCATGTTATTGTATATATATATACACCACAAGGGCTTTGTTTGCTGTCCTAGAGATACCTTTTGGAAACAGGAGCCCAAATCACAAGGGGATCTCTTCAGATAGAATCACCCATTTTTCAGCGAGGAGCGCCATATAGCGGGAACCCCCTCTTCTGTTTCACTATACAGTAGCAGTTATAGGCTCTGCTACAACCCCCTATTGGCAGCATACACGCTACCCATATCCACGCAAACCCGGGAAGCGCCATAAGGGTATCCCCACCCACATCATCAATTGATCCAATATTGGTGGAAAGAGTGGCAAGGACACAGATGATATTAATCTATAATCTACAGTCAGGTCCAGAAAAATTGGGACATCGACACAATTCTAACATCTTTGGCTCTATACACCACCACAATGGAGTTGGAATGAAACAAACACAATGTGCTTTAACTGCAGACTGTCAGCTTTAATTTGAGGGTATGTACATCCAACTCAGGTGAAAGGTGTAGGACTTACAGCAGTTTGCAGATGTGCCTCCCACTTGTTAAGGGAATATCAAATTTGTATCAGAGATTAGAAAGTGTAATCTATGCACAAGGGATGATGGGCCCTCCATAAATCTACACGGCCTAGGTGTTTAACAAAATGGTATGTAGCGCTCACTCCCGGAGGAGCCGCTGAAAATGAACCATGGGTCAGTCTCCCCGCACTAGGGAATAAATATACTCCAACACCGCTGTGAGTTTTTATCATTTAAATAGTTTACTAAAATAGTAAGCAGATGTCGAGACACGGTATTCACAGATATTATTACAGTACTTTCGTATTGCGGTAAAACACGTAGCGGAAAAGAAACGAAACACGAGGCTTCGTATTTCGGAAGAATAAAATATTCGCAACCGAGCAGAAAAATATATGCAATTGCCCAATAGTTCGGAAAAACAGAGACACGTAGCAAACCCCAAAATACAATCTCTTCGTATTACGATAAACGCGCAGCGGAAAAGAGAAAAATATGTATTCGGAACGTAACTTTAACTCCCGTTCCGATTCGTAACAAATTGAGTCCTGCACAGGTTTAAGTCCCGGAATATAAAAGGTGTGTATGTGTGTGTGGTACCCGGGTACTGTTCAACTGGCCAGTGAATTTACTTAAGGAATGTCTTCGACTAGTCAAGTTGGGGCCCTGTGGACTTTAAAGAGAAAACAGCAGTGTGTTCCTTAATTACATACGGCCTTGGAGGCCTCTCACCCATCCACCGGTTGCTGTAGGCTCCGCTGACCCAGGACGTCTCTCCGCTCGATTTTGACTGGGGATACTAGCGGCCGGATCCGTTGTCTGACTCTCTGTTGCTTGTCCACGACTTGTCCCGCTCTCCGCCTGCTCTCCGTATCCGATCAGCTCGCGGCAACTCCTCACTCCAGGTCTTTGGCTTCTTTAATCTGCAGCAATCTCAGGAACTCGGAGGTCTCCTTCTCTTTAGGCCGAATGACCCGATAAGGAACTGACAGGTCTCTCTCTGGCTCTGGCCTAGGCCCTCTTGCGATGTCTTGCACTGCGTCTGCTCTCTCTCGTTCCCTCGCGCGCTCTGGCGCGTTCTCCACGAGGTTCGGGAAGTAAGCCTCCTGTGTCCCACCCACTTCCTGTCCTTTTGCAAAGCACGCCGGGAAATGTAGTCCCAATGTCTCGTGTCTCTAATCGCGATTGTCTCCATCTTGTGGCCAAAAATAGGTACTACCGGCAGCAAGATTTAACACAGCGCTACAGGTAGAATTATTTATCCTGAGGAGTTGGGGCATGAGAATAATGATGGTTAATGATGGGACCTGGATCTGTCCAATGGAGGGCAAAGAGTGGCGCTAAAATCCCCCACCAAAATAACCCTGCCCCAGGTGTGTGAGGACACAAAATCCTGAGTATCTACCCAGAACGAGGAGTCTGGGCATTTAGGGCCATATATTGCTATGAGTGTGTATTACTGGGAAGCTATGGACCCCTGCACTATAACACATCATCCGTAAACAGCCCCTCCATTTTCATTGGACAAGTATTGGGTATTAGAATTGCCACACCATTACGTTTCGGGATGGCACAAGACGTGAAGACCCTGGAATAGGCCAGATCCGAAAGGCAGAATGCTGTTGTTTTGGAGATTCTAGTTTCTTGAAACATAGCTATGTCAACAGCCTTGCTTTTATGTTCACAGAACTGCAATCTCGGTTTACTGAACGAGATTAAGCCCTTAACATTCATAGACAGAAGAATAACATAATTCATCAGAAATTCTGGTCAGCGAAGCTAATGCCAAGCCACCCAGGGTCCTCCTCCTGTCCGCCCCCTAAGGACAAAAGTGTCCGAGGGGTAGTCAACAGGAGAACATAGGGATAGTATATGAAGAAGAGGATAGAAAAAAAGGAGAAAAAAATGGGGGGTGCCATGTAGTATAATAGGAGAGATAAGAGAAACACATGTTGGGCAGACATGTTGAGAACCGGAGTCACCAACTGAGAGGGTATACTGGAAGGAAGGTGAATGGAGGATGGAGTAAATTAAGAATTAGGGGCAACAAACGACGACCAATATAAACAGCCATCGTCCTAAAATAATAGTTTCACACAATCTTATATACTCTCTGACATCAAAACCAGTAAACTTTAACATAGGTATTGAAACATGTCAAACTGATAAACTATTGTGAAAACATGTTGGTATGGCAAACACATGTAACCAAACAGTTATAAGAATGAACGGGTCCGTCCCTGCAAGAAATATGACCCCACAAAAATAAAACACCATTAAAAAAAATAGGAATCATAAATTTTGCATAACAAGTCCAGAAAAATACCAAAAAATTCGAAAACAAATAAATAATTAAAAGGGCTTTTACTGAAACTGGAAAAAAATAAAAGGTTGACTGAAATATAGATGAAAACGATAATATTGTTTCACATTGAATTCTATGGGATTCGCCTTTTTAAACCCGTCGAGCTGAATCACCAAAAATCAAGTAATTTCACTGACATTTCGGTGCATATTGGCATTCTCTGCATAGATTAACCATTACTTCTCTATGGGTCAATTTCACTGCCACCGAATTGTGGCGGTCTGCGGCAACCTGCACTGTATTTCACTGTCAATTCGCCAGCAATTGGCAAATTGTCAACTGTCTGAATAGCTGAACTGCCACGAAATTGCACTATATGGTGAAATTCACCATTCGGTGGCAATTTTGGTGCTCTTTGAATCACCCTTTTAATTTCTATTGAATGCACATTCAATAGGACAATGTGGTGTGCTAGAACCGTCTGCACCAGGGCTGTCCAACTCCATCACGCCAAGTGTATCTGAACTACAACTCCCATAATTCCCATGCTATCTACGGGCTCTATTACAGTCCTAACGCAAACGTTAACGCTCACCTGTGTGAGCATTAACGTTTGCGGCGGTATTTATCGCATATTAGAATCCAAACGGGTTAAAAAACCCGTTTGAGTTTGGTACCTTGCGCCTTGCAGCGCAAGGTTAGTGTGCTTTGCGCTCCCTATACTTAACATGGGGAGCGCAAAGTGTTAATCAGCGCTGGTATTACAAAGACCCAGCGCTGATTAACGCCTGGCTCTGGATAGCGAAAAGTTAACCAGAGCCAGAACCTGGTGTTAACGGATTCCGCTTCTGCAGAATCCGTTAACACCAGGCGGAAAAATAAAAAATCACATACTTACCCTCTGTCCCACGGCGAGGACCGCGGCTCCGTCCGCCTCCTCCGGTTGGCGGGAGCAGGGAAAGACTGGGGGAAAAAGTCCCCCAGTCTCTCCCTGTGTATCTCTACGCCGACCGGCTGGATCTCGCGAGGCAAGATCCAGCTAGTCATGTGACCACCGGCGTCTGCTTCAATGGAGTCCTATGGACTCCATTGAGAGGATGCGCGCGGCTGTGCTTAGCGCTGCCACGCGCATCCCGGGACA
This sequence comes from Leptobrachium leishanense, assembly GCA_009667805.1. NCBI lineage: Eukaryota > Metazoa > Chordata > Amphibia > Anura > Megophryidae > Leptobrachium > Leptobrachium leishanense. Next base: position 396,640,998 of record CM019063.1, read on the forward strand.
TAGCGGGCACAAACAATGCAGGCAGCGTTTCTTGCACCTGCATTGTAATCCCCCATTAAAACGGGGGCGGTAGGGGGAAAACTGCGTGCGCAGTTTTTTCTCCCTACTGCCCCCGTTTTAGCGCGGGGATTGTAATAGAGCCCTACAATGGGACCAACGATTCTGGTTATTGTAAGCCATCTACTTCTGCGGTGCTGAAGTTTTACAACCCTGGTCTACACAATCAGGGGGAATGGGAGATAGAAATGATTCTGCTCTGTATCAGTCCAAAAAATTTAATAAATAGCTAATCAGAGGCTCTTGGTGTCACGATGATGGTCAAATAGGCTATATAAGTGACTCAGGGTAAATTATTCAATACTTAGTATAAAGATTTTTAGATAAGGTTTATGATAAGCTTGAGATTGCGGGGGGCGTGGCCTGACGCCGAGCAGAGCAGACGTGCCACGAAGTAGCTCCCGCAAACTTATTCTTGCTTGATCGATTATCTGCGATTTATTCCGCATTTCAGGCCCTGCTAGTCGGTCAGGTGCCTTATATGACAACAGAGGTGATCCGGCACATAATTTTGAGCCCTTAACCGACGTTGGAGTGCCGCCGGACCTCTTTGGGCCTACAACGTAAGTGAAGCCCGAGCTGTGTGTCGCACTCCCTCACCAGGAGCCTGCTTCCGTTGACGCAGCTGCTAGCCCCCTCGGACCGGGAGGGAATCCGCCGGCCACCACCGACCATACAGGGCGGGATGCGGTGCATAGGTCCGCCACACATCCTCCCTGCTCCCCATAGCAGACTTCCCCCGTCCATCGAGACAAACACATATCGACGCCTCGTGTTGCGGCCCTGAGTTGCGGCACCTTCCGGACCCCCTGGGAAGCGGAGGGATACCGGACTCTTACAGTCTCGGAGAGACCGCTGGGTGGCCACGACCGGCACCTATAAAGCCTCTTGGGAACTCCACTGATCCTCATCAGCCCCTTGACACCCCCCCACAGGGATCCTCAGGCCCGACCTGCTTCACCCTCCACCTGGACCGCTGAGGCGACTTTCACATCGAGTGACTCGGCTAGCTGCCATCTGCCAATTTTTCTGGGTGACCCTCCCCGGCTCCCCTGACCTTCTTCATCAATTTTTCCCCAGATAATTTTTTCGGTGGACCTCAACGGGCCCACTATCCATGTGCTCTATGACTACTACATCTTGAATTTTTCAATAACAGAAAAGGGAAAGAAAAAGAAAAGAAAAACAAAAAAAATTTTTTGGTGACCCGAAGTGGACCACTATCAGAACTTCCCCCTCCCCCCCCCTTTTTTTTTTTTTTTTTGGCGGCTAGCCGGCTGACTTACATGGCCGCCTAAAATAGGAGCTTCCGCTCACCTCCAACTTCTCCCCTGCACCGCTGTATTCTAAAGTGATTATGGGTCGTGGTAGAAGAACCTCCCAGGCACCAGAGACCTCTGGACATGGTGGGGACCCCTCCACACCCGGCATCCGACAATTTTATGCCCCACCGCCGGGCCAGACTGAGGCACCGGCCTCTCCTGCCATGGAATCGACCTCGCCAGGTGGCTCCTTGTCACCTTCACATTCAGCGACGGAAGCATGGGAGGCCCCTGCAGACGTCCTTCAACTCCTGCGCTCTCTCCCAACTAAGCAGGACCTGACAGCGGCCAACACCGCCCTCCGCCAATCGCTGGCAGCAGATATCCAGCTACTGCGAGATGACATCACAGACCTACGAGATCGCCTGGAGCGAGTGGAGAGCGGTCACAGAGACCAGTCCACTTTAATCACAGAAACCACATCACGTGTTGATGCGCACCATCACCTATTACTCACGCTGACAGGCCACGTGGAAGATCTCGAGAACCGTGGCCGCAGACAAAATGTCAGAATCCGGGGCCTACCTGAAGGGGAGGGGTCACCTGCAGAACTGGGTAGGATTTTGCTACGCTTATTTAACACCATCCTAGGACGTGACCACACCTCGCATATTGACATAGAACGCTATCACAGAGCATTACGCCAAAAAGGGCCAGCGGATGCCCCACCGAGGGATGTTATTTGTTTTTTTCTCCGCTTTGGCGTCAAAGAAGAGATTATGCGCCGAGCACGTGAAAGGCCACATATCAAATTTGAGGGAGTTACTATCGCTCTGTTCCATGATGTTCTCCCCTATCACATTACACACCCGCAGAGCCTTGAGACCACTTACAATGGCACTGCAAAAAGAAAACCTACAGTATCGCTGGCTGCACCCCTTTGGGATTCAGGTACGCACTCCATATGGCCCGGTCACGGCCCGCAACGAATCGGACTTGGGTGGATTTTTACGAGCCTTACACCTCCCACCTACCACCCTGTTGTCCTGGCCGGACCCAACGGCGGCCTACGCACCCGAAACGCCGCTCCCGCAGCACCATCCCAGACCAAAACACCCGAGACGGGAATCTCTTCAATCAACCACATTAACTCCCTCCAGTTCCCAGGAAGGATGAGATCGTCAATTTGACGTTAATCCTAATAAAATGAATACGACGCTCGTCAGCCAGTGACTACCTTACATATAATCCTTGTGTACACCCAAGTCCTACTTCCTTTTTTCTTTTGACCATCGCACACGGAGGTAGCGGAACCTTTGACTTACCTTTTACTCTTTTTGCCCTTCCCACGAATTTGAGAAGGCGCTCACTCCACGTACCCCACTGAGCTGCAACCCACCCATATCCTGGTGGTCCTTGTGGTCTCTCCCGACACCTCGATAGGTGCCACGGGTTTGTTTAACACACGAGTTGCGACAGCTCTGTTGATCTTTTTCTACTGTTTTACCTGTTTGATAGTTTTAAGTATTACCGTTGTCTCTATTGACTAGGGCATTCTACTGTTTGTTATTAGTTAACCCTACCCTTGATTGATGGCATTCACCCCGGACACCCTTAGGGTCCTCACCTTAAATGCAGGGGGTTTGAACATCCCCACGAAACGACATATCGCCCTTCGGGAATTTTTTAAGCTACGTGCCTCTGTGATCCTGGTACAGGAGACCCATTTCACTCTTGACAAAGCTCTGAGTTTTCGCAACCACCATTTCCCCACAGGTTATTTCGGGAACTGTAGAGATGGCAAAGTCCGCGGTACGGCTATTCTGTTCTCCAGACATGTCCCCTTTACGCTCCTGGACACTAAATACGTTGAGGGGGGCAGATACACCTTGGTCAAGAGCACCATAGGCTCCCAGACCTATACCTTCGCGTCTGTCTACCTACCCAACAGGGGCCAACATCGAGCACTGCGTGACGTACTCCGCACCATAATGTCATTCACAGAGGGGATACTCTTGCTAGGGGGAGACCTTAATCTGGCGCTTGACCCTCGGGTGGATACCTCCCGCGGCATGTCTAGTGTGGCTCCCTCAGTACACCAACAGGCCCGACTCCATCTGCACGACAATAGATTGATTGATTGCTGGCGAGCCATGCATCCGACAGTCAGAGACTACACATACTATAGCACAATACATGACCGTTATTCGCGAATCGACTATCTGCTCATCCCATCTAACTTAGCGCACCTTATGCAGTCAGTCACCATAGGCACCACGGTATGGGCAGACCATTGCCCGGTCCTCATGACAATTGCAACCTCACTCTACTGACCCAAATCCGCACATTGGCGACTAAATGAGACACTTTTGAACGACTCTGACATATTAGCGGGACTGTGCGACACGCTTCAACATTACTGCATTGAAAACACCTCCCCTGATTCTCCACCTCTGATAATCTGGGAAGCGCATAAAGCAGTCGCACGGGGCTACCTGATTTCACAAGGAGCGCGCCTCAAAAGAGAACGAACACAACGCGAGTCCGAACTACACACTCTTATCCGCGACCTAGAACTGACACATAAGACGACACTTTCAGACCAGATTTACGCAGAACTCTTGGGGCACAAAGCAGAACTACACTCCCTGCTTAATATCAGTGCCTTAACCGCTATAAAACGCACCAAACGGCTCTTCTTTGACCAGGGGAATAAATGCGGGAAACTCCTAGCCCATTCCCTGCGTAAACGCAACCGTACCATGTATATCCCTAAACTACGCACACCAGCCAAAGAGTTGCTTACACACCCACGGGACTTGATGGACCTTTTACTTAACCACTTCACAGATGCGTACAACATTCCTACCCCCTCTACTCCACTGTTGCAACCTGCTATTGACGATTACTTACGGGCCCATCTTGACAAATCCCTCCCACCAGAGACCAGACAAATACTGGAACAACCGATCACGGGGACAGAGCTAACTAACGCCATTAAAAGGACCCCGGTGGGCAAGGCCGACGGTCTACCCCATCTATATTATAAAACTCTCCGGGAAATACTCGACCCGCAATGGCTTGTGGCCTTTAATTCTATAGCGGACGGGGACCCACTGACCGCCCAGACCCTGATGGCCACAGTAACCCTCATCCCCAAACCAGGCAAGGACACGGAGCTCTGTGGCAATTATAGACCTATCTCATTATTAAATCAGGATGTAAAATTATTTGCTAAAATCCTTGCCACTCGTCTTAGCCCCTACATCCCGCAGCTTATCCATACTGATCAATCAGGCTTTATTCCGGGGAGGGAGGGACGGAAGGGCAAATACCGTGCGAGCAATTAACTTGATCCATTTAACGTCCAAAAATAAGAATGACCCTATGCTACTTCTCTCCACTGATGTGGAAAAGGCTTTTGACCGCGTCAGTTGGCGCTTCCTTTTCAGCACATTGCGCCGCATAGGTCTGGGTCAAAACATGTTGGCATGGGTTGGTTCGTTGTATTCCAACCCCTCTGCCAGACTTAATGTAAATGGGGCCCTTTCACCCCCTTTTCACATTAATAATGGCACAAGGCAATGTTGCCTCCTTTCCTCATTACTGTTTGCCCTCACCCTTGAGCCCTTCCTACAGGCGATCCACACACACCCAATTGCACGGAGTATCGGTGGCAGGGACGGAACACCGTGTTGCGGCATATGCAGACGATATGCTATTCTTCGTCCGCAGGCCGATGGAGTCCTTACAGCATCTAATTAAACTTTTTGCAGATTACGGTACCATTAGCAACCTCCGTATTAATAAGGAAAAATCGGAAATCCTACCCATAAATGTCCCTGCTGAGCTACAGGCCACTTTAAAACATATGTTCCCTTTCCGATGGTGTAATAGTGGCCTTAAATACTTAGGGATCACCCTCACTGCGACCTGTAAAGACCTATTCCATGCGAACTACAGACCTTTGCTCACGGCCCTAACAGCAGACCTACAACAATGGTCCTTCCCGCACATTTCATGGTTCGGGCGCATTAATGTAGTGAAAATTAACATATTGCCCCGCGTCCTATATCTTTTTTCAAGCGCTCCCTATCCTCCTACCTCCCTCCTTTTTTGCGCAGCTCCGCACAATGATATCCACCTATGTTTGGAACTCTAGAAAGCCACGCATTAGTTTGACCTTGCTGATGGCCCCTAAACAGTTAGGTGGCGTTGCCCTCCCACAATTTTGGCACTACTACCTGGCCTCGCACCTACAACGCATAATGGAATGGACCACCTGCTCATTAAATGGGTCATGGGTCGCGATAGAGCAAGGATCCGCACGGTGCCCCCTGTCCTGCCTCCCTTGGCTACCAATTCCAGGCAAAAAACAATGGTCGACCCCCACCCCCTAATACACGCCACCCTGAGAGCCTTGCGCTCTTTGAAGCCATCAGCGGGCATAGCCCCCTTCCCCTCGCCGCTCCTACCCCTGCAGTGGTTGCCAGGTTTCTCTAGATCCTTGCTCCCGACAGACGCGGACGGCCTGCCTCTCCCTCCAAGACCTAAGCATTTTCTGAATGAATCAGGCCCAATCCCTTGTGACCAATTACCCATTCCACACGTAAACTCATTCTTACCGCGGTTCCATCATCACCGACTCATTCAATCATTACGATCCCTTGCCCCGCTGACTGATTATATCAGACCGCTCACGCAATACGAGATATTGATAGAGAGGCAGATACCCATCGCACTGCCTCTCTTTAATGTATAACATGCTCCAAGCCACGTCATCCCTGAACAGTTCCGCTCGCTCTAGCTGGGAACGCGACTTAAACTTAACCTTTGAGGACCACCAATGGAGCGCTATTTGCCAACTGGCACATTCCAGCTCCACAGCAGTAAGGGTTCAAGAGGCCAATTATAAAGTACTCACGAGGTGGCATAAAACCCCCCAAATACTAAGCCATTACGCTGACGGGGAGACCGGCAGAAGCTGGAGATGTGAGGCACCTAATGCCTCGGCTCTCCACATATGGTGGGATTGCCCTGTCCTCTCCGAATTTTGGCACTCCGTTCACAACTGTCTATGCGAGGTCACGGAACCGCCACCCCCATTTGCCCCGGAGTATTGCCTTCTTAACCACACTGAGGTCCCACCCGAGATATTTCAGAAATCGATCACCATCAGACTTCTACACGCTGCGCGCCTAGTTATACCGATGTTCTGGCATAAACCCATTGCCCCTCCTCTTACTGTATGGTTGCGTGAAATGGAAACTATTCGATCGGCAGAGGAAAGGGCCGCCCTGTCTCTGGGTAAAGCTGCCGAACATTATCGCTCCTGGCACTATTGGCTAAACACCTGCCTGCCCCGGGTGGGAAGGACCGTACCCCGGTCTCACTGAATTCGCCCTCTTTTACCGTATGCTTCCCGCTGAGTCCCCCTCCCCCCACTCATCCTTTCCCGAAGCTACACCTACCATTATGTAGTTTATACCACCCGAACATGGGCATTTGTCTCTTGCCTCCTGTTCAGGTCCACCACTATTGTATATATAGCAAATGCCTCGCTTTATGTAATGTTTTAAGTTCTTCATTTATTTACTGAAATTATTATACACTGTCGATATTGAATATGTATGACATTTCAACTTTTCAATAAAGAACAATATGTAAAAAAAAAAAAAAGAGATTGCACGTCCTGCATAGGTAATAAAAGATTTCAGACTTCGGGGTCTGTAGCTCATGTAACAATATATAATTTGTAGTTAGATGAGGAGAATGAAGAAAAATATATATTAACTCAAAATGCCTTGCTTTGCATCACTGTGTCTAATGATAGAATTATACCGTTGGTTCAGAATTATTTTATAAAATATCTTGCCATATGTAGAAATTAGGGATGTGCGTTTCGGGTTTCGGAATTTCGGAATTTTCACGAAATTTCCCGATTCGTGTTTTCGGATGCGGCCGAATTTCCGAAAAATTTTAGATCCGAAAAGTTTAGATCCGAAATGTTTTCCGAGCCGAAACGAAATATTTTCGGATTTTTCGAATGGGCTTGAAATGTGGCAAACGAGGAGAACAGATGTTCCGAAAAACGAAAATTTTGTAAAAACGAACATTTTCTGAAAAACGAAAATTTTTCAAAAAGTCGATACAAAAAACGGGCAAAATGACACGAAAAATACGAAAAATGGTCGATATGCCGAAAAATGTGCAATTCCGAAAAACGAAAATTTTCCGAAAAATGAAAATTTTCTAAAAACGAAAATTTTGTAAAAACGAAAATTTTGTAAAAACGAAAATTTTCTGAAAAACGAAAATTTTTCGAAAAAACGAAAAGTCGATACAAAAACCAAGCACAGTGACACGAAAATACGAAAAATGGCCGAAATTCCTAAAAAAAAATGTACCCGAAAAACAGGTCGAACCGAATCGAATCGAAACCGAAATCGGTCGAAACGAGCCGAATCGAAAAGTTTAAAAATCCGAAAAATCGAACCGAATCGAACCGAAAAAAAAAATCGGTGCACAAGCCTAGTAGAAATGAAAAAATAGTTTTCTAGAATTTTAGAATGAATGTAAAGACAATTGGCTTTCAGTTATAACAACTGAAGATTGAAATGCAGATACAGTATATACTGAGGATTCTGCTCAAATGAGCTTAATTATATTTTTATTTCTCTGCATTTACGTCTACAGCCATAATAGGAAAGCAGCATAATGTATTATTTTTACAAATTCATTGCACCGACACAACCCTTTCACACATAAGCTGATAACAACGCAAGCGTAAAGGTGTAAGAGCGTCATTTGCAATCAACAAATTGAAGTAATTTTATACCATGTGATTGCGTTTTTTGTTATATCTCTATGGTACAAGTAGTCACACTTGTTAGTATTTTAAACGCTTATCATGAACCAAATTACAAAATATAGCCAGGAAGTTAAAAACTGCATGGGTTGGCATTGAAATGAGCTATATACATGAACTGATATTCCTGAAACGCAAAATATACGACTAATGTGTTTATGGAGTAAAATCTGCCTATACTTTATTATACTTTTATACTATATATACTTTTATATTATACTTTTTTAAATATAAGTTGATGCTTTAAAGATAGAAATAAGTGAATAGATCATATTCTTGAAAACATCCTTTAGAAAATCTAAAGAAAAAACAGAGTTAGGCATTTATTGGCTTGATACGCCTTTCAACTACCTACTTTATAATTGAGTCCTACAGAAGCAAACAGCAGATCTCAGGGATATGCGAAGCATGAGTCCCTTTAAACTAACAGGTCTATTCACTAAAGGGTGAAGTTTAGGAGAATTGGAAGAAGAAGAGAACAATCTAGACCAAATAGCCGATTTGGAAAGTGAGATAAATGGGAGAATTTGTCTGGTTTGGCTATTTTGACCTAGATTGCTCACCTCTCCTGCAAATTCTCCTGACTTCACCATTTAGTGAATAGACCTGTAAAGGGTTCTATAATTTGAGATTCAGCAATATTATGGAAGGAATGTTATTCAGGATTTGCCTTAGGGCTGGTTGTGCAAGGTTCAGGCACCTTGCCTCATATCGTTATAAGGGGATACTAATGCTAGGAGAGGTGGAAATTGATATGACATCTATTGAAGAAGGTGTGCGACACAGAGAGATCACTCGCTAACCGCTCATTGTGTTGACTTATTGGTTCTCTAGAGAAAATGTAGGTAGGGTCCCTGTGGACATGCCCTGACCATGATCAAGGAAGTACTTTGGGTGGCCCTCCTGTTACTTTTCTGTAATTAACAACCCCTTGTTCCCTCGCTCCAGTAATTGCCATTTAGGCATTTATTGTGGTGATTAGTGGAAGAGGTAGACTTCGATACCTTTAACTCCTCTGGGCTTCCATGTGCAAACCTTACAAAGTTACTGAAAATGCAGTCATAAATCTTCATTTGTAGATAGTGAAAGGTAGGGCCTACATTCTCATCAATCAGTAACAACACGTACAGGGTTATACACTATCCACTGTAGTTTAATGTTGTTGCAGCAATGATAATCTTTGGAGTTTCCCAAAACGGTAAATTCAAACAGCGGATGGAGAATATTCATTGATGAAGTTTCTCCTGCCACTGTCTAAATTTCCCTTTGGCAAATACTGAAGGTTAATGTCTACTCATCAATGGAGATATTAGCTTTCGTTTGCAACAACGGCAAACCACGGTGGTTAGTGATCAACCCCACTAGTGTCATTTTAGGATCTATGATAATCGTGGCATATCAGCTTAGAAAAAAAGATTAAAGGTTTTACAGCAAAAGACAGTGATTATACCAGCTACTTTCTTGCTATAAAAACCCTTAATCAAGAGTTGTGCTTCAGAGAATTATTGTACTGAAACTACCTCAGCAGAAATCCTTTGTGTTATCACAAAATCAAGCCTGGAGGAAAATTACATAAAAGACACACACTGTTTAATTCTTCACTTGTGTCCGTGAGCAGCAGGGACCATTGGCTCTGTCAAATTGTGTGTACCATCCAACTGGTCCTCAATAGTAAGCGTTCATGGAAAGACTATTAAACAGTATTTGATTCACCTTGTCTCTTTAGTTATTAACTACTTGAAAGAAATTAGCTTAGTTAAGGCTAAAGGATTCTTTTATAAAAGTTTTACTCAAACTGTATCCTGGTTTTAAGGTTGACTCTAGAGTCTAGATCAGGGGTCAGCGACCATGGCTCCCTGATGTTTTGGGAACTACATCTCCCATGATGCTCAGTCACCCATTAGGCTGACTGAGCCACATGGGAAATGTAGTTCCCAAAACATCAGGGAGCCAAGGTTGCCGACCCCTGGTCTAGATAGACATAACAGTCCTATTACAGCTGAGCTGCAAATGGCAAAAGACGAACAGTTGTTAAGCATTATCAGACTCCACAAAACCCATGCAATCTCGCGGGATCACAAATGTTTGTTCTAAGTGTCCTTCAGCTTCTAGAGAGGAGGCAACAGATTTGTGCTCTCCACTTTAAATGTAAAAAAATGGGACTCTACGGGGTGATAAAATGAAAACACTCATAGTGCATACATAAACACATAGAATCTGAGGTGCCCCTCTTGAATCGCACTCACAGGATTTGAACACTTTGAGGCATATCACATATCAACGATTGTTACCCCACGTCTGCCTGTAGCTGCAACTCAAACCTGAAGACTCTCGCCGCTGCAATAATCACCAGGACGGTTTTCAGTATTCGTGCAGAATTTTAATGGGTAAATAAAAACAATCCAACGCGTTTTGTGTAAAAATTACTCATCAGGGTTATACAAATAAAAATACAAAAGTCAATCCTTCTGGTTCCTTCTTGCCGCTTTATAACTCCTTCTTATGCCGCGGGGTCCATCCCTTCCGGTTTCGCTACCGGCATGCGTTCCACCACTGGCACGCAACTACAACGAGACGTGGAAGTCATACTCCATCAGGTGCTGGTAGATCCTAGCAGCTTCTACCGGAACACAGACCAAGTCCTGACATGCAGAATGTATTTTCCCCGCAAACGGAAAAGATTGCCACATGACCTCAAAAAACACTAAATAAAAACAATGAATAAAACATGACATACTATATTATTCGTTCTTCAACCTATAAAATGGCTAAGCCCTAGCTCCACATAATGATCAAGGGATCACAGACTAGACAGATGATGGCAAACATAAAAAATAAAAACCAAAATATAAATATAAAATTTATAAACAGCTCTTAATGTCGAGATCGACATTCAGGCCCCCATTTCTCCATGTGCCCATTTTATATATCCACTCCATTTCTCTCTTGGCCAAAGTGCTAAAATAATTCTCTAATCTCCATTTGTTACCTATTAAATCTATACCTATCCATTTAAATTTATCTACAGCAAATTTGGAGCAATTATTGCAGTGGATTGGTACACTATGGTCTATTTTGTTTCTTCTAATATTTCTTAAATATTCTAGCACCCTCACCTTTAATTCTCTTGTGGTTCTCCCCACATATTGCACCCCACAGGACACTCTATTAAATAAATCACTCCCTTGTTGGTACAATTAATGAAGGACTTGATGTAAAATTATTTTCCCGATACATTACTTTTAAATTTAACTGTATTTTTCTTTTGATAAAAAAAGGCTTTGCATCTTCCACACTTATGGAATCATTCTGATCTTTTATATTAAAAATCCCACTATTTCCTTTATTCTATTTAATTCTTGGTAGCAAACTAGGGGCCAAACGGTTTTTAAGTTCTGTGCTTTTCTAGATATAACTACTTGACAGCTAGGAATATCGTGTGTTAAAACAGGGTCTGCTTTTAAAATATGACAATGTTTCTTTAAAATCTTTCTTACTTTATTAGCATGGTGATTAAACTGGGTGATAAAAGCATATTTAAATTTATCTTCCTCCTTTCCCTTATCTTTTTTATCATTTAGTTCTGTAGTGATAAGCTTTTTTCTTTCTCTTTGCCCTATTTCTATTAAGTCCTTCTCTAGTTTATCCTTTTTGTATCCTTTCTGTTGATACCGCTCTAGAATGTTGGTAAATTTAATATGAAACACTTCGGGCTAAATTACAATCATTGCGCAAACGTTTGCGCCGGCGCAAAAAACCATTGGAGGTAAAGTACCATCTTCTATAAGACATTGGGTAACCTCTTCTACTCTCTTATCATGTGGAATTGACGTATAAAGTGATACAACATCTACCGTGGCCATACAAAAATCTTTTCCCCACTTTTTCTAATTCTTCTAAAACATGGCTAGTATCCTTTAAATAAGAAGGGACTTTTTGAACTATCGGTTGTAGAAATTTGTCTATATATTCAGACAAATTACAAGTAAGGGAATTAATACCACTAATTATTGGTCTTCCCGGAGGAGCAGTTAAACTTTTAAGCACTTTGGCTAAAAAATAATAATTGTAAAACAGCTATTTTTTTAAAAAAAATAATCATATTCATCATCTCTTAACCACTTCAATGCGGAGGACGCGCTCAGCGCGTCCTCCGCATTACCGCTGGTATGCGGAGGACGCGCTGAGCGCGTCCTCCCATTGGGGTCAGCGTTTGGCCGGGTTCCGGCCGATCGCTGGCCCCCCCGGTGCGGGCTGACATCCTCGATGTCAGCCCGGCATCCGGGACCGCAGCCGCCGGAATTAGGTGTCATCGCGGCAGCGCGATGACACCTAATTCAGGCGCCCCCCCCACATGTGCGGAGGAGGCGCCTGAAAGGGAGGGGGGAGGTCCTTCGGACCTCTCTCCTCCCGATCGGCGGCTCTGCGGGGGTTAACCCAGGCACCATTTGGAAGGGCACAGCCTGCCCTTCCAAATGGTGCCTGGCATTAACCCCTGGGGAGCTGGATCGCGAATCGGCGCTGAAAAGCGCCGGTTCGCGATCCTTTCCTGGAGCTGGCCGACATCTTGGATGTCGGCCAAGCCTCCGGGAACTCCCCCTGAGGACTGGCCTTAACCCCTAACTGCCACCAACGGTGGAGATAGGGAGTTCCAATGAACTCCCTATCTCCCGATCCGTGGCAGCTAGGGGTTAAAGTTTGGTATGGTTGGATCGGCCAGAGCATGGCCGTTCCAACGATACCAAACACTACTGTGAAAAATGTTGTCAAAAAAAAAAAAAATTAAAATAAAAATAAAAAAAAATTAAAAAGAAAAATTATAAAAAAAAAATAAACACTTTTTTTTTATTTTTTTTGGTTTGTTAATGCAGCAATATTGTTCCCATTTCAATTATAATGTGAACAATGATGCTGCACTAACGATTTTTGTATGCGGTGCGTTTGTTAAAAATAGTGTAATTTTCCCCAAAAAAAAATGTAACGAGACCCCATCTCAAATTTTTTTAACAAGCGCACCACATACAAAATATAACCGCAATTGCTCGCATGTTAAAATGTGAAAAAAAACACTTTACACATTGTAAATTATTGAAAATACATATTTTATTGCATTTTTTGTTATAATATACAGACAGGTCATGATGTATACATATAATAATGACATATTATGAATCTACCGAGTCTGACGGAAAGAACGATATATAATATGTCTGGGTCATTATACTAAAATAAGCCTTCAAAACACGTTTAAACATGATGAGCAAAACCGGTAAAAATGACCTCCGCACAGAGGCGGGAAAAGCCTCAGCAGCGAAAGGGTTAAAATTCCTTTCTCTTTCCCTCCTGTCAGAAATGTTTCTAATTCCTCCAGGAATAGGGTCGTGGGATTGTTAGTTAATATATGGTAAGTATCCTTATCCCCCAGTATCCTTAAAGGAACACTCTACTCAAAAAATCACCCCCCGTTTTTTTATCCTAACCTATCCCTATTCCCTTAATAAATCTTTAGTTTTTTTTTTGTTTTTTTTGTAACTGTAATACTTACCCTAAAATCCTCTTGTTTTTTTTTTTTTATACTCACCTCCCTCCTCTTTCGCTCCCATCCTTCTTGCTGCGTCTTGGCTTCTGGTTTACGTGAGAAGCACGCATGCACGCCTCTCACATAAGCCAGCCAATCGGCAGGCTTCCGCCCGGCTCCCTCTGAGGATTAGTGTTGCGCGCAAGAGGATGCGCGCAACACTAACCCTCAGAGGGAGCCGCCAGCTTCTGCGGTGAGTTAGAGACGTCATCGCGCTGAAAGCGCGATGACGTCTCCTACTCGGCAAAAGTCGGCAGAAGCAGGAAATATGATTCCCGCTCTGCTGACTGACAGCTGGGAGGGCGGAGTAAACTCCTCGCCTCTCTCAGCTGTTTTCAGCTTTTTGAGCTGAACCGCTGAGCGGAGGGAGGGGGGACAGGGGGCAGGATACTCCGGGCATCATGACCACCTAAAATAGCTTAGGTGGTCATGTTGCCTAGAGTGTCCCTTTAATGCCTCTTCCATATAGTATTCTCTAGTCATAATAACTGTCCCCCCCTTTATCAGCTTGTTTGATTATTAGTTTGTGATTGTCCTGAAGTGCTTTACAAGCCTGCCTATCTTTTATAGCTTAAATAATTTAATTAATATTAGGTGTTTTCATCGTCATTTCATCACCTCTGTAGATTCCCATTTTTTTTACATCTATGCTGTACCAAGACACCTAGGGGAGAGTCGTCTGGGAATCTTGAGGTTGTATTGCTTGTTATACCTTGTATGTCACACTGCGGTTTATTGGTTTTTGTGCTGTCCACTTTGTATGTACTAATCGTATGAGGCATAAGTATTGCGGTTTAGTTTTTTTTAAATATTATGTGATTTTTTGTGTAGTTTTAGCAGCCAGTAATTTTTGTTCATTAGTAGCCACAAACAACAGGGGTGAGGGTCCTGAGAACGAGCAACAGCACAATGGCCTGCTCTACGGTGGGTGCCCGCTCAGGTCTCACAAACAAGGTTTTAGCTTGCTTGTGCCATTACAGGGATGAATTTTCCATATGCAAATCAGCCTGCTCTCACCCAGAAAGGGTGGCCAGTGCTGATTGCCAAGGACGTCATCCCTGCACGAGAGGTGCAGCAACCCCCGACGATCGTTTCGGCCTTGTTGGGCCTCGTCAGGAGGGTATATTTTTATTTATTTATAAAGGATTTTACCAGGAAGGATACATTGAGATATAGCTGACACCCCTCTAGGCACATCAAGCAAGGGGTCCACGTCTGGATGACCCTTTACAATTATAGTGAGAAACAACAACTAGTAATCTTACTAGTAGCCACAAGTAAGATTAAATGAGTAGTTTTGGGATTTCTTTTTGTTCTGTGGCTGTCAGCATATTGGCACTTACTATACAAAGTATAGGAAGTCAATAAACAGTAAGGCAGCCGCAAGAGTCGAGCCAAACGAGGAGTTCAAGGCAAGACTTGAATGAGAAGGGAGCCATTAGATTTCAAGAGTGGTGCCATTATACTTATAAATTTACGTTTAAGAACTTAGTCAAGGTTTTTCTATATGTGTTGTATTCAGGGCGCCACATTTCAATTTAATTTAAACTTTTTTGTTTGCTATCCAAACTTTCTCCCGCTTTACAATAAAACTTGTCTATTTCACAAATATTTTTGAAAAAAATACTTAAAATTGGGTAGAGGTAACATCACTGCTCTGCGTGGAGAGAGCCTGTGGAGACATGGGTTCGATCCCGACAAGAGCTCCTCTCCAGTGTTCCAGTGTCCAAGTGTTTCTTGGGCAAGACACCTAATGGTACAGACTCACCACCCAGGACATACTTGAAAATGAGAGAAATCTCAATGTATCCTACCTGGTAAAATCCTTTCTCAAAAAAAATAAAAAATAACGTGATTCTGTCTCTAAAATTTAACTAAAGTATATAAAAACATAATTAATTGACTTATTTGCTTGGCCCCTTGTTTCATTTTCATTTCTTCAGCCTTGTTCAGACAGCTCAATATAAATTATGGGGAGGAACTGAGCAAATAATGCAGGCAGAAAACCATTGATTAATTCAGGGCAGTAGTGTCCATTAAGTTATTATGAATGCTTAGATGGTGAACTCTTCTGGTTTTGCCATTTCTGGATATATTCACAAATTTATTAGCAATGTATTACCATTCATTAGTTGTAATGAATCTGTAAAAATAAACTTTTCTCTTTACATGATGATTTGAGTATCCCATAGGTTTCCTAGTGTGGTACGGTGATTGTTCTGTAAAAATAGACTATTTTACACAGCTGGCCAAAAGTAGATCCTCATGGCTTGTACAACTTCCTTGCAACACTGACAGTTTTAAGGCTGGTAAAGCATCATGGGGGTTATCAATCCATGCCCAGTGGGAATTGTTCTTTTGCTAAAAGCTATTTTGGAACATTACGCACCCTGTTACCCACACTTTCTTTTACATATATTCTACATGTAAAGGCAATGTTTGTCCAAGTCTCAGCTCATCCCGGTATTTAAAGGATTTATAGCTCTAAATTAAGCTGCAAGGAAAATACAAAGTCGCTGATTTATTTAAGTTCCTTGTTGTCTTATGGGTGGAAGCACATGGTGGTCTAGAAACTAAATTCTAACTCATCGGTAAGTTATTTACTGTGTAAAAAGACAAATAAATTACAGTCGTTATGTCAAAGGGCATGACATTATAGCATCTTAACTTCCAGAAGGATGTCCCCATATGCTTGTTGAGCAGAATACAAGACCTTCTTGCTTATTTAGTATTAAAGACCAACTTGTAGTTGTTGAAAACACATAAAAGTATAAACATGACATACATGTTAAGACAGATTGCGCGCAGTAGTAAAATGACTAAAAGCCTCCAACACACTAGACACTAAAGACGTTTAATTAAACTTAATCGTGTGTGTTTGAACAGTAACTAAATCCCAGGGATATGTTTACAAGAATGCAGTCGTTCAGCACAATCGTTCTCTGTGTAAATGAAAATCGACCATTATGTGTTGTTTATTCCTCAAAGGATATCCGATTAATTGTGCTGCCCAGCATCTTCGGGTTTCTAAAAATTAGGTCAGGTGGCATTCTTCTCTCTTTTAAGTTGAAGTTGGTAACACACAGTTAATGTGATTTAAGAATTTAATCAATATCCGAGGCTATGATTATTCACCGGTTTGGAGGTTTTAGTTTGTGGTCATTAAATATTATTCATAAAGTTCAAACTTCACCAAAGCTTATTTTACAGTAGAAGATGATCATAGTTTGCTAAGGTTATGCTACCATGTAATTTGTAGGTTATCACTTACGGATCTCCTACAAGCAATGCACACCCTTAAATTTATTTCACAAGACAACATGAAGCTTTGTTTAGCGCGCCTATATGAAGTCAAACCGCAGTTGATTATATTTTTTTGGTATGACTTATGTATGAAGTTGAGCTGTGTCCCGATATGGTGTACAGGGGTGAGGTATGAGCCTAATATGCAGTAACACAACCGGCAAAGACGCTTGACTAGAACCCAAATGGGGGTTATTGGAGTATACTAATAACAGCAGAATGGCAAGGTGAATTCACGGCAATAAATGTACTGGAGTGGAGGAGTGGAACAAGGCAGGAAAAGGACTGACTAGAATGAAGCAGGGAGGAAAGACAGAGGCAGGGAGGAACAAGACAACAAGGACAACACACCAGGAACTCACAAGAGGCACGAGACAGCAGACAGGCAGGGCAGGAAAAGGGCTGGCTGGATGCAGGCAGGACCACAGAGAAAACAAGCGGAACATCTGGAGTCTTGAAGGGAAAATAGCTGGAGGCATGAAGCTTGGGGCACATGGCAGGGGGCAGGAGGCTTGGGGAACATGGCAGGTGGCTTGGGAGACAGGTTTTTCAGGGAGCAGGCTTCAGGAGAAACATACACCAAATGCTGACAATGCTGAAGCACTGCACCTTGGGAGCTCCACCTCCATGTAGGGGAACATAGCGTTCGTTAGTGGTTGCCTGCACGAGAGTCAGACCACTTACAGAACTTGGCCTGGGACTCCCAGGGCATAGCATGAAAGGGGCTGCAAGTGTTTAAGAAGGAGCATCACCAGTTTGCGCCGTCCTGTGGCGGCAGCGTGCCCCATGACAGGCTGGATACTTACAATTTACATTGCCGCCCAGCATGGGAATAGAGGGTGAGACTGATTTTTATGTGTAATTTCACTTTATAGTTTTGTAAAAAAAAAAAAAAAACACTTCTTGCTGTTTATATTTTTTTATTCATGTGTTTTTTTGGTGATATTGTTATTTGATATTTAAGTGTTTGTTCTTTCGTTTGAATTGTCAACGGTAGATGATCATAGAGTATATTTATAGAAACCATATGGAACAGACTTTCTACAGTTCATGTTAATAGCAAGAAAATTTAATTCACTCAAAGGTTTTATGTGAACGAACATTACATGTTCTGCTGGATAACCACATTACAGGGTTTACGAGGTATAATGTTAATTACACTATGTTAAAAGATTTTTTGAATGCCTTTCGTTGCAATCTGCAGCTGCATATCATGGCTTAGCATACATTTTCTGAAATTGTCTGAAACAATAATCCGATTTTAGGGTCGGCTGAGTCATTATGGGAAAAGAACTTTGGATTTAGAATATTCTGCATATACAATTATTTGTCAGCCTTTTGTTCTATATGAATGATATCAATGCTGCAGAATTACATTACTACGGTGCAGTGAGGTCAAAGAGATGGATTTCAGCTTTCAAAAGCCATTTTATTATGTCTGTTTGATCATTCTTTAGGTATCACCGGGCCTAGAATATCGATCTTCATAAAAAGAAATGTAGAGTTAATTTCATACTATTTTTTTTTATTTATTTATAGCTCATGGATATTCCATTTTAGTTATTCTTCTGCCTAGTTTCATTATATTCATTATCATGCTAATTCATAACATGAATAGTGAGTAATGTATATGTAACTAGATGTGCCTGTATATATTTAGATCTATTCTTATTAGACTAAAAAGGTGAAAATCGGGAGAATTGGCAGAAGAGAACAATCTAGACCAAATAACCGATTTGGAAAGTGAGATAAATGGGAGAATTTTTCTGGTTTGGCTATTTTGACCTAGAATTTTGATTTTTCCAGTCATTCTCCTGAGTTTCACATTTAGTGAATAGACCTGTATGGTTGTCAATTTCATATGTAGGTTCAACTGCATAACTCAAAATCTCTACTTGCCTGGGAAGAGTATAATTTAATGCAGAGGTATTGGAAAATTAGTACTCTAAAATATAATTTCCCTGGGTGGGAGGACCATTAACCCCTTCCCTACCAAATGATTTTCCAAAAACCCATTTGTCAGAAACCAGTGTTTTTTTGTAAAAATCTTTAATTAATTATACAGTAAGAAATATTTGGGCATATTCCCATTGTATTTCTTACTGTAAATAATCCATTTAGCCAGGAGATGGTGCCATCTACTGCCAAATTTAGGTACAGCTGCAGCTCGATTTTTATTTTTTTCCCCTGCATCGGCTGCTGAAACCTCGATGTCAGGGCATTCATCAGCCGATTTTACAGCTTTAGCTCTTTGGGCATTATGCCCACAGGGCTAAAACTTAGGGGGTACTTTCTGCAGCCCAAAAGCAAACAAAATTAGTTTGCAGCAAACTAATTTCATTTGCTTTTGGGCTGCCGGTTCATAGATTGAGAGATCTCGATATTGGGGCACCGGATGCGGCCTTTGAAGCCCGAGATATTGCGATCTTGGTAGTGGATGGGTTAATTGTAGCAGATAAGCAGCGGCATGACAATCAAAGCAGGTGCTTCCACGAGGCAAATCTGTTGTAGCATCATTCAGTTAGGGAGCGTATAGGAATATTTCCCATATGATTCATAGCAACATAGTGATCAACATGACCATTCATGTTGCACCACATTAAAGTGCTCAGTACTTCCCAATCCCTTTAGAACTGCAAGCTGCAACAAGACCTGCTGCCACAGTGCACAAGAAATTAAACTCTCTTAATCAGCCTTCAAACCCTGCTGACTGGGGTTCTGACTGGCACTGGGATGGATGGATGGATAGACTGAGGTTCAGACCATGCCAACTGCCTTCTCCCACCATGGTATTAATTATAAAAGTACCTTTCTCACTGTTCTCAGTAGTGAATGTTTCAGTGTGTGTACATTTGTCAGCGTGTGTTTGCATGTCGCTGTGTATGTAAATGTAAGTATGTGAATATCAGTGTGTGTATTAGTGACTATAGGTTTGTCAACATCTGTAATTCTGTATATGTCAGTGTAAATGTGTGTGAGTGGGTATATGTCTGTTTGTCTGTGTATGTCACACTGTTTATATCTGTGTGTGCTGGTATATCAGTCTGTGTGTATGCTATGTGCGTTTATGTGGTAGTGTACTAGTGTGTATATATATATATATATATATATATAAACAGTAGCCATGCACTCCTGCTTCCACGATCCACAATTGCCCGATGCCTGCCATCCAGCTGGATATCATACAAATGAAAAAACGATAGCGGCACTCCAGGACTATAATGCAACCAATAATTTATTCCATTCAGGGCCGGTGCTAGACTATTTTGCGCCCTAGGCAAGACCAGCTACTTGCGCCCCCCCCAAAAAACACTGCACATTACTGTGAAGCTCTGTGATACCCTCATAAACACTGCACATTACTGCCCCCAGCTCACACATGGGTATATAGTGTCCCCCAGCTCACACATGGGTATATAGTGTCCCCCAGCTCACACATGGGTATATAGTGCCCCCCAGCTCTCACATGGGTATATAGTGCCCCCCTGCTCACACATGGGTATAGATTGCCCCCCAGCTCACACTAGGGTATATAGTGCCCCCCAGCTCACACATGGGTATATAGTGTCCCCCCAGCTCACACATGGGTATATAGTGCCCCCCAGCTCTCACATGGGTATATAGTGCCCCCCTGCTCACACATGGGTATAGATTGCCCCCCAGCTCACACTAGGGTATATAGTGCCCCCCAGCTCACACATGGGTATATAGTGCCCCCCAGCTCACACATGGGTATATAGTGCCCCCCCAGCACACATGGGTATATAGTGTCCCCCAGCTCTCACATGGGTATATAGTGCCCCCCAGCTCTCACATGGGTATATAGTGCCCCCTGCTCACAAATGGGTATATAGTGCCCCCAGCTAACACATGGGTATAGATTGCCCCCCAGCTTACACAAGGGTATATAGTGTCCCCCAGCTCACACATGGGTATATAGTGTCCCCCCAGCTCACACATGGGTATATAGTGTCCCCCCAGCTCACACATGGGTATATAGTGTCCCCCAGCTCACACATGGGTATATAGTGCCCCCCAGCTCTCACATGGGTATATAGTGCCCCCCTGCTCACACAAGGGTATATAGTGCCCCCCAGCTCACACATGGTATATAGTGCCCCCCAGCTCACACATGGGTATATAGTGCCCCCCAGCACACATGGGTATATAGTGTCCCCCAGCTCTCACATGGGTATATAGTGCCCCCCAGCTCTCACATGGGTATATAGTGCCCCCAGCTAACACATGGGTATAGATTGCCCCCAGCTTACACAAGGGTATATAGTGCCCCCCAGCTCACACATGGGTATATATTTCCCCCCGGCTCACACATGGGTATATAGTGCCCCCAGCTCACACATGGGTATATAGTGCCCCCATGCTCACACATGGGTATATAGTGCCCCCCAGCACACACATGGGTATATATTTGCCCCCCAGCTCACACATGGGAATATAGTGCCCCCCAGCTCACCTCCGCTGGCGTCTTCTCCGAGGCGAGCGGCCGCTGACATGCCGGAAACCACCTGACCAGCACAGAGGTCTCGCGAGAGGATCTCGTGCGCTGGTCTCGTGGTTCCGATCCCACGCGAGTGGCCAAGCTGCAATTCAGCGGCCGCTCGCGTAGGGGGAGGGACGGCCTGCGCGCGGCTCCCAGATTCCAGCGCTGATTGCCGGGATCTGGCGGGCGGGCTGGGCCCCCCTCCACTCGGCGGCACGGACACACAGATTTTTCGGTGGTCGGGCCTGGCTGTGCCCTAGGGGAGCACTGAGCTCTAGCTCAATGTTTCAGCCCTGACCCAGGGCCTTCCTCAGGATATAAATGTAATAAAATACACAAAGATTATTTATAAACAACCACCGTACTTACCCCCCTTTAACCAGCGTTCTCACTCACCCAGTGCGCATGTGTTCATTCCCGACGTGGCGGGATGACACATGTGACATGTAACCCTGGCAACCCAGGATGCTTAGTAGCTCCCATACACCAGTGACTACAATGCAAAAAATAAAATAAAACAATTAAGAACACATATACATCGGACAAATTAATTCTACTCCCAGGTCTTATTCCAAGCAGTATAGGATAGAATTAGTATTCACCCTGTCACCAAATAGTGAATTAGTGGGGGTTAGAAAAAATTCACTCTTTGGTGACAGGGTGAATACTAATTCTATTAGTATTCTATTAGAACGCCGGTTAGAGGTAGGGGTAAATATGGTGGTTGTTTATAATTAATCTTTGTGTATTTTATTACATTTATATCCTGAGGAACGCCCTGGGTCAGGGCTGAAACTTTGATGCCATTGGAATAAATTATTGGTTGCATTATAGTCCTGGAGTGCCACTATCATTTTATATATATATAACCATCAAATTTGAACCACCACTCTCTTTGCAATCAATGTTGGTTAAGGCTAGGGTCAGACGAGCGCATTTTGTACGGACTGTGCGTCCGTGCAGTACGGACGTACTTTCTGACTGACGACAAGGTAGTGGCCACACAGTCCGTTTTTTTCACTGACGTATTTTATGACTGATGTAGCAGGGAAAATAAATTACAATGAAAAAACATTCTGTCCGTCAAAAATGCTGGACGTATAAATGCAGTCCATCTGACCACGCTCCATCACTCACACACAAAGCTATGCAGACGTTGTGTACGTGGCGCACTCCGCAAGTCCGTTCTAGCAGTATTACGTTCTTGCCTAACCTGCGTCCGTTTGCAGCGTCCGTCAGCCCCCGCACTTCTGTGCGGACGTACTTCGTGTGTGGGGCTTCATTTAACACAATTGTATGCTATCACGGACGTACTTATGTGCGGCAACACGGACGTTAACACTGCGCTCGTCTGACCCTAGCCTAAATTCACTGCCTGGGTGCAAAATTCCAATATGTATATATGTAAACAATCCAAATGGATGCACACCAGGGCTTAATTAAAAGCGTCATTTATTCAAAATTGCATTAAAAAAAATGACCGTTTCGACCCTGCACCTGGTCTTTTTCAAAGTAACTAACAAAGCAACTATACAACATATAAATAGATCAAATGTGCTGTACACTTACCAACAGAACCATCGCTGCACACCTTGGCCCCGTCTCCCCAAAACTGGGAGTGACGTGTCAGTGGATGTAGGTGTTACTAAGCTTGCTGGGAAAGCGAGTTCAAAGCACACAAAAAATCAAGATAAAACCAAGAATAGCCCAGAACCACATCAATGGAACTGGTGTGTGTGCCAGCAACAGGTTAAAAACAGCACGAGGAAGGATTTCAAGGCTAATCAAATGAAACAGAATTTGCTGTGTAATAAACATGCTCTTGTAGCTGACAGGTTTTGGCTAAACATAAAAATATTTTAGCAGGACAAAGGGAGAATATTGCCTCTCAATATCAAAAGAAGTATAAATTAAATGAAATAAACGTGAGTATAATGCTATGGTTACTCAAATCATAAAGAAGTGATGCTGTCAAACATGCTAAGGGGAAAAAAAAATATGGCTAAAAAAAAGTGATGAATGAATGAGGAGAACAAGATGTGAGTGTGATGTGTGAATATGCATAGAATAGTGTGTAAAAAAATGTCTAATGTGATGGGGTGCACCCAGGGCCGGCCCAAGCCACGGTACTGCCTGTAACGATGGATGAAATGCTGCCCCCCCCTAAAAAAAAGTGACTCACAGAGCTCCACAGCAATAAAACTCACAGTAATATGCGGTGTGTATGAGCGTATCACAGAGCTCCACAGCAATAAAACTCACAGAAATGTGCAGTGTGTATGGGCAGATCACAGAGCTCCACAGCAATAAAACTCACAGAAATGTGCAGTGTGTATGGGCGTATCACAGAACTCCAAAGCAATAAAACTCGCAGTAATGTGCAGTGTGTATGGGCAGATCACAGAGCTCCACAGCTATAAAACTCACAGAAATGTGCAGTGTGTATGGGCGTATCACAGAACTCCAAAGCAATAAAACTCGCAGTAATGTGCAGTGTGTATGGGCAGATCACAGAGCTCCACAGCTATAAAACTCACAGAAATGTGCAGTGTGTATGAGTGTCTCACAGAATCCACTGCAATAAAACTCGCTATACTAATGGACAAAATGAACAGGGAAACCGAGAGAAGTGGATCATTTTTTGTATGTTTAACAATAAACTTGTGTTTTTTTTTTACTCTTTTTTTTTTTCCAATTTTTGAGAACGCATTGGTATCTCACATAACAGGAAGGCTTTTGAGCAGTCACAATTTGCAGTCAAAGGGCATGATGATAGAAGCAACAGACTGACAGGAGCAAAAACTGAAAACATTCCCATTTATTTGCATTTACTCGCCAAGCAGAGATAATGTTTTTCTGCTAGCCGAGTAGCAGTAAGTATTCGCGGAGGAGCTAAAGAAATACTGTATTTTTTGGCAAATTAGGAAATACAGTTAAACTAGATTTGTTTTTCCAACTTTTTCCCAAACATTTGTGATTCCCCTGAGAGTAGCGGGCTATTGGCAGCCAAGTGACTGGCTGCGTTAATAAAAGAGATGCAATGGACTCTTGGATTTAGCAGAAAGGCACAGGTTGAGAGCAATGAAGGATACCAGTTACAGAAAATAAACAAGACTAAAGCCTCAGGAGGATACAGAGCCTGCCATGCCCCCTCAGCTCCTATTATTCCCTCTGCCCTTCCTGGCTGGCTCAGGGTAATACCTTATTAATGGTGCCCAGGAAAAGCCCCTTGGCGTAGCTCTGGTTCCAGGGGCCACAGTAAATAAGTCTTCGGGACAAAGTTTGTTTGTGTGCATCTGTCCTCTAGTGTTTGTGAATATCTATCTTTGCGTATCTTAACACGTTATACTGCTTGTATCCACTTTGTCCACTTTTGTGAACATGTTTGTGTTCTGGATCAAACACCGTGCACAGGAGCTTGGAGGGACAGACAATGGGCACAGCAACAGATTAGGGGAAATACAGGACATGGAGACAAAGAGACAGAGACATAAGGAGCAGGGATAGAATAGGGGAATGCCGGGTACATGAATAAAGTACATAGACTGAAAGTGCAGTTTAGGGAAGCAAAATGCATTGGGATAGGGAGGGACAAACATAAGACACAGGGATCAGAAGGAGCTAGTAACTTTTCAGTCTGGCTAATAGTTTAGGGGCCACATTACAATCTTGGTGCTAACGTTAATGCTATGGACTCCATCGAGTGGATGCTCGCGGCGGTGCTCAGCGCTGCTGCAAGAATCCCAGGGCGTAGTGTCCACTTCCAATACAGGCAGCTTTTTAAGAGCCTGCATTGTAATCCCCCGTTATAACGGGGGCGGTAGGGAGAAAACTGTGGGTGCAGTTTTTTCTCCCTAGCGCCGCCGTTTTAACGTGGGGATTGTAATGTAGCCCTAGGTCTTTAAGTAATGACTCCTGCAACTGTATTATTCAAAAACCCAACGGACTACAGATTAAAAAAAATCACAGTATACTGTACCAAATACCTTTAAAACTTAAAACATATTTATTGTATTATTAACTGTAAAATGTATCATTAAAACATAATGATGATCCATATCATATATACATTTTGCAAACAGAAAAACAGAACTATGTTGCCTTTCCAAATACACGGCAAAAACTAGGATAGAATCAAACTGGGTCTTGTGTGTTTCAAGCCCAAAAAAATTATTCTGATGTAGGCAAGAAAAATATTTCTTTCATGATGCCATTGCCTAGCATACCACAACAGCCAGTCTTCGCTTGTCTATACCATTGTGTTATTGGTTTCTGCATGTTGCATTCTGCAGGCCTCTCCAAATCACCTAATGCAACTTAATGCTGCGTCTATCAGCTCATTCAGTGTCACTTTGTACAATCACTTTGACTTCTCCGTATTTCCTGCTTAGGGTTATTTATGGAGAAATAAAAACAAACATAAAACATCCGCTTTCCAGACACACAAGCCATTCATAACGAGCAATTATATGACATCACCACTCTACCATGGTCTGTTCTTTACCACTGATTTCTTCTTCAGTTTAACTCCTTCATAAATGCATCACAGTCTTGTGTATCTTGAAGGCTAATCTTGCCCCAGTTTAGTTTACCTACCTAATTTCCTATGGCGTTTTTAATGCTATCTATTCCACTCCTACATAACCTCTCATGTCATTTTTTTTTTATTACTCTACATTACAGTGTATTTTCCATTTTTCTTCCAAGATTCCGTAGTGTGGAATCATCTCAACTTTACACACTAAAACCAACCGCGTTCTAGAAGAAAACGTCTGAAACGTACATGTTCATTCTCATGCATCTCCATCTACTTTTATTCCAGTTATAAAAGACTGTTAAACCTGCACTATTGAGGCATTTTTCTCTGCTTCTTCTGCCAACCTCCTTCCTCATTTAGTCCTCTTTTCCATAGATTGGTTACAAATGGTCTTTTCTTTCCACGTAATTTCTGAAATACAGTTATCACTCCCATCCTAAAACCTTGGCTAAACTATCTCCTATACTTTATAATAAACAACAAGGTTTATTACCATATGCCCTTGATTGTTGCAAAGTATATGCACCACATGTAAATAAAATCTGAACAAACTGTCTGTAATTTTTACATATAGACGATGCTGTATGTCATAGACAATAACATGAGATAATGATCCCTTGGTGTAGTCATTCCTCTCCCATTATACTTTTTTTTTTTCTATTCAAAATTTTATTGATATGTATCACATAGAAGCATGTAATAAACTGAAAAGAGAGTACAACAGCCAGCAAGGCATGAAACAGAGCTATATAGGACCTCAGTGCCGCGGGTCTGAAAAAACGAAGGACGAGCGTGTGTAACATAGTCCCTCACGGATATGACATAACAAAGTGTCAATATCCTGGCCCAGTGACCATCTAAGAATGCGATGAGGCATAAAACTAATGGCAAATGAGAAAGTCGAGAGAGGAAAGTCAGTGCCAGAACAAAAGACGAATAGAGCAGTAATGAAGGGCTGAGAAATAGAAGAGCGAGAGAAAAGAAGAAAGTAAGAGGAAAGAGAAGGAGAAAAGAAGAAACGGAAGAGGAAAAAAAAGGGGGTGAGGGAGTTAAAGGGAAGGAAGGAAAAAACACTAGCCAAGGAACAAGGGGGGGGCAACGTACGAGGAGAGAGAGGGGTGAGGGAGACGCACACAACAACAGCCACCCGAGGCCCATGGACTGCAAAAATGAAGGCGGGGTCATATTGGTCCAGAGACCACCTAACAGAACTAGTGCGCGAAGACCCAGGCATGCCATAGCCGCAGGAGACCCCCCCAGTCAAAGTGAGGCAGAACCATTACTTGTCAGGGTGACTGAACCACTGCAGGGGGCGGAACCGATAGCCCGCCGTTAGAAGGTAAAGTCTGGTCTGCCTCCAGGTCTAGGGTTCGACAAAGGGAGGCTGAAGACACAAACCACGTCCAGTAGAACCAAGTGAGAATGAAGGCCAGGAGCTTTCCCTCGTGGGAGGCAATCCGTTTCTCCATTTGACACATCTCATCCACTTGGGACATCCATTCGCAGAGGGATGGGACAGATCAGCGTTTCCAAGGACTTGGAATCAGCTGATGCGGTGCCAGAAGAAGACAGAATGCCACCAACTTCTTAAAGGAGGCTATCAGCACACCTGTAAGCATTAACAGGTAGGCTTTAGGTGAATGGTCCAGAGTCAGGTCGGTCAACTCCCGAGTCGCCTACCTGATCCTCCTTCAGTAGGCCTGCAAGGGTGAGCAGGACCATCAGATGTGGAGATAGGAGCCTAGCTCCCTGCCACACCTCCAACAACTAGGGTCAGTAGTTCCAATGCATTGGAACAACCTGAGTGAAGTACAGTACCATAGTACCAAGATCTTATAGGACGTTTCGTGATAACGAACCAGCGTCTGCCCCATAATCTGCTGGTGAAACCCGGGATCTAAAGGCGAAATTAGCAATCGCTTATTTTTCCCCGTAGCTTTTGCGAGCAGCATGCAATCGTGGCCCTAGGTTTTACTCAAGCTGTAGAAAAACCCAACTGAAAATAAGGAGCTTCTGGCAAGTGAACAGATATATAGAGCATAGATTACATCCAATCCTCAACAGAATAGCATTTTGGGAACAATAAGGATTAAATGACCTCATTTAAAATTGATTTTCAGAAACAATATAACAGCGACTAGAAAAACATTTAATTAGAAAGAGATTGATATTGAGTATAACCAAGACAGTTCTCTAGGTTGCAAACCTAAATACTGAAAGGAAGCCAGGTATATGTTTGTGAGTGTTATCGTTTAAATGTATCTTAGGAACAACAAATAGAATTTTCAGTTTGTATTCATGGTGAGTATAGTCATGAAAGACAGGATGGAATAGTAGGGCTATTTTCAGTATACATACCAGCAAAAGAAAAATAAGAGTGTTTATCAATGCGGCCTGTTCTCCTTAATGAGTTTATCAATGACCTTGAGGTGAATATTAAAAAACAGGCTTTCAGTCTTTGCAGTTCATATCAAATAATGTAAATGACTCATAAAATGAGGATCTTCGCATATAAGCTATTGTATGAATTATTGCATTACAAAAACTACTTTGGTATATTTCCATATATAAATGAAGGCAAATTTATTTAGCATAGTTATAGACAGAAGTCAAGAAAGCCCATTCACAAAATACAAACTATGGAGGTCATAAAGTGACAGAAAAGTATTCAAAGCTTTGGCTAAACAGTATGGGATTTTATTCATATTCTTATTTAATAGTGGGCCCTAGTCTGGTCAGAGCCATCATTTGAGTCTCACAAAATCACCAGTCCTGGTAACCAATGATAACCCCCATTGTGGGTGATGCATCACTGCCAGTATACACTCCCAGACTCCAGAGGTTACTTGAGCAAGTGAAGCTCCACTGCAATAGATGTTGCCTTTATCTGGTTCTAGTTTGGCACTTAGAGATTAATTTCTAACTAGAAGAGGGTATTACCAGATCAGGGCCCTGATTCATGCAGCCACCACAAGACTATTAAACTCCACCCATGCACGGTCCACCCATCCCCAACAAACGCTAAGCATAAAAACCTGGGCCCGGAACTTAACCCTTGGCCCATAAATCAGTCCACTCATAACCGAATCCTGTACTGTCCACAGTCTGACCTGATTGCTATTACCAGGATTTGATCAAACAAGACATAGAAGCATTTTGGAGACTGGGAATAACACATGAACACTGTAACGTGAGCACAATGAAATAAAAAAACAAGAATATGCTTTCTTTTAGTTTCTTTTCATTTCTACTTTGCAGTTTTGAAGCTAAATGTGGACACTTAACTACTTTACTACCATGAGGCTTGCCATATAACCACTGGCAGGACCCAGTGGGTTTTAATAAAACAGTGTTTCAATTACTGTGAATATGTATGCAGATATATTTATAGTGACCGAAAGAAAGAGAAAGCTCAAGTTTAGTGACCATAAGAAACGGTAAACTGGACAGGCAGAAGGCTCCCTGTGCTGGCCTAGAAGCGGAACTACATATATAATAATACAGTTAGGAATCTGTTTTGTTTTGAAGAACTTCTGTTATTTTCCTTAAACCGCTTCAACACCTCGCCTGGCATATCCAAGGTGCTGAAAATTTTGACTGGAGCCTATTTTAAGATTAATTTCATTTGCATTAAACTAAATTCCTTTGCTCTGCTCCAGAATAACATAAGAATGAGTATCAATATTAAACTTGAGCTCCTCGCAGGGGCTTTCGAAGATGGAATACAAGAGCTTTGGCTTTACTTACCACCTCTATGCTGATGATACTCAGATCTACCTCTCTACCCCTGATCTCTCTCCTCCTGTCCTTTCCAAAGTCAGTGACTGATTATCTGGCATCTCCTCCTGGATGGCCTCTCACCACCTAAAAATTAACATGTCCAAGACTGAGCTCCTACTAATTCCTCCCTCTAATGCCTCCCCACCTCCTGACGTCTCCATCATGGTTGATGGTATCACTGACTCCCCTTCAAAACAGGTTCACTGTCACGGAGTTACACTTGACTCTGCTCTTTCCTTCATCCCCCACATTCAGTCTCTTTCCTCCTCTGACCGCTACCAATTATGTAATATTTCCAGAATTCGGCCATTTCTTACCGCTGACACCACAAAGCAACTCATCCACGCCCTTGTAATCTCCTGACTTGACTATTGTAATAATCTTCTAGCTGGTCTCCCTCTTTCCAGCCTCTCCCCCTACAATCCATTCTGAACGCCTCCGCCAGGTTCATCCACCTCACCCACCGCTCTGTCTCTGCCGTTCCTCTCGGAAAATGACTTCACTGGCTCCCCATCCACTGCAGAATTAAATTCAAAATCCTTATTGTGACCTACAAAGCTCTCACTAACTCAGCTCACCTCTACCTGTCCTCACTAATTACCAAATACACCCCAGCCCGCTCCCTAAGATCAAACAGTGACCTGCACCTATCTTCTCCCCGCATCACCTCTTCCCATGATAGACTGCAGGATTTCTCACTCACAGCCCCCATCCTCTGGAACGCTCTCCCTCGTACTGTCAGACTTTCCCCTAATTTCTCTTCCTTAAAACGCTCCCTTAAGACATTCCTAGTCAGGGAAGCCTACCACCCCACTCAATGACACAACCAGTCCATCACTCTCACCAGCACATCACTCTCACCTTGCAGTCCTCTCCTCCTGTTTACAACCAGTCCTTCACTCTCACCTTGCAGTCCTCTTCTCCTGTTTCCACCCCAACCCTTCTAGATTGCAAGTTCCCACGGAAATAGGACCTTAGTTTCCTCGTGTACTGGTTTGTCAAAATATTGTTCAATGTATTGTAACCCTGTCTATATTGTGCCCATTGTACATTACTGTGTTATATGCTGGCACTTTATAAAGAATAATAATAATATACTCAGTCATGGTAGTGAAGGGGTTAACTCAACATCCATTTTGTTTGAATAGGCACTGGGTTTTGCTTACATTGCTGATACTTTCTTCAGTGAAGCTGAACTAATCTTTGTTTCTTGTAGCAGGTGTTTTTTGATATTGAGTTTTGACATGGACAGTGTCACTTTTTGAGGTTGGAATACAATGTGTAAATTTTAAAAAGAGTATCAAGTGCCTGAAAATCTATCATTAAAATGAAGGGTTTTTTCAACTCTAAACATCTCCCCCAAGATAACTTTTGCGTTGTCCCTCTCCCTCTATAAAGTTATTGATGACTTCCTGGAGTTCTGCAAGGAGGCAGTAGAAGTTTGGAATTTTTATGCTTTTTACCGTTTTGTTGAAAACCTGATCTCTGGCCCTAACAGAAATTGTCAATTATTTTGTTTAATTTCCTTAGTAATTATCATAAAAGTATGTTTTCAACTTATTAATATTATTTGGTGACTGCAAGCAACATAGCATTTAGTTTCAAAACATAGTGCAACTTATATCTTAATCATTTCTATTGTAAAAATGCCACCTCTCTCCATACTTGTGCATTAGCACGACTCAGCAAAGTGTGGTTGCAGGAGCTTCTCATCCCTCTTTTGTATATGTTGCTATAGTCTGTCAGTGGCTTTAAAACAAAAATGAGAAGTGCATTTCATGATTGCTGTACTTCAGGATAGAGGTATGTGCAATGCAAAGTACACTCCTGGCTCTCCAAGTTCCCAACATGCAGGACCACCAAGGAATAACAATCAACGAGGCCAACATTCACTCCACTGCCTTTTATTTACCCAGGACATACTTGAAAACAAGAGAAATCTCAAAGTATCCTTCCTGGTAAAATACTTTATAAATAAATAATTTAGAAGTTCATGTTAGACTGAAATAGTCATCTTTGTCATATTGTGTTATTTTGCATATTTAAACTTTTTCTTCTCCAACAAGGGCATTCCTTCCATTCTACTTGTTGATAAAATATTAATGACATTAAATAACATTTGAAACACATGACATTACATTCAAAATAAATTCCATTACTGTGTTTAGCACAAATAGACGTCCAAAAGTGTAATTCAATATTTTAAAATAAAAATCCTCCCCTGATAAAGTGGTTTTCAGAAGCTGTTTTTCCCTTTTTTTTTTACTACAACTCATTTTAGCAAGCATCTTTAAAATTTTGTTTGGAACATGAGTAAAACATACACAGATGTTCACTTTATTTCTACTGTATAGCAAAACAAATATTTCTTGAAATATTAAACTGGCTGGGATCTTCACACACACACACTGGTTCCAACGAGCTGAAGGGGCGCCTGGGAACATTAAATCATATAATCTTAGGCAATTTATTTCATGCAAGGATTCTTTACGAATTGTTTCTAGTCTGAAATCTGATTTTGAGAGATATATTAACTGTGGAACCATGTGCTACCCTCAGTGATTCTTTAGTTAGCGCTTCTGCACCGCCGTATCACCTCCTGGAGTCCAAAGGACTCCATGGGTGTTGCGCTGCCGAGCTGCTAGCCCTGAGCGATCACACTATCGTAAGATTGTGCAGTGCCATGGAGGGAGACTGGGGACTATTTGTCCCAGGGGCAGATCCAGGGGGGTCAACGGGCAATTGCCCCCTACCAAGAAATTATTACTGAGCCGGCCCGCCGAGTGCTTTACTTCCTACAAGCGGCCGGCGGCACTAAGCTGGGCCGCTCGCCTGGGATCTGTCTGACCAGTGCAGCCAGCCGCGATCTCGCGAGATTGCGGAGTTCACGTGAACTTCCGGGATCTCATGAGACCGCGACTTGTGCGTGGTTCCCAGGCGAGCGGCAGAGCTTCATGCCGCCGGCTGCTCGTGCCTTGGCTGGCAGAGGAGACCGCTGGACCATGTGAGCTGGGGCCAATATATCCATATAAGCTGGGGGCAATATATATCCATGTGTGAGCTGGGGAAATCTATCCTTATGAGCTGGGGCAATATATCCTTATGAGCTGGGGCAATATATCCATATAAGCTGGGGCAATATATCCTTATGAGCTGGGGCAATATATCCATATAAGCTGGGGCAATATATCCATATAAGCTGGGGCAATATATCCATATGAGTTGGGGCAATATATCCATGTTTGAACTGGGGGCAATATATCCATATGACTTGTGGGGGAGAGTGAGTGTAACGAGCACAGCTTGCGATTAGGCGCGTCTCTGCCTGTCATTGCGAACCAAACAGCAGCTCTTAGCCAAAACTGGTAGAATGCCCCCCCAAAACCTGTGTCTGAATCCGCCCCTGATTTGTCCCCAGTCTCAAGCTGCTCCCGGTGGCAGGAAGCAGTGGAACGGGTCGCAGGATGAGAGGTGACTATCAGATTTATTGGGGGATTTTAGGCGGTGCGAAATGATTCTGCAAAAGCGGAATCATTTAGCACCACCTTTTAGGACATACATGGTTATTCAGAGAGAGGTGAAAACCAGGAGAAAGACTGGAGAATGGAAAATTCTAGGTCAAAATAGCCGATTTGGAAAGTAAGATGAATGGGAGAATTTTTCTGGTTTGGCTATTTTGACCTAGAAGTTTCCATTCTCCAGTCATTATCCTGCTTTTCACCGCTCTCTGAATAACCCTGACAGTAAAAAAAAAATTAACCCATCAGTTTGGTAATTAGCACTAGGACTTAGTAATTAATTTTAGGTTAAGTAAGGTATTACAGATTGCGCTCCCCACCCAGGGCCGCCATCAGGGCATTACAGCCCATGTTTCTGTAAGGGGCCCGGAGGAGAGGGGGGGCCCGCCATCGGCGGCAACTATTTTAACTTTAGGCCGCAGGCCTCGGAGGAGGTACTGCGGCCTACATGGGCCCAGGACCGGGGAGCAGGGACTCCAATATGGCCGCCGGCGGGCCCACTCTGATGATGTCAGAGAGAGCTCGCCAGAGGTCTGTAGCCCATGCTCCACCCAACTCCTGGCTGACTGGCTTCCTCCTGTGTACTGTGGGCGCTTGGAGGAAGTGATCAGGAAGGTCACTTCCTCCCAGCGCTAATGATGCACGTGGAGGAGAGTGGAGGAGAGCAGCTGCAATGACAGGACCAAGGAAGGTAATTAAACAGGGTGGATGAAAAGGGAGGGGGGATGAAAAGGGGGGGAGTGAAAACGGAGGGGGGGTTGAAATGAACCAGAGGAGGGGGGGTGTGTGAAATTAAACCGGAGGGGGTGTGTGAAATGAAACCAGAGGAGGGGGGTGAAATGAAACCAGAGGAGGGGGTGAAATGAAAAGAGGAAGGAGTGAAATGAAAAGAGGAGGAGGGAGGATGAAATGAAAAGGGAGGAGGGGATGAAAAGGGGGTGAAATGAAAAGAGGAGGAGGGGGTGAAATGAAAGGAGGAGGAGGGGATGAAAAGGGTGGGTGAAATGAAAGAGGAGGAGGGGTGAAATGAAAGGAGGGGGATGAAAAGGGGGTGAAATGAAAAGAGGGGGTGAAATGAAAAACGGAGGAGGGGGTGAAATGAAAAGAGAAGGAGGGGGTGAAATGAAAAGAGAAGGAGGGGGTGAAATGAAAAGAGAAGGAGGGGGTGAAATGAAAAGAGAAGGAGGGGGCGAAATGAAAAGAGAGGAGGGGGCGAAATGAAAAGAGAGGAGGGGGCGAAATGAAAAGAGAAGGAGGGGGTGAAATTAAAAGAGGAGAGGAGGAGGGGGTGAAATGAAAAGAGGAAGAGTAGGGGGTGAAATGAAAAAGAGGAAGAGGAGGGGGTGAAATGAAAAGAAGAGGAGGAGGGGGTGAAATGAAAAGCAGAGGAGGGGTGAAATGAAAAGAGGAGGGGTGAAATGAAGAGGAGGGGATGAAATGAAAAGAGGAGGAGGGGGTGAAATGAAAAGAGAAGGAGGGGGTGAAATGAAAAGAGGAGGAGGAGGAGGGGTGAAATGAAAAGAGGGGGTGAAATGAAAAAGAGGAGGAGGAGAGGAGGGGGTGAAATGAAAAGAGGAGGAGGAGGGGGTGAAATGAAAAGAGAGGAGGAGGGGGTGAAATGAAAAGAAGAGGAGGAGGGGGTGAAATGAAAAGAAGAGGAGGAGGGGTGAAATGAAAAGAAGAGGAGGAGGGGGTGAAATGAAAAGAAGAGGAGGAGGGGGTGAAATGAAAAGAGAAGGAGGGGGTGAAATGAAAAGAGAAGGAGGGGGTGAAATGAAAAGAGAAGGAGGGGGCGAAATGAAAAGAGGAGGAGGGGGCGAAATGAAAAGAGGAGGAGGGGGCGAAATGAAAAGAGAAGGAGGGGTGAAATTAAAAGAGGAGGAGGAGGAGGGGGTGAAATGAAAAAGAGGAAGAGTAGGGGGTGAAATGAAAAAGAGGAAGAGGAGGGGGTGAAATGAAAAGAAGAGGAGGAGGGGTGAAATGAAAAGCAGAGGAGGGGTGAAATGAAAAGAGGAGGGGGTGAAATGAAGAGGAGGGGATGAAATGAAAAGAGGAGGAGGGGGTGAAATGAAAAGAGAAGGAGGGGGTGAAATGAAAGAGGAGGAGGAGGAGGGGTGAAATGAAAAGAGGGGGTGAAATGAAAAAGAGGAGGAGGAGAGAGGGGGTGAAATGAAAAGAGGAGGAGGAGGGGGTGAAATGAAAAGAGGAGAGGAGGGGGTGAAATGAAAAGAAGAGGAGGAGGGGGTGAAATGAAAAGAAGAGGAGGAGGGGTGAAATGAAAAGAAGAGGAGGAGGGGGTGAAATGAAAAGAAGAGGAGGAGGGGGTGAAATGAAAAGAAGAGGAGGAGGGGTGAAATGAAAAGAAGAGGAGGAGGGGTGAAATGAAAAGAAGAGGAGGGGGGTGAAATGAAAAGAGAGGAGGAGGGGGGTGAAATGAAAAGAGGAGAGGAGGGGGTGAAATGAAAAGAGGAGGAGGAGGGGGTGAAATGAAAAGAAGAGGAGGAGGGGGTGAAATGAAAAGAAGAGGAGGAGGGGTGAAATGAAAAGAAGAGGAGGAGGGGGTGAAATGAAAAGAAGAGGAGGAGGGGTGAAATGAAAAGAAGAGGAGGAGGGGTGAAATGAAAAGAAGAGGAGGAGGGGGTGAAATGAAAAGAAGAGGAGGAGGGGGTGAAATGAAAAGAAGAGGAGGAGGGGGTGAAATGAAAAGAAGAGGAGGAGGGGGTGAAATGAAAAGCAGAGGAGGGGTGAAATGAAAAGAGGAGGAGGGGGTGAAAAGAAGAGGAGGAGGGGGTGAAATGAAGAGGAGGAGGGGATGAAATGAAAAGAGGAGGAGGGGATGAAATGAAAAGAGGAGGCGGGGTCAGTGGCGTCACTAGGGTCGGTGTCACCCGGTGCGGTAATTTATGGTGTCACCCTCCCCCCCGAGTTTTTCAGATTTTTTTTTTTAACTACTCTTACTCCTAAATCAGTACTCCCATATAACACTGAATGCTCATACACACAGCGCACATTACTGTGAGGTTTATTGCTGTGGAGCTCTCTCATATGCTCACACAACTTTTTGCCAACTGCCAGCAAGTACGTTGCCTGTTCGAAGGCAGTGAAAGCACACAT
Source organism: Leptobrachium leishanense (assembly GCA_009667805.1). Taxonomy (NCBI): domain Eukaryota; kingdom Metazoa; phylum Chordata; class Amphibia; order Anura; family Megophryidae; genus Leptobrachium; species Leptobrachium leishanense. Next base: position 396,677,516 of record CM019063.1, read on the forward strand.
GGATATATATTGCCCCCAGCAGCTCTGGATATATATTGCCCCCAGCAGCTCACCCATGGATATATATTGCCCCAGCTCACATATGGATATATTGCGCCTCAGCTCACACATGGATATATTGCCCCAGACCAGCTCACACATGGATATATTGCCCCAGACCAGCTCACACATGGATATATTGCCCCAGATCAGCTCACACATGGATATATTGCCCCAGACCAGCTCACACATGGATATATTGCCCCAGACCAGCTCACACATGGATATATTGCCCCAGACCAGCTCACACATGGATATATTGCCCCAGCTCTCATGGATATTGCCCCAGCACACATGGATATGCCCCAGCTCCTCTCATGGATATTGCCCCAGCTCCTCTCATGTATATACTGCCCCAGCTGCTCTCATTGATAATGCTCCAGCTGCTCTCATGGATTTGCCCCAGCTCATGGATATACTGCCCCAGCAGCTCATGGATATACTGCCCCAGCAGCTCATGGATATACTGCCCCAGCAGCTCATGGATATACTGCCCCAGCAGCTCATGGATATACTGCCCCAGCAGCTCATGGATATGCCCCAGCAGCTCATGGATATGCCCCAGCAGCTCATGGATATGCCCCAGCTCATTGATATGCCCCAGCTCCTCATGGATATGCCCCAGCACCTCATGGATATGCCCCAGCACCTCATGGATATGCCCCAGCACCTCATGGATTTGCCCCAGCACCTCATGGATTTGCCCCAGCTCCTCATGGATATGCCCCAGGCCCCCATGGATTTGCCCCAGCTCCTCATGGATTTGCCCCAGCAGCTCATGGATTTGCCCCAGCTCCTCATGGATTTGCCCCAGCAGCTCATGGATTTGCCCCAGCAGTTTATGGATTTGCCCCAGCAGCTCATGGATATGCCCCAGCTCCTCATGGATATGCCCCAGCACCTCATGGATTTGCCCCAGCACCTCATGGATTTGCCCCAGCACCTCATGGATTTGCCCCAGCAGGTTATGGATTTGCCCCAGCTCCTCATGGATATGCCCCAGGCCCCCATGGATTTGCCCCAGCTCCTCGTGGATTTGCCCCAGCAGCTCATGGATTTGCCCCAGCAGCTCATGGATTTGCCCCAGCAGCTCATGGATTTGCCCCAGCAGCTTATGGATTTGCCCCAGGCCCCCATGGATTTGCCCCAGCTCCTCATGGATTTGCCCCAGCTCACCTCCTGGTCCTGGTCCCAGCACATGGATAGCAGCCCAGGCAGCACCTCTCCGCCGCGTTTTTCGCTCCTTCTGAGCGTCCGGCGGCGCGCAGCTTGGGCGCTCGTCTGGGGGAGCGACGTGACCAGCCGCGATTGGCTGGTGACGTATTTCCTCCAGGCGAGCGCCGAAGCTGCGTGCTTCGGACGCTCGCACGGAGCGAATACGCGGCGGTGGCGGGCGGTGGGTGAGACACCCGCCCTTAGGGTGACGGTGTCACCCTAAAGGCGGGTGTCACCTGGTGCGGGCCGCACCCACCGCCCCCACGTTACGACGCCACTGGGCGGGGTGAAACAAAGAGCAGGGGGGTGAAATGAAAGGAGGGGGTGAGATGAAAAGAGGAGGGGGTGAAATGAAAAAGAGGAGGGGTGAAATGAAAAGAGGAGGAGGGGGTGAAATGAAGAGGAGGGGGTGAAATGAAAAGAGGAGGGATGAAATGAAAAGAGGAGGCGGGGTGAAACGAAGAGCAGGGGGGTGAAATGAAAGGAGGAGGGGGGTGAAATGAAATGAGGAGGAGGGGTGAAATGAAAAGAGGAGGAGGGAGTGATATGAATAGAGGAGGAGGGGTGACATGAATAGAGGAGGAGGGGTGACATGAAAAGAGGAGGAGTGTGTGACATGAACTGAAAAGGGAGGTGGGGAGATGGACATGATAAAGGATAGACCCCCTGCCTATACCGTCAAAAGTCTATTGCTGTGGATTCTGTGTACGTTTATACTCCCTGCCTTTACCATTAGAGGTCTATTGCTGTGGATTCTGTGTATATTCATACTCCCTGCCTTTACCATTAGAGGTATATTGCTGTGAATTCTGTGTACGTTCATATTCCCTGCCTTTACCATTAGAGGTCCTTTGCTTTGGATTCTGTGTACGTTTATAGTCCCTGCCTTTACCGTGAGAGTTCTATTGCTGTAGTGCTCTGCTATGCTCACAGTGCACATTACTGTGAGTTCTATCGCTGTGGTGCTCTGATATGTGCTACATTGTTTGTACTAATGCACATTTTATGTGATTTTTAAAGTATTGGGAGCAACACTCTGTAATACGATCTTGGTATTATTTTTTAATCACAATTTGAATTTCATACTGTCTTAAATTATTTGAGCCAGATAGATACTTTTTTAAATATGCTGTTGTGCGAGCAATATGGGTGATTTTAAGAGATTGGGACTAACACTCTGTAATGTGACGATTCACAGTAAATATTGATTTCCTATGGGATGAGAGGATCGTGGGGGGGCCCCATTCTGAGGGTCAGTAAGGGGCCCCAAAATTTCTGATGGCTGGCCTGTCCCCACCTTCCATATTTTTTACTTATTTTCTCTTTCATTTGACCATAGATTATTAAACTAGTAAACCACTAATCAGGCGTATTGACTAATTAGTGAAAATAAACACGTACATAGTAGAGTATCCCATGTGTTTGTTTCCACAGTACAAGGTACTGACTATTTAAAACATAATGATAAAAAAAGGATTAATTAGTAATTATGATTTACAACTTGCATTCGTTCATTTTCCTCATGCAGAGAACAAAGCTTAGCTTAAAAATGTAAATATTGTTTTATGTTTAATTCTCCATCAAAGTAAACAAAGCTTTCAGAAGCAAGAACCGTATCTGAGAATCAAATTAAACACTGCAAATGAAAGATGCATAAATAATATCTTCTAATGTGGAATTTACATATTTATTCAGAAGGCCTATTCTGGTAAAGTAGGCTATAACATAGATTTAATGCCGCCTGTACAATTTTGTGGTAATTGTAGCGTGATACACTGGAATCGTAAAATTAAAATATAATGCACATTCGCTTGATAAATTGGGATGTAATCAGTGACATTAGAGAGGGACATAGCAAGTACTTTAGAATCAATTTTTTTTACCTAGCTTTGAGATGTCATTTTAAGGACAGCTATTCACATCTCGTTTTGTATTCTATATTTTGTAGCAAATCGCTTAACATATTTTTGCAAGACTATCAGGGTTATCCAAAGAGATTCGAAAAGTCACCGCACATTCGGTGACTTTTCGTTCTCTTCAATTCGGTTCCTTTTGCCGATTGCATTTCGGTGACCCTGCGGTGTATTCAGCAAACAGCACAGGGTCCCCGAATTGCAGGGAAAAGCTGCCGCAAACCTGACGAAAACTAACCGAATGCACGCTGAAAACAAGCAAAAACATCTGGATTAACCTTCGAAGAGGAGCCGAACAGGAGCCGAAAAGGAGCCGAATCACACAGAGCCGAAGCAGCTGTGACATAGAGGAGGCAGTGAATAAATTAGAAAAACCATTTGTACGAATCTGGGAAAATGAAACGCTGTTTACAAAGAAACTACTGAGCGAAAATGTCTGAAATTTTCACAGGAGGTCCAGGGAATGATAATAATGAGGGCTGTTAAAAAAAATAAGTAAACTGAAAAAAAAAAAAAAAAAAAATCGGACTTTTTTAAAAAAAAAAAAAATCTGAAAAATGCTTAAAGTATCCTAAAAAATCAATGAATAAAGAGACTTTTTGCTGCAGAATTTTATAATGAACGGTTTATTAGATGTTGAATTAAAACGGGAATATTTTTAACATTGAAGCCTATGGGATTCTCCTGAATAAACTTGCCGAATTAAACCACCGAATGGCAGGACATTTCGGGAACCTTTCACTGCTGGTTTGTGTTCTCTGAATAGCCGAAGCAGTGCTTTTTCATGGGGATTTCACTGCCCTCGAACAGGAACCGAACAGGCACCGTATGTGCAGGCAATTCGCCAGGATTTGGCGAATTGCCTGCTCTCTGGATAGCCGAATGGCCAGGAAAGGTAACCGAACGCTGATTTTCAGCATTCGGGTACCTTTCTCAAGCAATTCGGATCTCTTTGGATAACCCTGAAATGTGTATCTTAGGTGAATTTTAAATGAAAAGCGATTTAAAAATAATGTATCATTTTGTTACTAGTTATTATTTGGTTTTAAAACGACTCCCACCTGCAATCCTGCAACGGTCATTTTTTCCTGGAACTTCTCTTCAACCCCTTCACTATCATTACTGGATATTCCCCATCTTCAAAAGCTCAGATCAGGTGCCCCAAGATCGAGTATACTTGGGGCCACATTACATTCCTAGCGTTAAAACGCGTGCGCTAGGAAGGAAAAACTGCACCTGCAGTTTTCCCCCTAGCGCCCGCGTTTTAACACTAGATTACAATGCAGGAGCAAAAAGTGCTGCCTGCATTGTTTGCTGGCGATAACCCCCAGGATGCGCGCGGCAGCGTTAAGTACAGCTGCGTGCATCCTCTCAATGGAGTCCATAGGACTCCATTGAAGCAGACGCTGGCGGTCACATGACCAGCCGGATCTCGCCTTGTGAGATCCGGCTGGTCAACGTAGTGATACGCAGGGGAAGACTGGGGGGACTTTTTCCCCCAGTCTTTCCCTACTCCTGCCGGACCGAGGAGGCGGATAGAGCCGCGGTCCTCGCCGCAGGACAAGAGGTGAGTATACGAATAATTTTATTTAATTTTTTTGGCTGGTGTTAACAGATTCTGCAGAAGCGGAATCCGTTAGTACCAAGTCCTGGCTCTGGTTAACTTTTTGTTAACCGCAGCCGGACGTTAATCAGCATTAGGACTTTGTAACCCTAACACTGATTAACACTTTGCGCTCCCCATGTTAAGTATAGGGAGCGCGAAGTACAGTAACCTCACGCTGAAAAGTGCAAGATACCAAATACTAACGGGTTACTTAACCCGTTAGCGTTTGGATTGAAATATGTGGTAACTACTAGGGCTAACGTTAATGCTCAGGCAAGTGAGTGCTAACGTTAGCACCAAGTATGTAATGTGGCCCTTGATCTAGTCTGATTTTGGAGCAATACAAAGAAATTTAATTTATTCCAAACAAAATTAATTTTGTCATTTTTCATTCAGCGCCTGCCCCATAATATGGAGCTAAAACGGGGATGCTAAGGGGAAGCCTGCAGATGCAGGTTTTTCAGCTTAGCGTCCCCGTTTTAGCACATAGAATGTAATACAGCCTTATATATTTAATGTTAGGACATTGTGTAAATCCCTAAATTGTATAAAATGATAAAAAAGGATATATATAATGTGGAAATTTATTTTCCCGCCTCACTATGTGGCAAAGAATTGAGTTTATAGGTCAGATCTCCAAAAAATCAACTCATAAGGAATGAATTGTGTGTGATGTATGCAAAGGACATCATTGGGAGTAGATTAAAGTGTTGAAGTCCTCTATCAGATCAACTGCCACCTCTTATCTTGGGTAGAACAGACAACACAATAGATACCGTACAGCCTTGTCTAAGCATTCCCTTCACCACCCATTGCCTCTTCCCTACTGTTTTATCCTATACCACAGTTGCTGTAAAGCGAGACTTGTCTTAAAAGATGGCAGATAGTTGGTAGATAGATGGTAGATGTTGCATCATGGGAAATATCTACAAAATGTGAACAGGAGATAAACACTTAACTTTTTTTTCCCTATTTACATGCAAATGTTTCAAACAAAGAAAACAACAAAACAGTAGCATATGTTTTATAACGTGTTTGTTTTTTTTATGCCCAGTAATCGTGTTACAGCTTATGTTAATGCTAGTGTCTCTTTAATGTTATGACAGGTTTTTTGTTACATCCAGTATTTCCATAAAAGATCTAAACCAGTCAATAAAGAGAACACATTACACTCTCGGAGTTATTATGCAATAATTATTACATGCCATGCATGTATTACGATGTAGAACAAAAGCAGAAAGTCATCTAAAGGCCTCAAGATCTGCTAGATAAAAATCAGGAAAACACAAGATTAATGTTTCAATGCAAATAAACAATGAGAGATCACAGTTAATCTCTTAAAATGAACTACAATATGAATAAATACTATTTTTGCCCCAGGCGACAGAGTGAAAGGATTATACTTTTTGTTTAAATGTCATTAAAAACAGCACATTGAATAATAAAGACTCACTATGGTTTGAAGATGCTTACTCGGGGGGGGGGGGGGTACCATCTTCAGGACCAATAGTGAATTGGTCTAATGGATTACAACCACGGCTCAATGACAATAAACAATATAAAATGACAAGCGTTACAGATTTTTTGTTGTAAATATGGCTCTGCAGGCTTTCTTAATGTAGAACAACTATGTAACAATAGTAGAATTCTTGCTGATATTCAATGACATCTCCAGCCATTTATTACAGCAACAACTTAAAGGTTTCCTGAATTATTTAGCACTATTGTAATGATGCAAGATATAAGCAAACACATGAATAAATACATTATAACATTGCAAAGTAAAATGTCTGTTACTTGATTTGTCTGGAGGTTTAGTTTAGATATGAAGGTTCTTAAGTAGGAATTTACATTTATAATGATTTTAACCCAGTGTATGAGAGTAAGAGATGATAAACCACTTTCCTTATGATATCTTATAAGTGAATCTTTATAAACAATATACATTTTGGGATGTGTCTGATCATTGGTTTTATAAAGGTAATCCTCTAAAGAGCTATTTAAAGACTTAAGGAGTTATTCAGAGAGATCCAAAAAGTCACCGCACATTCGGTGACCTTTCGTTCCCTGCACTTCAGGGCGATTCAGCGATTCTAGTTCGCCGACCCTGCGGTGTATTCAGCAAGCACCGCTGGACCCCACAAAGTGCAGGGAAAACTCACTGCAAACCCGCAGAACACTCGCCGAACACTCACCGAAATCCCGACGAGCCGCCGATCCCAGCGCAGAGCAGCCGCCGGAAAAACCTGACAAGTAGACGAACGTGGTGAAAAAAAACAGTACGCTTGAAGTTTCAAAATTGAGACGCTGTTTGCAAAAAAAAACTACTGAACGAAAATGTCTGGAAATTTCATATAAGATCCAAGGAATAATAATAAAAAGGTCTGTTAAAGAAAATACGACTTAAAAAAAATGGAAAAAAATGTTGCTGAAAAAATCACGAAAAATGCTTAAAAGAGCCTAAAAAAAAAACATTAAAAAAAACGATAAATTAAAGAGACTTTTTACAGCAGAATAAAATAATAAATGGTTTATTAGATATTGAATTAAAACAGGAATATTTTTAACATTGAAGCCTATGAGATTCGACTGAATATACCTGCCGAATGAAACCACCGAACAGCAGGGAATTTCGACAACTTTTCACTGCTGTTCGGTGTTCTCTGAATAGATGGGGGATTTCACTGCCCTCGAACAGGCACCGTACGTGCAGGCAATTCGCCACAATTTGGCGTATTGCCTGCTCTCTGAATAGCCAAATGGCCCCGAAATGTCCCTGTATGCTGAATTTCAGTGTCCGGTTACATTTTGGCAATATTTCAGATCTGAATTACCTCTATATTCTACAGTTAAAACTGTAAATCCTCCTATACCCTCGCCATCCTCCCTCTACCTTCTCCCAGCAAGTGTCACATGAACTGCATGCAAGTCTCCATCCAATCCAAAGGCACTCAATCTAAGGGTATTGGCTGGGCATGAGTCCCAAAGGAGTCCAACTTTCCGGAACTCCTCTATGAAGTTGAGATCAATGCTCACAGATCTAGACTTGGAGTGACAAATTAGCCCTTCAAGCCCCCCCCCACATCCGAGGGAAGAGGCACTTAGTTCCCAGTGACCATTCAAATTATATTGAGTTGTCACTGTGCACACTTTGATGGACATCATTGTATAAGCCAATGTACTGGTTGCAGGTGAACTTTCACTTCAAATAAACCCTGCTCATAATGTACAGATTCATCCGTAGAAAAGTTACAATATAAGAAATACAGCCAGCAATCAATCAAATCTAAAAACCCGTATAAATTTACCAATTACTAATTACCTTTCCTAGAACAGGGAGATAGATATTCAACAATCCATTTTAATCTTCATGAATGTTTTAGCATTTAAATAAGCTTAATGCAGTAAACCTCGTCGACAGCTGCTGGCAAACCTGGCTTGTGGATTTACAGCTATAGTTTGGGCAGCTGGATGTATACCTTGATCAACTTAGGTTTAACATATGTAAAAAAGATAAACACGGGCTGTAATAAACGAGCAATCTGTCGTTTGCTGTTGCAGTTAAAACACTCGCTTTGTTTCTATTAGCTACCTAGTTCATTTCCTTTTCGGCATCACAAATCTTCATTTAATGTATGCTATTAGCCTTTTTCTTTCAGGAGACGGAAAAAACAGAGGCTGTATTTTCAGAAACAAAAAATAAACGCTCAGCTCGAAGCCTGTTTAAGTTACCAAAAAGTAGCTATTTAATGATCTAGACGGGATATTAATAATTAAGCAGGGATTTGTTTGAACTGTTTCCTTTGGTCCTGATTTTCTATATTTTGGTGGAATTCGGTGTGGTCCAGATTCTATCAGTCATGCTGGTGGCTAGTTAGTATTTTAGTATGTATGTTTTGTTCTTTTAATAAATTATGTTTATATGAGTGTTGCTTAATCAATCTGGCCTTTTTGGCACACATGTTGTGCAAATGCAAAGTTCTTTGTGGTTTGTGTGAACTGGAAAATGATATTCATATGAATAATAGGCTTTGCGTGCTCTCATGGAGGTCTGTTTTTAGTTCATCTCCTTAGCCATTTATTTATTTATTGTGTTTAGCTTTTCTTATATAGTGCTTTTAGCCAGGGCATAGAATGTTCTCTGACTATTATTTCTATGGTTACTCCTGGCTGTTGCAGCCCCTCTGCCCAGTATGGGCGCGACGCCATTTTTTCTGTATATATGTATATTATGCTTGTAACACCAGTTAGTCGTTTTGCTGCTGTTCCTTTTTCCATGTTTTTGTTTTCAACCCAAATGGGAAGTGTTTGGTGCGTGTATAAATAAAACCCACCATCTTTCTGCCTCTCCTTTAGCTGAAAAGCAGCAGGAGGGGCATGGAGCTGCTCAGTAGAGCGGCTTTTGGTACATTGGTTAGGTACTCACTCTATAAAGAGGTGCCTTGCTGGGGCGAGTGAGCTTACGTTGCAATGGCCATTGAAACAAACTAAGACCTCCCAATTCATTCTATATCTGCTGATCTCAAATGTTGATCAAGTCACACAAATGATTCTATATGCTTTTTGCAGATATATATTCGCGATAAGCTTTTACATATAAAGCAAACAATGCCACTGCACTACCTCAACTAAGGCAACCGATTCTGCCCAGAGAGAAACAGTTTTTCAGTTTATTTTGGTTTTTTTTGTAGTTTTTCCCAAAAACGGATATGTATAAGTCATTTTAGCATGTTTTTTTTGGGGGGAAGAGCGCTTCACATTCCTGTGCCTACAGGCTCCTGAGATGCAAATCTGGCCCTGCATACAGGGTGACAGGAGAGAGGTCTGAACCAGAACTTTCTTTCTGCCTGTGGAGAACATCAATTCTGCTTTGAAATTAGTTCCAATAATAACTGTATCACGATGACTAGGTTTATCAAGTGACCATCTCTAATAATTAGTTTGGAACTTCATAAATGAAATTGTTTTTACTACATTGTTGTTTATTTGGCAAAATCTTTAAGTGTGTTCAACCAAGGTTAGGTTCTCTTGATCATTGGTTAATGGTTTGACAATGTCAAGGGATGTGCAACGCATTAAAGTATCAGTCATAAGAAGTATAAGTTAAAATAATTAATGTAAATCAAATATATGACTGTAAAGGTATACTCACTATTAATGAATAAAAAAAACAGAAGTAGCAAAAAACAATAATTTCTAAAAAATAAAATCCTTAGGAAGGTCTAGTCCTAAAGTGATGTTATTTTAGCTCTTGAAAACATTCTGTCTTATGTGTAATGTCAGATGCCCTGTTTCTCCATCTGTGAGGTTTAGCTTGAGCCAATACGATTTTTTGATTGTTTTACAATGTTAATGAAACCCTTTTGTTGTGCGTCTGTATCACAGGCATGCAGCCAAGTAGAAAGTCTGATGCTTGTGTCTTTGTGACCAAAGGGACTCTGACTAATTACAAGTGATATTTTGGATATATGAGACAGCAGCCAAGCGAACCGTGGCCATAGTCTTGGTCCTTGGTACTCTCAGTTAATTGGTAATATATGTGTACATTTGTTATTACCATATTTCATTTTTATGTGTAATCTCTTTGAAGGTTTCTTACAATAACACCTTAGAGTTGACATATTATATTACTGATCTCGCATTGGATTTACTGCTACAGAATGTTAAGTCAGAATCCCATGTTTCGAATGTTTCTGTAAAGAAAGGGAAGGTGGGGATTGCTTGTGTGCTCCACTGTTCTTTTTAGCTAAACGCACTATTTCTCCCCGAAGATTATCTCATTCCACTGTTCTTCAAACACAAGACCATGCACCTGTTTGGGTTATTTCAGCATTTCTTATTCCTCATAAACCTATTTAAAATGACATACTTTGTGTCTTAAAGAACCAAAATCATTTCAGATAAGTCAAGGGGCTTGACGGTAAATCAGGTTTTGCTGGGTTATACTATAGGTCAAAAAATAAGAGGATGAAAGCCATAAATCTCTGGAATAATGTTGAGACCCTTTATTGATTATCCAGACACTGAGAGAAGAAATCTTGTACAAATAACACAACTTTATGAAATCCTACGCTCTTCTCTATATTGTCTAACAAAAGTATACGAGGTGGATTTTGTTTTGTTGAATGTTCCCTGATGTCCAGAACAGCAACTTTCTTTTATTTGTTAGCTTTAGATACAGAGGCCTCGATTCAGCTGCCATACATATTAAGTGATAGTGTTGAGCCCCTTGTTTTGCCAGTACGAATCAGAAAAAGGGGCGAGGATTTCATCTAGAAAGCAAACCAATTGATGTAGCTTGAGTTTGACAAAAGCCATATTTGTGGCTGAAATGTTGCTATTAATTTTGTCTAAACTGCTGAATTAACACTGCGAGTGGAGTGCCAGTCTTTCCCCTTTTTTTCTTCTTGCTTCGATGTTGGAGCTGTACTTCTGTGACCCTTTCATCATCCACCACCTACCATACAAAGCTAATGCGGGTCTATGAGTCCACAGCTACATACTATCAGGTTTATTCAAAGAGAATCGAAAAGTCACCGCACGTTCGGTGACTTTTCGTTCTCTTCAATTCGGTACGATTTGGCGATCCCATTTCGGCGACCCTGCAGTGTTTTCAGCAAGCACCACAGGGCCGTCGTAGTGCAGGGAAAAGCCGCCGCAAACCCGACGAAAGCTCACCGCAAAACCCAGCGAACGCTTACCGAAACCCGCAAAAACATCTGGATTAACCCCGCTGAACACACCGGAGAAACCCGAGCAGGAGCCGATCGCAGAGCAGCCGCCGGGAAAAACGCAACACCGCAGACGTAGGAGGTGAAGAAAAAAACAAACAGTACGCTTGAATGTTTGAAAAGTGAAACGCTGTTTGCAAACAAACTACTGAGCGAAAATGTCTGAAATTTACATATAAGATCCAATGAATGATAATAAAAATGATGATTAAAAAAAATGGAAAAAAAATGTTTGCAAAAAAATACCTAAAAGGTCCCTCAAAATCTATAAATAAAGAGACTTTTTACTGCAGAATATAATAATAAACGATTTATTAGATATTGAATTGAAACTGGAGTATTTTTAACATTGAAACCAATGGGATTCGCCTGAATAAACCTGACTAATTAAACTACCGAATGGCAGGGCAATTCGGCATCTTTTCACTGCTGGATTTTGTTCTCTGAATAGACGAAGCATTGCTTCTCTATGGGGATTCACTGCCCTCGAACAGGCAACGTATGTGCAGGCAATTCGCCAACATTTGGCAAATTGTCTGCTCTCTGGATAGCCGAATGGCCAAGAAAGGTAACCGAACGCTGATTTTCAGCATTCGGTTACCTTTCAGCAGCCTGAATAACCCTGTATCTTTTTGCATCCTGTAGCTTAAAAGACATCGGAATTTTCTTTGTTGTAATTAAAACTGAAATTTACTTGAATAGAAATTCCATTTCAGTTCTTACTAACAAACTTCATCTCATGAAAGTACTAATCTTCATAATCCCTGAAATGACTCTGGAAATATCGGGATTGCAGGCCTACTCTTGTTAAGACTGACAATGGTGATGTTAAAAACTCCAAGATGTCAGGAACAGAGGAAGATTAACCAGACACTTCATGTTGAGATAGGTTCTAAGAAAACACATCCCAAATCCTACAATAAACACCAATGTGACCGTCTTTCTTGCTTGCAGTAGAACTGGCTGAATCTGAAAAACCCTTCTAATTTAGACATTGGTTTTAAATCTCCAGGGTCTAACATGCTGAGGACGGAGTTGGATAATGTTAGTTGCTGCTAAATCCAGAGGTCACTAATCCCTGTTTATTCTTCGTGATCTTTTGCTCCTTTTCAGTCGACCTTCCTCTTCTACTCCCCAAGCTGTGCAAACGTGACATCAGTGGACCAGCTCTCTCCTGATTCTCTAACAATCTCTCTCACATCTCTTTTAGTGTCTCCTTTATATTACCCCCATACTTTAGTAGTTGGAGTACCTCAAGACTGTATTCTTGCTCCCCTTCACTTCTTAATCTATACCACTGTTCTTGGCAATGTAATCTCTTCCTACATTTTCAAGCATCACCTCGACATTGATAACACCCAGATCTCCCTCTTCTGATCTTAATCACTAAATTTTAATTTGTGTCATTGTCATAATAAATAAAGTCAGATGGCGAAATGCGTCTTGGTATGTCTCTAACTTTGTATTTTACTCATTTTTTTTAGATTACATTATATAGTTATTTAAATCGATCTATTACCTATTTTGTGGATCAGTGTAAGTGTTCCTGGTCCTGTGGAGGAGTAAGGGAGATCTGGTGATCCCAATTGTAGTCACTGAGAAAGTGGGTCTGTCATAATATGGTTAAATGGCAGGCGAAAAGGAAAAAGACTGACGCTCAGGTTTTCCATTATTGTCTTCCATTTAATGCCAACATTGGAAAAGGGCCCCAAGAATGGGGATATTATATATGTATGAGCCCTAAACCATTTGTTTGAGATATATCTATAGAACGTTCTAAAAAAATAGCTAGACAGGTTGGTTTCCAATGCTATTGCTTTGCTTTTGGATCTTTTTAGATATAATTTTTTTCCTGGAATCCACATTGACGTAACTTATGATTTATTGTCATCACAGATCACATTCTCATTTTGGATAATTTTTTCTCTCTCAGCTCTGCAATGTCGTCATTTGTTAAATCATGTTCTTTTAAGCTCATCTTTATTCTCCAAAAGTCGTCCAGTAGATATCCAAATACTCCTTTGCATAAAACCTATGAAGGACAAAGACACCCAACTGAGTAAAAGCAACACTCAAAGGCTTGTCTAGAGGTATATGTCCTACTGAGGATGCTGTCTGCCTCTTTCATCTTTCTTATGATGTTCACAAACATATCGTACACAATATCTTGTTACAAGAGATTGTCCAGACCTAAAATGTCTGGAAATTATCCTCTGAATTAAAGGAATAACAAAGTCGAGAGGTACACTTTAGCCTCTGACAATCTTCTAAACATTTTAAAATACTCAAAGATAGACATTCTGTAAAAATGTTATTATAAGAGTTGGTTTGTGCTTGTTCCACAGATGGTAAATAAATCATTTGTAAAATGCCAGCTTTTGAAGTTTCCTATTAAGATTGCAGAATTCAGATTTAGGAGTGAAATCACCAACACGTGGAATGTAGGTAAAAATGTAGGTGTAAATACACAGGGTTATTCAGAGAGAGCTGATCTGGCCCTGAAATGTCACCGAAAAGTGAATTTCCACGAACGGTGCCATTTTGGGGCCATTCGGCTATTCAGAGAGCAGGCAATTCGGCAAATTTTGGCAAATTGACAGCAAGTACGGCGCCTGTTCGAAGGCAGTGAAATCCCCCATAGAAAAGCAATGGTTAATCTATTCAGAGAACACCGAACAGCAGTGAAAAGTTTCTGAAAATCCCTCCTGTTCGGTTCTTTCATTCGGCAGGTTACCCCCATAGAAGCCCATAGACTTCAATGTTAAAAATATTCCCGTTTTTTTTATTCAATATCTAATAAACCGTTTATTATTTTAATCTGCAAACAAAAATCTCTTTATTTATTGATTTTTTTTTAGGATCTTTTAGGCTTTTTTCCTTTTTTTCCCGGCAAAATAATTTTCTCTTTTTTTTAAGTGTTTTTTCTTTTTTCTGTAACAGACCTTTTTATTATCATTCATTGGACCTTATATGTAAATTACAGACATTTTCTTTCAGTAGTTTTTTTGCAAACAGCGTTACAATTTTGACATTTTCAATCTGATTTTATTTTATTTTTTTAACCCCATTCATCAGCTTGTCGGCTGTTTCCGGCAGCTGGTCTGCACTGTGATCGACGGCTTGTCGACTTTTTCCGACGTGTTCGGTGTGTTTTTTGCTGTGGTTCCAGCGTGTTTTCAGTGGGCTTTCAGCAGGTGGTCGGCAAGTTTGCAGCGGATTTTCCCTCCAGGGTCCCTGCAGTGAATGCTGAATTCACCGCAGGCCATTTGATTCCCCGAAGTGCTGGGAACTAGAGAGCACTGAAATGTCAGCGACATTTTGGTTCTCTCTGAATAATCCCCACAGTTTTATTGTTCACATGAAAACGTGCATAAACAGGAGAGGGAGATTAGAATTTCTTAGCTGCCTTTTCTGTCTCTACAAATCCATTGGTGATTTATAAAGATAAGAAATATTGTTAAATTATGCATTTATTTTTATTTGCTAATTAGTTTTGGGTGTGGTGTGACCTTGCAACCCTAGACGTGAGAGCTTCTCTTTGGGTACCATCGTTATGGATCCATCCTGTTATCCTGCGGTTTAGTGGAAATTAAGTGGGAAACTCTAAGGGTTCTATTACAATCTTAATGCTAATGTTAGCACTCAGCTATGTGGCCGTTAACATAAGGTTAAGTGGCCCTAGCACAGGCTGCCCATATTACAATCCGAACGCTAATGGGTTAAAAAACCCATTACCGCATCGGGGATTGCACTCGCTTCACGAGTTTACTGTACTTTGCACTCCCTATGCTCAACATGGGGAGCGCAAAGAGTAATTAGTGTTAGTGTCAGGATCAGCGCTGGTGGGGTCCCAGTCTGGTTGTATTAAGCCCAGTATGCAGTGAGTTCAGGGGTTATTGACAGACAGTACCTTGCGGTATAGCATGGTGTCAAGAGGACTAGGCAGGAATCGTAGTCAGGAGACGGTCTGAGGTTCAGGGGCTGGCAGAGAGGATGCAGAGTCGGTGGGCAAAGCAGAGGTCTAGTACACATAGAGAATAGGGAATCATAGGTCCTTTCAGGTCAAGGTATGGGAGATAATGCTGAAGTCCAGAGGGAGGGGCAGAGAGAACCTTTATTGCAGGCACAGGGGCGTGGTGTGTGTGTGTGTGTGTGTTCTGTGATTAACTGTGAAGGTTCTGGTTTTGTGCTGAACCTGAGGGCAGCACTTTTCCTGGATATGCTGCAATCACGGATATGGCAGCAGACAGCAGGTATGGATCCTGACAGTTAGGATTACAAAGTCCTAACGTTAATTATGCCCCTTGCTTGGGACAACTGAAACATTAACCACAGCTAGAAGCTGGTGCTAACTCATTTCCCTTCTGCAGAATCAGTTAGCACTAGCTTAAAATCCCCCAAAAAAACAGATACTCACCTCTCATCCCGTGGCAAGAAGGACATCCCGATCCGTCGCTTCTGGCCACCGGGAGCGTGGAAAAAAGTCCCCAGTCTCCCTCCGCGATCACTCTGTGGACATGCAGGATCTCGCAAGAGCGAGATCCTGCAGATCACATGACCCGGCAGGAGAAGCATTTATGGAGTCCTATAGCAGCTAACACACTGTTGCGAGTACCCGGTGGCTTAGCGGTGCATTACGGAGCAGGCTGCTGAATCAGCGCCTGCCCCGTAATATGGTGCTAAAATTTAGACACTAAGGGGAAACCTGCAGGCGCAGTTTTGCCACTTTAACGTCCCTTTTTTAACGGGTACAATGAAATAGTGCCCTAAGTGTATTTGTCGGTAGCTACCATGCCTCTGCTGCCGTGTCCAAGTTTATCTAACTTTCTCTATTGTTAACAAAGCAGTTAGCTGGATAAACACAAATACAAACACAATCAAATATCTGCAGATGAATTCCGAAAAGTACCTTTAGTGTTCCATTAACCTGCTACAAAGGTGTTTTCCATAAAACCACTGCCTGGACCCAGTGGATTTATGGATAACAATTTTCCACTGAAGACAGTGTAGAACTGAATGTACCCTTCATAATATATAATTTAGAGACAGTACAAGCTTGTTTAACAGGCCGGGCAAAAAGTGCTTCTAGATGTATAATAATCGAGTTGGGGCATGCGTCTGTCAGCAAAAACGAAAATCGATCTCCATGCTGAAAATTTGAGGGCACATTCTGCAACCCATTTGCAAATTAGTTTCATTTGCAGAGATGAAATCCTTTTGCATTTCTCCAGAATATGGCTAGATTGAGTTTACTCAATGTTGGGCTCCTACGGAAGCTTTTTAATATCAGGTATACCTGTTAATGGTAATACGGGGTTAAAAAACACAAAGATGATTCTCTCTCTCATTTTACTCTAGCAAACATGCTGAAAACCCAAGGATCTTTTATTAAAAGTTACAGTGGTCTGCTGGGTTTTTGCTCAGGTGAAACCTTACATGGCGTGATTCGGTTAAATATAATTTATCAATGTCTGCAAGCTTACAATGTGTTGCAAGCATGTTTGTTAGGAAGGTGAAAACGATGCTTTCAGATAAATAGCCTGCTTTGTAAACAAGCCATGTAATGAACTTGCATTTATCATTTCCGTAGACTAAGCATTTGATTATTCCACCTCGTACATCTGCTCCCAGCTAAATGAGTAAAATTAGCTTCGAGTAAATAAGTATACACCAAAACTAATTCGGTAAAAACAAACCAGCAAAACATAGATTATCATATACATCTCAGAGTTACAATTAGAACACAGCTGCATGATTACCAACCCTTCACTATGTTTTAATAGCGACAGTTAGGTTTTGCATATTTAAAATGTGCTTAAACCACTTCAATAAACATCTGTGTGGCTCCAATTGTTTGTTTGGTGTTTTTTTCCCCTTTTATCTTAAACAAAATCACAGTACCTACGGTATTGAAGTATTGAAGAAAGTGGGTATGTTGATTAGTTTGATTGGCAGTGTGTCATAAAACAAATCAACAGTATTAATGAATGTATCGATGACATTAATGAGAAGTCGGTTTCAAATTAATACTGTGGTGTTAGTTTCTTCTTTGCATGGGGAGCATAAAGAACTTATTACCTTCGTATAAAATCCCATTAGGCTGTTATCCATTGCATTAACCACAAGTTTAAGGAAATATACTAGATGGCTTTTTAGCAAAGGTCAGGTTATACAACGAGTCACAGCCACTCCTGGACATCAGGGCCGGATTAACATAGGTGCTGATGGAACAGCAGCTCCAGGCCCATGTCCCAGAATTGGCCCAGAGAAAGGATAACTATCAGGGTTATTCAGAGAAAGGTGAAAAGCAGGAGAAATTTGGAAAGTGAGATAGATGGGAGAATTTTTCTGGTTTGGCTATTTTGACCTAGAATTTTCACTTCTCCAGTCATTCTCCTGGTTTTCACCTCTCTCTGAATAACCATGTTAGTCTGCATTGATTGGCATTTGTACCCCTGTATCTCCAACTAGCAGCTACAGGGTCATGTGAGGTATCACTGGAAAGGCCAGGGCAATGGGGCATGGCCTTTCCAATGATTCCAACCAAGGACCAGGTGTTATGTAACAATAAAATAATAAATATTTCTATATTTTTTCTTTCTAACACAGCAATATTTTTCAATTTGCAATTATAAAGTGAACAATGATGCTGCACTGATTCACCATCTTATTTCTCATGTCAACAAGTGTGGAGGTGATGGCACAATCCATTATTACAAATTGTTACATCAAAAACCTAAATGCCGCACTGCAGCAAAGAGCACTGGGGACGATGACTTGGAACCCTGTGTCACTAATCTTTACACCTCCCAAGGTCAAGTGAGGTGTCATTGGACAGGTCAGAGTCTAAACGGGACCATGTAAAATCTAAAAAAACAAGACAAAAAAGCTTTATATATTTTTAGTTCCAAAGCGATGGCATTGTCCATTTGTCACGTATAAAATGAGCAATACCACTGCCATTACTCACCTTCTCATTTCCCACACTGGAAGCAAGTTCAGTATTTTATTCATAGTCATATCATTCGTAAAACACCATCCTCCAAAACACAAGGGAAATAATAATCTTTTTAAAAAATATTTTGGTTAAAATTTTATATTTTCTTAGAATAATGCAGTAGCAGGTTCCAATTTCAATTTTTTTTAATGAGAATTCCCTATAGAATATGTAAGAATTGATATTCTTATAAATATATAACCCCAAAGGTTTGGATGATAAAATTTGAAAAAAATAATTTTACACATTGAAATCTGAATGGAAATTTCCTCACACAGTATCTGGTTGATATAACCGTATCTGTACTATCAAATAACCTAAAATATGTTTTCATTTCACTAAATTCCAAAAAAAGCCACCAAAATCTTCAACTCCATGCCCATAGAGATCTTAATCCGGCCCTGATTAAATCCCATTCTCACCTCTCATCCTGCGGCGAGAAGGGTGGCCCTATCCGCAGCTTCTGGGGACTCCATGGGGTGAGACTGGGGACTCCATGGACTTCAGGAGTAGGGATGAGCAGTTCTGTTCGATGTGTTCAGAGTTCGATTCGATCATCGCCAGTTTGTATGTTTGCGAACGTCGAACATTTCCGCGTGTTAGCAGCATGTTTGCCCACACTGCACCACAATGGACCACAATGCACTTTTCCACTGGCCCGAAGCTTGTAATTGGCTACAGCCTGCACCTGACCACAGTTTAGGTGCAAGACTATGCCAATCACGGCTCAGAGTCCTGATTGGGCAAATTTTGCCCAATCATGGGCTCACAGAGCTAAATCCCGCAGCACACTATATAAGGCGTCCCTCACAGCCCCAGCACGTGTTTTTTGAGAGGAGATTGTTGTGTTAGTGTGTGTTCTCACTGACACCAGCTATTGGGGGGGTCTCAATTCTACAAAATAGCTGAGAATTGTTGTAATCTTTGTGTTCTAACTGCCACTAGCAAATTGTGGGGGTCTCATTTCTACAAAATATCTGGGAATTGTTCTAATCTTTGTGTTCTCCACCCTGCACTCTTCCACAACACCACAAAAGGGTTACAGTGTGAAGGCACTTGCTGCCACCAAAGGCACAATATTTGGCTGCACTGCCACTGACGCCTATATTACCAGATTTATATCATTTTAATATTGGACCGCAGGGTCCAACCCTGCACTCTTCCACAATACCACAAAAGGGTTACGGTGTGAAGGCACTTGCTGCCACCAAAGGCACAATATTTGGGTGCACTGACGCCTATATTACCAGATTTATATCATTTTTATATTGGACCGCAGGGTCCAACCCTGCATTCTTCCACAATACCGCAGAGGGGTTACGGTGTGATGGCACTGTTGCCGACACTAAAGGCCCAATTTTAAAGCACCTATTGTTACTTTCATCCAAAGCCTGCATAAGTTTCACCATAATTTAGCCAAAAAATCACTAAACTTGTTCTGTGTGTCCTAAAATGTCTCCTTTTTTAATACAGACTGCCGCTCCAAGCAGTTGTTTATGAATAGATTAAAGGAAAAGCATTTACCGTCATTTGAAACGTCATTTTTTTGTTTTAAAATGCTTCTATACATCCTACAAATCCGCCACTTCACGGGCAGGTTATGGGGACCTCCTAGGCATGATATTTGAAAGAATTTTTTGTTTTTATTTTTAACCCTTATTTCATGGAAAACTCACTGTTACTTTAAAAATGTTTTTTTTTTATCTTTTTGTCCTTTTTTCCTGTCCCCCAGGGCACTACCCGGACCCCCATACACCTTTTATGGCAAATATCTTGCATATATGCCCTCTTGCAGGGCACTCTAAAAATCGAACTTTTGAGTCCCATTGACTTGCATTGAGTTCGGTTCGTGTTCGAACTCGAACTTTTGAAATTGTTCGAGTTCGAATGTGAACCGAACACGGGGGTGTTCGGCTCATCCCTATTCAGGAGGTGATACTCGCAGCAGTGTAGAGGTGCTACTGCGCGTATCACTGTGGTTAGCACCAGGCATGTACTGGCCATAGGGACGACTGGGAGATTCCCGTTGGGCCAATGGCTCAGTGGGCCAGTGAGAATGCTGGTTCACTGCACCGTACACTGCCCTTAATGGGTGAGGTTAGAAATTCCTCACCGTCTGTGACAGACTGCATCTCTTTTACAATCTCATATTGGGCCACCGTGCTGGTGACACCCATTGCGCATCCATCTCAACTTAAGACATGGTGTGCACTCAACCTCAGTGCCGCTGTGTTGCTGTACCCAATCGCTCTGCAGCAACTCCGGTATCTGTAAAGTGGTTGGTTGAGCGATCCGGTTGGTTTATATACTATTTTTGTACATGTTTGCATAATTAAAGTGGGCCGATCTGGATGAAGTCCAGGGCTGCATCTTTGTCCCAGTCCAGCCCTGGTTAGCACTGCGTTACGGGGCAAGGTGCTGAGCTAGCGCCTGCCCTGAACTAGCACATTAACATTGGGACACTACAGGAAAACTACAGGTGCAGATTTTCCCTGTTAACGTCCCAATGTTAGCGTATACTACTATAGGGCCCAAAGTTTGTCATGTATTCCCTCAACACACAAATAAATCCAACATCTGGCACTTCTAGAAGTATGTTTAATTTATATATTTTGAAAACTGCTACAGAAAAAAAAATTCAAATTTTTTATTCCATATATATATATATATATAACAAACTCGATCTCTGCACACCCGATTACGATTGAATCATGCTCCGGTGCAGGAATCTGGTAAAGATGATCATAGAGTTCTTGACGTTCCGCAACTCAGAGACTTTTCAGTGCTTCATTAAAATTCCTTTATTACATCATGGATACAGCGTCAACGTTTCAGTCCCGTAGGACTTTTATTAAGACATATGTCTTGATAAAAGTCCTACGGGACTGAAACGTTGAAGCTGTGTATCCATGATTCAATAAAGAAATTTTAATGAAGCACTGAAGAGTCTCTGAGTTGCGGAACGTCGAGAACTCATATATATATATATATATACATATATATATATATATATATATATATAATTTGAGATGCTCAATAGACCTTGTAACTGATCTTGTTTATTTGTTTTGAGTCTCTAGAAATAAAAAAAACAAAAAACACTATAGTTAACAAAATAAAAATAGTTTTAGATATTACTTCCTTTGCTGACCATATCTAAGTATTCTTGTATTTATTTATTTTTTCTTCAAAGTGGTTAAATTTGTGCCAGCGTTTCAGTCCACAGTAGATTTTCATCAGGATCAAATATAATGTAGAATTATAAATTTGGATAGTCAAAACACTACCTGAAAAATCGGTATATAAACTCTTTCTGTCCATTAAAATGCCACCTTTTATAGTTAAATAGTTAACTCAGCTCTCAGTAATGAGTTAAAAGACTAGAATGCCCGTCTGTGCCCTGTTTACAGTCTAAGAAGTATAGGATCATAATAATACCATGCAAGCCTTTGGTGGAAAACCATTGAGTTACCTTGCAAGCCCCTTTAAACCCCGTTTGGATTTTTATCTTTGGCTGAGAAGTGCTCCGGACGTAATATTTTTTGACAGTTTTATACGCAGTGTGCGGTTGCACCACAGATGCTTAAAATCACCTTAGAACTAATATGTTTAAAGGATAAAGATTGTAATCCTAAAGAATGAAGACCGAGGGATAATATGAGATTTACATTTGCCATATGGGAGAAAGCTTGGCACACATGCAAGCACCGTAGCAAAGGTGGAGATGAGTTTATGGCAGCTGGTCAAGTGCTGTAAATGATTTATATGAAAATATGTAATATAAAAATATACAAAGCTTACAAAATAAGCTCATATTTGTTAAAAATACATTAAAAGCAGAGTTACAATGATTTAAAGTGCAGCATGTAAAAGAAACCTTTTTATTTGGTGATGAGAAATGTAATCAAATAATAATGGCTGAGCTGCAGCTTTATAATTCTTCATCCAATAGTTACATTTGAGAAAGAAACACTGAGGGAGGTCTCTGCCAAGTCGTCTATTGCAACAATATGCACGGTCAAACTTTTTATTTCAGTGTGAATAAGAAAATGGGTTAATTTGTCACTAAAAGTCTTAACAATGATTCTTCATTCTTTCTAGGTCAAGGCCACGGACGCTGACTCGGGCTTGTTTGGCCAGATTCACTATTCTGCATATGATGGATTTCACAACTTCAAGCAATCGCAGAAATTTTCTATTGATCGTGAGACTGGGCAGATCTGTGTAAGACAAGACATTAACAGAGAGGGTGAGCCTGGCAGCTATGATATACTGGTTAAAGCTCAAGATGAGGTATGTTTTAACATGAAAACACATCTTATTCACAAAAAGCACCAAAAAGACTAATCACATCATGAGTTTAGCTGCCTGAGTACTCTGTGCACACACACAGGGTTATTCAGAGAAAGGTGAAAACCAGGAGAATTGGCAGGTGAAGAGAACAATCTAGACCAAATAAATGATTTGGAAAGTGAGATAAATGGGAGAATTTTTCTGGTTAGGCTATTTTGACCTAGAATCTTCACTTCTCCAGTCATTCTCCTAGTTTTCACCTTTCTTTGAATAGACCTGTAAGAGTGATTGACAGAAATATGTGGATGCCTATATTCATCCTTTGATAAGTGTGCCCTAACATTCTATATGTGCCACAGCTTACAAACAGTGACTAGCCACATAAAAATGTTGTTGTTCATTTCCACTTCAAACTAATGATCCTGGGCTGTCACATCCATCTTCATACATTTTTCTTCCTGTGTGTTTATCACCCTTCTCATTTAACTGTGTGTTTTGTTCCCAAATTTCTCTTCTCCCACGCCAGAATTACTACATGTTTATTCACCTTTTTGTGTGTTGTCACCTCATTCCATACCTTTTATGCATTGGCAATTTTAATTATTTATTACGCTTTGTACTTATGCAAAAAATACATACATTGGCAGAAATATATAAGGACCTGGCACAGAAACACCTGCCTACACATATAGAATCTGACAAAAACACATTCTGACATTTATAAACACAGAAATATGCATGTAGAGAGACACACTAAATATCACCACTTGTTATGGATATGCATTTCTGTTAAGTGAATAGTCCCCCAAATATCTCTGTAATGATTCTGGCCACCAATAGGTGTCACTAAAGAGCAAAATACCCTTTGGCGACATCTGATCATTTGCTTTTGTCATAATAAGCCAACTACCCCCTTCTCAGGAAGGTCACTTTCCATTCAATAGCCACTGGGACCCATTCTGGTGTGGAAACTCTAATCCAGAATTCTATTGATTTAACCAGGAAATGATCAATCGGTCTGCTTGGGCTATTGTCCTGTGAACGCAACACTACGGTGGGGGATTATAACATCCTGGAGTCCATAGGACTCCACGGAGAGTTGCACTGCCGGCCCATGATCCTTACAGGGTTACTCAAAGAGATTCGAAAAGTCACCGCACGTTCGGTGACTTTTCGTTCTCTTCAATTCGGTTCCTTTTGACGATCCCATTTCGGTGACCCTGCGGTGTCTTCAGCAAGCACCACAGGGCCCCCAAATTGCAGGGAAAAGTCACCGCAAACCTGACAAAAACTGCAAAACCCACCGAATGCACGCAGAAAACAAGCAAAACCATCTGGATTAACCTTCAAAAAAAACCCGAGCAGGAGCCGATCACACGCAGCGAAGCAGCCGAAGCAGAGGGGGTTCACAGTCCATTGGATGAGGCTCTATAGGTGTGGGGTCTTCAGCCTCCATGGGTTCAACAGAGTCATAATCCTCTTCAAAGCTCGCTTCTGGGGACACAGATTTATTTGGATCAGCACGGGTGGTCTTGTTTAACACAGGTAGAATCCCTGGAGATTTGAGAGTAGACGTAGGTGTAGATTTGGGCACTGGGACGAATTTCTTAGGACCGGATTTGGCTGCAGGAGTAACTTTAGACTTAGATGCGGGGGTCTTCTTAGGTGGTCTTACGGGGCAGAGCGGTATATAATGGCCTGGCGCCCCACAATAGATAGAGGTTGGCATTCAGTCTCCTGGCGATAAAGGACCATGGGTTACCTTAGTAGCAGGAATATTCTCTTTATAGGAAGGATTCCATGGTTTTTGAAGCTGTAGATTTAGGAGTTGAATCAGGGGAATCAGGAACTCCTGAAGGGCCTTCTGAATTAACCCTGTGAGGGCTTGCATCATTGCGGGCTCAATTAGTACTGGCATTATGTAAGGGAGCTGGTTCTGGGGTGGCAGGTTTGAGCCCAATGTGCAATGATGAGAAATAGAAAAGACGTATATGAACAAAAAGGGGTTTATTAAGAGTAAGGCATAAGAGGCAGTAAACAAATAGGAATAAACAATTATGTAGCTGGGTAATAAGAAAGGAAAACACTGTATAAATAATAATCAGCAATAAGAAACTAAAAAAGGCAAGATGAGAGAAAGGTAGACCAAAAGTAACTAAACTACACTACTACATATAAAGAAAAAAAAAAGAGTAGATTGAACTTAGAGCAGGGTTAAACCAGATATGGAGAGAAAGAGAAGGAAGAGTGAAAGAGATCTTTAGAAAAATAAATAGGAAAATAGAAACGGAAGAGTCTTTGAGGCAGAGGGCCCTGGGTATGCAGGGGGTCCTGGATCTGCGGAGGGGTCCTGGATCTGCGGAGCGACAGATTCAGCGGGGTAGCAGGCTCTGAGCATTTAGATGTAGGGCAGCAGGCTGAGGATTCTGTAGGTTGCAGGGCAGCAGGATCAGAGAATACTTGCAGGATGTAGGGCAGCGATAACTGGAGGACCTGCGGGATGCAGGGCAGCACCTTCTGTAGATCCTGCGAGATGCAGGGCAGCACCTTCTGTAGATCCTGCGAGATGCAGGGCAGCACCTTCTGTAGATCCTGCGAGATGCAGGGCAGCACCTTCTGTAGATCCTGCGAGATGCAGGGCAGCACCTTCTGTAGATCCTGCGAGATGCAGGGCAGCACCTTCTGTAGATCCTGCGAGATGCAGGGCAGCACCTTCTGTAGATCCTGCGAGATGCAGGGCAGCACCTTCTGTAGATCCTGCGAGATGCAGGGCAGCACCTTCTGTAGATCCTGTGAGATGCAGGACAGCAGGCTCTGAAGATTCTGTAGGTTGCAGGATCAGAGGATACTTGCAAGATGTATGGTAGCAGGCTGTGGATTCTGCAGGATGCAGGATTAGAGGATCCTTGCAGTAAGTAAGGCAGCAGGCTCTGAGGATTCTTGCAAGATGCAGGGCAGCAGGATCCTTGTAGCAGGAACTATGAACAGTATGGTGGGAACCAAGACAAAACAGGTTAGAGCAAGCAGAGATAGAAGACAGCTCCTTCCTAGTGAGAGGTTCACTAGAACAATGCAGAAGCATCTTGCTTTGGGAGTGACCCTTTTTTATAGTGGAGAAATCATGATGCTTTGGCTAGCACCTGGTTGCTGGAACAACTTGGTTCTGTAGGAGAATCACTGTTAGTATTTCGCTGAGACACTTTGCCTTTAGTTCTCTTATGGCGCCGGCAGCTAGGGACCTGACAGGGGGTGATGAACTGCTACTGCTATGGGGGTGATGAACTGCTATGGGGTGATGAACTGCTACTGCTATAGGGGGGTGATGAACTGCTATGGGGGGTGATGAACTGCTGCTGCTATGGGGGGTGATGAACTGCTATGGGGGGTGATGAACTGCTATGGAGGGGGTGATGAACTGCTATGAGGGGTGATGAACTGCTACTACTATGGGGGTGATGAACTGCTACTGCTATGGGGGGGTGATGAACTGCTACTACTACGGGGGTGATGAACTGCTGCTGCTATGGGGTGATGAACTGCTATGGGGTGATGAACTGCTATGGGGTGATGAACTGCTACTGCTATGGGGGTGATGAACTGATACTGCTATGGGGGTGATGAACTGCTATGGGGGTGATGAACTGCTTTGGAGGGGGTGATGAACTGCTATGGGGGGTGATGAACTGCTATGGGGGTGAAACGAACCCTTTCAAGGTCAGTCTGATATTGTGAGGAAGCGCATCCCATAGGGTCGGTGCTGCATGAGAAAAGTCCTGCAGTCTGGCATTGTGAAGAGGTAATGATGGAGGATGTCAGGCGCAGGTCATTGTTGGATCTTAGGAGGCGGGCAGGGGGGTATATGGTGATTAATGAGGACAGATAGTGAGGGGCAGCGTTAGTGAGGGTTTCGAAGGTCAGGGTGAGTAGTGTTTTGAATTTGATTCTGCTGTGGATGGGAAGCCAGTGCAGGGATTCACAGAGAGAAGTGGCAGAGACAGTGTGATGGGTGAGATGGATAAGCTGGGCTGATGTGTTTAGGATGGACTGCAGGGGGGAGAGGCGAGAGATAGGAAGGCAAGCCAGGAGGTTGTTGCAGTAGTCCATGCATGAGATAACAAGCGAGTGGATAAATTGCTTGGTGGACTATTTCACTAATGGGAGACACCCTGATAAAAGTCATTACAAATGCCCCCTGCAGCAGCTGCATCTCGTATGGAGACTGACATCTAGACATGTGCATTCGTTTTAGTACTAAAACGATTTAGTCCGAATTTTGGGATAATTTAGTTTTAGTATGACTCAAGAGAAACGAAACTGCTCAGTACAAAAAACGAAAGAAACTAAAATAAAATGCACTACATTTTAGTTTCAGTCCTTTTTGTGATATTACATTGATGAGTGAAGGAGACCAGCAATGAAGAGCGCAACATCGCAACATCCGAAGTTCTGCACCCTCCACATGCCAATGTAGTAGGATGTTCTATACAGAGAGTGGCATTAATTAATGCAGGAGTATGTTCTATACATTATACAGAGAGGGGTATTAATGCAGGAGGATGTTATATACATTATACAGAGAAAGGTATAAATTGAGGAGAATGTTCTATACAGAGAGGGACATTAATGCAGGAGGATGTTATCTACATTATACAAAGAGGGGTATTAATTAATGCAGGAGGATGTTCTAAACATTATACAGAGAGGAGTCTTTTTTTTTAGCCCTTTAAATACAGTGGCTGTGAGCGCTGAGATCGGCTGCTTGTTACATTATATCTCAGTACAATGTATCAGGCTCAGTTGTTACAGTAACTGACTGTAACAGCGCTCAGAGTTTCAGTAAAACAAGGAAATAATATTGTTCTAACCTCTTACATATAAAAATATTATTTACTAGTTTTACAGAAACTCTGAGCGCTGTGATGAGCAGCAGTCAGTTACTGTAACAGCTTTGCCTGACACGGGGCAGTATTACAATGTTGGTGCTAACTTAACCTGTTGTAAACTGAAAACCTCCACAGGCTATAATGGCTCTGGGAGGTTTACAACAGCTCTGGTTAAGTTAGCACCAAGTATGTAATATGGGCCACATTGTGCTGAGAGTGAGAGATACTGTAACAAGCAGCGATCTCAGCCCTCTGAGGAGCCACCACAACAATAGTAATTGTATCCACTGGTTTTCGGATGAACGAAATTAGTTTTCATACTAAAGAACTGAAAACGAATTTCTTTAGCAACTAAATAAATTGCATTTTAGTACTAATCCATTAGTTCAAAACGAAATTTTGTGCTGTGCACATGTCTACTGACATCTATTCCAATTTACCACTGAAATAGTTTCATAAGTTGTTTGTCACCATTCTCAGTCTGCCCCTTCCTAAACCACCCTGCCATTTGAATAACATATATAATGCAGACATAGCTTTATCTTCAGTATCTGCAATTGCTCCTGAGTTACAAACAGTGCCAGACTGACTCACCAGGATTTGGGATATTTCCCGGTGGGCCGTAGTATCTGAGGGCTGTAAGTGAACAGTAACCTTTATGACAACCTAACTATTTGTGAGCTGCCGCCGTATCTGTGCATTAGCTAATCTCTATTACTCTTCAGTATATTTTTTCAGGCACCACTCTCTATCCGCTGTAAATAATTTTTATTAGTTTTAGAAAATTAAGCAACATGCTGCTAAACACACATGCATGACCCATGCTGTACCAAAAGGTGCATATACACAGTTTTCACACAATCACAATTTTTTTGTATGACACAGCTGAGATTTCCTCTTTACCTTGACCAGTAAGGCTAGGGTCAGACGAGCGTGATTTCTACGGACTGTGCGTCCGTGCACACGGACGTACGTCAGTACGGAAGACGCAGTAGTGGCCACAGAGTCCGTTTATTCACTGACGTATATTTTGACGGATGTAGGAGGGAAAATAAATTAAAAAGCATAACCATTTTGTGAAAAATGCTGGACGTATAAATGCAGTCCGTCTGACCACGTTCCATCACTCACACACAAAGCTATGCAGACGTTGCGGACGCAGCGCACTTTGTGCGGCCGTTCTAGGGGTTGTACGTTCTTGCCTGCCTTGCGTCCGTGGGCCGCGGCCGTTGTGCGTCCGCAGTTCAGTGCGGACGTACTTCATGTGTCAGGCTCCGATGGGCTTCCTTTCATGCTATCACGGACGTACTTTTAGGCGCCATCACGGACGTGAACACTACGCTCGTCTGACACCAGCCTTACTGAAATGTTTACAGATTAGGGGACCTATTACAATCTTTGTGCTGGCGCAAAAAGGCATTAACGCGAGGGGTAAAACCCTTTGCGCTGAACATCGTATTACAATGTCAGCGCAACAAACGCTCGTATTCTTCTACCGCGGGTGAACCTGCACGAGCCCTGCACGAGCGTACTTTACTGCGCGCGTCCTATACTTATCATTGTGAGCGCAAATGCGTTTGTGCGCTGGTACGCGGATGGTATTACAATCTATGCGCAGGAATTAATGCATAGACGTTGCGCGCATAATTTTAGCAACTCCTAAAAGCTGGTGTTAATGACAGATTCTATCAACATGGCCGAAACCAAATACACAGCCCAAAAAAAAATATCTGCAAAGTATAGTTACACATTCTACACATACCAAACCAATAAATTTGAGAAGTTGTGTGTGCATTTATTATTGCTGCAGCATATATGCGCAGATTGACTTTAACAGGCGCAAAAACGTAATTGTGGTTCTTAATTCTGATTGGCTGAATCGTGAGAAAAAAACAGTCCGCACACTGATTTCTGCGTGCAACGTTACTGCGCGCGCGTTTGTGCACGTCCGTTTAACGAGCGTTATTGCTCGACACATGAAAAAATTGTAATGGATTGTAATTCCAGCGTTGATTTCCTTGCGTTAACATTTGACGCTTGGCGCACAAATTCACGCGTTGCGCAAGCGTTTTAACACAAAGATTGTAATAGGGCCCTTGGTATTTGTCTGGAAAAGGCAAATAGCTGTGAAAACATTTACTGCCATTCTTGCATTGATGATAATAATTCTGTGGCCTTCATGAACTATGTACCAGTCACAGACAGATGTTCTAATACACAGCCAAAGTAATCAAAATCTATTTTAAGACTCCGTGTCTCAGAAATAGTGTTTACCTCAGCACAGAAAATGAAATATCTTCTGAATTCTTCCTTCCTACTTTATTAACTGTGTTCTGATGTTTTTGAAGACATACTGCAGACCTTTTTTCGAAACACAATACTTATATTCTGACTATCAGTTTCAGAGGGTGATTAGACCCGATTTAATAGAGGCACAGAATTCTTACCAAAATTGTGGCTGACTTGAAAGGATTTTGTAGGTATGTACTAGAAAGGTGTTTCAATATCCAATAGATAATTAAAATAGACCGTACGGCTAGGCTACATGTGTTCTAATGAAACTGTTGTTTATTATGATACAAATATTAGTTGTTCACAACATTTCCCATTGTTTTTGTAGCCTATGTAGGTATAAGCTATGCCCCCTGATGAACTCCAAGTAGGGCCTGAAACATTTATTGGGGACTGCCTTATCTCTCATGCAGAGGAGACTTTCTTGACATTTCAGTTCTGGCTGGCCTTTTGAGTGACAGCAGGCTGATTTGCCTATAGTATAGCTTCCTCTGTGATAGCAACAACAGATGAAAAACCTTATGAGATTGTGAATTTATGGGACACAGAAAACCACTTCTGCCATTATCCCTTCTATGTTTTTATTCTTAATTGTACGGCCATGTGCAGTACCAGTCTCAGACCTTTAGGTACCTTGTGCAACATGTCTTCCCATTATCCCTTCCAGGCCACGCCTATCTATATAAGGTCTCATAGCTGTAAATGCAATCAAAACAATAACCAAGATATCAGGTCAAGGGAACTGCCTGCAGATCCAAGAGACAGGATTGTGTCAAGGCAGATCTGGGGAAGGCATATATTTTTTTTTTTTGCTGTATTGAAGTTTCCTAAGAGCACCGTTGCCTCCATAATTCTTAATTGGAAGAAGTTTGGAACATTGGGGACTCTTCTTAGTGTTGGCTGCCCAGACAAATCAAGCAGTCGGGAAAGAAGGGCCTTTGTAGGAGTGCTAACTGAAAACCTCATGGTTATTCTTTGTGACTTATTGAGAAGATATGTGGAGTTTGTAGAAACTGAAGGACAACCATCTCTGTAACACTCCACAATCTGGCCTTCATGGCAAACTGACTAGAGGGAATTCTCTCTTCACTGCAAGACATATGAAAGTCCATTTAGAAGCACCTAAAGGAGTCTCAGCCTGTAAAATACAAGATTCTAAGATAGTCTAGTCTAACTAATTGAAGATTGAACTGTTTGGCCTCAAATTCAATTCAAAGCAATATGTCTGAAGGAAACCAGACACTGCTCATCACCTGCACAATACAATCCCAACAGTGAAGTGTGGTGTAAAATCACTCGCTACTTCAATTTAAATATAATAAAATATCCCTCACTTATCTGAGATTCCAGTGTGCTTCCTCTTGCCATGAGCAGCGGAAGAAT
Organism: Leptobrachium leishanense; assembly: GCA_009667805.1. Classification (NCBI taxonomy): domain Eukaryota; kingdom Metazoa; phylum Chordata; class Amphibia; order Anura; family Megophryidae; genus Leptobrachium; species Leptobrachium leishanense. Next base: position 396,708,868 of record CM019063.1, read on the forward strand.
TGAAACAAATATTTCCAACTTTTCTTCATTGACTCCTGTGCAACCTCGAGCAGAGCTTGTGCAGTGTTACACTTGAATCCATGGAGTCCTATGAACTGCAGGAGCTGATACCAGTGACTCTGAGCAGCATAACTGCCAGTACAAATTAGCCGCTAAATAATATTCTGATTTGAGCCGTAGATGCAGTGGCTTGGAAGGAATAGAGAGGCCTATTCCATTGTGGACACTAACATGGAGATGATAAGCTGTTGAACTGTTTGGCCTCAATTCGAAGCAGCATGTCTGAAGGAAACCAGGCACTGCTCATCACTTGCACAATACAATCCCAACGGTGAAGTATGGTGTAAAATCACTCAATACTTCAATTTAAATATAATGAAATATCCCTCATTTACCTGAGATTCCAGTGTGCTTCCTCTGGCCAGGAGCAGCGGAAGAATTTCCGTCTCCATGTTAACGTCATATTCTAGTGAAGGTGCTATCTCAGCACCTCACCCTGGAATGCAACGTTAATCTCTTTTGTTCCTGTGGTAGTGCTTTCGTGCCACAATGAGTATCAGCTCCCGGAGTCAATAGACTCCATGGAGGCTTGCGCTTCTGGGGCAGCAAGCTCTGTGCAATCTTGTTCTTGCAGCGTGGCAGAGTATTAGAGGAGGGAGACCAGAAACTATTAAATCCCAGTCTCACTCTTCTCCCGGCGAGAAGAAGCAGTGGATCGGGCCACCCTTTTCGCCGCTGGATGAGAGGTAAGTATGGGATTTTTAGAGGGGGTTTAGAGCGTCTTGAATGATTTTGGATTTGCAGAATGATTTAACACCAGCTTTTAGGAGGTGTTAAAATCTTTGCTTTTGTGTCCCAATGGTAAATTGCGCCTGCACCTTGGAATACCTCACTTATCAAGACGGTAAAAATACTTTGCACTCCCCATGTTAAATAAACTGTAGGAGATGCTTAAGTACAGTAAGCTTGCACAAGCTGCAAGGTGCAAAACATTTTCACCCGACTGTAGTGACAAGATCGGAATATCAATGCCAGACGTTAAACTTACTAATTCTAGCACTAACAATTACATATCGAGACGCTACATTAGCACCAACTATGGAATAGTGCCGAGAGTAGGTAATGACGAGCAGCAAATGGAAAAAGGCTCGCACAGGATTTGCTGCTCTACATTAACAGCTCAGTTGAGAACTACCCCAGTGTTTCTCAAACCTGTCTTCAGGACCCTCAACCAGGCCAGATTTTGCATATCACCTTGGGGAAAAGCAGACTGAATCCTGCAATCACTGAGCAGCAAATCATATCACATGTGCTGTGCTTCAGATATCTGGAAAACCTGGCCTGGTTGGGGGTCCCGAGGAGAGGTTTGGAGAAACACTGATCTAGCCCAACAATTTCACAATTTAGTGAAAAAGCTTAGATTAATTTTATTAACATAAAATCCAGCTCAGCAATCCTTCCATCTTGGATATTCTGTCCTAATGTTTGCACTTCTCGTGCCAGTTCAAAGCAATTCCCAGTTTTTTGAATGAACCCTTTTGTCTTTAAATTAAAATAATATTTCCTGCAGTTTCTTCACCTCCCACTGTGTCTTTACAGAGTGCAAACCCTTGATGTTCTTTTTCCACAGATCTAAGACAACTTGACAGTACTTCAGTATCCTGCATGGTGAAAAAAAAAATCCATGTATATTTTTGCACGTAAGATGTGCAATTTATATGAACCTTAATATGTGAATAAAGCTTGAAAATATAGAGGAAAGTGAGATTACAATAATGTCCATTAAAAGGCAGATTGTAAAGAAAGATAAATGGATATGTGCAAATACAGCAGGTGAATATATAGTTAGTGCACTATTGTTAGAAACATTTAATAAGGATTAAATATGTATCTGGTTGTCAAAACATAAAATAAGATAAAATATAAAGCAGATTCTTGGTACATAAATAACAGGCTTCATTGTGTTGCAAGCAGCATAAATTGGGAACAAACAGTTGGACGTTTTCAAGTGGACAGTTTATTGCACATTGAATTGTCTCAGAAGGCTATTTTTCTGCAAAAGTCAAATATTTGTTCTCTGTAAAAGTATATTGCTTCAGCAGTTTTTGTCAAAGCAGCCTTGGTTTAGATGATCATAATTATGTAGATGGCTCATGCAATTCGACAGAACTGCAGCTGAAACAATCTTTAAACCATTATTTTAAGATTTCAGAAGAGCCTTGGCATACTAAATGTGTGTATCCCTCCCAATGTAAGGTAGTATTGCCATTTCAAATAGTTTTAAAATATTGACAGTTTCGATACTCATCACATTTCATCAGATTTTTGACAGTTTCCTATAATTAACATCAATGCTCTACATGGAGAGAGCCTGTGGAGACATGGGTTTGATTCCAGCAAGAGCACCTCTCCAGTAAGTGTCCTTGGGCGAGACACCTAACGGTACATACTCGCCACCCAGGACATACTTGAAAACGAGAGAAATCTCAATGTATCCTTCCTGGTAAAATCCTTTCTCAAAAAAAAATTACATTAAAAGGACACTACCCATCCTGACCACTTTATAGTTTTAACGTGGTCAGGATGTGAGGAGTGCCCCCTTTCTCCCCCTCCAGCTCTCCAATCTCGAGATATCACTCAGTGTAGCATCACCAAAAAACAGGATAATTTCATTTCCTGGCTGCTGACGGTCACCAGATTTGTCACTAGTGATGTCAGCACACAGAGAACATGCGACATCACCCTCTCGGAGACCGCCCGCTGTAGCGAGCGGTCTCAGAGAGGCAGCTAATGGATCAAATCTGTGTCTGAGAGCGCAGCTCCGATTCATCGTTCTGCGCAGGCACTATAGAACTTGCATTTGTAGGCTGTGAAAATCCTGTTGTAGTGCGCAATTAGCGGTTCCTACCAGTGGCGTAACTAGAAACCTGAGGGCCCCGGTGCAAGAATCCACGAAGGGCCCCCCCAAAAAAAGATCTATATTTTTACTTATTTTTCACTGCAAAATTAAACAAAGATAGTATTGCCCCCAGCTCACATGGATATATATTGCCCCCCAGCTCACATGGATATATATTGCCCCCCAGCTCACATGGATATATATTGCCCCCCAGCTCACATGGATATATATTGCCCCAGCTCACATGGATATATATTGCCCCAGCACACATGGATATATATTGCCCCCCAGCTCACATGGATATATAATGCCCCCAGCTCACATGGATATATATTGCCCCAGCACACATGGATATATATTGCCCCCAGCTCACATGGATATATATTGCCCCAGCTCACATGGATATATATTGCCCCAGCACACATGGATATATATTGCCCCCCAGCTCACATGGATATATATTGCCCCCCAGCTCACATGGATATATATTGCCCCCCGCTCACATGGGTGTATATATGGCCCCCAGCTCTCGGTATATATGGCCCCCAGCTCTCATGGGTATATATGGCCCCCAGCTCACATGGGTATATATGTCCCCCAGCTCACATGGGTATATATGTCCCCCATCTCTCATGGGTATATATGTCCCCCATCTCTCATGGGTATATATGTCCCCCATCTCTCATGGGTATATATGTCCCCCAGCTCTCATGGGTATATATTGCCCCCCAGCTCTCATGGGTATATAGGTCCCCCAGCTCTCATGGGTATATATGTCCCCCAGCTCTCATGGGTATATAGGGCCCCCAGCTCTCATGGGTATATAGGGCCCCCAGCTCTCATGGGTATATAGGGCCCCCAGCTCTCATGGGTATATATTGCCCCCAACTCTCATGGGTATATATTGCCCCAGCTCTCATGGGTATATAGGTCCCCCAGCTCTCATGGGTATATAGGTCCCCCAGCTCTCATGGGTATATACGGCCCCCAGCTATCATGGGTATATTCGGCCCCCAGCTCTCACCTCTGCTGGCCCCAGGGCAGGCTCCGCCTGCGTTCCGTTCTTCTCCGAGGCGAGCGGCCGCTGGAAGCATGTGTTTTGGCCGCTCGCCGGAAACCACCTGATCACGCAGAGGTCTCACGAGAGGATCTCATGCGCTGGTCAGGTGGTTCCTATCCCACGTGAGCGGCCAAGCTGCATGTCAGCAGCCGCTCGCAGGGAGAGGGACGGCCAGCGCGCGGCTCCCAGATTCCGGTGCTGATTGCCGGAATCTGGCGGGCGGCGCTGGGCCCCCCTCCAGTGGCGGAATGCCAGGGCCCGGTCGCAACTGCGACCGCTGCGACCCTGGTACTTCCGCCACTGGTTCCTACGCTACGTGTGTTGTGTAATTGTATGGAAAATCAAAGAGGAGGAGGGACAAAAAGTGAGTAAAATCACCTAAAAACAGGTGCATCACAATTCTTCATTTTTTTTTATTCTTTCCCTCCTGAGAGTGAGGTAACTCAGATCATCAAAGGCACCATCAATGCCCATTATTGAGTTGTCTCAATTTGCAGCTGTGCAGAATAAATGTTAATAAATAAAATCTTTTTGTTGCAAATTAATTTTATTTGCAGATAGACTCCAGAATGTGCACCAAAAGGTTTTAGCACTTTGGGTTTAGACACCCTGAGTGCTAAAACATTTTTTTAACAGCTGTGATTCTGTGTGTGAAACAAAGATTCCCGGCTGGTCCAGCATGACACATTTGACACCTAATGCTGCAGTAGCTTTTTTTGGCCAGCAGTTGGCAACATCTGTCTGTCAAATATGTTACTACAGTTAAAAATATATCAGGAATATTCCCAAATATTTCTTACTGTATACTTCATTAAAAGTGATGTTCTAAAACATCACTGGTTCCTGACCGTGTTTTTTTGGAAATTCACTTGCTAGTAAAGGGTTTAAAGCCACAGCTCATGCTTCGTTTTTTGAAAATGCTGCAATGGACCTATCAGAAATGAACATTAAAAAATTACTTGAGCTTTGAGTGCATCAAAACATTCTGCTCATACCGTAAACCTAACTGTAACAAAGCTCCCGTACTCCATTGCTCCATTGGAATATCTCCACTGAAGCCGTCTCCCTTGCATGATTTCAGCTTGCCCACTGGCAGTTTCCAGTTCTTTATCCCCAATCAATCATAATGCACATTGAACAAGTGAGGTTTATTGAATAGTAACTGTCCGTCTTCTATTAGAACACAATGTACAGTACTGAATGTACCCCACAGGTGGTCATTAACATACAATAGAGCAACCATGTCTAGGCTAAGTCCTCCACTTTCCCCTGCCTGGGATGATTAGACAAGAAGGACCCTATTACATTCCTCGCGCATTTTCGTTTGCGCGCCCAACTGCGCATTTGCGCGAGGGGCAAAACCCTTTGCGCAGAACGTCGTATTACAACGTTCACACAAACGATGTGCGTTATCGTTTAACGTGGATGGACCTAGGCAAGCGTGATGAACTGTGCGCGTCCTATACTTAACATTGTGAGCGCAAATTCGTTCGTGCACTGGTACGCGGATGGTATTACAATCGATGCACATCTTTTTACGAACGATGTTTGCGCGCATAATTTTAACGTCTTTGAAAAGCTGGTGGTAACTGCAAATCAGAACGTTTTGGCCGAAACGAAAAACACCAGCACGAAAAAAAAATACAGCACAGTATAGTTACACATTCTACACATACCCAAACGAAAAAATTGTGAATTCGTGCATATTTTTTTTTATTGCTGCAGCATGTATACTCAGATTTACTTTGACACGCCCAAAAGTTAAGTGAGTCAATTAAGGTAAATTGATGTCAATTAAGGTTCTTAATTCTGATTGGCTGAATCCGGAGGAAAAAACTGTCCGCACACTGATTTACGTGCGCTACGTTATTGCGCGCGTATTACTCTTCGTTTTGTGCGTCGTTTTTACAAACGTTATTTTCGGACGGATGAGAAAATGCGTTCGGATCAGAATACTCCGTTAAGTTTCACGCTGGACGATGTGCGCAAAGAATTTGCGGACGAAATTGCACAAAAAATTTAATAGGGCCGGAAACGGGTATCCCAGTCCTGAGAATGGTGTTATGGAAAAATTGAGTACATTCGAGGACAGCTCATCCTAGTCTGCATTTTCAACCCAAAATAGCTGCGATTGGAGGTATGGCCTTCAATTGCCATACTTTTAAACATTTTCCTGCTCGCGGCTGATTTCTGAGCCACAGCACAGTTCCTTGCAGGTTGCAGGTATATCTTGGTCAGGTTCACGAAATGTGAGCAACTGAAAGCGGGGCTTAGGCTCATTCTGGACAGTGGCATGGCTAATGGGGGATCAAGGAGAAAGGGTTTCACTCTATTATAGGGGGTCCTCCATGACACTATATCCATTTTACCATTAAACTAGCAACCCCTTTAGGTCAACAATGAGTAGAAAAAAGTTGCAGGATTAAAAAAGACATCTAAAAAAAAAATTAACCATACAAGTGCAGTGCATTATAACCAAGAATAGAATAGCTTGAAGGTTGTGCTCTTTAAGTCTAATATGTAGACTTTTCTGGCTAATCCAAAGTATACATAGGGCGTTATTCAGTAAGCGCCAGTGTTGCAAACATGAGTAAAAATCGCTGGTGTTGTAATCCAAGAAATATCAGCATTTCACAAAAGTAACATCCTAAGAGTAAGAGGCAGAATCTGCACAGAGATGCTTCTTCCTCTGCTCTTTGGATTTTACATTTGTAAAGTGCTGACATTTGTCAATGTTGCAACACTGGCAATCACTGACAGTTACTATATAACCCCCTAATTCTAATGCAGTACTGCTGTACAGAATAAACTGGCAGTGTAGAAATAAAGAATCATAACATGTATATTAACCTTTTAAGTAATCAAGACATGAAACTCTCACATCTTAAGTCTTTCTTTGTATATTTTTAATTCTGCTCAGTGGTTTCTTGGACAATAGTATGTTGGATTCAGTGCGTTGCCTGATTTTTAGGCTGACTGCTGCTGTTTGTCAGACACAGTATAACAAAACCCTATCTGTACATTTGCAGAGGACAAAAATCATCCTGCTGTTTTACATTTTAAAGGTGACCCTGGTCAGTAATTTGAATATCTATTCTCCTTCTATCGAGTTGATTTCATAATGGGGTTTAGATGAAAGTGTTTCCAAGTACTGAGTAATCTATTACAAGAGATGCAACCACTCTATATGCCTGCATTATATCAAATTACTTTAAACTTTATCCTCATAAAGAAAGAATCCTTTAAATATAGAAAATCTGATAATCCAATAAATGCAAACCTGTTACATGCATACCTGGTTTAAGTAAATGACAATGTTTTAACTATGATGTCATAGGTTTTCTATCTAATTACAGCATATCACTAAAGTGATTCAGCATACAAAGAAACATTGTAACAGACAGAGGAGGGCTGGCAAGGAGTGGAGGAGAGGAAACATAAACAGGGTAATTCAAAGAGAATCGAAAAGTCACCGCACGTTCGGTGACTTTTCGTTCTCTTCAATTCGGTACGATTTGGCGATCCCATTTCGGCGACCCTGCGGTGTATTCAGCAAGCACCACAGGGCCACCAAAATGCAGGGAAAAGTCGCCACAAACCTGCCGAAAACTCACCGCAAAACGAGGGAGAACGCACACCGAAACCCGCAAAAACATCTGGATTAACCCGCCGAAAACACCGGAAAAACCCAAGCAGGAGCCAATCACACCCAGCACAGCCGCCGGAAAAAGCCAACACCGCAGACGAATGGAGTGAATAAATTAAAAAAAACAGTTTGCTTGAATGTTTGAAAAGTGAAACGCTGTTTGCAAAGAAACTACTGAACGAAAATGTCTGAAATTTACATATGAGGTCCAAGGAATGATAATAAAAAGGGCTGTTACAGAAAAAATAAAGTAAAAAAAAACGGAAATTTTCTTTTAAAAAAATTAATCCCGAAAAATGACTAAAATATCCTAAAAAATCTATAAATAAAGGAGAGTCTCTTTATTTATAGATTTTTTAGGATATTTTAAGTATTTTTCCGGATTAATTTTTTAAAAAGAATATTGCAGAATATTATAATCAACGGTTTATTAGAGATTGAATTAAAACGGGAATATTTTTAACATTGAAGCCTATGGGATTCTCCTGAATAAATCTGCTGCATGAAACCACCGAATGGCAGGGCAATTCGGCAACTTTTCACTGCTGGCTTTTGCTCTCTGAATAGCCAAAGCATTGCATCTCTATGGGGATTCACTGCCCTCGAACAGTCACCGTATGTGCAGGCAATTCGCCAGGATTTGGCGAATTGCCTGCTCTCTGAATAGTCGAATGGCCAAGAAAGGTAACCGAACGCTGATTTTCAGTGTTCGGTTACCTTTCGGCAGCCATTCGGATCTCTCTGAATAACCCTGTAAGGCTTTTGGGCCACAGGCTCCCTCCCAGCCTCATTCTTCTACTGACTAAATGCACTGTTGGGTATATTGGGCTGCATTAAGGGTATAAATACTATGTAAGTGTTGATTTTTTACTTTAAATTACATCATTTTATTATTATGCCTTTTAGTTTTCACAGCATTATATTTTAAGAACAAATATGCATTATATTACTGAGTTGAATATTTTTGTTTAGTCAGAAATGGGTTAATTTGTCCTTGGCCCACCCAGGCCAAACCCTACCAACCCTTGTCATGTAATTTAGTGCACAATGCTATCTTAACTAACAAGTTAACTACCTGCAGGAGTCCAACATTGATACATGTGGTCTTATTCTGAAGCAATGCAAAGGAATTTATTTTCCTGCAATCAAACTTTGTTTGCAAATGGGCTTCAGATTGTGTTCCAAATTGTCAGCACTTTGGGCATGTCAACCAAGGTGCTGAAGCTGTTATAACAGCTTCAGGATCTGTTTCTCTTTCACATGGATGGAGCTCCAGTTGTAATACTGGAAATGTTGCAGTAATATTTGGCACCATCTGGCACACTGGGCAAATGCCATAGCATGGCTAACCTGAAAACCCTTCCTGACACAGGTGCTCCACCCACAGGTTCTATTTAACCTTGAACTGCACGAAGCTCCAGTAAGGACTTGGTCCTCAGTAAATGAGTTATTCCCATGAGAGCAGTCATTGGTTGGCATGATAGGAGCAGACTAGGACCTGCCAAGGGTGGAATACATTGACGCTGTTGGCAGGCTTAAGCAATTTATGGCCATTCATTGTGAACTAAATTAAAAAACTAAATTTCCACCATTTTTCAACAGAGCTTAAAACCTTGTGAAAAGTCTAGAATGAGTTAAGTACTGCTGCAAATCCTGAAAGGGGTAAGAATGGTTACAAGCATTTATAGAGTTAAATAAGGTAAACTGTTGCTGTTCCTTTGAATTTCTATATGATGTTTGGTGTGCTCTCTTTTTGGTTTGTTGTACCTGAAAACCCAGCCCGCAACTCCAACCAAACCTTTCCCAGCCCAAATTTCACCCACATCAACCCAGATTGGCAACGGCATCTCTATCCCTGCCCTGTGCCAGCCCCATGTAGGGCCCTATTACAATCATAACGTTAGCGCTCACCTGTGTGAGCGTTAACGTTAGCATTGGTGGCCCTAGCGTGGGCGCAACATATTACAATCCGAACGCTAATGGGTTAAAAAACACATTAGCGATTCAGATCTTGCGTTTTTCAGCGCAAGCTTACTGTACTTTGCACTCCCTATACTTGACATGGGGAGCGCAACGTGTTAATTATCATTAGGATTACAAAGTCCTAATGCTAATTATTATGTATTGTGCTGCAGTAATCACAGACAGCAAGGATACAACCATTTTATTGACTCAACTGACAAATAACTGCCACTGAAAACAGGGCTTCACATAACTTTATATATACAATACATAACACCAAAATAACTGCCACTGAAAACAGGGCTTAACACAACTTTATATATACACATACATAACACTAATTACCATCCTGCTGCGGTTAACTCAAAAGGTAACCACAGTTAGGACTTGGTGCTAATGGATTCCGCTTCTGCTTAGCTTTTCTCCTTAGCGTCCCTGTTTTAGTGTGATCTTCGTAATACTGCCCGTAATCTTTACACTCTGGACCCGTCCTTTGAACTCCGTCCCTTCCTGCCCAGGCCACACTCCTTCCTGCGCCGGGTAATGGTAGTAGAAAAGTTGAAGTAAGAGAGGCTACCCGAAAGGTGATACTCAAATACAAAAACACAGCTTATAAGTGATTTTTAAAGGACTGAACATAAGAGGAGAGTGTGATAGGAAGGGTACGGCTTTTCATTCTTCAGATTATAACCAATTTGAAAATGTCTTGGTTTTGACGCATTAACACTCCGATTAATTTTATCTTGTATTTATTTATTTTATTTTACACTTAATCCAAAACAATTTCTTTAATTTACAAATACTTTGGAAATAAACCAATTGCAAAATCCTAATTTTTAACCAGACTACAGTATTAATGAGCTTGCGAGAGAAGATTACTTATGATTATATTAGGTTTGTTTTATTCAACTGGAAAACAATCCTGATATATTTTGACTAAATCATGGACGGATCGGCCCACATTGTGAAAACTATAAACTATTTCATTTTGAGTGTGTTCCAATATTTTTGTTGTTCATATAAATGTCTTCTAAAGAAGTATAAACGAGTTTCCTTCTTTTCACTTTGCAATTCATATGATCATCTTTGCTCCTTCTGGAAGAGAATATTTCAGCCGACACTTTTTTTAATTACAAGGATGCCGGAGGACTATGAATGAGCACTTCATAGCCAACAATGGCTTTAATTGCATTTTCTCCTAGTTTTGAACAAGATAAGAATGATAAATGTTTTGTTATACAGATATAATGAATATATGCATATACTACTATACATGGGGTAGGAACTGGTGGGTGGTATGGTTGCCCCACCTCCAGTTATCTTCATAGCTGTTTGGACAGTGTGTGTCTTGGTTTGAGGATTTATTATAGGGATAGAAGTTATTCTTTGAGTTGCCACCTTAAAGTTACTAAATTCCACCAATTTTATCTCATGAAGGATTAAGGCACAAAACCAATAAACTGAACTTTCGGAACAGGGCCACTATATGGGATGAGAGGTGAGTATCGGATTTATTGGGGGTTTCAGGGAGTGCGACAGGGGCGGACTGGGCAGGGGGACACATGTCCCCCGGGCCGCTGTAATGCTGCAGACACACACTTGCTTGAGTGCTTCCTGGCACAGAGCAGGCTGCCTGCGAGCAAACTTGTTCCGGCCGGCCAGGGTGTCATGTGGGACAGGTGCGTGTGTCAGGGACCCTGTGTGCGGCTGACGTTGGTCTACCCCCTGCTCTTTTTCTGGGTCATCTGCAGGCTGTCGGTGCAAACTTCCCTCCCTCTCCCACTCACGCTGGCATGCAGCATCACGTGAACCATAGGATCCCGAGGAGAGAGACAGTGAGAGTCCATCAGATGGGGGGGGGGGGGCTGCTGTAGCTATTGCCTGGCTTATCTCTGCTCAAGGGGATCGTCTGGGAAAAAACAAAGTCCAAGACACTTTCTGGTGAGTGATAGAAACATAGAAACATAGAAAAATGTCGGCAGATAAGAACCTTTCGGCCCATCTAGTCTGCCCAATTACATGGATACTTAACCTGGACTAATCTTTTGTTTAGGATAGCCTTATGCCTATCCCATGCTTGCTTAAATTCAATTACTGTTTTGGCCTCTACCACTTCTACTGGAAGACTGTTCCATGTATCCACCACCCTCTCAGTAAAATAATGCTTCCTGATGTTACTTTTAAACCTTTGCCCCTCTAATCTAAGACTATGTCCTCTTGTTTTGCTATTTTGTTTCCTTTTAAATATACTCCCTTCCTCTACCTTGTGGATTCCCTTTACGTATTTAAATGTTTCTATCATATCTCCTCTGTCTCGTCTTTTTTCCAAGCTGTACATGTTAAGATCATTAAGCCTTTCCTGGTAACTTTTCTCCTTCAAGCCGTACACCATTTTAGTAGCCCTTCTCTGAACTCTCTCTAAGATGTCTATATCCTTCTGGAGATACGGTGTCCAGTACTGCACACAGTACTCCAAGTGAGGTCTCACCAGTGCTCTGTACAGTGGCATGAGCACTTCCCTTTTCCTACTGCTAATACCTCTCCCTACACAACCAAGCATTCTGCTAGCATTTCCTGCTGCTCTATTACATTGACTACTTACCCTTAGATCCTCTGAAATAATGACCCCTAAATCCCTTTCCTCAGATGTTGAGGTTAGGACTGTATCAAATATTCTATATTCAGCCCTTGGGTTGATCTCATTCTGCTGCCCCCTTGATTGACCTCTGGGGGGGAGGGGGCAGCTCGGGGAGCTGGAGGAGCAGGGAGACATCTGCAGTGCCTGTGGCCAGGGATCTGCCTGCTGCCCCAGCTATCCATCCCCCCGGTGTATGAAGGGCTTCCACTGTGCGAGTTCCAGGGCTAGCAAGGGTTAATGCCAGACTGTGCCACTTCCCAGGACTGTGTTTCATGGATGATGACTTGTCACTGTGCTTTATTGCCATCATCTTAATGTCCATCTGCAGGGACACCAAGCTCACAATCGGTAATCGGGGGCTCTGGGGTGTGCCAGCATGTGCCCTGCCAATATTTAACCCTGCAGCTCAGTGGGCAAAGCTGGCCTCTTTTATGTTATGGTAATCCCTTCATACAAGGGTTAAACTACCCCAATATATATATAGTGTGTGTGTGTGTATATATATATACAAACAGGGCCGTAGGAAGGGCGAGGCGAGTGAGGCGCCTGCCTCGGGCACAGCTGTGAAGGGGCGCAGCCATGACTCGAGTCCTGCGGGAACGCTGCGGGAACGCAGGTTGCAGGAACCTGCGTTCCCGCAGCTTTCCAGCAGGTCTCGAGCCATGGCTGCGCCCCTTCACAGCTGTGAAGCGCCCAGCCCGAAATGATTGCCGGCGGCCGCTTGCTTCCTGCTTGAACGGCCGCTGACAGGAAGTGCGAGCGGCTTCACTTCCTGTCAGCGGCCGTTCAAGCAGGAAGCAAGCGTCCGCCGGCAAGGAGAGGTGAGCTGGGGCAATATCCAGGAGACCTGGGGGCACTATCCATGAGACCTGGGGGGCACTATCCATGAGACCTGGGGGCACTATCCATGAGACCTGGGGGGCAGTATCCAGGAGACCTGGGGGGCACTATCCATGAGACCTGGGGGCACTATCCATGAGACCTGGGGGGCAGTATCCAGGAGACCTGGGGGGCAATATCCATGAGACCTGGGGGCACTATCCATGAAACCTGGGGGGCATTATCCATGAGACCTGGGGGCACTATCCATGAAACCTGGGGGGCATTATCCATGAGACCTGGGGGACACTATCCATGAGACCTGGGGGACTCTATCCATGAGACCTGGGGGGGCATTATCCATGAGAGCTGGGGCATATCCATGAGACCTGGGGCATTATCCATGAGACCTGGGGCATTATCCATGAGAGCTGGGGCATATCCATGAGACCTGGGGCATTATCCATGAGACCTAGGGCATTATCCATGAGACCTGGGGCATTATCCTTATCTATGAGAGCTGGGGCATTATCCATGAGAGCTGGGGCATATCCATGAGACCTGGGGCATATCCATGAGACCTGGGGCATTATGCATGAGACCTGGGGCATTATGCATGAGACCTGGGGCATTATCCTTGAGACCTGGGGCATTATCCATGAGACCTGGGGCATTATCCATGAGACTGGGGCATATCCATGAGACCTGGGGGCATTATCCATGAGACCTGGGGCATATCCATGAGACCTGGGGCATTATCCATGAGACCTGGGGCATTATCCATGAGAGCTGGGGCAATATCCATGAGAGCTGGGGGGCATATCCATGAGTTGGGGCATATCCATGTGAACTGGGGCAATATATACCCATATGACCTGGGGACAATATCCATGTGAACTGGGGAAAATAGTCTGGGTGCTCAGTGCTGTGTATATTATTCTGGGGGGGTGTATATTATGCTATATGTTCTTTTGCTATACGTGCATGTATCCTGTGTGTACTGTATTTGTACATGTACTAAGTGTGCACTATATATGTAGGGTACAAAGGGTGTTCCGATCCACTGCTTCTGGTCGCGGGGAGCATCCAGGGGCTTAGCACTGCGCCACTGGTCAGGGACTCTGATTTTTAAAATTATGGGGGGGCACAATTTTCTGTTTTTGCCTCTTGTGCAAAAGGAGCTAGCTACGGCTCTGTACACACATAGTTTGTGTGCTGGCTAGTTGTATCTCTGGTTTTCCTGGCAGCTTCCCCTGATCTGATCCAATGTGGTTCCATACAGAGCACACTGCTGGCTCCCTGTGTACAGGAGGTGTTGGCGGAGGAACCTCTGGTGCTCACTGGCAGGAATGTGTATCCTGAAAGGCGCTCTGTGTATCGGCTTTGCTGAGATGATGCGCACTGCTGCGAGCCTGCATCAAATTCAGGGTCCTGCTGGGGGGTGAATAAAGTGAAGGGGGCCTGCTGTGGGGGTGATTAAATTGAGGAGCCTGCTGTGGGAATGGATAAAATGAGGGGGGCCTGCTGTGGGAGGTGAATAAATTGTGGGGGTGAATAAATTGAGGGCCCTCTGATTGCGGGGTGAATAAATTGAGGGGAGTCTGCTTGCTTATAGGGAGAATAAAGTGAGGGGGCCTACTGTGGGGGTGAATAAAGTGAGGGGCTTCCGGTGTTTGTTTTTATTTAAATAATGGCCCGAGTTGCTTCACTATGGGCCTCTGGGATGTACTTGTCCCCTGGACCAAAAGTTGCCAGTCAGCCCCTGGGGTGCGAAATGATTTTGCAAATGCGGAATCATTTAGCACCAGCTTCGAGGAGTAGCTAAAAAGCCCTTTACCGCATCAGAGATTGCACTAGCTTCTGCGAGCTTACTGTACTTTGCGCTCCCTATACTTAACACGGGGAGCGCAAAGAGTAATTAGCGTTAGGATTAAAAAGTCCAACATACAACATGCTAAATGTAAGTGTAACCCCTTTTTCCCTTAATCCTGGAAGCAGGTCATAATGGACAGCAGTTGCACCTTCTTCTGATGCTGACAGGGATCCTGAGCCTCCGCTATAGTTGAGAGATCGGGACATCTTGATCTGACGCAGTGCCTCCACTCAGTGTAGTCTCTTTATTATAGGGAACCCACCCCACTGAGTAGATGTGTATCCTTCACTTAATAACACTCAGAAACCAGAAACATATTTAAAACGTGTAATGCAGCTGTATATGGATTAAAGGAATTTCAACATATAAACACAGCAATAACAATGTAGCTCCTGGATAATTCTCATTGGTTGTAAGGTCCTGTTGTGAGTATAACAGTCACACCATTCCTTTATTGCAGCAGGGCTGCCCCTAGCAAAGTCCCATGGGTAATTCGTGCACGTTGGGGCCTTTTAGTATAGATAGCGCTATCTGGATAAAGTCTCTCATTCAACTGTATTAAACTGGATAATCCTGAAAACAGTCTCTGGAAACAGTACCTTTATATAGCTCCTGTGATTGTAGTTTCTTCATATATATAGAGAAAAGAATGCTTGTCTGGCTGTAGATCACTCCTCTTGTGTAACTTGGGTGCACATAGACTTCAATCTCTTTATGGAAAGCCAGTAAATCAGGGAGGAGAAGTCTGCAGCAACAAATGACAAGTTCCCAGCTTCTTGCACATATAGTCAGCCTGGTTTCTCTTGCTTTCACTTTCTCCCAGCAGGACTATCTCTTGCAGACTCCTGAAGAGATTTATTCTCTGGACCAGTAGACAATGGCTGCTGCTCCTCTGCTCCTTCCTGGTCCTCCTCCCCACATGCCAGAAAAAAAACAAAGTTCAAAAGGTCCTGGAAGTTCAGTAAAACAAAGTTCAAAAGGTCCTGGAAGCTCAGTAAAAATATAAAAAACATGAGTTCGTTACATCTTCCCCCCTGTAAAATTCTTGCCTCCCACTGGCAAGAGCAGCCTACTGTAACAGTTTTAACTCGTAACATAGTAAAGAATGATCTAACACAATGAAGATCTAGCATTCAATATTTCAGCCAAAGTATGCAATACATTGATCAACTTGGTACAAGTGTGAGGATTCTGAGAATAGGTGGGTTCCCCAATGTTGTCATAGGTCAAGAATCTTGGTGGTCTCCTATTTCTTCTGCCCCTTGGTAAACTAATATATGGTTGTCCATGAAGATCAGCATCACAGAGTCTTTCACCTCCAGCCTGGGGAATGGATGTAACAGGCGGAGGTTCAGTCCCTCCCGCAGAGACAGTCTCTTGAGTTGGTGAATGAGGGATAAAGCTAGGACTCTCTGGATTCAGAGGAGAGGGAGTTAGGATAGAAGGCACCAATGGTGTTTCTGGCACTGTCCACCAGTCTCTCTCAGGATTGGAATCAGCAATCTTCTGTTCAACGTTTTTTGGTGAAACACTACTGGAACACTCTCTAGGGTTGTCGGAGTCAGATTCTGAGTGGTCCTGTGTGATGGTATTCTTACTTGTTTCATCTGAGTTCTGTTCAGTGTTACAATCAGAGAAAGTAACAGGTAATAGGTGATTTCTATGCCAGGTTTTGATCCGACCCTCAGGCCCTTTAATTCGATACACAGGAATCCCTGGAATTTTGGAAACAACCTCAAAGAGCGTGTCTCTCCAGCGATCTGCTAGTTTATGCTTCCCTGGAACTCCCAGGTTTCTCAGGAGCACTTTATCTCCAGGTTGAATGTCTTTGTAACGTATTTTGGAATCATATCTTCTCTTGTTATTCTCATTAATCTTGTCAGTAGCTCGTTCGGCCAATTCGTAGGCTCTTTGAAGATTGGTTTTTAAATTCTTAACGTATTGATAATGAGACTCATGGCTCATGCCATCGGACGATACTCCCAAACGGATATCAATGGGTAACCTTGCTTCTCGTCCAAACATTAGGAAATAAGGTGAGAACCCAGTGGACTCGTGCCTAGTGCAATTGTAAGCATGGACCAGAGTTTCCACATGTTGACTCCACCTTCTCTTCTGTACGTCTTTAAGAGTTCCTAACATATCTAATAGAGTACGATTGAATCTCTCTGGAAGGGCATCTCCTTCAGGATGATACGGAGTTGTTCTACTTTTCTCAATTTGTAACAGTTTCAGCATTTCTTTGATGAGTCTGCTTTCAAAATCTCGACCCTGATCAGTGTGTAATCTTTTAGGAAATCCATAATGGGCAAAGAATTTCTGCCATAACAGTTTAGCAACTGTAACCGCCTTCTGATCCTTGGTGGGGTAAGCTTGAGCGTAGCGAGTATAATGGTCTGTAATCACTAACACATTATTGTTACCAGTAGAGTCAGGCTCAATACATAAAAAGTCCATACACACTAAATCCATTGGTCCAGAACTTTTCAAATGACCCATAGGAGCAACACGGGTAGGTAGAGTTTTCCTTTGAATGCATCTTCTGCACCTTCGACAATACACCTCCACAGATTCTTTCATGTATGGCCAGTAGAATCGATCCTGAATCAGACCGAATGTCTTGTCAATCCCTAAATGGCCGTGGAAATCATGTAGAGATCTAAGCACCAATCCTCTGTACTTTTGGGGAAGGACCAATTGTTTTCGGCCAGGGTGATCGTGGTATTGTATGATTCTAAATAGGAGTCCATTTTCAAAATGGAATCGATTCCATTCCCTTTTTAGGAGGTGCTGCAGGTTAATAGGTAAAATCTTCATAAATTGAAAATCTCGTTTCTCCAAAGCTTTCATGAGGCGGCCAATTACTGGGTCTTGAGCTTGAGCTCGCCTTTTCTCATCTAAGCTGATAGTAGACCACTCAGGGAGAGTAACTGGGAGACACATGGCTTCAGGAATGGCGTCGGATGTACAACTTAGAGAATCAATAAATCTTAGCTCAGAAAAATTAACCCGTCCATCTTCCACAATAGAGGTTTGGCATAGGGCTCTAACTCCTGGGCCTGGAATCTCAACCCATTCTTCATCTTCTTTAGTGGTAGGCAAACCTGGCCTCCTAGACAGAGCATCGGCTCCTACATTTTTGGGGCCTGGTTTGTATTTCAAAGAAAAATCATAGTTAGACAGGGCTGCTAGCCACCGATGTCCTGTGGCATCCAACTTGGCTGTGGTTAAGATGTATGTAAGAGGGTTATTGTCTGTTCTCACCTCAAAATTGGCGCCGTACAAATAATCATGCAACTTGTCTACAATAGCCCATTTCAGGGCAAGAAATTCCAGCTTGTGTATGGGGTAGTTCTTTTCACTTCCAGTAAGACTGCGACTGATATAAGCCACAGGCCTCAGCCCTCCTGGGTATGCCTGATGAAGAACACCTCCCAGTCCTTCTAAACTTGCATCTACATGAAGAATATATGGCTCACTGGGGTCAGCGTATGCTAACACAGGTGCTTCAGTCATCTTTCTTTTGAGAAGTTGGAAAGCATCTTCACATTTTTGAGTCCATTTCTCTCCTATAGGTTCCTTGGAGTGGTTCGTCTTTCGTGCTTCTTCCCTAGAATCCCCTTTTAGGAGGTCATGGAGGCTTCGAGCTATTTTTGAATAGCCTTCTACAAAACGGCGGTAGTAGCCACAAAATCCTAAGAAGGAGCGTAATTCTTCAATGTTGTTGGGTCTAGGCCAGTTAACGACAACTTCTACTTTGGCTTGGTCTGTGGCGACGCCTTCTGCTGATACGATGTGTCCAACATATGTCACAGAAGTCTGAGCAAATTTACACTTATCCAAAGACAACTTCAGTCCTTCGTTTTGCAAGCGATCTATTACTTTTAACAAACGGTTCTCGTGCTCTTCAGGGGTCCTCCCAAACACGATTATATCGTCTAGATAAACCAGACACTCCCTTGGGCTCATATCTCCTAGTGTCTTTTCCATTAACCGCTGGAAGGTTGCTGGAGCTCCTGTAACACCTTGAGGCATACGAGTAAATTGGAAGAATCCTAAAGGGCAAATAAAAGCGGTTTTTTCTTGATCCTCTGCATTCATAGGGACCTGGTAGTATCCGGATCGAAGGTCCAGAACACTGAACCACTTGCTACCATTCAAGGCATTCAATAGATCTTCTATCCTCGGCAAGGTATATTGATCAGGAATCGTTCTCTTATTTAATGTACGATAATCAACGCACAATCGTACTGATCCATTTTTCTTTCTGACCACGACTATGGGTGACGCATAAGGGCTTCTTGATTCTTGGATAATCCCTGCTTCTTCCATCGAATGGAGGATATCCCTGACATCTTCAATGTCTCGAGGAGCTAACCTTCGAGATCTTTCTCTGAATGGGGTAGAATCATTTAGCCGAATGGTATGCTGGGCATTCTTGGCACATCCTACATCCATATCTTCTTTAGAGAAAACTCCTTCTCTGACCTTCAAAGATTTTTGTAATCTATCTTTCCATTCTGGAGGTAGATCGTTAGCTTCTAAATCAAAATGTATCTCTTGCGGAGGTTCTTGACTCAAATCAACTGTCAAAGATGTAATTGGCCTTATTTCGTCCAAGAGGTGGATCACCCCCAGCTTCTCGCAATGTTCTATGCGTACCACAATTGGCGATCGATTGTGAATAGTTACTGCAAAAACATCAATCTTCTTTCTTCGCCAATCTTTTACTTCAGGCATGATAGTCCAGCCCTTAGTCGAATCCACTTCTGGGAGAGACTCTAGGCAAAACTGACACTCTCCTGACAGCATCCCTTCCTTTAAGACTGCAACAGCAGTGATGGACTTCATTTCCCCCGGTAGAAGATCAACAGGCTTTGGCCCCCAATAATGGAACTGCCCTGTTCCGGCTTCAAGGGCTAATCGATGACATTCTTCCTTCAGAGCTGGTTCTAGTTCGTTCAATTTGTCTACACAGACACTGTCCATTTCCTTCAGGTAACCCTGAAACACATCTCTAACCATTGGGGTATTAGTCCCCAGTATGATGGGTACTCCAGGACGATTTAGATTTGGGCACACCAAAGCCTCCACATTCATAGGGCGTTGGTTCCTAGTGTCCAGTTGAGGAATCAAAATCTTTACTTTAATTACTCCTTCGACTGGGTAGGTCTGAGAACCAAGCCCCCACAATTTCACATCGTCTGCTGGTAACATAGTTAAATGGCTTAGATGTTCCTCATAGAATGATCGGAAGACTATCGTCACTTGAGACCCCGTGTCTAAGAGGGCTGAAGCATTAATACCTTCAATCATAAGGGATACCAGGGACTTTGGACCTACTCTAGAGTTTTCAGTGAAGCTGTGTCCAGACTTCTTCCTTCCTTTCCAAAATCCCTTCTTCCTCAAGATCTGCCACACGAGGGGCCTGAGTCGGTAGCTAAGCTCTGTGCATTGAGTGGTTCCTTTAAAGGGCATTTGTGGGATACATGCCCTGCTTGCCCACAACTAAAACACTTAATTTCTCTTCTTGTATCTGTCTGAGGAGATGTCTGGGAACTTTTTTTGGCTTTTGAACCATGGTCTCTTGGTTGCTTACTACTACTTGTGGTAATTTAGTTTTAGCAGGTGATACGAATTTCTTTGCGTCATCACCGTGCTTTTGAATATGGTCAAATTGTTTCTGTATTACCTTGGCTTCTTTCACGATTTCAGCATAATTCAATGTCCCCCTGGCACGTAGAAGGTTCACCAAGGCTGTAGCGACAGGGTCATTTGGTAACATTCCTCTTAGAACTTGCTTCCTTCGATATTCATCAAACTGATCTGAGGTGATCACATTGTTCTCAAACAATTTCCCTAGCATTAATTCTAATCGGATGAGATATGAAGTAAGAGTTTCCTTTTCTTGTTGAATCGTGGCAGCATATTGTAAACGGAGTTCCTCCTCTTCACTCTCTTCACCATATGTATGATTCAATACATTTAAAAGACCATCAGCTGGGGAATTTGGGAAGCGGAGCAGATGATACTTTGCT
Source organism: Leptobrachium leishanense (assembly GCA_009667805.1). Classification (NCBI taxonomy): domain Eukaryota; kingdom Metazoa; phylum Chordata; class Amphibia; order Anura; family Megophryidae; genus Leptobrachium; species Leptobrachium leishanense. The sequence goes on from CM019063.1 coordinate 396,729,803, forward strand.
AATTCAAGTGCCGGGGACCTCAGTCCTTCGATCAACCTCAGTCGCTTCAACTCTTCAGTACAAGTCCACTCCTTTAGTGACTGAACTGCATTACTTCTCCATAGAATGAATCCTTCTTCGCCGGATGGTGTCGGCACAATTCCAGAGAAAACTTTGAGTCGCTTGTAATTATGCTCATTGGATGCTTGAACCACACTTTTAGCTAACTGTGCTAAGACTTCAGTTAAAGAAAGACTCTCCTCTCTCTTCTGACTTGTAGGAACACTAGGAAGCTTCCTAGGGAACCTATTCTGCTTGGGAAGTTTGAAAGGCTGTTTCTCCAGTTCATCACTATCTTCAACATCGGGGTTTGTCTTTTGAGTGACACTGAATATATGATCACTGTCTCCACCCTCAGAGTCGCTTTCATCTTCTGACTCATCTTGAGCATATACCAAAGGGCTTCCAGGGAGTTGAACCTTTGGCAATTGTAAATACTGGTGACAATCTTTATTTAGGGGCCTATAACTTCTCACCAGGGCGACAGCAGATCCTGCTTTCTCATCCTTCTGTGTTTGTATAAGGCGGAATCTCTGTAATCCCGGGATCTGTCGAATGGCATCATCAAAATGTTTTCTCTCCATGTTGAGAGGCAGATTACACACAGCCACAGCTTGGTTAGGGGGAATTAAATTTATTTTCGCCCAGTCCCTGACTTGCTTGGGGCTGAGACATGATATTTTATAACCAACTTTACATGAGTCCCGATTCATCTCAGCAGTGCCTCCATCTGTAACCCCTTTTTCCCTTAATCCTGGAAGCAGGTCATAATGGACAGCAGTTGCACCTTCTTCTGATGCTGACAGGGATCCTGAGCCTCCGCTATAGTTGAGAGATCGGGACATCTTGATCTGACGCAGTGCCTCCACTCAGTGTAGTCTCTTTATTATAGGGAACCCACCCCACTGAGTAGATGAGTATCCTTCACTTAATAACACTCAGAAACCAGAAACATATTTAAAACGTGTAATGCAGCTGTATATGGATTAAAGGAATTTCAACATATAAACACAGCAATAACAATGTAGCTCCTGGATAATTCTCATTGGTTGTAAGGTCCTGTTGTGAGTATAACAGTCACACCATTCCTTTATTGCAGCAGGGCTGCCCCTAGCAAAGTCCCATGGGTAATTCGTGCACGTTGGGGCCCTTTTAGTATAGATAGCGCTATCTGGATAAAGTCTCTCATTCAACTGTATTAAACTGGATAATCCTGAAAACAGTCTCTGGAAACAGTACCTTTATATAGCTCCTGTGATTGTAGTTTCTTCATATATAGAGAAAAGAATGCTTGTCTGGCTGTAGATCACTCCTCTTGTGTAACTTGGGTGCACATAGACTTCAATCTCTTTATGGAAAGCCAGTAAATCAGGGAGGAGAAGTCTGCAGCAACAAATGACAAGTTCCCAGCTTCTTGCACATATAGTCAGCCTGGTTTCTCTTGCTTTCACTTTCTCCCAGCAGGACTATCTCTTGCAGACTCCTGAAGAGATTTATTCTCTGGACCAGTAGACAATGGCTGCTGCTCCTCTGCTCCTTCCTGGTCCTCCTCCCCACATGCCAGAAAAAAAACAAAGTTCAAAAGGTCCTGGAAGTTCAGTAAAACAAAGTTCAAAAGGTCCTGGAAGCTCAGTAAAAATATAAAAAACATGAGTTCGTTACATCAGGCTGCCTTATATTGTGCCTGTGCAGCTTTTAAGCTTCTGCAGTGTCATTGCTTCATTGTTTTAAATGCAGACAGGGTGATTTTATAGCATTATTGCTGGCTAGATGTGCACAATGCATAGCAATGACTGTATGACTGAATAGCTGTTTGCAACAAGTAAAGTTATTATGGGTCCCAGACCTTGTCAGGTTACACGTCGCCGCCGTCACAAGAAGCCTCCTAAGGTGATTATTCCAGCCTGACAGCCCTTTGCCTTTTTGCCTGCAGTATCTCAGTCAGCCACTGCAGCAGCCACAGGTGTCTCAATTGCCTCCCTGTGTCTCCTTATTTAAGGGGCAATCTCCCATGATGCATGGCTGCTGCATTAACATTGGTTTCCACTGCCAAGCTGTGTCTCTCTCGAGATCTTGTGTATCCAGCTAACAGACTGGCCAAGTATATCTTGTGTCTCCATTGCCAAGTGTATTCTGTGTCTCCATTGCCAAGTGTATCCTGTGCATCCTGCTCCAAGTAATATCCAGTGTCTCGTGTATCCCGCTCCAAGTTGTATCCTGCATCAATAAACCCCCTTTGTACCGCGGAACCTGTCTGTGTGTCTTTATCACTGCATCCTGGGCTCATCTCCTCATCTGCCAATCCAGATTCCTGACAGACCTGATGGTCACTATTACAATTAGGGATGAGCTGTTCGATTCGATCGGTTGGAGTTTGATTCGAACATCGCCCGTTCGTATGTTCGCGAACTTCGAACATTTCCGCGTGTTCGCAGCATGTTCGCCCACAATGCACCACAATGCACTTTTCCACTGGCCTGAAGCTTGTAATTGGCTACAGCCTTGCACCTGACCACAGTTTAGGTGCAAGACAGGTGCAAGACTATGCCAATCACGGCTCAGAGTCCCGCCCAATCATGGGCTCACAGAGCTAAGTCCCGCAGCACACTATATAAGGCTTTACACAGCCTTCTGCACGTGTTTTTTGAGAGGAGATTGTTGTGTTAGTGCGTGTTCTCACTGCCAGTCTGCCACCCGCTATTGGGGGGGGTCTCATTTCTACAAAATATCTGGGAATTATTGTAATCTTTGTGTTCTCACTGCCACCAACTATTTTTGGGGTCTCATTTCTACAAAATATCTGGGAATTGTTGTAATCTTTGTGTTCTCACTGCCACCAGCAATTGTGTCGGTCTCATTTCTACAAAATATCTGGGAATTGTTGTAATCTTTGTGTTCTCACTGCCACCAGCAATTGTGTCGGTCTCATTTCTACAAAATATCTGGGAATTGTTGTAATCTGTGTGTTCTCACTGCCACCAACTATTTTGGGGGTCAGTCATTTATACAAAAAATATCTATATTTGGCTGCACTGACGCCTGTACCAGATTTATATCATTTTAATTTTTTGGACCGCAGGGTCCAACCCTGCACTCTTCCACAATACCACAAAAGGGTTACGTGTGAAGGCACTTGCTGCCACCATAGGCACAATATTTGGCTGCACTGCCACTGACGCCTATATTACCAGATTCATATCATTTTAATATTGGACCGCAGGGTCCAACCCTGCACTCTTCCTCAATACCGCAGAGGGGTTACGTTGTGACGGCACTGTTGCTGACACTAAAGGCCCAATTTTAAAGCACCTATTGTTACTTTCATCCAAAGCCTGCATAATTTTCACCATAATTTAGCCAAAAAAATCACTGAACTTGTTCTGCGTGTCCTAAAATGTCTTTTCATACAGGCTGCCGCCCCAAGCAGTTGTTTATGAATAGATTAAAGGAGAACCATTTACCGTCATTTGAAACGTCATTTTTTTGTTATTAAATGTTTCTATACAGCCTAAAAATCCGCCACTTCACGGGCAGGTTATGGGGAACTCCTAGGCACGATATTTGAAGGAATTTTCCGTTTTTATTTTTAACCCTTATTTCATGGAAAACTCACTGTTCCTTTAAAAACATTTATTTTTTAAACTTTTTTGTCCTTGTTTCCTGTCCCCCAGGGCACTACCCGGACCCCCATACACCTTTAATGGCAAATATCTTGCATATATGCCCTCTTGCAGGGTACTCTAAAAATCGAACTTTTGAGTCCCATTGACTTTCGTTGAGTTCGGTTCATGTTCGTGTTCGAACTTTTGAAATTGTTCGAGTTCAAATGCGAACCGAACACGGGGGTGTTCGGCTCATCCCTAACTACAATCTTAGCGCTCATCTATGTGAGCCTTAACATTAGCTTAAGTCACCCTAGCGCAAGACCCCCCTATTACTTTCTGAACGCTAACGGGTTAAAAAACCCGTTAGCGCATCGGGAATTGTGCTCGCTTCCACGAGCTTATTGTAATTTACGCTCCATATGCTTAACACGGAGACCGCAAAGTGTTAATTAGTGTTAGGATTACAAAGTTCTAACACTAATTATGCACCGCTGGTGTTAACTGAAAAGTTAACCGCAGCTAACAGCTGCTGCTAACCGATTCTAACTGCTAACTGACTCTCATCCCGCGGCGAGATCGGTGGCCCAATCCGCTGCTTCTGGCTGCTAGGAGCAGAGTGAGACTGGGGGAAAAAAGTCCCTAGTCTACCTCCGCGAATCACTCCTGACCATCTTCCATAGAGTCCTATGGAATCCAGGAGGGGATACGCGCAGTGGCTCGTTAACGCTGCTGCGAGTATCCAGGGGCTTAGCGCTTCATTACAGGACAGGCTGCTGAATCAGTGCCTGCCCTGTAATATGGTGCGAAAATGGAGATGCTAAGGGGACACCTGCAGGCGCAGGTTTTTCATTTACCCTCCCCATTTTAGCAGCAGTAATGTAATAATGCCCATTATTGTTACACTTCTTTGTTTGGGATATACACAAAGTAAAAAAAAAAATATATATATATATATATGTGTATATCTTAAATAAAGAAGAATTTTAACAGTGATATCTGACAGGATCATATGCATTACAAGGACTTTAAAGAAGCTTTGCAAGTTTATTGATACTAATTATCAACATTTTATTCCGAACAGGACTCTCCTTAAGGCTGGGGTCAGACCAGCGCACTTTTAACGTGCGTTCTGGCGCACATAATTACGGCCGCACTAGCAGCAGATGACGGGCAATGACGGCCAATATACGATGTACGGCCACACAAAAGTCCGGCCGTGCAACGCAAGTGGAATTTGAACGCATTTTTCTGAGAACGCTGAACCGCTTGTACTGATGTACTGAGTGCGCAGCTGCGGCATAGCGGCGTGTTTGCGTGATTAGGAGATGTCAGACACTGCTAATGTCCAGCCTACATAACGTCCAGATGCAAAAAGAGTTTTATTGACGATCCGTACAAAATCACGCCCGAAAATGCGCGTCGTCTGATCGTTTTTGCGCATTCTGTGAAAAAATACGTCAATGCGTTCGGACGCACTTTTTCACGTTCGCGGGGAAAAATGCTTTCGTCTGACCCTAGCCTTAGACCAGACTGAAACTATGATAATTTGGACAAATAAACTTGCAAAGTTTCTTTAACGCCCTCGTAATGCACGCAATCCTGTCAGATAGTATTGTAATAATACTTCTTTATTTAGGATATACACAAAGTATATAAATGTATATTATTATTATCATCATTTATATAGCGCCAACAGTTCCCGCAGCGCTTTACAATAGCCAAAGGGAACGAGATACAGATAAATGAATATATGATGGAAACAAGAGGCGTAGAGGGCCCTGCTCACAATCTAGCTAACAATCTAGAGGGATTGGAGTTGAGGAAGACAAGGGGAGTTTTACTGGGCATCAAGATCATTAGTGCCAGCGGTTCGGGAATGGTGGGGCAATGGAAGTGGCTTCAATCCTGTGTGAGTAGGTGAGCAGAGGATGACTTGCATCAGTAATGTTGTACGCTAAACTGATGAGATGGGTTTGAGGGATTTCTTGAAGGACTGAAGATAAGGGGAGAGTTTGATAGGGCGAGACAAGTCATGCCACAGGACCGGTGCTAACCAGGAGAGGTTTTGGAGGCGAGAGTTGGCAGTGTGGGTCTTGACAGAGGAAAGGTGGAGGTCGCCTGCTGACCGAAGGTGCTTCTTCAGTTATAACAATCTAAAAGATCTTTTGTTAGTTATGTACCATTCAACAATATTAACATCTTATTTCAGGCCATATATGAACATTTGGTGACATTAAATAGAGCCTATAAATATTTTTTTGGCAGTCTATATAATAACCGCAGGTTTCTTATGAAAACCAATAAGAGGGTGTTTCATTTGTCACATTCAGTGTATTTCATAAAAAATTGAATAAAAGTCTATTATGTGTCAAAACTAGCCTGAGTTATTGTAAAAGTGATTTTTTTTTCTTCCTCCAATGTTTATTTAAAGAATAGACACATTCAATTCTGGAAATTTAAACACATTACTTGATTGTTATATTGATTCACCATTTTCCTTCCAAATTAAAATTGACTGGATCCTTTCTTTGTAATTACAGTCTTTGGATAAATAACAATACATTTCATAAACTGAATAACAGGCTTGCATATCTATCAAATTATATCACGGGAAAGTGTTGATTGCTAGAAATGAACTTCTGCTATGCAAGTAGTAATCTGATATCCGCATTTTATCCGTGTCTTATAGCATCCATCCAACGATCAAACTCATAGGAAATAACTCAAAAGATGAATGATCTTTTAATATATTATTTAGTGCATCAAGAGGTTACTAATCTATTATTATCTGTCCTACAGGGTGGCTTAAGCGCTCAAGCCTTTGTTCGAATTGAAATTGAAGACATCAATGATAATGTCCCTGCTTTTGAACCTCTGAAATACATGACAAGTATTAGCAGTCATACACAACCTGGGACAGAAATCCTTAATGTCATGGCCACTGATCAAGATGGAGGACTTTTTGGTGAAGTTACTTATGAGCTCCTTCCTGGTGATATGTCAACGTTATTTACTATTGACTCATCAACAGGTACCTGAATGCATTTTATTGACTGCCCTATATAGTTACATCTGTACTGTAATGATTTCTGTGGCTCATTGTTGGGAATCCAGTTGTTTGATAAATAATCTGTAAATCTCATAATGGGTTCAGGAGACATCTTGACAGGAAGATGGTGGAGTATTATAGGTACAGAAAACTGATGATTTAGCAACAGCAACTGGATTAACGTCGCTTGGTGTGGTGACCTGGGAGGCTTGCTGAACAAAATGAGATCATTATGCAGTATCCACACCTTAAAAGCACAAGATATTTCAACTCCTTATTTATCTTTCCTCCGCAGTAAGGAGAACATGTGCATGATGTACACCTGTACTGCTTTCACTGGGTTTGGACACCTCAGGAACCTTTCCAGCATTTTCCCTAGAGTCTATATTAGGTTATAACCAAAGGCTGTAGTCACATCAAGCACAGAAGTCACTAGTCCGGGTTATTATGTAGGGCCTTTGCAACGCCTTAAACTATGTACATCACCTTGTTCTTGTACGGTATATTTTGAATTATGAGCTGTTGGACATCCGCCAGTATTTCTGCTTTTGATAATTTGCTGCCTATCCTTAACCTCCTAACTTTGTATGATTCTGTTTTTTGGATCTTTCCTTGGAATATTATTACTTGAGGGGTTATTCAAAGAGAGCCGAACTGGCCCCGAAATTGCAATGAATGGTGAATTTCCCCATACGGTGCAATTTTGAAGCCATTCGGCTATTCAAAAAGCTGGTAATTTGCCAAATATTGGCGAATTGCCAGCGAAATACGGTGATCTTCGGCAGCAGTGAGATCCCCATAGGAGAAGTAATGGTTCATGTATTTGGCGAACACCGAACAGCACCGAAATGTCAGTGAAATGCCCTGATGTTCTGTGGTTTCATTCGGCAAGTTTAAACAGGCGAATCCCATAGGTTTCAATGCAAAAAATATTCCTGGTTTTATTCAATATCTATTAAACTGTTTATTCTTTTAATTCGCAGTAAAAAGTCTATTTACTTTTATTTTAGGATTTTTTAGGGTTGTTTTGGCAAAATATTTTTAGCATTTTTTTTTCTGTAACAGACCATTTTAATATTATTCATAGGACCTTATATGTTAATTCCAGACATTTTCGTCCAGTAGTTTTTTTTCCAAACAGTGTTTCAATTTTGAAACTTTCAATTGTTTGCTTTTTATTTTTTTACCCCGTTCGTCCTCTTGTCAGCTTTTTCTGTCGGCTGGTCAGTGCCATGTTCGGTGGATCATCTACTTTTTTCGGACGCAGTCGATGGATTCTTGGAGGCTTATTGGATCAAATCCAATGTTCACTCCAATCCTCTCAATGGCAGACTTTATTTCAATGTACACAATGTCACCTGTCTCAAGCCACAATGAAGGTCAGGTTTTTCTGAACATTTCAATGACGTATCCCATTGGGAAGATTGGAGTGTCCATTCCATATATAGCTTTTTGCTATCTGGATTCCTTGGCATAGTACATGACACTCATGTTTTTACCGACAATGGGCCCTATCACCCGGTGTGACCTAACGTTAGCGTCAGCATGTTATTGCATTAGTGCCAGGTAGAATTAGTCTAGAGCCTGACCAATAGATCCTTTGCCTCCCGCTAAAAAAGAGAAAAATCACTTACAGCGTGGTAATTTGCGATTCGTAGCACGAGCTTACTGTACTTGCCGTGTCCCATACTTAACATGAGCAGCGTTAGAGAGCACTTCTGCTATTGTAACCAACAGATCATTTGGTGCTTGCGATAATTTTTAAATGGGCGCTAATTGCAATATTTTACCTGCCGGTCATCCCTAGTGGTAACTCCAAAATACAGGTCCTCGCCCAAAATTAACCAGCAAATAAAAGGAATGCAACACAGGTATTCTCTTGGACCCATACACCATAGTAATGGATCTGGTCAGCAATGTCGCTGCTGTTGCAGTAGGCTATATTACAATATATGTATCCTTTATCCAAAAAATACTCTAATTCTAATATATTGGAACAAGAAAAATTTAGTGACCACTCAAAATAATACGTATCTGCTAGGCTTCGTACAACAGCACTGTCCCCTCAATGCCAACAGGATGTATAAAGGAAAGAGAATTGTGAAGCATAATCTGCAAGACAAATCAATACACACATAGTGCAGACTGCAGATACAACATTTAATCAATTATGCCCCCGCTGGATTGGCACTCACAAGATAAATAACTTAATCAGGCACATAGCAGGTACTTGGTTACCCTCTCCTGATAGATTGTGTTGCCTCCTGAACTCCGGACCATCAGAATAACGCCAAGGAATTCCTCCAGGCTTGTTTGGTCAGTCAATGGAACAGGAATCAGGCTCATTGAAAGAAAATCAGACCAGCAGTGGCTCCAATAAAAAACAATTTAATTAAAATAACATGAATAAAAAAGTTGGAACACCATCCAACGCGTTTCGTCTCTGCTACACGCAAGACTTCATCAGGGATATGGTGTTCTTTCAGAATAACGCAGTTTATATAGCCAAATAATCATGAAAAAAGGAGGGGATACAGCTGACACACATAATTGATTAATTGTCCACATAAGTCCCACTTAGTGAATTTCAATGCATCCCACACTGGAGTGCACATCCATATTTGTAGTTTTTTTCCCATTTGTAGTTCTTTTCCCTCATCCTCTTCCCTTTGTTCCTGATGCGACTGGAAGTGACGAATCGTGGGAAATTAACCAGCCTCCAGCATCCACCATCTTGTGAAGGTCATCCGCCATCTTATGGAGGTCAGATATCCTCTCCCCTTTATTTCCGATAGTTGAAAATCATAGAAATGCGATCTCTAGCATCCGCCATCTTGTGGAGGTCAAATGTACGTCCTCCTGACGCCGCCATCTTAAAAGATCTTAGTAACAGGGAAAATTAATATAATAGACCTCCCAAAAAACTCCTAAAATATCACCATTACAGGAAAAACCACATGACAGAAATACTCATAGCAAAAAGTCACAAACATTGATGTATATCAAGATCTACATTGAGCCCTTTTGCATTCCAGGTGCCTACTTTAAATATCCATTCTGTCTCTCTCCTAAGTAGATCCTTACGTGAATCACCCCCTCTCCAATTGGACTTAACTAGATCAATACCCAAACAGACAAACTGCTCAAAACTAAAAACTGGACAGGAATTACAATGGACCGGTACACTATAATATATTGCCTGATTTAAAAAAATTTACACTGGGGGTTGTTCAAAGTATGTAAACGGTTGATTATTAGGGGGACCTTGTGGACAAAGTTTAAGGGGACACATGAATAAGTCTTGCCTTGAAACATGTATTATTTATATGCTACAGCAGTGAAGTTATTGTCTCTCACTTGGCCTTACTTTTGGATCTATTAAATGCAATATAATGATTCTACATGCTGTTGGGTGGCATTTATCATGCAATGCCCATCAGCATTAATTAATATATGTGTGCATATAAACATCCATGATACGGCCACCTTGGAGGATTTTAATAATGCCGGGATGTGAGGGCTCTTCGCTGGACGTATTCATACTTATAGAAGCATGTGAGGGCAGAGGATATGTATGACCCGGCATTTTGGACTGGAAAAAAACACTTCTATCCTGTACACAACCGTATTAGCTCTGAGTCTCAGCCCAGGTCTTAGCGTTTTCCTAGCATGCGCTAAACGACATTATACACAGACGCGGACAAGGTGATCTGTTGGTGGGTCGTCAGGTGCTACTTTTTAGCGACTTGCGCTAGATTTTTCCGTTAGCAATGGCGTTTTAGCTCACACCAGGAGATAGGGCCCAATGAATGTAGGCTGTGTTTTTCAAGACTTTTTTGGTAGAAACCTCTTTGAAATCAGCGGCTGGAATTTAGAATGATCTCTCCTATCTTTTTTAGAACTAGGAGTACAGATGTGCAGATGCATGTGCAGATATTCGGAAACAATTTTCAGATTTGATCTATACAAACACAGTATAAATGTGGATGGACAACTTTCAAAATTAAAAAATATGCCCATTTAACCCTTTCACCAACATCAATTTATGTTTAATCTTCAAATCATCAGTAAACTTGATCTGGTCTTATTCTGGAGGAATGCAAAGGAATTTTGCTTAATGCAAGAGAAATTTGTTTGCAAATGGACTCCAGTTTGTGCCCCTGAAATTTCAGCACATCAAACATAGCAAGTTGATGTGCTGAAATTATACAAAAAGCTTGCTGCTCTGTTTTTCCTTCACAGAAACAAGGCGCCCAAGCTTAAAGGGAGGGGAGCACTCTGCCTGTCAAAAGCAGCTTACCTAAAGAGAAGATTTATTGCGGTACAACTCTGTAATTATCAACCTTGTGTACTGGGGAAAGACTAGTGTACTGGGGAAAACCACTGAGTTTATGGAAAAGAAGAGGTTAATGGAAAAATAAAGCTATATGGTAAAGGCTTTTTTTTCTGTATGTGGGTCATGTGGAGACTTTGTAAGGGTCTAAATAGATAGGTAATTGGTGGGGAATGTAAAGAATGTATTGTAGTTTGTTAGGCAATGTAACGGTTAAGTCAACTATCAAGAGGTAACAAACAATAATATTTAATGTTAAAAATGATTACAAATAAATGTAATTATGACTACACTCATATCATTTGCAAAACATAGGAAAATACAGAGAAAATGATATCACATGTTTTGATAATGAGGCTAATAAAGACTCAAGAACGTACTTGCAGCTTATGACTCTTATATGATAATGATTGTAAAACCTAGTATCTATACAGTATGATTCTGCTGCTCTAGTCCCTGTTATTGCTACTTTGCTGTTTTTCAATTCCAGTATTGATCAGTCTACCAATGCTTGACTCACAGGCATATAAATCCTTCATGTTGTTATCTGCAATAATTATCTCAAGCATTGCTCGTCCCAAGAGTAATCTTTGAATACATAGGGACAATTTGAAACTGTCACTTTATATAGATCTATAGTTTATCAAACAAGCACATAGATGAATTTTGACACTTACCAGTGTACAGCCTCTCAGAAAAAGTCACTAACTTTCAAATCAAATGGATTTAATGCTGATGATTCACTTATAAGCAAAGAAAGGGTTAGCAGTGAGCACAGCAATTTGCAGTGACATGCTAGCACCAGGCTAGTCCTGACATGCATGGCCTTGATAGACCTGTAATAGTCTCCATATTCTCCAAATCAGGGTTGTCAAACTCCAGTTCCCCAGATTTCGATGGCCTAAAATTCCAAGACTTCTTTAAAGGCCATAAATGACCAGATAACCATGGGAAATGTATTTCAAAAACATCTGGGGGCCAGACTTTTGACAGCCCTGCTCTAAATGTTACAGTAAAAATTGAGGACTCTATTACAACATAGTCAGTAACAAGAGTTCAGTACCACGCCTTACCTTTGTTCGGTCCATTCCTCTTCTACATGCAGTCCAGGCACTGATGTCACAAGGGGGGGGGTGGACTGCACCCGTGTGACACCACCCCTAGGGTGATACCCAGTGCTAAAAAATATATATATAATTTTTTAACATTTTTAAAAAGTATTTTGCCAGAAAGGATACAATGAGATTTCTCTCATTTTCAAGTATGTCCTGGGTAGGCAAGGCCTAGGCCGTCACCTTCCATGGGGTGACAAAAAAAGCTGCCACTATGCGACTGCCACCTGCAATACTCCTCTTCCGGTGGGGGGGGGGCTAGTTGACTGGCAGAGGCTGGAGCCGACTGAAACATCTCATACAGCCTGTTTTGCATGTACAAGCACTCAAGCAGGCTGCATGAGCGCAGAAGAAAGTTGGTAGAAGCCAATATCCCTTACCAGCTCCATGTTACAGAGTTTATTTCACCTCAATGTATCAGGAGCCTTTAATTTACAGTAAGCAGCCAAAACCTCAGAGCTAGAAGCAAAGATTATGGCCCAGCTGTACTAGCTGCTGGAGTCTTTACGATAACAGCTGGAGCAGCTATCTCTAACTGCTCTGGCTGTTAGCTAAACGGCTAATCTGTAATTGGCCCCTACAATTCTCAGACAATGTTTTCTACATTTCTAATTCTTTTATTGTTGCATGTATTTGCAATCAAAATCATTTGGGTCCGATCTTTACTTTTCTAATGTTTTAGAGAACCATTTCATGATTTTCACAGTATGATGTTATACATATTGCCTTTACTATGGCCCTCTTTACAGAAACCCCTTCCCCTGGTAGAGTCTCTCCCCACCGTGACGGCACTCTCCATAACCCTGAAACCATTGCAAATTCCTTCTGCCCAATCTACAAACCTGTGCTTCCTCAGCCAAAAATCCCAGGTTCCGATCTCAGACAGGCACAAAACAAAATCAAAAATCACTGAGTGGAGAAGCAGAAAAATCAGGCGGAAAGGCAAGGGTCAAAACCAGAGTAATTGGAGAAACAAAAAACTAGAGTCATATATACCTGTGTGATCTTGGCCAGGGCCACATGACTGCATGAAAAAAATCTGCCCTGGGTTAGGAGGTCATCAGGTCCACGTTTGTGTAACTCTTATTGCTTGTTCAATGTTTGTTGTTCAAAATATTTTGTACATATGATTTGTAGATTAGAAAGAAAGGGGTCTCGTGGCGCTTAGGAAGATAGGTTATCAGGACACCTTTATGTTACAGATTAAGCAGTCTGAAGTCTACTGTCGCTCTAGCTGGAAAAGAGTGCTCCCCAAAAACACACCAAAATTACATGCAAATAGAAAAGGTTTCAGTGAGCGTCCAGTGGCACACACTTTGTGTGACTTAGCTTAGTCTTTCTAGTAGTCCCACTGTTATGGTGAGGTAAAGTCCACCTTTCATGGGAAAGTTTTTCTCTTTAAATATGTATCAACCTCAAGAAGAAACAAAAAACACGCAATAGTGCAACAGAGTTCATATGTATAGAGTCCAGATTTAGAAAAGTCAGCAGAGGGCAAACTCACCCTCTGTAGAGCCTCCCAGCTCTATATTCGTTTGCAGTAGGACTGTTATCTAGGTCTGCCCACAAACCTTACTCTTCTCGGTACGTGTAGCCTCAAAAAAAGCAGAAGAATACAGGCTCCATAGCATAAAACTGTTTAAATAACACAGAGTGATATTAAGGGCTCAATACGGAATGCACCTGTAAACATGTAACATAATGACTTTATTTCCTACATATTTATTTTTCTGTTAATCTGTATATTTGCTTTTGTGTTAAAATCTTGCATTTTACTATTTTGTATTCCTGTAACCACTCAATGTTCTTGAACCCAAGACATACTTGAAAACGAGAGAAATCTCAATGTATCCTTCCTGGTAAAATCCTTTATAAATAAATAAATAAATAAGGGATAATGTTACTCACCCTCTTTTTGGCCTACAATGAGACCCACATATACCAGCATAAGGGTGTCACAGTTCCTGGATCCCACCACGCAGCCCTTAAAGCCCAACACTTCACAGAGCCAAAAAGCTACCAACAGAGTAGCCGTAGAACAATCCATAACTGTCTGGTCCTTAAAAATTGGCCAGGTATAAGTATACTAGCTAGACAGAAAGGGTTAATCAAAGACAATGTCGTAATACAAAACCAGTTCAGCAGCACGGGGGTAGTCAGACGAGCCAGAATCAGGTATACAGAGTATAGAATAGTCAAATGGAATAGCCGGGTCGATATCAGTGCAGTAGCGTAGTACAAGGAAAATAGTCTAGGGCAACGGAAGGTAGAATGGTCAGAAAACAAGCAGAGGTCAATAACAGGTTAAATCACGAGAGAATTCAGGTACAGGGAGCTCAGGTATGGATAACCACGATCTGGCACTGCTTAGAAGGAACTGCGGGTTTTTAAAAGACCTTCACCAGACCGCGCCCCCCTCTCAAGCCGCGCCTCATGCAGCCACCTCCCTGCCTGTCTCTATTTAAACTGGGCGTTGGTCAGCGAGCAGCATCAGACATGCTGCCTTCAAGCACACTGGAGAGGCTGGAAGCCCCCAACGTTACAAAGGGTTGTTTTTTGTAAGTGGCACAACTCCTCAGGAAAGCCCTCCAGCGATCTCACTGCCATTGATGAAGCCCTAATCGGCGAAACACGTTTGGCCCCACTTTTTATTGAGTTTTATGCTGCTGTATAGCTTTTCTTAATAAATATTTTTATACCCTATTGGATGAATTTCTGACCACCTCTCTGTAAGCACCGGGTCCGGCTGTGAGAGATCGCTGGAGAGCTTTCCTGAGGAGTTGTGCCACTTACAAAAAACAACCCTTTTGCTGGTATATGTGGGTCTCATTGTAGGCCCAAAAGAGTGTGAGTAACATTAACCCTTAATATCACTCTGTGTTATTTAAACAGTGTTATGCTATGGAGCCTGTATTCTTCTGCTTTTTTTGAGGCTACACGTACCGAGAAGAGTAAGGTTTGTGGGCAGACCTAGATAACAGTCCTACTGCAAACGAATATACAGCTGGGAGGCTCTACAGAGGGTGAGTTTGCCCTCTGCTGACTTTTCTAAATCTGGACTCTATACATATGAACTCTGTTGCACTATTGCGTGTTTTTTGTTTCTTCTTGAGGTTGATACATATTTAAAGAGAAAAACTCTCCCATGAAAGGTGGACTTTACCTCACCATAACAGTGGGACTACTAGAAAGACTAAGTTAAGTACACACAAAGTGTGTGCCACTGGACGCTCGCTGAAACCTTTTCTATTTGCATATGATTTGTACATTGACCGCATAGACCTAATAGGCAGATCCTTTCAAGTTAAGTAGGCATGTAAATGTAAAAGCAATACCTCGTATTTCTTGCTGCAGACGTTCCTACATAGACCTTCACAAAAAGCACCAGTCACGTGATCACCAACATATTAATCATATTGATATGTTCAGCATTTGATTGAATGCCTTAGTAAACTCCTGATTAGCATTTTCCCTCTGTCATTCTGTTGTAACGTTATGACTCAGATGATGAGCTGCAGAGATTCAGAGAGGACATGCCATGAATGCCAATGCTAAAATGTAGACTCTGCAGGCTAATAACTAGTGAATACAGCAGGAACAGCTATGGTTTTGCGCATTAGCTGCAGTATTTAAAATCTAAACACACTCATCTAGCCTTTGCTATGAGACCAATAATAGCTAATTTTTCACAATGGCTGTTGTAGATTCCAGGTCCACCAAGCTCAGCCAGTGCTGCAGCAGCAGAGACATCAAGGCTAGGACTTAAGATATTATTTTGATAACTGGACAGGATGAGATTTGTAGTTCATGGGTTGTTAGAGTATGCCCACTCTGGACCTATTGCTTTGGAGTTCTGTTGTGATATAGAACTGTGGATACACAGACACCTGATAATACAATCATATATATAGTTTATTATAATCAGCAATTTAGCTATTAGCTAAAGTAACAAACGTATCAGTGGTACAGTCATTGCTATGCATTGTGCACATCTAGCCAGCAGTAATACTAAAAAAAATACCCTTTCTGCATATAAAGCAATGAAGCAATGACACTGCAGAAGCTTAAAAGCTGCACAGGCACAATATAAGGCTGCCTTACATTTAACATGTTGCGTGCAGACAGATCAGTTCTAAAAGGCTGAAAATGTCTTCTTGGGATCATACAATACATACTCCAAAATTGTACATGAAAAATTATTTAGTCCCTTTTAAAGTTTCAGATGTTTCCACTAAATGCCCATTTTAATAGTATGCTTTGCCCAGACTATGATTGAGCTTCTCAAAAAATAATTTATTCACTCTGGTATAAGGAAGCAGATCTGATCAGAAGAATAGAACTGCTGTGTTATATGATAGCAGGCATTCTGCACTACAGATGGTACTGTGCACACGGCCCGACTCCCAAAGCAGTGTTCCTATGAGAGCAGTGCTGGGTTAAAGGCTTTGGGCCACATTACAATCTTGTTGCTAATGTTAGCACTCACCTGCGTGAGCATTAACGTTAGCCGCAGAGTGTACTCCGCATATTACAATCCAAATGTAAACGGGAGAAGTTAGACAAAAAAGAGAGGCATCACTGGAAAGGTTGCAGTGATGCCTCTCTTTAACCCCTTAGGTGCCAGTCCACAATCTGGTGTTAATCAGACTTCACCCGGAATTGACTGACATCTTGGACAAGCCTCTGGAGCATCCACCGCCCACTGACATCATCGCACATGGGTGACCTCTCATTTCCTGGAAATCCCTATGGTGGAGATAGGGGGGTCATTTGGACCCCAGTATCTCCCAATTGGTGGTACCTGGAGAGTCATGTTTTATAATATTTGGAAAGGCCAGTTTCAAAGGCCCTTTCAAACATACCAAACCTAACCAGGTTACCTGTAAAAATAAAAAATAATAATAAATAGCAATACCTGCAGCTTTTCTCTTCTTGCTCATTGTTCTCTCGTCTCCATCCCCATTGTCCGTTGTGTCCTGAACCGTGTGAGGCCACAGATCCGCCTGGTAAATCCAGAGAGGAGATCCAGCCTAACAGTCGTAGGAGTGAGCGGCCTTCTTATTGCACTCTATGCTATTACTCTTATTTATTCATATTGCAGTGCCATCAGGAAGAGACGTAGAGGGAAGTTGCAAAAGGTTTATAGGATTTGTTATTCCGCATTAGTGGCATCATGTTTGCTGTGTTTGTAATAACACACCTGTCTCTGATTTTAGTGAACCTACACTTTCATTCTAGGGTTTTTAGAATGTATGTACTTAAAGAATCTTTCAGGGTTGGTCTTGCTGTCTTTGGCTATTTCTTTTTCATTTTCTAATTTAGCCCATTTAATTGCTTTTTTACCTACTTTATAGGCTACCTTATATGCTTTATAGGATGCCTCAAATTTATCCAATTTAAACTCTTTAAATGTCTTTTTATTTTTCCTTTCGTGGGTTACCGTCCCATTGAGCCACATTGGTTTCAGTTTGTCTCTTTTATATTTATTACCCAGTAGAATATATTGAGATTTGTACTTTTCTATTGTTAGTTTGAATATATTCCAATTATCCTCTGTGTTTTTCCCATGAAAGAGGTTTTGCCAGGCAATGAGATTGAGAGCTTCCCTTATCTTAATGAAATTGGCCTTTTTATAATTTGCAGTGTACGGTTACCTTTCCTGGCCATTCGGCTATTCAGAGAGCAGGCAGTTCGCCAAATGCTGGTGAATTGCCTGCACATACGGTGCCTGTTCGGTGCCTGTTCGAGGGCAGTGAAATCCCCATAAAGAAGCAATGCTTCATCTATTCAGAGAACACAAAACAGCAGGGAAAATTTGCCGAAATGTCCTGCTATTCCGTGGTCTCATTCGACAGATTTATTCAGACGAATCCCATAGGCTTCAATGTTAAAAATATTCCTGTTTTAATCCAATATCTAAGAAACCATTTAATATTATATTCTGCAGTAAAAAAGTCTCTTTATTTTCGCTCAGTAGTTTTTTTGCAAACGGCGTTTCAGTTTTCCAACTTTCAAGCGTACTGTGGTTTTTTTTCACCTCCTTCGCCGAAATAGGATCGCCGAATCGCACCGAATTGAAGAGAACGAAAAGTCACCGAACGTACGGCGACTTTTTGATTCTCTTTGAATAACCCTGTATATGTTTTAGCATGCCCCTATGAATTTGTTATTTTTTTTGTTTATTTCAAAAGATACGATATTGTTTTCATTGCTTCCCAACTGCACCCTTACTTGAATATTTGACAAAAGATCAGCATTGTTTGTCATTACCAGATCTAGACAGGTTTCCTTTCTAGTTGAGGCTTCTACCAGTTGTGACATGAAGGTATAATTTAATAGGCTCAGAAACCAGATTCCCATAGCTGAATTACTAGTCCCACTATCCCAATTTATGTCCAGGTAATTAAAATCTCCACACTTCCCTCCCTCACATGCCAGTTGTGTAATATTTAGCTTTACATCATGGATGACATACAAACCTACTCCTCCCCCATTCTTATGGTGTTTATCACTCTTAAACATTGTGTAGCCATTTAAAGTTATGGCCCAGTCATGCGTTTCATCTTGCCATGTTTCTGTTATACCTATTATGTTATATTGTTTAGTATATGCTATTGCCTCGAGTTCTCCTATCTTGTTATTAAGGCTCCTTGCATTAGCAAGCATACATTTAATATTGTCACAGCCCACTCTTACTGAATGTATCTTTACACTGCATGCCGCCTGTCACGTTCTGTGCTGGAAAATCTGTCTTCCTGCCCTCTGTATTTGTATATATGTTTTTTCCCTTGTGTTTCTGTTGCTGCCAATTCCTGGGTGGCCTCCAGGGGTTAATTGGTGTTCTGTGTGCTGCTCACCTGTTGATCCTTGCCCTGATTCCCCTGCCTATATTAGAGCTATGTACCCATAAGACATTGCTGGGTCATTTTCCTTTGCCTGGTCTCCTTGCATCCTGTGTCCTGAGAGCTCCTTGCTGTGTTCCTGATATCCTCCGTTTGTTCATCCTTGTTCAGTTTTTGTCTCTATATTTCTGTTCCAGTTTATGTCAGTTCCTTCTGTGTATTTAGTTCTGTCTATTGCTGTATTTTGTTTTGCTGTTTATGTTCCATTCAGATTCCCCGGTTACTGATTTTGGCTTGGCTGACTTCCCTTCTGGTTCTGATTCCTGTATCCTGTATGACGTACTCTCTCTGGTTATGACCTTTGGCTTTCCTCTATGACTATTCTATGCTATATTCCTTGCCTGTACCGTTTCCAGGTAACCCTGTCATCTGCATATAACAAAAGACTCTGTACGGCTTCAAGGTAATACTTTCCTTTAGATTAGATCCGGCTATCCTAAAGACCGGTCTTTCAGTGCAGGGAATCTTTGGTATTGCCGTACAGAGGTCTTTTGTTAACCCTTTGCTTTCACCTGTCCTTGCAGTTTACCCTGCATCTCTGCATATAGGGGCTTCTCTCAGGAACCAAGGCCTCACCTTCCTGCGAGTTATATTCATAGGGATATATATACAGACCGACCACTTCCAAGGATCGGAGGGCAAGTATAGGGTGGTGCGTGCCTGGTGGTACTGCCATCGTGACACCGCCTCTGTTCTGAGATTACCCATTTCCCTGTCTCTACCCCCTTTAACCTTGGCTGAATACCATCCACTATCTCCAATATGTAGGCTTCTGTATCTCCCCCGCCTTCCACTAGTTTAAAATCTCCTCCAACCTTCTATCCCATCCTATCCCGAGCAATGTGGACCCTCTTCTATTCAGGTGCAATTCATCATGACTATAGAAATTGCGCCCCAGTGGAAAATAAGCCACGTGTTCTCTATACCCAAATTTGACATTATGAAGAAAAAGATAAATGTCAAACAAAATTCAATAACAAAAAGCAAAGTGATATGTGAAATACTGCAGGTGCTGCCAACACACTGACAGATCCAGTTATATTTTTCTTATAATGTTGACATGATAGCTAGACTGCCTGACCGTGCATGCACACAGAGTCATCCCAGGTCACACCAGTTCTACAATATATTCTGTTAATTGAAAAAAAATAAACAGAATTCAAACAGAAATAGATGCAACTCATTATTTAATGGAAAAGCATTAACATGCAAAAGTCAACTAATTTTTAAAATAAATAATAATTACATGTATATAAGTAATAAGTAAAAAACACTATCTATATTTTTAGAAAATAAAACCATATTTTAACCTGTATATTTTATAGAAGAAGAAACATTTCCTCTGATCTCAAAACAATCAACTCTAATAAAAATTCCAAAAAATATATATTCGTCAGTAAAACCTTTACTCAGCTTTGGCAACTTTGTTGCTGTTGTTTTCGTATTCTTTATGCAACTTTATTTTGACATGTATTGATGATTTTATTCTAGGAAAATTGTGTAGTTCTAAAATAACTCTGTAATATCCAACCCATCAGACTCTAGCTGGTGGCTTCTGAGACGTGAAATTATTCTACAGTACAGAACAAGTTAATGATCATCAGAATCCTGTTTAAAGCAATAAAGGATTTTGTGACTAACAACGAGAGAAACCTGTTTACCCCCTTCCAAAATCAATCTTCTGCATGATGGCTCCCACTGTTCTCCTACAGCTAATGGGATTCATGTGTGAGTTATGCACCCGATTTCAATTCTTTTTTCTGTTGTAGTGCTTGAAGCTGATATCTCGGCCTCTCGGGTGCCGCTGAATATCTGCTGTTCGCAAGATTACTGCAGTTGTGAGTAGAATACCTTCTCTACAGTTAAAGTTTTCACCAGGAATTCTTTTAGCTTGGCCATACATTTTGAAAAAGCAGAATTACAACTAGGAATGCACAACGTAGTATTGGTTCTAGCACTATTAATAATTATATCACTAAAAAAGAAATAAAAAGAAAATGCTATCAAGGAAGCATTATTTATTATTACTATTTGGAGTTATTCGGAGAGAGCCGATCTGGCCCCCGAAATGTCACGAACAAGGAATTTCCCCGTACGGTGCCATTTCATGGCCATTCGGCTATTCAGAGAGCGAACTGCCAGCAAGTACAGTGCCTGTTCGAAGGCATACATGATACTTGTTTTACCTATAATTGTAAATATTCACAAACTGTTCATTTGCCTTATCATAAAGCAAATAATAAAACCCCAATTGGTAGATGTGAAACTAAAAGATCAGCAATCAGAAGAATTTCTCCAACCAGACACTTGCACAACCTTGATTATTCAAATAAAGCCTTAAAAACAATGTCACTTTTTTAAAAACGGTAGCACACAAAATCAGCCACGTGACTTTTAAGACATTCAGCTCTGGCTTATACAAATTTAAAGGTAGATCTCTAACAGGATAATTCAAAGAGATTAGAAAAGTCACAGCACGTTCGGTGACTTTTCGTTCTCTTCAATTCGGTTCGTTTTGCCGATCCCATTTCGGTGACCCTGCGGTGTATTCAGCAAGCACCACAGGGTCCCCGAATTGCAGGGAAAGGCTGCTGCAAACCCGACGAAAACTAACCACAAAACCTGGCGAATGCACTCCGAAAACCCGCAAAAACATCTGGATTAACCCACCGAAAACCACGGAAAAACCCGAGCAGGAGTCGATCACACGCAGCGAAGCCACCGGAAAAAGCCGACACCGCAGACGAAGGCAGTGAATAAATTCACAAAACAGTTTGCTTGAATGTGTGTAAAGTGAAACGCTGTTTGCAAAGAGCGAAAATGTCTGAAATTTACATATGAGGTCCAGGGAATGATAATAAAAAGGCCTGTCACAGAAAAAATAAGTAAACTTAAAAAGAAAAAAAAAGACCTTTTTTTTTAAAAAAAAATAATCCAGAAAAATGCAGAAAATATCCTAAAAAATCTATTAATAAAGAGACTCTTTACTGCAGGATTTTATAATGGATGGTTTATTAGATATTGAATTAAAATCGGAATATTTTTAACAGTGAAGCCTATGGGATTCTCCTGAATAAATCTGCCACATGAAACCACCGAATGGCAGGGCATTTCGGGAAACTTTCACTGCTGGTTTTTGTTCTCTGAATAGCTGAAGCAGCGCTCTTTTATGGGGATTTACTGCCCTCGAACAGGCACTGAACAGGCACCGTATGTGCAGGCAATTCGCCAGGATTTGGCGAATTGCCTGCTCTCTGGATAGCCGAATGGTCAGGAAAGGTAACCGAATGCTGATTTTCAGCGTTCGGTTACCTTTCTCAAGTAATTCGGATCTCTTTGAATTACCCTGTAAATGTTTGTCATGGACATGATGTCAAGATTGTGTAATTTTTTTTTATCTCCGTCTGAGCTTTAGCTGATATTTTTTGATTTACCATACCAATGTATGTTTATCTGCAAATGGCTTCACACTGTAATTAACATGTTAAACTATATAAGGCAGCTATTAGACATGCGGCTTTCGTATAGTCAAAATTCTGTTTTCGGCCGAGATTTGTACTTTCGTTATTCTTTTGTTTCCGAAAACGTAATATCGGCCGGCTGATATTACGAATTGCCCGAAATTACGATTTGAAATCGATTTGAAAACATTCCGAAAGGATATCAAAAAATTTGAAAATGATCCGAAACAATATCAAACGGAACAAGAATGATCCAAAATGAGAAAAATGTAACGAAAATGACAAAATATATTCCGATAAATGAATCAGGTCCTACAGATAAATCAGATTCGATAAATGGATCAAATCCAATACGATAAATGACTCGGATCCGATTCGATAAATGAATCAGATCCGATCCCGTAAATGAATTGGATCCAATCCGAAATATCGAATCCAAAAACTGAAGGGATTTCGGATGATCCGATATTTTGGATTGCCCCGAAATTACGAATCGCAGTGAAATATCGAACGACCCGGAATGAAAAAAAAACCTGTATCTAGCAGATATGAGTAAGTGCTACAATACATACTGGGCACTCCAGACTTAAATTGTCATCATATTGCAATACATTTTGTCAATATCTGGCCAGGGTCCCCTAATCCATGATTTGCTACCTTAAATATGCAACCAATGGCATAGCAGTCCACAACTATTTTTGGTCTGTGGTCCTTGGCCAACACCTCAAGATAAAACACTGAAGCAAAAGCCCTGCATGGTTAAATAACTGGGTCCTTGGTTAAATAACCATCCTTGGTATATCCTGAACCAGAGCT
This sequence comes from Leptobrachium leishanense, assembly GCA_009667805.1. Taxonomy (NCBI): domain Eukaryota; kingdom Metazoa; phylum Chordata; class Amphibia; order Anura; family Megophryidae; genus Leptobrachium; species Leptobrachium leishanense. The sequence continues at coordinate 396,753,120 of CM019063.1, forward strand.
GTTAACATAACAAATCCATTGACTGTAATGACTCTGGAAGATCACAACAGCTCTGGTTATGTTTACACCAAGTATGGAATAGAACCCCTGGTGTATCGTGTTTTTTTTTTGCTGGAGAGCATTGAGAAACACTGGGCACTTGCCAAACATCTTCAGTGTATGTACCGCTTTAAAAAACAAATACAGATCAGGGGATGGTCTGGTTCGTATCCTGTGTTCTCCACAGTTGTGTGGTTTTAGGTTACCAGTCAGTCAACCCCTTGGGGGCCGGATCGTGATTCGGCGCCAAAAGGCGCCCGATTACGATCCTCTCCCGGAGCTGGCCGTCATCTTGGATGTCAGCCAAGCTTCCGGGATCTCCCCCTGACGACTGGTGTCATCATGCATAGCGTGATGACGTCAGTTCTGGAGTTAACCCCTAGTGGAGATAGGGGGTCCCTATCTCCTGATCTGTGGCAGCTAGGGGTTAATGTTTGGTATTGTGGATCGGCCAGAGCATGGCATTTCCAACGACACCAAACATGACGATGTTAAAAGTTAACAAAAAAAATTAAGAATAAAAATGAAAATAAAAATATATTTAAAAAAATAATAATAATAATAATAAAAATAAACAGTTTGGCAACCAGTACTGGCCACCCTCATTGGGTGAGAGCAGACTGAGCAGACTGAAATGGCACAAGCAAGCTAAAACCTTGAGACCTGAGCAGGCACCCACCGTAGAGCAGACGTGGACCCCTTGCTTGATGTGCCTAGAGGGGTGTCAGCTATACCTTCCTGATGAGGCCTAACAAGGCCGAAATGATCGTTGGGGGTTGCTGCACCTCTCGTGCAGGGATGACGTCCTTGGCAGTCAGTACTGGCCACCCTCATTGGGTGAGAACAGACTGATTTGTATATGGAGCATTCATCCCTGTAATGGCACAAGCAAGCTAAAACCTTATGAGACCTGAGCGGGCACCCACCGTAGAGCAGGCCACTAGTGCTGTTGCTCGTCCTCAGGACCCTCAAAACCCCCCTTTCTCTCACTAACAGTTTTTTTTGTTGTTGTTTTGTTAATGCAGCAATATTGTTCCATTTCAATTATAATGTGAACAATGATGCAGCACTAACGATTTTTGTATGGGGTGCGTTTTTTAAAAATCGCCGAAAAGCGCCGGATCGTGATCCTCTCCCGGAGCTGGCCAACATCTTGGTTGTCGGCCAAGCCTCCGGGAACTCCCCCTGATGACTGGCGTCATCGTGCATAGCACGATGACACCAGTCCTGGAGTTAACCCCTAGCTGCCAGCAATGGTGGAGTTTATATCGCTAGTCTACCATTCCTGTATTAAAGATCCTGACCGATCAAAAGGTGTAAGCAGCGCCCTTCAATAGCGATATAAACCCACTTTTTCACATAAAATAAAAATACCAGCTACAGTATATCCCATGCACATACACTACCAAGGTCTTTGAAATAATATGTACAATTAATTATTTAAATGAACACCACAACTAAAAACATACATATGCATCAAACACAAAACCATCACAACAACACATAATAATCTAGACCAGTTGTTCCCAACCTCAGTACCCCTAACAGGCCAGGTTTTAAGGATCACCTTGGGGAAATGCAGACTGAAACCTGAAATCACTGAGCAGCAAATCATATCACCTACACCTATGCTATTCTTCAGATGTCTGGAAAACATGTCCTGTTAGGGGTATCTAAGGACCGCGGTTGGGAACCACTGATCATTATTCTTATAGAAGGACTTATAGCGTCTGGCTCCCAGTTAAGCATAGTCCCTAAGCTTTGAGGAAGAAGTGCAAGAGATCAAAGTATATGTGGAAAAAATTAACTATAGGGCAATCTAATGCAGATCTTTACTGGTAGCAAAAGGCTTAACGTTCAAAAATGCTATTCATATGAAATTCTCCATCTGGAACTTTGAAACCGACATACTATAATTAACATTTTGCTATTTAAAGGTTACACCCAAGATGCATTTTAGCGTAAAAGTTAAAAAAAAAGTCACTTGCATTTCAAGAAATTATATTTTAAATAATTTAACATTATGATAGTTTTCTTTTTTGAAAAACATCATATAATTGTTGTTTTTGGGTACGTTACCAAAATATTATTCCGGAACGCTTCCTGTTAAAATTTTTAGCCTGTGTGGCCATTCTCGTATCAGAGTTCCAAATGCTATCTGTAAAATAACAGCAATGTCTCTTCTCTCTGAAAAGGTGTTAATAGGTTCCCAAAATATTAGCCCTCAAGAGAACAACTACAGCATAATAGGGCTTTTTATTCTTTCTGTCCTTGTGTAGCTCTGACACCTCAGCACAATTTACAATGAGTTGTGAGGAAAAAAGGATAATTCCACGTATTGTAAGAGAAAATTACCATGTAACAAAGTAGTTGTAATGGCAAACTTTGATCTTAAATCTAGATATTGTTTTCGCAACACATACTTGCAGATATAATTGTCCCCATATTTCTATTATTCTGACACGCTGGCCATAACCTTTTCATTATTGTAGTGTTATTTGAATTATCACATAGCATATGTTGCACAGTTAAGAAACGTTTAAAGTGTATCCTTGTTTCCTCAGGCAAGTTATTCTCTTAGATTCAGTGCAGACTGTCAAAATAGCTCTAAACCAGATGGAACATTTGAGTACTTTCCCACATTCTTTTCTTACTATGTATGTCCCAAAAACAAATGAATTCCCATACACTAAAACAGCCTGTTATATTTCCCTTATACATTGTTGTAGAAATTTAGACTCCTCATGCTGTGTTTCATTCTCAATCCACAGTCATAGCTTATGTATGTTCTTTACCGGCTGGGTGGAGTAGAGGTAACATCACCGCTCTGTGTGGAGAGAGCCTGTGGAGACATGGGTTCGATCCCAGCAAGAGCACCTCTCCAGTAAGTGTCCTTGGGCAAGACACCTAACGGTACATACTCGCCACCCAGGACATACTTGAAAACTAGAGAAATCTCAATGTATCCTTCCTGGTAAAATACTTTCTCAAAAAGAAAAAAAGAGATTCTGGTGCTAGATGGTCTAAGGCCTCACATGCTTTCAAGATGCAAGACAATAATTGTGCTTCCATACATGAATACCCGACGTGAGACAAAGGCAAATGCTATACCAAGTCTACTGGCAGTCATCTTCTCTTAATTTATAAGTAATTTATTTATTTTTAATTTGTGCGAAAGTACTGGAAGCCAATACGTTGCTTGTTATTCAAGCATGTTTGGGAAAAAACACTGGCAACAAAAACCTTCAATTTCTAAATCACTTTAAGGGACACTCAGGCCACCATGACCAATTAATGTAATTAAAATGGCCATTGGTGACTGAGTATTTCCCATTTTTCTTACAGAAGCAGATGTCCTGAAAGCGTTATATATTCGTAATCCACCAACAAGTGTCCCTAAAAGGCTGATTCAGTCTTTCTAGGGCAGGTATTCCCCAGCTGGAAAGCTTGAAGTCATTCAATCTATCAGGGCCATCTATACTGTGGATCAAAAGGGGCAATTGCCCCGGGTGCTCTCATGTTTGTGGAGCCCAAAGCAGCTGCCCCTTGAGCCCTAAAACCGTGGCCTGTCACAGTGAGAGGGGAAGGGAGTGTGCAGGGCGTAGGGATTGCAGGGGGTGACTTGCACTTGTGGCTATCACAGAGATGGGAAACATGCAGGAGGATGGGAAGTAGCAGCCAGAATGTGTCTTGCTCATCAGCTGCTGAGCGAGACGACCTCCGGCTGCTCCTCCCATCCTCCTGCATGCAGGGTTGGACTGACAATACTCAGGGCCCCTGGACCAAAAAATGCAAGGCCCCCCCCCACCAGATTCGACCCATGACCCCACCCAAATCCCTCCTCTGCAACCCACCTCTACATTTTGCAGAGCACAAACAAAAAGGCAAGAAGTTAAAAACAAGTGTAATCTAAATCCCCTGCCCAGCCCATTTTAGCTAAAATGCTGTGTGAAGTGGAAGAGTTTCCTCCACCCCATCCAGCGTCACCAGCAGCCAGGGAAATGGGTGCAGCCCAAGACATTGTGCTGTCTGGGTCCGGAAATGAAATGCTGTAAAGAAAAGAATACACACCTATGCATTTCACGGAGCTCCAGAGTTATAAATTTCACATATTGTACGGTGTGTATGAGCGCATCACAGAGCTTCACAGCAATAAAATGCACAGTAATGTGTGGTGTGTATGAGCGTATCACAGAATCCACAGCAGTAAAACTCACATCCACGCACTGCACATTACTGTGAGTTTTATTGCTGTGGAGCTGTGATACGCTCATACACAATGCACATTACTGTGAGTTTTATTGCTGTGGAGCTCTGTGATACGCTCATACACACCACATATTATAAATAGGCTTGTGCACCGATTTTTTTTTTTCGGTTCGATTCAATTCGATTTTTCGGATTTTCAAACTTTTCGATTCGGCTCGTTTCGACCGATTTCTGTTTCGATTCGGTTCGGCTCGACTCGTTTTTCGTGTACATTTTTGTTTCGGAATATCGACCATTTTTCGTATTTTCGTGTCACTTTGCTCGTTTTTTGTATCGACTTTTTGTGATTTTGGAAATTTTCGTTTTTTCGGAACGTCTGTTCTCCTCGTTTCAAAGCAATAAATTTCGATTTGACACATTTCAAGTCCATTCAAAAATTCCGAAAATATTTTGTTTCGGCTCGGAAAACTTTTCGGATCTGCCATTTTCGGATCTAAAATTTTTTCGGAAAATCGGCCGCATCTGAAAACACAATTCCGAAATTCCGAAACCCGAAACGCACATCCCTAATTATAAAGGTTATTCAGAAAGCACAGAAATATCAGTGAAATTTCAGTGCTTTCAAGTTCAGCGAACTTCGGCGATTCCATTTTGCCTACCCTGTGGCAAACTCAGTAACTTAAACCAATAAAAATGCAGTAAGATATGTTTAAATAATAAATAAGGTCCTTTAAAAAAATAATAAAAAGGTCTGAATAAAAAATAAAAAAAGGGCAAATCTTGTTGGGGAAGTCAAATTTAGGGGATTATTCAAAGAGACTAATTTGCCACCAAATTGCACCGAAAAGTGAATTTCCCTGTATGGTACAATGTCGTGGCCATTTGGCTATTCATAAAACATGCAAATATTGATGAATTGCCACGAAATACGGTGCCTGTTCGGCAGCAGTGAAATACGGTGCCTGTTCGGCAGCAGTGAAATACAGTGCTGTTCGGTGGCAGTGGAATCCCCATAGAGAATCAATGGTTAATCTATTCAGGATTTTTTTTTAAACTGCTTTTTTAAAAATTCTGTAACAGACCTTTTTATTATTATTCATAGGATCTTATATATTATTTCTAGGCACTTTTTTCTTGTTGTTTTCAACGCCTTTAAAATTTGTGGTGTGTGTGTTTTTTTTAATATATATTTACCCCTGTTCGGTGGCTATCGGCTTTTTCTGGCAGCTGATCTGCGGTCTGTTCGACTGCATTCGGCAGATCATCTGCTGCGTTCGGAGGATCGTCTGCTGCATGCGGCGGATCCTCGGCTGCGTGCGGCGGATCCTCGGCTGCGTGCGGCGGATCCTCGGCTGTGTGCGGCGGATCCCTTTGAGGAGTCTGTGGGGTGGGCGGCTATTTTTTATTTAGGGGGGCTATAGGTTATATGGGCAGCTGACCCTGGAGTCACCTTATCTGACAGGTGGACCTGCCTGTCACTGCACAAAAACACTATCGCCCTGCACCTACACATGTATCACACCCCCTGACACTTCACACTCACACTGCACTTAAGTGTGAGTGTGCAGTGTCGGGGGGTGTGATACATGTGTAGGTGCAGTGCGATAGTGTTTTGTGTATCACCCCCCCCTAGCACGGCACACTCACACAAAACACTCTCACATTGCACTTAAGTGTAATCACCCCCTGACACTACACTCTCCCAAAAAGCTCACTGCACTCTCACAATCCCCCCCACTCACACAAAACGCTCACTCTGTTGCACTCACACAAAACACTCTGCTGCACTCACTCAAAACACTCACTCTGCACTCACAACCCCCACTCACACAAAACACTCAATCTGCACTCACAACCCCCCAAAACAATCTCACAACACACACACACCCCTCCCTCCACTTACCCATCGATGTCTGTCTGCTGGAGGGGCTCTGTCCACCTCCCTCCTCACTGCTCTTCCTCCAGCGCCGGGACAGGAAGTGCAGGAGGATGGGGAGGAGTCAGCTGGGCATACTGTCTGCAGACGGAGACACTCGGATGCTTTGTGGTTTGTGCTTCATGGAAGCACAGACCACATTGCTGAATGGACCACCACTAGGCTGGGCCCGGGCCCTCCCACGCCTGGGCCCTCGGTCCAGGCCCGATCCGGCCGAGTGCTCAGGTCGCCCCTACCTGCATGACTTCTTGACCCCCACCATGTGGAAGGCAGGAGTGAAGAGGAAGAAGAGGCTGAAGAGATGCAGCAGGACAGGAGAGCAGGGCCAACACCAGCAGGGACCCGCAGCCAGGGGATACCTTTTAGTCAATCTCACTGGGCAGTGTTTTTTCTACTTTTAACCCCCCCCCCCCGCCCCCGCCCCAGCAGCTCTCCCTCTGATCTGCAAATCTAACGCCTCGACAGGAAGGAGGAGAGAGGGGGACATGCAGGGGTCAGAGAAGGGAGACAGAGAGAGAGAGGGGGGTCACAGAGAGAGGTCACACAGTGAGAGGGATGGGAGAGAGAGGGGTCAGCGAGAGAGAGAAGGGCCACAAGGAGAGAGGGATCATAGAGAGAGATGTGTGACAGAGAGAAGGATCATATAGAGAGGGGTTAGATTAAGACAGATTACTCATTCACACCCCACATTACTGTGAGTTGTATTGCTGTGGGGCTCTGTGAAATGCTCATACATTCCGCACATTACTGTGAGTTTTATTGCTGTGGAGCTCTGTGATACGCTGATACAGGCCGCACATTTCTGTGAGTTTTACTGCTGTGGAGCTCTATGATACATTCATATGCACCGCGCATTCCTCTGAGTTTTATTGCTGTGGGAGAAAATATGAACAAATAGATCTTTATTGTCCTTGGGAATGGACTTCAGTGAGTTTGTAAGATTGCATATATACAATCTTGTATTAGTCTCTCATGATTCCTATGGTTTTATTAAATTACTGAATTTGTGCTATGTTTTATATGTACTTTGTTCTGTCTGTATTGTGTTGTTTGTACTCCCTAGACATACTTGAGAACAAGAGAAATCTTTATGTATTATTTCTGGTTAAACACTGAATAGCTACATTAAATTCCCGCAATATCTACAAATAAATAACATGTGACTATAAACAATCTGGAACAGCATTAAAGTTTGACGTAAAAAAGCGCTTTCTTTCCAGAGGGTCTTCACACACAAGTCAGTACTTTTAACAATATTGTGTAGTTGTATGTTTTAATGGAACTGTGTGCTATTTATATTGGTATTATATTGATTTAAACCAGTTATATTTAATAACAACCATGTGGTACAAAAAGAGACTGTTAATTACATGCCATAAATTGTTTTGTTGCATGACTTCTACTAGTGCTGGATGGATCTTTTTTAAACTGCATTTAAAATATAAAAACAACATTTTTACTTTGAATCATTTATTTGAACATATAAAGATGTTCCTAAATGTGCAATGCATAAAAAAGACCAGGCGACTACAAAGTGCACGATCCAATCTGCTTCAGTTCATCTCGCACTTAAAGAGGAACTGTCACATTCTTAGTTTTGATGTTTTATAGCACAGCCATTCCGTTAACCGCTATTGATCTGCAATTTTTTTTAATGTTAAATAGCAAACAGGCATTTGTATGAGATTATTTTAAATTTGGGATTGTGCTGGGTGATATGATTTGAACAAGGCACATCTTGGGTGTATGTCTCTTTAGGGAAGGCTCTTCAAACTACAGTCCTCTAGCATTTGTGGATTATTATCTTTACACAGATGTAAATCAGTCCCAATAATTTTTCTCGGATCCATGATTGCATAATGTGATGAGCCTCATTTGGACTTGGGGTGCATGGACCTTGAGATGTATTTGGGAGGTGCAGGCCGGATGTTCTGTGTCATTTCCTTGCCCACTCTTGTGTCTGTGCAATGTGAGTTATGCATGAATAATGTTATTGTCTATTGTTATGGTCCATGTGTATCTGTTAATCTGCTGTATATTTGAGGAGTTATTGTCAATGTCAAGTGCCATTGTCCTGTCTGTCTAGGAATGTTACGCAATGTTCTTTCCATTATTTGTCCTAGTTAATAATGTCTCCCAACAGTTTCTAGGGGAGGTTTTGTCTATGTAAATAACCCAGGTTGACCGTATAAATGTGTGTCTGTCCCTGATTGAAACCGTTCCATTCTGACCCCAGATCTACAGTCTCATCTTATTTCTGGGGGATGCTAGCAGGCTCTCTATGTGTCCTGGTCTTTGAGCTTCGTCTGAGGACTAGAGAAAGGCAGGGAGTGTGGCTGAGGGGAACACGGGGTGCAGCAAGGAAGTGGCATTGGCAGATGTTACCCTTTTGGGATATTGAGAACTGTCACACATAAATAAAGTGATTGAGAGATAGTGGCCAGTTGATTCTACGACCCTGCAGATTGAAACTCGTGTAGCTCTCCAGGCATTACTGACCTACATAAAGCTCGGGTCAGAAACATTAGCCCTAAGGATGTTTTGGAAATGCATCTCTTATGATTCTCAGTCAAATTAATTAGTAGCTGAGCTTCATGGAAGATGTAGTGCCAAATCATCTGGTGGGCCAAAGTTGCTGACCAGTGACAAATAGAGCATATGTGGCACTCTGTGTATTAAACACATTGCACCCCAAAAAGAGAATACAGTATGCAGAATGAAGTAATAAGTATTTTTTAAGTTTGTCATTATTGACAAGTCCATAACTATATTGTCAATAGCTCTGTTGCTGCTGCCTTATCCTCCTACCAGCAGGTGGCGATCGCTGTGTTTCTCTTAACTGAAAGAGGAGGACCTGGGAAAATTCGATCCTACTGGGAAGAGAAAGTTCACATAGTAGTACAAAGAAAAAGCAAAGAGAGCCCTGTCTATGAAATCAGACCAGAAAATGGCGAAGGTAGAACTAGAGTAATTCACAGAAATTTGTTAATGCCATGTGATTACTTACCACTGGAAAAACCTGAGAAGGCCACAGACAAGCCAAAGCAAAATGATTCCTTGTAGAAAAGTGAAGGAAAGCAAAAGACACAGCCTCAATATAATCTGGATAGTGATTCAGAGGAAGATTACCAACTGGTATACAGATTCAAACCTTGTGTACACAAGAATTCTGTAAATGAAGACTCATCCCTCAACCCGGAAGCTAGAGTTTTCCAACCCCAAGTCATCCAACAGTCAGATGAATCCCTACTGCCAGCCGATGAAGAGGTATCAATACCATTTAATGAAGATTTACATGATTACAGACACAGTGAATGTGAAGATCAAGTTCACCAGCCAACATTTGAAGCAGAACAGTCTTCTGATAAAAAACGAGAAAACCTTGTACAAACACCTAGATCATATCCACAGAGAGAGACGCCAACCAAGAATGTTGACTTATGAAACCTTGGGACAACCTTCTGTGATACAAAGAGAAGTACCGGTGAAGGACATTCACACAACACATTGTAGTTCAAGCTTTTGGAGACCATAAAATATAATGGACTCACAGACTGCTTATTAAAGTGCACCATGAGCCTTATCCATGACCCTCGGTAGACAGTAAGGAGTGTAAATACCAGGTTTAGGATGTATTCCTGCGAATATATTTGTAGATATGTATATATTGGTGTTTTGTTAAGAAACGCAACTTCTAGACAGCCAGTTCTTAGGAAAAAAGGAAATGTCTGTTCACATTACATTTTGTGGGGGAGAGTGTGGCACTCTGTGTATTAAATGTGTATTAAACACATTGCACCCCAAAAGAGAATACAGTATGCAGAATGAAGTAATAAGCATTTTTTTAAGTTTGTCATTATTGACAAGTCCATAACTATATTGTCAATGGCTCTGTTGCTGCTGCCTTATCCTCCTACCAGCAGGTGGCGATCGCTGTGTTTCTCAGCCACAGGGACTGATTTGTGCCATGTGCATGTCTCAGTGGTTTATTAGTTATGAGACAGCCATTGAATGCAGAGGAAGAGAATCAGCAAGTCCAGAGTAAAAACCTGAGTTATTTGTCTGTTTCAGGTAGGCAGAAAAGCATCCAAGGATGTCAGTTAATGGGAAATGGTATGAGAGTCTGTTGTTTATATAAAGTGGGATCCACCTGGATAAACAGGTTGTATAATGGATCCACTGCAGCCACATGTCACTAACACTGCTGAAGTATGAAGCAGGCTGAGGTTGGTAGAGCTATAGAGGCTTTAGGTCAAAGAATCCAGTAGCCAGAATCTGTTTAAAATATGTTTACTGTATATAATAAATGTCCTGGACAAACTCCCACAGGGATTTAAAGTGACAGAGGCTGTTGTCCAGAGGTTATATTAATATGCTGGATAGATTTGTTTAGTTCCAGAAGTGTTTGTACCCATTTATTTATTAAAGACAGAAATGTATTATTATTTTAGATTAGAATATTATGTTTAGTTAGTGGTTTATTACTTATGAGACAGCCATTGAATGCAGAGGAAGAGAATCAGCAAGTCCGGAGTAAAAACCTGAGTTATTTCTCTGTTTCAGAATGAAAAATCAAAAATAAATGTGTTGTATTAGAGCAAGCTCCGTCTCTTGATTCCACAAATGCAACACATACCGCACATTTTATTAGGATGTGCACTCATTGAACATAAGCGTATTGCACATTAATATGTAGCAACTTTTTTAAAAATACCCTGTGAAATTTAACAATATAGACTTAAAATAAAGCACATAGAATTTTTGTAGGACTTACAATTACTGTGCACATTGCAGACGGTATAAGCAAATAATGTGTTTTTCGTAATGCCTTAAATTTATTTAAACATATGACTTTATGCAGCATTGAATACCAATAAATGTTGTGCCAACCTCCTGCAGTCAAAATGACAACACTGTACTCCTTTGTTCCTAAAAATAGAATGCATCACAATGTATTCTTCGCCAGCATGCTCAGCCTGTTTCAAGCATTATTTCTCATCACGCTTTATTTTATGGTACAGTACTCCTTTAAAATATGTTATGCAAATAAAAAATAAAGACAATATCTTTTTTTTTACTTTAACTTGCAAATTTCAAACATAAAATTCTTCCAGTTGTAACAACTAAAGCATTGATACATGAACTGCAATTATTCTTAATTATAAAGTGGTAACCATTTTTCTTTTTCGCAATGCAATTTTATTGAGTGTTTCAAATAATACAGCTACAAAGCTCAGAGACAAACAACGAGAAATGAATCCCACATCCGGTCGACGGTTATCTAAAAACATACAATACAAAAAAAACATGAAAAAAGTGGGATTAGCATCAATACCAACATGGGCCTGGTGAAATAGAGCTTTGGCGCACACAAGACATATACGGATCATTAACTGAATAAACAAAAATGTCAAGTTCTCGGCCAAAAAACATGGATCTACAGTTGTGGTGCCGATTGTGAAGCAATTCATGGATCCCAAATCTTACAGCAGTGGGGAATGGTGTCGTGCAGTTAGGCGCTCAGGCACTCCATCCGGTAGATATACCAGACCTTAGCCAAGATTTCTGGAAGGGAGGGAAGGGACATCTTCCAGTTTCTTGGGATGTAGATATGGGCGTTTGTACCAGTGACGTGCGGTGAGGTCAGTGGCTGGTGAGGCACTGGCTTGTATCAGAGCCAGATATACACAGGATATTGCCCCAGCTCTCATGGATATGCCCCCAGCACACATGGATACTGCCCCCAGCACACAAGGATAATGACCCAGCTCACATGGATATGCCCCAGCAGCTCTCATGCAGGGGCGGATCCAGAGACTAGTCTCGGGAGGGGCACTGACAGAAAATAAGGTGTTTTAGCAGAGAGCCCGACTCACGAGAATTTACAGAGGGTCCGGCTCACAGGAGTTTACAATCTAGAGGAGCAGAGGGCCTGGCTCACAGGAGCTTACAATCTAGAGGAGCAGAGGGTCCGGCTCACAGGAGCTTACAATCTAGAGGAGCAGAGGGCCCGGCTCACAGGAGCTTACAATCTAGAGGAGCAGAGGGCCTGGCTCACAGGAGCTTACAATCTAGAGGAGCAGAGGGCACCCAGGAGCTTACAATCTAGAGGAGCAGAGGGCACCCAGGAGCTTACAATCTAGAGGAGCAGAGGGCCCAGGAGCTTACAATCTAGAGGAGCAGAGGGCACCCAGGAGCTTACAATCTAGAGGAGCAGAGGGCACCCAGGCTTACAATCTAGAGGAGCAGAAGACACCAGGAGCTTACAATCTAGAGGAGCAGAGGGCACCCCGGATTTTACAATCTAGAGGAGCAGAGAGCCCCCAGCTCACACATGGATTTGCCCCCAGCTCATGGATTTGCCCCAGCTCACACATGGATTTGTCCCAGCTCATGGATTTGCCCAAGCTCACACATGGATTTGCCCCCCAGCTTATGGATTTGCCCAAGCTCACACATGGATTTGCCCCAGCTCATGGATTTGCCCCAGCTCACACATGGATTTGCCCCAGCTCATGGATTTGCCCCAGCTCACACATGGATTTGCCCCAGCTCACACATGGATTTGCCCCCAGCTCACACATGGATATGCCCCAGCTCATGGATTTGCCCCCAGCTCATGGATTTGCCCAGCTCATGGATTTGCCCCCAGCTCATGGATTTGCCCCCAGCTCATGGATTTGCCCAGCTCATGGATTTGCCCCAGCTCATGGATTTGCCCCCAGCTCATGGATTTGCCCCCAGCTCACGGATTTGCCCAGCTCATGGATTTGCCCAGCTCACACATGGATTTGCCCAGCTCTCACCTGGATATTGCTCCAGCTCCGGCAGGGGTTGAGGGGACCCAGATGCCGGGCAGCGCGGGAGTGCCTGCCCGGTCCTGAAGAGTCCGTCCTGTTGAAGATGATGCGGCTGCGTGGCGTGCGTGCGCAGGTCACGAGGTCCGGCCAGTCAGGTGGTACAGAGACTCAGTACCACCTGATTAGCCGGACCATGGGACCGGCTGCGCCTGCACGCAGCCGCTTCCCTTTAACAGGACGGACTCTTCAGGACCGGGCAGGCACTCCCGCGCTGCCCGGCATCTGGGTCCCCTGCTCAAATCTCGGGGGGGGGGGCAATTGCCCCGTTGCCCCCCCTGGATCCGCCCCTGCTCTCATGGATATTGCCCCAGCTCCTCTCATGGATTTTGCCCCAGCTCCTCTCGTGGATATGCCCCAGCTCCTCTCATTGATTATGCCCCAGCTCATGGATATGCCCCAGCACATGGATTTGCCCCAGCAGCTCATGGATATGCCCCAGCTCATGGATATGCCCCAGCAGCTCTCATGGATATTGCCCCAGCTCCTCTCATGAATTTTGCCCCAGCTCCTCTCATGGATTTTGCCCCAGCTCCTTTCATGGATATACTGCCCCAGCTCCTCTCATGGATATACTGCCCCAGCTCCTCTCATTGATATTGCCCCGGCTCATGGATTTTCCCCAGCTCATGGATATGCCCCAGCTCATGGATAATGGATATGCCCCTGCACATGGATTTGCCCCAGCAGCTCATGGATATGCCCCAGCTCATGGATTTGCCCCAGCTCATGGATATGCCCCAGCTCATGGATATGCCCCAGCAGAACATGGATATGCCCCAGCTCATGGATATGCCCCAGCACATGGCTTTGCCCCAGCACATGGATATGCCCCAGCTCATGGATTTGCCCCAGCTCATGGATATGCCCCAGCACATGGATATGCCCCAGCTCATGGATATGCCCCAGCAGCACATGGATATGCCCCAGCTCATGGATTTGCCCCAGCACATGGATTTGTCCCAGCAACTCATGGATATGCCCCAGCTCATGGATATGCCCCAGCACATGGATATGCCCCAGCACATGGATATGCCCCAGCTCATGGATATGCCCCAGCAGCACATGGATATGCCCCAGCTCATGGATTTGCCCCAGCACATGGATTTGCCCCAGCAACTCATGGATATGCCCCAGCACATGGATATGCCCCAGCTCATGGATATGCCCCAGCTCATAGATTTGCCCCAGCACATGGATTTGTCCCAGCAACTCATGGATATGCCCCAGCTCATGGATATGCCCCAGCACATGGATATGCCCCAGCTCATGGATATGCCCCAGCAGCACATGGATATGCCCCAGCTCATGGATATGCCCCAGCAGCACATGGATATGCCCCAGCAGCACATGGATGTGCCCCAGCAACTCATGGATATGCCCCAGCAACTCATGGATATGCCCCAGCAACTCATGGATATGCCCCAGCACATGGATTTGCCCCAGCAGCACATGGATATGCCCCAGCTCATGGATATGGCACCCCAGCTCATGGATATGCCCCAGCTGAGTCACAGGGTTCCTGCAGGGGAGGGCTCCTTATTTACCTGAGACTCTGGGATAACCAGCTCCTCACTGGCTGTGCTGTCCAAGTGGAGAGAGAAGAGGTCGGCTGCTTCCTTTCCCACGTGTCTCTGTGGTGCTGGCACGAGGTGATCGTTACTGACTGAGTGAGTAGGAGGAGCTGCTGGAGCCAGTGCTGTGAGCTTGAGAGTGTGTGTGACTGTGACAACCCCCCCTCTGTGCTGAGCGCATGTGTGTGTGTGTTTATCGCACACACATGCGCTCAGCACTTTCTGGAGGGGGTTTGTCACAGTCACACTGCTGTGATCTCCCTGCCCGCCCCCCACGATTGACGAGGACAGTCACAGGCCTCCCCTGCCACATCTGAGTGCACGCCCTGGTTTGTACATACTCGGTGGACAAGTTTGAGGGATGGCGAGACAAACCATAGCGATGAGAGGGGCTATTAAGCAAAGTGTCAATAATTTTAACAGAACTGTAGAATATTTTATTAAAAACATTCTAGAAGAGTTTAGTGGACTGGTGGATATGAGGATGGGTAGTCCAACGTGTAGGGCAGTTGGTCGACTGGGTAGCTAATCAGTCGCAGTGGTAGTTGGGCATTTGCTGGGGAGCCAGTTGATCCCCCTGCTTGCCTGTCAGGGAGCTTTGCAGCTGTTTTGACAGGGAGCTGGTCAGAAGAAGTTTGAGAATGCCGGTTGCCCACCATGTAGGGAAAGCAACTTTGAGAAAATGCCTGTGGCCTTCTGAAAGTTGGACAGTAAGCCACTGAAGAGGCTGGGCATGGTTAGCCATCCCTGTAGGGATGGTTGGTGACAGAACAGACGGCACAGATCTTATGCACATGCACAAAAAAAAATCAGTGCATAAGCCTTACTGGCTAACTCAGTGGCTGTGATACTGTGTAGGGCACACAACACTTATCTTTGCCCCCTGAGCAATGGTCCTACAACCACACTCTCACTCTATCCCCAAATACTAACTTTGACCATACCACTAACATTTCCACATCTAGCTGTTAAACACACTATGTGCCTTCTGTTTTTGGGGTATTTTACTGCATGATTCACATCAAATACATAAGACCCACATAAACCACCAACATTTGAATATGCAGGAAAAAAACCTATATTTTTGCAATTAGGCAGAGACTAGTAGTAAGATGGTCATACAAACCGAGTCAATACAAGCAATTCGAAATCATCTTGGCTGCTACCAGAGACATAACTAGAAACCTCAGGGCCCAGGGGCAGAAATCCATGATGGCCCCCCTCCTGTACAGTAATACGCGGTGTGTATGAGCGTATCACAGAGCTCTAAAGTAAAACTTACACATAAGTATAAAATAAAATATTATTAAAATAAATAATATATTAAAAAATAATTTATTTAAATACAATAAAGTTAAATACAAAACAAAATATTATACTAACATAATTTGTATTATTAAAAAACTATATACTTGTTACCTTTCCTAACAATTTTTGCAGGGGGGTGGCTGAATTCCTCTTCATCCAGTGGAACCCACTCACCACTGGTACTTCTACCACTAGCTGTTACCTTTTTAAAATTGTATGTAGTTTCTCAGATTTAAAAGATGTTTGAGTGGTTATTCAATAACCACAATTCATTCAATGAAAGAACGATGGTTTATCTGTGGGGAAATACACTGAAGACGTATGTCAAATCTATGACAAATTTACCATAGTTCTCCATAATTGTTATTACCGTTTCCACTAGGGATGCACCGATACCACTTTTTTAAGACCGAGTACGAGTACCGATACTTTTCTTTAATGTCATGTGACGCTTTCCAATAAGAACAGACCATATAAAAATGCCCCCAGCTTACATGTATATCCCCCCCGATATATATATATTCATACTGCCCCAGCTCATGGATTTGCTCCAGCTCACACATGGATATGCCCCAGCTCACACATGGATATGCCCCAGCTCACACATGGATATGCCCCAGCTCATGGATATGCCCCAGCTCACACATGGATTTGCCCCAGCTCACACATGGATATGCCCCAGCTCACACATGGATTTGCCCCAGCACACACATGGATATGCCCCAGCTCATGGATAATGCCCCAGGTCACACATGGATTTGCCCCAGCTCACACATGGATTTGCCCCAGCTCACACATGGATATTGCCCCCAGCTCATGGATATGCCCCAGCTCACACATGGGTATGCCCCCCAGCTCACACATGGGTATGCCCCCCCAGCACTCTCCGCGACGATACTTACCTTCCTGAGCGATGCCGGGAATGTCTCCGCGCATGCGCTTGTTGGAAGGACCCCAGCCGCGACCACGTGGGACCATGTGATCGCGGCTGGGGTCCTGCCAACGAACGCGCGTGCGGAAACTTTCCCGGCGTCGCCCAGGAAGGTAAGTATCGTCGCGGAGAGCAGCTGCAGGGCCTGTCTGAATGCTCTATCGGCATTCGGACAGGCCCATGCAGCTGCTCACTGTGTTCATACTTACCTTCCTGAGCGACGCGGGAAAGTTTCCGCGCGCGCTCGTTGGAAGGACCCCAGCCGCGATCACATGGTCCCACGTGGTCGCGGCTGGGGTCCTTCCAACGAGCGGAGACATTCCCGGCGCCGCTCAGGAAGGTAAGTATCGCGGAGAGCAGCTCCAGGGACGGTTGTCCGAATGCCGATAGAGCATTCGGACAGCCGCCGCAGCCCCTCGGATGCCGGCAAGCCGGCTCAATGCCGGCTTCCGGTATCGGGAAAAATATCGGGGGGTACTACACGAGTACCAAGTACTCCTGCAGTACCCAGTATCGGCCCCGATACCGATACTAGTATCGGTATCGGTGCAACCCTAGTTTCCACCATAGTTTCTGCCGTAGTTGTCCCCCTATGGGGGTTCCACTGGCATTTCCACCACAGTTTCTGCTATTGTAATTCAATGTATTTCAGTCTATGGTGTACAGCATTGTTTATCGTTGTTTCTATCAAAGACCTTTCGAGGTCATAACTTTAAAATTGGAAGCCGCCAGTATTGCAAACAATGGCAGAAATGGCAGAAATGTAGCGGAAGGTTGGAGTAGAGGTAACATCACTGCTCTATAACTGTGTAGACTGTGGAGACACAGGTTCAAATCCTGGCAAGAGCAGTAAGTGTCCTTGGGCAAGACACCTAACAGTGCATATTCGCTACCCAGGACATACTTGAAAACAAGAGAAATCTCAATGCACCCTTCCTGGTAAAATACTTTAAAAAAAAAAAATATGGTAAGTGGAGGGTAGTTTTGCGTAAGGATATTGGTGATACCCTTATTCAGTGTGGTCTGTTTTGTAACCCTTTTAGAAGAGTTTATATTACGTAAAGGCCAAATTAAATAGTTCAAAATGCATTTATGTCTACATCTTAAAAATATGTACTGTTGCTAGTCTTTGTATGTGTTACGTCCTCAGCCCCCGCAGCGCTGCCTGGGGGGGTCTAGGCATGGTTCGTGTCGCTGGCTGGTCGTTTCGCTGGCTGGCGTGGTCACGAGGAGCCGCCGGGTTTAAAGCAGGGCGCGAGAGATTGCTCAGTGCTCTGACGTGGAGACAAGTTCCGGCATCGCCTGTTTATTATTATTGTGCTTTGATTACCAGTTGCCAACCCATTTCTGTCTGAGGATCCTGCTCACGTTTTCGACCCAGCTTGTTATTTGACCATTCTATTGCTTATTCCCAGTGGGTGTTCTGATTAGCGGTTTTATGTTTTAACGCATGTGTGTCGGTTGGGGTTCTGCCCGCCACCTTGGTAAATTCACTTCTCGCTCTTGGTCGCCGTTAGTTACCTTTTCCAGTCTAAGCCCTAATCACAAGGCATCCGATTATGTGAATATCTGACGAGCCATGAGAGTATGGGGTTATGATAGTGGTTTACTTTCTGCCTTGTCCGGTTGCTACATAAACGCAAACTGTACCGAGGTTGCGAACAACCTGAAGCCTGCACGAGTCATATCCTATTATTGTTATAATGGTCTGCCTTCTGCCAGGTTTGGTTTCAACATATACGCTAAATCCACCGATTATGTGACTGCCCTGCAACCTGCTCAATTCATCAACCGCCACAAAACTCTGCTTGAAAACCGATGTGAAAATAACTATACTCAGGTATCCAGGTTATGTTTATTGTTGACTAAAGTTCATGTGTTTGCACTAAGCGTTCTTTTGGTCTTGAAACCACTTGAGCTAAGGCTGGGGTCAGACCAGCGCACTTTTAACGTGCGTTCTGGCGCACATAATTACGGCCGCACTAGCAGCAGATGACGGGCAATGACGGCCAATATACGATGTACGGCCGCACAAAAGTCCGGCCGTGCAACGCAAGTGGAATTTGAACGCATTTTTCTGAGAATGCTGAACCGCTAGTACTGACGTACTGAGTGCGCAGCTGCGGCATAGCGGCGTGTTTGCGTGATTAGGAGATGTCAGACACTGCTAATGTCCAGCCTACATAACGTCCAGACGCAAAAAGAGTTTTATTGACGATCCGTACAAAATCACGACCAACAATGCGCATCGTCTGACTGTTTTTGCGCATTCCGTGAAAAAATACGTCAATGCGTTCGGACGCACTTTTTCACGTTCACGGGGAAAAATGCTTTCGTCTGACCCTAGCCTTAGGTGCTACTCTGGTTTGTTCAGAAACTCCCTGGCTTGGGAAATCAGGTCTAATAATACGTTTTGCTTTGTAACCTTGTATCAGAAAAATCTGTCCATTACAATCCCAACTACGCTACTCCAGTGTGAGCGCCATAGCGCCCGTTACAGTATGGTCATATTGGGATCACTGACGGCTTGAAATCTGTTGCAAATGTTAAGATTTGAAACAATGATCAACTCACTGTTTTATGTGACCTGTAACTGTGGAAACAATACATCGTTCTCATACATATGCGATATTCCCAAGATCAGTACTAATAATGCTGTATAAATTTCATAACAAAAATACTTAACCTGTATGATGGCAAAACGTGGCCTGGTCTCCAGTGAACACAAAATTGTCATGGCACTAAAAGGGTTAACAGCAGTCTCTAGTTCATACAGCATTACTATAAGGCCCGTGTCAGATGAGCGCACTGATCACGTCTGTGTTGCCACACATTTATACGTCCGTTATAGCATATAATTATCACCAATGGAGCCCCACAGAAGAAGTACGTCCGCACCGAACCTCGGACGCACAACGGATGCGGCAAACGGACGTAAGGCAGGCAAGAACATAAATCCGCTAGAACGGACGCACAGAGTGCGCTGCATCTGCAACGTCCGTATAGCTTTGTGTGTGAGTGATGGAATGAAGTCAGACAGACTGCATTTTTGACGTCCAGCATTTCGACGGACAAAATATTTTTCATATTAATTTATTTTCCCTTTTACATCAGTCAAAAAAGAGGTCAGTCACAAAAACAGACCGTGTGGCCACTACCTTGTCGTCAGTCAGAAAGTATGTCCGTTGTGCACGGACGCACATTCCGCACAGAATGCGTTCGTCTGACACGAGCCTAAAATGGCACATCTGAAAGGAAAACAAACATAGGAAATCTTACTGCTTCCTTAGAGGAATATGTTGAAGTGAATAAAACTCAGGTGAACATACTCTCAAGAAAAGTAGTGTCTGGGCCTTCAACAGACAGAGTAAGATTTTGGAGGTGCACAGTTTAGCAACAGAACCCAGCGATTTGTTTAGGATTGCCTTTGCTTTAATCAGCTTGATTTGTCCTTCGTAAGAACCTCTGACTCTGATTTGTTAACTCGAGAAAGTCAGTTTGGAACAATTAACCGTTGAGTTATATGCTTTTGATGCCCTAAACTACTTTGAAACAAATCAAACACGTCTGCTTATTTATATTTTTGTGTTTGATAATGGCCTGCTATAATAAGAATGCTTGGCAGAGCAAACCTTGTTTAAATATTTGAGTTATTTATAAACCTTCGTAGTGGATATTTTGTTTGTAGCTAAACTTAATTCAAGCCGTTAGTCCTAGATCCTGCTTGTTTTTCCATTAAGTGAAAAGATGATGTATTTAATCAAAACCATCTTTAAATGTCAGAGGACAGCAACATAATTCTGTTGGATTCAGCAATCTGTGCCAAAAAAACATTCTGGTTTTATTACTTTATTAAAGGGACAAATAAGCCCTTAACCTTAGGCCTAGTTACTTGTTTGTATCATTAAGCCACTTCTTGGCTTTTTTCCTTCTTACTTTTTTCTTTTGCCTTCTTTTTTTAAAACTTTTTGTAATGTCATAATTGATATCCATTACATCTGCAGGAAAAAGGAAATATCCTTGTTTACTTGACAGAGTTACATTTTTTATTGCTCAGTGATTGGGAAATGGATATAACAGATTAAAACAGAAGAACCCCATGTCAATAAGAAGCATAAAAACGCCACTTTACGTTATTTAAATAACAGATTCCACATAATTTGGATCGTATAATTAGTTGCAGTATAATATTCCATCTGTATGTAAACCTGGTGAAAATGTCATAAGAAAACTTCTTAAATATGCAGGTAGGAGAATTTGCAATCATACTAATGTGCTGTCACTAATGTAACAGAGCGAAGAAAAAAACAGGAAAAAGTGTAATTTTTTTCTAGAGCTCATATTCTGTGAATTTTGTATATAAAAATACATACTTAAATAGATACATAGGCTGAAAAAAAGACATGCGTCCATCAAGTTCAGCCTTTCACACATCACCTCTCCTCTTAGATTGTAAGCTCTTGGGCAGGGTCCTCTCTCCTACTGTTCTGTGTGTTTAACTTGTATGTATATTTGTTATTCTGCTTTTCCCATTATACAGTGCTATGGAACTTGTTAGTGCCTTATGAAAACATGTAACTGTAATGTACTGCTGTTGATCCGGAAGAAGGCAAAAAAAAACAGGGCCCTATCACCTGGCCCTCGCTAAAACGGCAACGCTGAGGGGCGTTTCCTAATTTCCCCTTAGCGCCCCTATTTTACCTGTAGATTACTGGGCAGGTGCTGAGGCCAGCCGCCTGCCGCACCGCTGCCCTGAGCATCCCATCCATGGAGTCGCTCCTCTCGTGAGATCCTGCAGGTCAGCTGAGTGATCGTGGAAGGAGACTGAGGACTTTTCTTCCTCAGTCTCACTCTGCTCTCGATGGGCAGAAGTGGCAGTTCGGGCCACCGTTTTCGCCGCGGGATGAGAGGTGAGTATTTGAATTTTTGGTGGGGTTTTCAGTTGCTGATAACTGATTCTGCAGCAGTGGATGGTTAGCCCCACCTCTGCGCTGTTGTCGCAAACTTTTTTATTTAGCGACAACTGATTACAAACAAGCTGGCACCAAAAAAAGTGCTACTACCGATTCACTAATGGATTTTTTAACTTGTTAGGGATTTGGAGGTGATTCAGGCGGTGCGCTATCGCTTAATTATTTGAGCGCTAGCGTTAACGAGGTGATAGAGCCCCCAGTCTGAAGCGCTTGCCAATATGCAACACACGGGGTAAAAATTCCTTCTTGAACCCAGAACGACAGGCAAATTTCTCCTTGGATTAAGCAGCTTTTACCCACATATTAAATATTATAACCCTTACTATAGATACTCGCGAATACCATGAGTTTTTGTGAAAAGAAATTAACATAAAAAATTGGAGGGGTCACGGTATAGTCGAGACATCTGCAAAAAATCTGTAAGAAAAAAAACTTGACTTGCATGGCTGCGGTCAGGCGAGCGCACTAATTGTGAACGTACTTGACCAGCCTCCCGGCGTTTTGACGGTGCAGGCCACAAGTTACGACGCACGTTTGATGGGGCTACAAAGCGCAATCCTCCATAGGAGAAGTCATTTTGGCATTTTTTTTGTTGGGGGTAGGGGCGTTTCACATTTCTGTGCCTACAGACTCCTGAGATGCAAATCTGGCCCTAGGGATGGCCCTAGGGGTGGCTGAATCAGCACCAGCCCCATAATATGAAGCTGAAACGGGGACGATAAGGGGTAACCTGTAGGCGCATGTTTTCCAACTTAGCGTCCCCGTTTTAGCGGGTTGTATGTAATACAGTCCAATGTGGGGTTTTGTTCTCAATTTTTTTCTTCAACTGCTACTTTTTTCTCACTTCTAACACTTCTTTCACTGTAGGTAGGTAATTGTAACAGGAAAGAATGACCCAAAGCAACCTTCACTATTGTGATTTGTAACACCTTTACTAACTAGCACATCATTAGCTTTTCGCAGAAAGGAAATTATATGTGTTGCAGAGTAAAACAACAGTAGCTGAAATACAATGTTATTACAATAAATGAATGCTCACAGTACATTCTGAATAGTGATAATAAAATGTCTTCTATGCCATTCACTTAAACGATTTATGTCTTTAATTATGAAGTATTGATTTATCAATATCTGACAGACTTAACAGACCGGGAATGTATAACATTTAGTTTTTCCATTTTGTGGTTGTGCTGTTTGCTAAAGGTGTCTAAAGGAAATTCATACTATAATAAAATGTAATATTATAGTATATGATATAATGCCTTCAATATATAATAATATTATGCTAATCTACAACAGACCTTCAACACCTAAATAGAGCAAGCAGGGGAATTATCATCTGGAGGTAGAAAAACACGTTTGTAGCAAGAGACGTTCAGATAAAGATAACTGTATCACTGCTTCAATCCACTCTCTGTGCTTCACAGCTCAAGAATTATGTTTCCTATCAATGTTGGAAAAAGACAATTTAACTGTGCAGCCTTCATACACATTGATTGGAAAAGAGTGTAGACGGAGATCGAGAATAATAGTTAATATGTCACATTCAGACAGAATAGAGAGCAAACTACAAGGTACTGGTCTACAGAAAAAAAACAACTGTAACCTAAAACCGCAAATTTAAACCATATAGTGTCAATATCCCAAAAATATATAAAGTATTATACACAATAAATACCACATACAATAAATGTCTGGTGTTCGGCCTGCAAGTAAAACTGAATAAGAGGTGAGACAGCACCGTTAAGATTGTCGCAGGCGTCTATACTGGAGCTAGTGATACAGGCTCTAGCTCAGGTGAGCGTACACATTTTCATCCCTGACAAATATAAGAATCGGTGATGTATTGTGCCATGATGACCTTTGTATTGCTTCTCTTTTGAGGAACATTGGAAAGCTCATCTACAGTCGTGGGCTGTGCCACCCCCAAAAATTTGACACTAAGTGCAACATTCAGAGCCGGATGTTAGGCTCTGATATATGTGAGCGTGATACCTCTAAATTTCAAATTATGGACTGTATTGTTCCATATATATATATATATATATATATATCACTATGGCACAATATATATATATCACTATGGCACAATATATATATATATATATATAATAAAAATATTTTGGACTATATTGCACTGTTGTTTGCTATTTGTTTTTTTGGAGATTTGAAGTGCCGTTAGAATGTACCTTAGAATGTAAAATTTACAGGTATTGTTTTTACGGTATCACGGGTCATATCATTTTTTTATTGCACTTATTATTGCATTTTATGTATACATTGTCACCTGCCACATATTCACATGTTCAATTTTGTTGTTTTGGCGTTTATTTATATATCCACTCCACACTTAGGCCCTATTTCATAGGAAAATATGTGCTTGCAGATATTCCCTTATCATCTCCATGTTAATGTCCAATTCCAGGTAAGGTCCTATCTCAGCACCTTGCCCTGGAACACAGCGTTATCCTCTCTAAAATCCACAGTAGAGCTTCCGCACCACTGCGAGTATCAGCTCCTGTACTCCATAGAACTCCATGGAGGCTTGTGCTTCCAGGCCACGAGCTCTGTGCAAACTTACTCTCGCAAGATCACGCTTCGCCACAGAGTGATTGTGATGGGAGACTAGGAACCGAACTATTTGTTCCCCAGTCTCACTCTTCCTCCGGAGAGAAGCAGCAGCAGATTGGGCCAATCTTTTTGCTGCGGGATGAGAGGTTAGTATGGGATTTTTAGGGGAGGAGGGGTTTGGAGCGTGTTAAATGATTTTGTATTTGTCATTAAGCACAAGCTTTTAGGTGGTGGTAAAATTTTTGCTTTCACGAGCCGACGGTAAATTGCACCAGCACTTTGTAACACCTCACTTGTTGAGACACTAAAAATAGATTGCGCTACCGATGTTAAGCGTCAAGATCATAATATCAATGCTAGAAGTTAAACTTCTAGCGCTAATGATTGCAAATTAAGACTCTACATTAGCACCAACTATGGAAGTAAAGATGTGCGTTTCGTTTCGGTCCGAAATACGAATCGGTTCGGTCCGAAACTGAACAAAAACTAATCAATTCGGACCGAAAGAAAATTAAACGGTATAAAATTAATTTAGTTTTTATGGATCAAAGCATTATATTGTTTCACTTAGACTTGGCACCGCTTCCCTGTCCATTGACCGTGGTGCTGAATCTGTTGTATTCAGCACCACAGGCCATGGATAGCACCATGGTGCCATTCGGTGCGATTCGGCAGCAGTGAAATTCCCCATAGACAAGTAATAGTTAATCTATTCAGAGAATGCCGAACAGCACTGAAATGTCAGTGAAATGCCTTGATTTTTGGTGGTTTGTTCTACAGCTTTAAACAAGCGACTCCATTAGGTTTCAATGTAAAAAATATTCCTCATTTTTAGATAAATATTTATTCAAATATTCTTTTCACTTGCAGCAAAAAAGTCTCTATTTTTTTTTTTTTATAAACATATTTTTTATTCATCTTGGTTCAACATACATCATAAACAGATAAATAGACGTCTCAGTAAACATCAGTATCAAATATTTAACTAATACATATACATGGCATCCAGTGTCCGAAAAAATTACTGTGCAACTCCCTTTAAAACCCATGAGATCCACATGGAGGTCGGTTAAGTGCGGGCATCTACTGGATCTGAGGGGGTGGAAGCCAGAAAACGGGACAAGGAGTGATCAGGGGGACCTTGCGGGATGGGTGGGGCATCTCGCAACATCTGTAGTGAGTACCATGGGGTGCAGAAAAAGGCATGACGTAAGGAGTCCTTAGTTTCGCATGGCAGGGTGCGAATAAGGGGGGTCCAATTGGTAAAGAAAGACTGAGTCTTCTTTTCTTGCTGCATCGCAGCCTCGGTCCAGTCCGCCAAAAATATGGCGTAGATTCTGTCATAAACCATGCGAAAGGAAGGAGGGGTAGCGGAGATCCATTGGGACAAGATCGCCTTCTTGCCTGTTGCAGCTAACAGGGTGAGCCAAAATCGATGTGACTTACCAAAAGGTCTGGGGGTGTGAGGGGTCGGACGATTAAAGATGGCCCATTCCGGGGTAAAGGGGATTTCTAGACGCAGAACCTGTGAACCAAATCGTCGTATTGTGTCCCAAAACAGCGTAATAAAAGGACATGACCATAAACAATGCCGCAAGTCAGCATTAGTACCTTGACATTTTAAACAGTTTGCATTTGGTGACAGTCCCGCTCGAGCCATTCTGTCAGGCGCCATATACGCTCGATGAAGTATTCTATAGAACATGTCCCAGTAGTTAGCAGAGGGTAGAGAGTGCCTGGACAGTAAGGTGGTCCCTATCAAATCTTGTACGGAAAGCTCGGGAAAAATTGTGGTCCATCTAGTTATTGCTGCCCAAGGGAGTTTAGTGGGTAACGCGGATTGTAGAAGTGCGTATATAGTAGAGGTAGAGGGAGGGGACAGCGGGCGGGCAAACAGGAGTGTGTCGAGCGAATTAGCTAGGTCATTTGGGGACAATGTGCTCAACTGGGTAAGGAGAAATTGCTTTAATTGCAAGTAAAATACCGGGTGAATATCTAAGGGCATAATTCGGTTTTTCAAGGTCGTGTAGGAAAACGGCAAGCCTGACAGTCCATCAATGTAGTGGTGCATCTGAGTAAAACCGCGGTGGGCCAGAGTATGGAAGATTGGAGCAGGGGAGGCATTTTGGAAGTGAGGGTTGTGCAGTATAGGTGACCACAAAGTCGTTCGCCATGTGAGCTGAAGGCGCCTGCGAATCTTAATCCAGGCCGCTTTCGTGGAGGACAATAGTGGGTTAGAACGCAGACTAGGGGGGACATTGGGTGAGCTTTGATGGAGGAACGCCGATAAGGAAGAGGAAGGAAGCAATGCCTGCTCAACCTGTAAGGGCACAAAGTGCGAGGTATCATTCAGCCAGTCGACAGCATAACGGTAAAGGGCCGCCAAATTATAGTCAATTATGTTCGGAAAGTTAATACCTCCCCTCGCCAGCGACTGTTGGAGCGCGGGAAGTGGAATACGTGCTCGTTTACCTTGCCAAATGAATGCCGCGTATAGTCTATTTAATATACGGAGATCTGTGGGCTTCAATAGTAGAGGCAGAACCTGTAGGGGATAGAGTAATTTGGGAAATAAAGTCATTTTAATAAGCGCGGCCCTTCCCATGTACGACAACGGGAGAGAGCTCCATGCCTCCAAGAGAAATTTAGTTTGGTTGAGGTGGGGGTCAATATTGAGGCTGTACATTTGAGAAAGGTCCGTCGGTAGGATGATTCCTAGGTATTTAATGAAAGGTGTGGGAGCCCAAGAGAAGGGGAACTGTCTGAGCCAATCTCCCCGAGGTTTTAATCCCAGGGGTAGAGCGACAGACTTAACGTAGTTAATTTGGAAACCAGAGGCTGTGTGAAATGAATCAAATAAGGCCATCAATGGCGTAATAGCAGACTCTGGGTTCGAAAGAAACAATAGCAGATCGTCTGCAAAAGCCACCACTTTTAGCGTCACCGAAGAGGACAAACTAATACCTGTAATAGCCGGGCACGTCTCTATAATGCGAAGGAGGGGTTCCAGGGCAAGATTAAACAATAATGGTGATAAGGGACACCCCTGTCTGGTTCCTCTCCCTAGTACAAGGGAGTAGAATTAAGGCCATTCGCTGTGATTACTGTGGAAGGGTTATTGTAGAGCGCGCGGAATAGGGACAAGAAGACCTTTCCGAAGTGGTGGAACTTAATGAATCTCTCTATATAGGCCCAGGATATCCTATCGAACGCGTTATCGGCGTCGCAACTCAATAGAAGGTTTGAGGCTTGTGGTGTAAGGGAGGAGGACCATATGGCCGCTATAGCCTTGCGTATGTTTGTGGTAGAGTGTCGGCCCGCAAGGAAACCGGTTTGTTGAGGGCCCACTAGTCGAGCCATCGGTCTCTGTAGACGTCCAGCCATGATGGTAGATAACAGTTTCAAGTCAGTGTTTAATAATGCAATAAGCCGATAGGAAGTGACCAAGGTAGGATCCCTTCCCGGCTTGGGGAGCACCACTACTCTGGCTGCGTTAAAAGTCGGGGGGGGTTCTTCCCCTTGTAGAATGTTATTATAAAGTGAGACCAAGTGTGGGACCACCGAGCCCGAAAGGAGTTTGTAATATTCTGCCCCAAATCCATCTGGTCCTGGGGTTTTCCCATTTTTGAGCAAAGTTATCGCTTTTTGGACTTCGATGTGCGAAATCGGCGCTGAAAGGGCATCTCTCTCAGTTGGGGATAATTTAGGAATTTGTGCTTTATGAAAGATATTTAATTGTGTCGGACAATCGTCAGGGCCTGTCTTGTAGAAGTCAGAAAAACATTGCCGGAAATACCCAACAATATCTACTGGGTCAGTAAGTAAGGTACCATCCGTGGTTTTAATTTGGGAGATAAAGGGTCTGGTTTGAGTCTGGGAGCGAACCAGGTTGGCCAGGAGGCGACCATGCTTGTTACCAAAGCGATAGAACCGGGATTTCTGATGCTGCCAGGAGCGCTGTGCTTGGTGGTAGCTAGAGTGTCGTATCTGGCTTTGTCTTGTTTATACGTCTGCAATGCATCAGGGGTTGGGTCAGTCAAATAAGCTCTGTAACTCCTGAGCAAATCCGAATGGGCCTCAGTAAGATGCAGGGCGTCTTCCCTCCGTTTCCGGGCCGTAAACTCCATAATCTGTCCCCGTAGCACTGCTTTTGACGCCGACCAAAATAAATTGACATCCTCTACATGTTCAATGTTGTCGTCGGTGTAGTTGTGCCAAGCAAGCTCAACGTGTGATGTAAATTTACCGGACGTCATGAGATGGGAAGGGAAACGCCAGTTCCGTGAATAGGACCGTGGCTTCCCAGTTTCATCTCCATTGAGACCGGGGCGTGATCAGTGAGTGTAATCGGGCCAATCTCAGTGCCTAAAGCACGGGAAGTAAGAGTGTCCGAAATTAAAAAGAGGTCTAGGCGCGAAAATGATTTGTGGGGGTCGGAATAAAATGTAAAGTCCCTGCCCGTTGGGTTGTGCACGCGCCATATGTCAACCAAATCAAAATGCGTCATAAGATAGGTCGGACCAGTGAGTTGCGAGCGCCCTCTAGGTGTCACACGGCTTGGGGCTCGGTCGAGTATCAAGTCCGGTACGTCGTTAAGGTCCCCTCCCACTATTCTGTGAGAAGCGTCGTGAAGGTGGAGCAACGGGAGTAGCGTTCTATAGAATGGTAAATTCGGGCCATTAGGGGCATAGATATTGAGTAATTGAAAGTGTTCCTGTCCAATCATAAGCGTGAGGAGGGAGTACCTGCCGTCCGCATCATTAACCGCTACCGTGTCAGTGTATGGAAGTCTCTTATTTAAGAGAATTGCAGTGCCTCTAGATTTTTGAGTGTAAACCGAGGAAGTTTGATATCCCACCCAGGGGGCCCGCAGGGTTTGGTCCGATTTAGTCCAGTGAGTTTCTTGGAGGAAAACGATATCAGGGTCTAACCTCTTTAAATATTGGATTACTTTCTTACGTTTAATTGGCGAATTAAGACCCTCAACATTCCAGGATACTACCTTAAAAGAATTACGTGTGAATATTTGAGGTTCAACAGAGGACGGGAGTGAGGTATTAGTGTCATGTATTATGGTGGATGCCATAATCGAATTCGAGAGGATGTAAAGGAATAAGCAACATTAAAGGGGGTTAGGGCCCGTCCCAGCAGCGGTCCCCGCACCTCAAGCACAATATAAGACGTCAATATCCGTAGGTGTATCAGTAGAAGAGCGAACCAAGACATTTTAACTATAAACAACAAATTAACCAAGTATCTAACAGAAAAGATATGAACCATATAACAGAAGAAAATCAAAAGGCTCCGTTTGGGGAGTGGAAGTCCATCTCCTCCATGGCGATTTTGTCCAATGACACGTCTCTGAGTGGTGGAGTTGTCTGTGTAGCACATAGAGAAATCGCAAACTACTATAAGAACACAATAAAGAAAAACGCAAACCAACATTAGTGGATGTTAATGTTCGTGGTATATCCATGACACAGCTTTTGCAACCATCATTGGGGAGGTGTAGATTGGCGTCGTTGCTGCTGATCTGATCCATCTCCCAAGATTGCTGAAGCGTCGAACGGTGTGTCGTAGAACGTAACCTGACCGTGAAGGTGCACTCGAAGACGCGCCGGATATTGTAGGGTGAATCTGATGTTGGCCGCCGCCAATTTTGTACAGACAGGGGCAAACGCCCTACGACGGGCAGCTAAAGACGCCGAAAAGTCCTGGAAAAGACGCAATGTAGTTCCCTGATAATCCAAAGCGCCGGCTTTTCTGTACGCTTGTAGAATGTTGGTTTTATCCATGAAGTTGAGCAATTTAAATATGACCGTGCGAGGGCGGGTCAACGATGGGGAGAGATCAGGCCCCAATCTGTGGACTCGCTCAACCACCAGTGGTACATTGGTAGCGATCCCCAAGGCTGTGGGAAGCCAAGTACTAACAAAGTGTTGAAGTTGCGGGCCTTTCACAGTCTCAGGGAGCCCCACAATGCGTAAATTATTTCTGCGGCTTCTGTTTTCGAGGTCATCAATTTTGTCCAGTAAGGTGGAAAGCAAGGAGTCATGAGAGTCCACAGTTGTTTGAAGAGGAGTAAGCCCATCCTCCAATGTAGACACTCTGTCCTCTACCTCCGTCAAACGTTGGGCTTGAGAGGTAAGTTGGGAAGCGCCAGTTCGAGGGACGCTGAGAGACGGCCCAGTTTTTCATCCAGTAGTGGCGATAGTATGGCTGTAAACTCAGCCATTTGAGCGGTGGTTACGGGCGTAGGTGTAAGCGCCAATTGTGGGCTAGACGGAGCGCTACCCAGGTCCGATGTCGAGTGGGTCGGAGATCTGGCCTGCGCAAGGGCACTCTTTCCCTGTCCTTTGGTCGTTTGCCGTCTGGAGGATTTAGACGTTGAAGCAATGAATTTGTCCATGGTGACGGGAGTTACCAGATCTAGTAGTGTCCAGAAAATTTGAAAAAACGCAGATAGTGCAGAGTGTCCAGAGAAATTATAACCCGCAGACAGTGCGGAGTGTCCAGAAAAGTTATAACCCGCAGACAGGGCGGAGTGTCCAGAATAATTGTAATTGTGGGCAATTTAAATGTATGTGGTGCTTTTATCCTCACCGAATGGAAAGTCAGGACAGCAACCCAAAAGAAAAAATTACTGAGCTTGACGCAGAGTCTAGAAAAAATTAACACGTGGGCCTCCAAGACGGGGAGCCAAGATAAATTGTGTTATGCGTTTTTCACCTTAGTGATTTGTACTGTTTCTTCAGTATAGACAGCGCAGAGTTTCCAGAAAAATTATAATGTATAGACAGCGGAGAGTGTCCAGAAAAATTATAATGTATAGACAGCGGAGAGTGTCCAGAAAAATTATAATGTATAGACAGCGGAGAGTGTCCAGAAAAATTATTATGTGGACTATCAAAAAAAATAAAAATTAATGTTTTGAGACGGTGGGCTGCGCAGGGCCTACCAGAAAAATTGAATATGCGTGGGTATAGGGTCTCCCAGGGGTCACCACAAAAATTGAAAGTATAGGATCAGTGGGCCTCCTAGGGGTCAACAAAAAGTGCCAATGTAGAGTGTTCTCCTGTTTAACACAGCAGGATGGCATGTAGGTAGTGGGATACACGGCCTGGGTCCAGGACTGAGCCCTCCGAGGACGGTGAGGGGCGAGAGCACTCCCGCCGGAAGCTTCCGGCAACTGTTCACGTGCGCCGGACCAGGTGCCGCCAAACTGACCCCAGCAAACGGCGCTGAGGAAGCGCAAGATGAGGAAGCCGGCGCCTCAACACAGGGGTCCGAGGCAGCGGAGGGTAAAGGAAATGGCGCACTCACCCCAACGGGCGTGATAGCAGCGCGCTCGAGCGCAGCGTCAGGCTTCAGTCCGGGCCTGTAGAAGGGTCACGCACCCGCACAGCCGTGCGGGTATGGAACGGCCAAAATCTGGCCCACGGACCTCCGGGGATGAAGAGGGCGACAATCAATTAGTCGGCAGCGGCGTGGCAGGCAGGGATGCCTCAGATGCCATCAGATGGAAAACCTCTTCGAATGGAGCTGTCTTAAAATGCGGCCATTTCTTAGGCCCGCCTCCCGGAAGTCAAGTCTCTATTTTTTAGGCATTTTTCAGGATTTTTTGTGAAATTTTTGCATTCCTAATTTATTTTAAAACGAGGCTTTTTTTCTTTGCCGAATGTAGCATTTTTTTCTTTCCGTCAGTCTGGCTGCGTTCAGGGGCTGTCTATGGTTCTTAAACCTATTCAGCACCAAGGACAGCAGCCACTCGGGGCTCTGGAGTCCCATGGATCTGCTATCCATGGTGATGAAACCTATTCAGTACCAAGGACAGTAGCCCCGATGTCAATTCAGCACTATTCAACGGTTATCGGTGCAATTCAGCGGTTTTCGCCAACGTCCGATAACTGCTTCAGTGACTCCAGTTTCAGCAAAATACGGTGACCATTCCCTCTGCAGTCTGTTTTGAGTGCCTGCGCCAGACTGATACACCTCACCTCCCACACCTCACCATTTTGTCAATCTCTACACTGGCTTCCTGTTTCCTTTAAAATCCATTTAAAAATACTGCTCCTCTCATACAATGCTCTCTCCATAACCACGCCCCTGACTATATCTCCTCCCTTATTAGCAGGTACATCCGGTCCCGACCACTTCGGTTGGCCAATGATATGACGCTATCAGTTCCTCGTACTGCCCCCTTACTATGGATCTCCCTCCCCGCAACATCAATCTCTCCCTATCTCTCCATTCCTTCAAGTAGTCTCTGAAAACACATTACTTTAGAGAAGCCTATCAGCTCACTCCATAATCCCTCTTTGTTCATTTCTTGCTCCTTCTTCCAACAAAGCCCACATGCGCCCCGCTACTTCTGGTACTCTATTCACCCTCATCTCACCTAATGTGTTAGCCTTCTTAGATTGTAAGCTTTCGAGCAGGGTCTTCTCTTCTACTGTTCTCTGTGTGTAATGTGTATGCATATTTGATCTTCTGTCTCTCCCTTTGTACAGCGCTACGGAACTTGTTGGCGCTTTATAAATGCTTGTAACTGTAAATAGTGAATTCACCCTATTTTTGGCAAAATGGATTTGCCAAAATACGGTAAAATGGGCCGAATCGCAAAGCTTTGTGAATAGACACGGTGTACTTCGCAATCGATAACACAACTTACATAGCTTATAAATGTAATGTTTCTAATTACATGAATGAAGTACAGACACATTTTACCTTTCTCATTGGTGCCATGTACGTTTATTATTCCGTATATACAAAAACTTAGGCAAATGTCTAAAGCTGAGTATTTATATCACCTGCAACATGCCGTGTTTATAACAATTGAGATGTTGGTAGTTTACGCTAATGAAAGCAAAACAGATGTTATGCTACAAAATCCATGCAAACACAGAGACCAAAATGCAGTATATGTCAGAAATGTTTGCTATAAGTAATGTGAAATGGCTTTTTGGAATTGCCGATAGTCTGCTTTATGATTTAAAACGCTCATTGTCAGCTTGGATTAGTTATTTGAAATATATGCTAGTTCTGTAGCTTATAAAATGTTAATAACTTTACAGTGCAAGGCAGCGGAACACTAATAAACCGCTTTCCTACAGATACAAGGTCCAGGCCTGGATTTATAGTTAGGAAAAGCAGCCATAGCTAGGTTTAGAAAATATGGGTAGGCTTAGAAATTAAGTTACTATTTGTGATTATTTTAGGGATAGGGTCAGTCCAAACCTTAACATTCTGCTCCATTTTTGGATACAGAATCTGGGGACATGTTTTTGAGAACATGCACAACTAAATCCAATTTCTATTTACATTAATTTATTACATAAAGCCATGTACAATTTCCCTTTCTTTTTTTTTACTTCTAATAGTGTGGTGTATAGTGTGAATTTTCTTTTCATTCTTAGAAGTCTATCATGATATTTCAATACAATATCTGGAATTTTCAATATTACTAGAGATTGTAAAAAAATAAATCGTTGTTAATACCCGTCCAGCCTGCATGATTCCAACATCTCTGCTCTTGATTAATACATTTATTAAGCCATATATTAAACTGTTTAATTATTAAACTGGCTATTATAGTCTTGTTTAAATTTCCTTAAAAATTAGGAGTTCTTCTTTTTGTAAACGTTTTGCTTGTAATATTTAATTTGCCCTTCATAAATCTTAAGACAAACATGGTTTCAGAGGATTTAAGAAGCTGATTTAAGCGTCTGCTAATCCTATGAAGTTTAGTCCTAACTTAATGATTTTTCAAATAATTTGTTTGCTTGATTTTAAGGTTAGTTTAGGTGATGAACTTATTGAGCCACATGACCATATGCTTGCTGTCTGTAGGCAATATGGCTAATGAACTATGCCAATATGTGAGGATTATTAGCTATGTGTTGCTATAACACTTTGGCAACCTTTGTTTCATAGAGAGTTAATATATATAGATATATAATTTAAATTATAGCTATAACTTTATTACTAGTAGCCTTTAATTGGAATAAGACACATATTGCCTTTTTGTAGTCGTGTTGTCATTTACTCCATGCGACCCCTCTTTTTTCTGTACACTTGTTTAAAACCAATAAATATATTATTAAAAAACAGCTATATGTTTGCCAAAACTAGTTGAATAGAACCAACATACAAATTATCTCCTATATTCCTGAGATGTTTAGCTTACTATGAGAAATACAAAAGGAAATCCTACGAATAATTGACAAACAAGGTTTGCAAATATGTTTCCTTATTACAAAAAAATGAAAGGCATAATGTATGGACTGGTTTAGTAGGTTCTTCCTTATATTTGGTTTAGTGAATCATACCAACGCAACTTACACTAAGGTTTAACTCTGAAAATGTGTGTATCAGTGACAACTCTCACACACGCACTCGGAACTCTCCAAACCCAAACTGACTTCACCAAACACACACTCTGACCTCACCACACACTCAATGACCTCACCAAAGACACATTTAGTTGTATGTGCTGGTTTCTGGCAGGGGGCCCTCTGCTTGGCCTTAGCTGGGTCCCCTTAGTGGGAGCTGGAGGGAGAAGTGCCCTAGATCAGAGCTTTGAATCTCAAGCACTCAAGCATCAGGGCCCCTGGTCTCTCAACGCTTGGTCATAGTGGTAGGTAGTTGGGGGATGGGGCTGTTTCATGGCAGAATTGTTGAGTGTTGAGGAAAGCTGGGAACTGCTTTGTACTTCTAGAACCCAGGGAGGACTCTTGTCTTTCAGAGCATGTAAGCATTGTGGACAGATGTCCAAACTGGAGCCAAGTACAAGTACAGACTATTACTAAAGATCTCACATATAGGTGGAAATAGTCTAGCATCTAGTGTCATTTCTGAGGACTAAATCCCTGAATAAAAGAAAATAGATCTGCTTTGCTGAATTTGGTACTTGATTTGGTACTTGGCTATTTATGTTTAGAGGGCCTAGCTAGCAGTTATCCTAAGAATGTGTGTAAATGAGAAGTTATTTCCATCACAGGAACAAGTAAGATCTCACATGACAAGCACACCTTAACTTGCACCTGTAGCAGACATACTCAAGGAGGTATCGCACTAATCTTTCAGATCATTCTGTCATGAGATATTGCAGACTGTACTTACTCGGATCCAGAACCGGTTACCACCATGCTTGCCTTATAGGGATGGAGTAGTAAGTGGGCTGTTGCACATTGTTGTGAGATT
Organism: Leptobrachium leishanense; assembly: GCA_009667805.1. NCBI lineage: Eukaryota > Metazoa > Chordata > Amphibia > Anura > Megophryidae > Leptobrachium > Leptobrachium leishanense. The sequence continues at coordinate 396,788,720 of CM019063.1, forward strand.
GGCCCTCGTGGGGGGGGGTGGGTGATGATGTTGTTGACATGCTGACTTTTTAGTCAGGCAAGATTATCTCCAGTCACGGTTGAGGAGCGATGTCCTGTAGGACATACAGGATCTTTCACTCACTGCTGTCATTCGCCCATGAGCAATGCCACTGGAAGTGAGAGACAGTGAAGTTGAATGGGAAATTGCTCAAAATTTCCTATATATCTTCACAAAAAAAGCAAATGCATTCCATATCAAATTAGACCAAATTAGCCAGGTCTAAATAGCACACTTTAATTCTATATAGTGATGCATAAGGCAATTTAACAACATCAGAATTGCCACTCTAGACAAAATTATTTTGTATATTCTTGTATTTTTCATAATTTTGCTTTTTTAAATTAGCTGCTCAGTGCGACACTGATTATACAATATATCAGTTAATACAGTAGAAAGCCTTTGTTTCTGTAAAATGCAACTTTTCATCCCAATATACCGTAATTTCATCCCAATATACCGTAAATTTAGCTTAAAGCATAGGAAGGGTTATTTTACGGTGAGAACAATCAAGCTGTGGAATTCTCTGCCTGTTGAGGTGGTTGGGTCAGAGTCTGTACAGACTTTTAAAAAACGACTGGATGACTTCCTGCAGACACAGAATATTAGGGTTATAATATTTAATATGTGGGTAAAAGCTTCTTGATCCAAGGAGAAATCTGACTGCCATTCTGGGGTCAAGAAGGAATTTTTTCCCAGTATGTTGCATATTGGCAAGCATTCAGACTGGGTTTTTTGCCTTCTTTTGGATCAACAGCAGTAGGTTATGTGGGAGAGGCTGAACCCGATGGACGCATGTCTTTTTTCAGCCTATATAACTATGTAACTATGTAACTATGTAATGCATTAATTTTTATTCTAATGTTGTCCTGACACTTGGTTCGGACATATTTCTGCTTAGAAATTACAAATTCAATGTTTTATTTTAAAAGGATACTTTATAAAAGGCAGGCTTTGCATTCTTTGATCTAATGTATATTGTTTTTATTCTCAGGAATGATTTATTTAATCTCCACTCTGAATCATTTGGAAGATTCAAAAATTTTCCTGTCTGTCTGTGCTCGAGACAAAAGTGGTCTTTCCTCTACTGTGAATGCTGCCGTTACAGTGAACATCCATAAGACCTCTGTCGCACCGGCAATATTTGAGAAGTCCCGCTACACTTTTATTATTGCAGAAGATGCACCTAAGGGAAGCGCTGTAGGGACGGTGAAGGCCAGGGAGCCTTCCAGTAAGTGTAACTTCATGTAAATGTTTCTATAGTCATATTACAATCTGTTATAAACTGCTGTAAAGGGACACTGAAGCAACATGATAAATGCGTCCAACATCACATATTATTTTTCTTTATGCAATTAACAAAGATAATTTTCAAAACAAAGTACATAAGGATTAAGAAGAGATTGTTTGCATAGCAGGGAAGTAATATGTAAGATTAATGCCTACTCAAAACAACATGTAAATGATTAAATCTGGATATGCTGTATAAATGTGGTAAGGCTTCTCCAGCATTTATATGTGCTGAGGGATTGAATGTTAATAAGAAAAGATGGAATAACAAATTCAAAAAGACAGGCAAAGTTTACCTTTTGTAAATCAGAGTAAATCATAGAGAAAGCAGGGAGAGTTCTCACTGGGCTAAGTCATTAAATGTACTTAAACCGGCCTTAGACATGTGCACAACTAAAAATTCGGTTTAGTATTGGATCGATACTTTTTTTAGTTCATTTTGGTGTGTTCGTTATGTTACCATGATTCGGATTTCAGATTAATCCGTTATATAAGGAAATTAGTAATTCATATTTCGGATCGATTCGTTATTTCAATTTTATTAGTTATTTTATTTTTATCTGTTATTTTGGAATGTGAAACGGATTAATTATTTACTTTGATTATGGTAAATATATATAGTTATGTTTATTATTGCAGAAGCCACTTGCACATCACAGCAATTCAAAAAATTGCATCACAGAGCTCCTGTGCCACATTCCCCATATGCAGCAAGAAATTCTGGGTAGGATATGCAAATGATATCTGTCTCACTTTTAAGCATCCTAGGTCTGTTATTACACAGAACCCTAAAATCGATGCTATGCCATACTATGGCTTTCTAGCAGAGATAAGGTTTATGCAACTGGTCAAAGCCACTCCTAGGACAGCGCTGTTTCGGACCCTCATCAGCTAGGACAGCGCTGTTTGTTGGACCCTCATCAGCTAGGAGCTAGTCATGACCAAGTGCAGTGGATGCTTGGACCCGTAGGGTAATATATATATGTAATCCTTCTGTCCTTGGTGCTGAAATAAATTTCTGCACCAAGGACAGTAGCTCCATGGGCTCTGGAGCAAAATATCCCCCTGTTCTTGGTGCTGAAAACTATTCAGCACCAAGGACAGCAGCTCCTTGGGGCTCTGGAGCAAAATATCCCCCTGTCTTTGGTGCTGAAACCTATTCAGCACCAAGGACAGCATCTCCACAGAGCTCCGGAGCCCCATGGTGCTGCTGTCCTTGGTACAGCATATGTTTCAGCACCAAGGATAGCACCCACTGAACGCAGCCAGACTGAAGGGAAAAAAAATGCTGCGTCCGGAAAAGAAAAAAGCCTCATTGTTTTAAAATAATTAGGAATCCAAAAATTTCACCAAAAAAATACTCAATTATAGAAATAAAAATCAATAACTAAAGGATTTTTGCTGCAAAATTAAAGAATAAACAATTGTATAAATATTTGATAAAAACATGGATTTTTTTTACATTGAAACCTATAGGATTCGCCTGCTTAAACCTGTCGAACGAACCACCAAAAATCAGGGCATTTCACTGACATTTCGCTGCTGTTCGGCGTTCTCTGGATAGATTAACCACTACTTGTCTATGGGGAATTTCACTGCCGCCGAACTGCACTGAACTGGCACCATGGCGCTGTTCATGGCCTGTGGTGCTGAAAGCAGATTCAGCACCATGGCCAACGGACAGGGACGCCGTGCTGCTGAATCTGTGAAACGAAAGAACGAATCGATTCATAGAAACGGAACCGTTTCATTATTTAGGACCTTTATTTAGCACCTTTATTTTCTACCATTCATATGTTACTCAATGTAGAGTTCTAGGGCCCTATTGCAACTGTTAGTCTAATGATTTAAGCCTCCATTCTGCCTGAACCACAAGCTTTGCTTGTGACTCGAACGTTGCAACTGCTTACTCTAAATTAATGTCTCCATTACTATGTATAGGAATTATAAATGTGTGGCTAGCTGAAGAAGAAAAGGCTATTCCAGCATTGCTTGTTCCTATTGGCAAAATCACTTAAAGGGACACTATCACCAAAAAATGAAATGTTCTTAGTTTATTTACTTTATGATACTGATATCTTACATGTGCTTTGTTTTTCTCTTGCATGGTTAGTTAACCGTTTGGCTGTGAAGGACACGCTCAGCGTGTCGTCACAAATGCTCCCAGGGTGCGGGTGACACTCTCAGAGCGACCTCTCTTCACAGCGGTGAATCAGCAGATATTTCAGCTGACTGCGGTAATCTCCCAGTACAGTCTGAAATATTGGATTTGGGCACAATGACGTCAGAAAGGGACCCCCCCAGCTGGGCAGGGATCTCCCTATGATGGAGGTACAGGGGTACCCCGTATCTCCTGAACGATGCCATGTGGAGAGTCGTCCATGGTATCGTTGGAAAGTCCAAAGCAGAGATACCTTGCATGTCCAGGTTATTTGTAAACATAAAAATTAATATTTCCTTTTTTACCCCCTTTTTTTCTTAATGAAGCAATATTGTTCACTTTTTAATAATAATGTGAACAATGATGCTGCACTAACTCACCTTCTCATTTCCCATGATGCCAGCAGGTTTGAAAGCAATGGCACAATGCGTTATTACTATTATTTCCGTGCCACCCCGAGTTTCACCTCCTGGAGTCCATAGGACTCCTTGGAGGATTGCATTTCTGGGGCGCGTGCCCTGCGCGATCTCACTCCCGCGAGATCGCACAGTGCTGCGGTGTGATCGCAGATGGAGACTGGGAAATATTTGTCCCCAGTCTCACTATGCTCACACCCAGGAGAAACAGCGGACTGGGCCACCGTTCTCGCCGCACGATGAGAGGTGAGTATCGGATTTATTTGGGGGTTTATTTGGGGGTTTAAGGGGTGCTAAATGATTTTACAAAAGCACAATCCATTAGCACCAGCTTTTAGAAGTAGCTACATTTTTTGTTAGCGTATCAGTGCGGTAATTAGTGCTAGGACTTTGTAATACCATACTTATCCTAACACTAATTACTGATTCTGCTCCCCATGTTAAAGGGACACTCTAGGCAACATGACCACCTAAGCTATTTTAGGTGGTCATGATGCCCGGAGTATTCCCTTGCCTGTCCCTCCCGCCTCCGCTCAGCCGATCGTCAGAAAAGGCTGAAAACAGCTGAGAGAGGCGGAGGACTTTACTCCGCCCTCCCAGCTGTCAGTCAGCAGAGCGGGAATCATATTTCCCGCTTCTGCCGACTTTTGCCGAGTAGGAGACAGCATTGCGCTTTCAGCGTGATGACGTCTCCAACTCGCTGCAGTAGCTGGCGGCAACGACTGAGGGTTAGTGTTGCGCGCATCCTCTTGCGCGCAACACTAATCCTCAGAGGGAGCCAGGAGGAAGCCTGCCGATTGGCTGGCTTACGTGAGAGGCGCGCATGCGCGCTTCTCACGTAAACCAGAAGGCAATTCCAAAGCAAGAAGGACGGGAGCGGAAGAGGAGGGAGGTGAGTATAAAAATAAAAAAAAAGACGCCGCTGGAAAGAAGTGGATTTCAGGGTAAGTATTACAGTTACAAGAAAAAAAATAAAGATTTATTAAGGGAATAGGGATAGGTTAGGATAAAAAAACGGGGGGGGGGTGATTTTTGAGTAGAGTGTTCCTTTAAGTATAGGATGCGCAAAGTACAATAAGGTCATGCAAGCTAGTGCAATCACCAATGCGCTAACAGATATTTCACAGGTTTAGCGTTAGGAAGGTCATATGGGGAGCATGCGTTAAAGTCACTTTTACTGGTGTTAACGCTTATTCATCCAAAGGCTACAGTTAGGATTCACTATGGAATAGAACCCTCAGTGTCTTAGCAATGAAATCACAAGTATTTATATATATATATATATAACATAAAGGGCAATGTCCTCAGTTATTTCATCAAAATTATACATATTATTTTTTACATATGTAAACTACTTACAGAATAGATTTTTTACTATAGACAAAATATTGTTGAGGACTGGCCAACTAACTGCCGTCACAGCAAAAAGTGAAAGGTAAAGCTATACTTTAAAAATGTGTTCCTATTCTGTCACTATTTATAGATTGACAGTGCTGAAGTCTGCAATTTAGATTTTCACTGTATCAAAAATATCTAGCACTGTATCTGGTGCTATTCCTACGGGATTGGCAAACCAAGGACATCATATATTATGCCCCAGGGCAAAAATATAAATATGGCATAGGTCAAAACATCTTAAATATCCGTTTTGATAACCTTAACTAAAGTGAACACCTTTGTTTCTGCATCCTTTAGATTCTGTGGAACCCGTTTTGTACAAGATATTATCTGGCGATCCACAGGATATGTTCACCATCAATTCTCAGTTCGGTATTATCAAAACAAAAAAGGAGCTAGATCACGAAGCTCACCCACTTGTTGTGCTTGTTGTCCAGTCTCAGCTGGGAAACTCTTCAGTCTTCAGCAGCACACAAGTGAATATCAGTATTAATGATGTGAACGATAACCCACCTCATTTCCCAGTTGAGAATGAAAGAATTGTAATAAACCACCAAAGCCAACCAGGCTCTGCTTTATATGTTGCACAGGCAAAAGACCCTGACAGTGGATTAAATGGATTGGTTTCATACAGTATCGTAAGTGAAAAGCAAGATATGTTCAGCATTGATCCGAGTCTTGGAATTCTGTACCTTAACTCTACTTTAACAATGATCTGTGAACATATTCTTCTAATTATGGCAGAGGATAGTGGTCATCCTCCTCTAAGCTCTCTCCTCACCTTAACGATCAGCGTGGAAACATTGGAAAAAAATAATGTTCTGACCTTTGGAAATTTGGTGCATCAAATCGAGATTGGTGAAGGTTTTCCTTTGAATTCCAGAGTTCTTCAAGTAAAAGCTTATATCCAAGATTCGCAAAGCCATTCCTCGAAAATAGTTTATTCTTTAAAGCCCGTGATCGATTCAGTTACCTTTGGAATTCATAAGAGTACAGGCTGGATATTCCTACGCAGGTCATTGGACTATGAAACCACAAAGTCGTACAATCTTAAAGTGTTGGCCAAATGTATGGAAGATGGAGAAGATTTAACTGCCACCACTTCTGTAATTGTTGATATTTTGGATGAAAATGACAATTCTCCTATATTTAATGAAGATTTTCATTTTTTTACTGTTGAGGAACGTCCTGTTTCACAAGGAGTAATTGGTACAATCAATGCGATGGACAGGGATTCTGGGAAAAATGGACAACTGTCATATTTTCTGCTATCTGAAGGATCGCATTTTCTGATTAGTTCATTGACAGGTAATGCCAAATTGTAACATCGTTGTAGTTCAAGTTGTATTGATATATTAAAAAATAAGTTTTTCTCCACGGCTGCTCTTCTTATGATAAAAATTACTATATATAGTAATAAACTCAAACTGAACCAGTTGAATGTTTCCAGTGATAGTTCAGAATTTAGCATTATATCATGTAAGAATGATCTGGTGCCAATGATAAACATTGTTCTATACCTGAAAATAGGCTTGTGCACCGATTTTTTTTTCGGTTCGTTTCGGTTCGATTTTTCGGATTTTTAAACTTTTCGATTCGGCTCGTTTCGACCGATTTCTGTTTCGATTCGGTTCGGCTTGATTCGTTTTTCGTGTACTTTTTTTTTCGGAATATCGACCATTTTTCGTATTTTCGTGTCACTTAGCTCGTTTTTTGTATCGACTTTTCGTGATTTCGGAAATTTTCGTTTTTCGGAATTGTACATGTTTTCGGAATTTTCGTCCATTTTTCGTATTTTCGTGTCACTTTGCTCGTTTTTGTATCGACTTTTCGTAAGTTCGGAAATTTTCGTTTTTTCGGAACGTCTGTTCTCCTCGTTTCAAAGCAATAAATTTTGATTTGACACATTTCAAGTCCATTCGAAAATTCCGAAAATATTTCGTTTCGGCTCGGAAAACTTTTCGGATCTGCCATTTTCGGATCTAAATATTTTCGGAAATTCGGCCGCATCCGAAAACACGAATCGGGAAATTTCGTGAAAATTCCGAAATTCCAAAACCCGAAACGCACATCCCTACCTGAAAATCAAACCGGGTTATTCCCTGAGCACTATTGTTTCATCGTTCACTTTATTGCAAACAATGATAAAAATCACCATTGTTGCAGCTATCTAGAGGAGCAAAAATTCACCAACAATAGACAAAGTTGCTTCAAACAATGGTGAAGAATGGGACCACCATTATTCTTCTGTAGAGGAAGTCAACTTTGGCTATTCTCTATTTACCATTGTTCCACCATTGTTTGCAACTACAGTGTAGATACTTAATTTTTTTTCTTATAGTGGCAAAATTCACTGAACTCCGATTGGAAACAGCAGTAAAAACAATGTATGATTTGGATTGATGGTAAACTCAATCGTAAATAGGGCGTGACGAAAATAGAGAGAAGGTGATTAAACACCAATATTAATTGTAGCCAAAAAACTGTGGGCACTATTACACTGTTCATGCACAATTTTGCGCGTGAGCAAAAACACATTCACTCGAGGGGCAAAACCCTTCGCGCTGAACGTCGTATTACGACGTTCGCGCACAAAATGCTCGTTAACGTCTAACGCGAGTTACCCTGCGCGAGCGCAAGTTCGTGCGCGCATCCCATACTTAACATTGTGAGCACAAATGCGTTTGCGCGCTGGTACGCGGAAGGTATTACAATCTTAGCACAAAATTTAACGGATAACGTTTGCGCGCATAATTTTAACGTCTTTGAAAAGCTGGTGTTAATGGCAAATCTGAACGTCCTGGCCGAAACCAAATACACCAACACGAAAAAAAATACAGCAATGTATAGTTACACATTCTACACATACCCAAACAATAAAATTGAGAGGTTGTGCGTGTTTTTATTAATGCTGCAGCATATATACTCAGATTGATTTTGACAGGCGCAAAAAACTTAACGGGAGACAATTATGGTTCATAATTCTGATTGTCTTTTCACGCGATTCAGCCAGCCTGCCCACCAATTTCTGCGCGCAACGTTAATGTGCGTGTATTTTTGCCGTCTTTTTGTCTTTTTTACATGCAATATTTTTTGACGGATGAAAAAATGCGTTCGGATCGTAATACCAGCGTTACTTTTCACGCGTTAACGCTCAATGCTGTGCGCAAAACTTAATGCGTGTGCGTTTTTGCGCTTAGAATGTAATAGTGCCCTGTTTGTTTTGGTTTACAAAATGTCTCAATTGAGTTGTTTTAATTAATTGGATTAAAAGTTATGTTTTAATAAGGACACTAGGGGAGACTTGTTTTCTCTCAGTTTGAGAAAAATAGTTTTTTGGCAGCAGTAAAAACAATGCTGGACAACTTTGGCAGAACCTACAGCGTAAACTATGGTGAAAACCCAGCTGTAAACAACTTCAGCATAAACATTGCTGAAACTTACAATGAACTATGGTGGACCTTCCATAGATAGTGAATTCACCCCATAGTTGATCCACTGTAGTTAGCAAAACGTTGCCGTAGTAAATCCTCTGTAGTGTTTAGCGAATGAATCCAGAAGGGTTAATTTCTCTGATTTCTTAGTATTCACCTTTTGCTTTAATATATTTCATAGCTGACTACAGAGGACTTTTAAAGCCATGGCAATTTAAATGTAAATGCTCTTGTTTTATTGCCCTTAAACTGGTCGATCTTGCTTTGATTTCTCATTGCGTTAGGCAAGAATTTTTATGTTATTGTCTATACTGTAATTTCATCAAAATCTTCCATAATTGTAGAGGCCTGTGCAGAGGTAGTATATACTGAGCGACATGTATTGATTTGAAATGTGATATGTCAATTAACCTGTCAATTAATGCCTACTTATTACTGTCAATCTACGCTTACTGTTTGTCCCAAATCAATGCCTGCAATTTACTATTGCAAGTACATGACTGTTAATAATAGAGCAGCAACACAAATTCTGAAAAATATGGCTAGAGGAAGAAACCACTTGCAAGTCTTGTATTGATAAAAGTGGTAATTTTATGCATGTCGAACCATATTCTGAGTCAGGTGTAAATTTAACCAGAGCTCTGGCAAGTACCAAAGCCAGATCTACCCAGCCAGCCCAGTGCTCTGGTTAGTTTATACTTGATTTGGAATGTAGCCCTAATTTTTTAATCTTTGTTGTCATATACATTTTTTTTGTGTAGGTGAAATAATAAACTGCGCAGCACTAGATCGTGAACAGAAACGTTATCATCAGCTTACCGTTCTTGTGTCTGATCATGGCAGCCCTCGTCGTAACGCCACAACAACTGTCTACATCAGAGTTAGTGACATTAATGATAACAAACCATACTTTTCTCAAGTGACTTCTGGAAAACAATTACGAATCAAGGTATGTAGTTGATGTTCTATATGCGAGTTAACCATTTGTATCTGACATGATACTGCCATCTAGTGGCGAACAATATTCATTTCACGTTACAGTATAAAATAATTGAACGTTGTGAAAAAGACATTATTGTTTAAAACATTTATACTAAGAAGACCAAGTTGGAGTATTTTCTTCTGTCTCTTGTGCTTTATGTTCAACTTAACGTAAGACGCTTTATGGCAATAAGGTTAAAATGAGTCTCCAGGGAAGAAATGCATAATTTTTCAAGCCAATGTTGAGATAATATCATAATGTCCCTTTTTCTTTTTGTCATTTCGCACTCAAACAAATCCATCAAACTGACACATCACACAATTTATCTGAAATGACAAATCTGCCTTTTTTATCCCTGGATAAATATTGCTACTTCATGCAGAGGAGTTGCACAGGAAGGATCCCCCCTGTAACATGTAGACATTGTAGGATGGAAATCAATTGCCTCATTAAAGTAGTTCATTTGGGACCCTACATGATTAATGAACCAATTTCCTACCAGTCGTGTATAGATTCTACATTTCTAAAAATCCCACATGTATTTAAAAACACATAGTCACTTTCATGCATTTCATTTAACAGTAAGGCTGGGTTCACACCTTTTTGACGTGCGTATCGCGCAAACGTAAAAAACGCACGAACGCGCATTGCAGCTCGTTCACGCTGCAGTCTATGGCTGCGAACGTGCTGCAATACGCCCCAAAGAAGCTCCTGTACTTCTTTGGGCATAGGACATTTTACAGCGCGTTCCTACGCGCTGTAAAACGCCCAGGTGTGAACGGGCCCCATAGGAAATCACGGGATTTCCGTGTTTAGTCGTTTTACAGTGCACAGGAACGCGCTGTAAAACGCGCAGGTGTGAACAGGGCCTTAGAATTAGAAAAAAAAATGCTTACACATGAGATGGCTGGAACACGCCAGGCCATATACACCTCGTGGGGGATTCACCCGAGATATCTGAACAGAAAGGTTAATTATATAGTATCAGCACAGAGTGCATATATACTGTAACTGGCTAGTACCTTGGCAGTTCATGCTGCCTACTATACCCACTGCCAATCTATACCATAATTATGCTCAACGTCTCACGCCAGAGAAAATGCCAAGATCAAACCAAAATGCTCAGACCCAATAAAGACAACCATTAGACAACATAATGTTAAAATGCATGCCTTGCATGACTCGACACGTTTTGCCATTACAACAGCTTTTTTCATGCCGCCCCACAGCGTTAAGGTCCACCCTGCACTGGGACGGCATGCCATGTCCTGCGACTGGAAATGGTTAAAAGTCTCCTGTAAATTGAGATTAGCCAGTAGCTTTACTGCTATACCAGAATTGACCAACAGATGGAGCCCTGTGCCTGTCAAATAAAGTGTATTCAGCCTAACTGCAATTTATTGAGAATGGTGAGAGGTAGAGGTGTGTTTTCCTGTTTCTTGTCAGTGGTTCTATGGAAAACCACTTGGTAGCGAAAAGCATAAGAGCCTCTCTCAATCCATACGTTAAATACTAGCAGGATAATAACTAATTCTACATACATACACCTGTAAACTGAATGTTTTGTTTATATGATATTATTTTTTGTGTGAAGGTTTTTGAGGATCAGGCAGAACAAGTAGTGACAACAGTATTTGCAAAGGATCTTGACGAAGGCAGAAACGGGACAGTTTTGTATTCATTGTCTTCAGGTAAGATATTATTACCCAGACCAACAGATTGTACTTTTCTTAATATATCATCACAATATTAAAGTTGCAAAATTTAGTAGGCAGAAAAAGGCATCACGTTCTACTTAAAAATCATCCAATATTTATTCACCCAATCGCATAAATAAAACATATTGCAACACTTAACACTCACAATATTATACATATGTAAAAATATATAGAGATCATGGATCACTCTCATTTAGCAGTTTTTTTTAACATTATAAATGCATCAGCCTCCAACCGTATAACACTGTATAACAAATTGTACTTTGCTAAATGTAAAAATGTATAACAAAATGCGTATGAGACAAAAGTAAACAAGGTAATCAATTGAAATCATTGACAAATGAATAATATATATATATGTATGTGTTTGTGTGTATCTTTTGCAGAAGACCATCTTGGTCATTTCATCATTAATTCCAGTAGTGGTGAGATACAGGCAACCTATGCTCTTTCTATGAAAGACAGATCAGATTATCGACTAACAGTTACAGCCAGTGATCAAGGAACCCCTCCTCTACAGGAATATGCCATTGTTAATATCGAGGTAAAAACATGTTATACAACCGATGTGCTGAAATTCATATAGGCATGCATCAGGATCAGGACACTAATGCAATCCAGCAAAGCAGCAGCAAGGTGGATAGAGTTACAGGTTGGGCACCTCTTATCCAGAATATAAAAAAATCCTGAGACTTCCAAATCTCAGATTTACTTGTCTTCCTGATGCTTCGGATTGGTCCCATCGCCCTTGCTATGGCTGCACCACCACAAGGAACGTGCTAGGAGACACTGTGCAACTCCAGCAAGCGACATGCTGGCTCTGTACAGCATGTCCCACAGAAAAGGCTACTCTGCGTCTTCCAGTATGTGTACACTTACAATTCGCAAACAACATATTCTTTCTATAAGACTTGCATGAACACTTAAGGGGTTATTCAGAGACAGCTGATCTGGCCCCGAAATGTCACTGAACAGGGAACGTCCCCATATGGTGCCTTTTCGGGGCCATTCGGCTGTTCAGAAAACAGGCAGTTCTCCAAATAGTGGTGAACTGCCAGCAAGTATGGTGCCTGTTCGAAGGCAGTGAAATCCCCCATACAGAAGCAATGGTTAATCTATGCCGAGAACACCGAACAGCAGTGAAAAGTTTTCGAAATGTCCTGTTTGATGGTTTCATTCGGCAGGTTTATTCAGGCGAACCCCATAGGCTTCAATGTTAAATATATTCCTGTTTTTACCCAATATCTAATAAACCATTAATTCTTTTAATCTGCAGTAATAAGTCTCTTTATTAATTTTTTTAGGTTCATTTAGGCATTTTTCGTGATTTTTCTGGGATTTTCTTTTTTTTTAAATTGTATTTCTTTTTTCTGTAACATTCATAGGACCTTACATGTAATTTCCATACATTTGTGTTCAGTCGATTTTTTGCAAACAGCATTTCAATTTTGACACTTTCAATCGTGTTGTTTTTTTTTTTTTTTTTTTTACCTCTCTGGCGGCTTGTCAGCATTTTTTTGTGGCTGGTCGGCGCTGTGCTCAACAGCTCATCGAATGCGTTTGGAGGTTGTCAGGCTTGTTTGCGGAGGCTGTCCGGCGGGTTCCAGGTGGCTCTCTGACAGGTTGGCGGTGGCAGGAGACAGGTTTGCGGCATGTTGGTGTCAGCATTCGGCAGCCGATTCCCTGCACTTCAGGGACCCTGTGGTGCATAGTGAATTCACCGCAGGTGGGGAAATTTGATTCCCCAAAGTGCATGGAACGACAGAGCACCGAAATGTCGGCAACATTTCAGTGCTCTGTGAATAACCCCCTTAGTGTTCACTGCCGTCCAAGAGTAGTGGGAGTAGAGCTTGCAATGAATTTTAGGGGTTTTTAACCAAGTTGATGTTTATATTACATTAGCAATGTAGTCTTATCTTCCCATTGCTCAATGGATTGACAGACCTGTCAAAACTATCCTTGTTGTAAGTACTGGTACTAGACTTTTTCAGATGTTTAGAGTAGTGATGGGCCGAACACCCCATGTTCGGTTCACATTCGAACTCGAACATCCAAAAAAGTTTGACCGAACATAATTCGAACACAATGCATGTCAATGGGGTTCGAAAGTTCGAAAATGAAGGTCCCCTCCAGAGGGCGTATATGCAAGATATTGGCCATAAAAGGTGTATGGGGGTCTGGGTACTGCCTTGGGGGACAGGAAACAATGAAAAACAAATTTAAAAAGAGAATGTTCTTAACCCTTTCACTGCTGAGTGCGGAGTCATTTCACTGCTGTGCGCTGAGCTATTTTTACTGCTTTTGCTCATGTTTAAACGTGATTTGAAGCCATTAGAAATGTTTGAGCAGCAAGGTGTGGGAAATGTTTGAGCTACAAGGTGAGGGAAATGTTTGAGCAACAAGGTGTGGGAAATGTTTGAGCAAAAAGGTGAGATGAATATTTGAGCAACAAGGTGTGATGAATGTTTGAGCAACAAGGTGTGAGAAATGTTTGAGCAACAAGGTGTGGGAAAAGTTTGTGCAACAAGGTGTGGGAAATGAGCAACAAGGTGTGGGAAATGTTTATGAATCCCATAGGCTTCAATGTTAAAAATATTCCCGTTTTAATTCAATATCTAATAAACCGTTTATTATATTCTGCAGTAAAGAGTCTCTTTATTTTTAGGATCTTTTAAGCATTTTCTGGAATTTTTTTGAAAACTTTTTTTTGCAAACTTTCGAACAGCCGATGTTCGAATCGAACCGATACGAACCGGCAGCCCATCCCCAGTTTAGAGATGTTAAACTTTTAATATTAAACAGGCAAGTTTGCAAATGAACAATCACAAATTAATTTGACTTTTTGCTTCCATTAACTGATGTGCCTGCATTTTACACAAACATGTGATGAATAAACACAATTAATACACACAGAAAACCTTTATGTTGTGTTTATTTTAGGTTATTGCAGGCTCAAATGAAAAATCCAAGCTATTTCCAGAAGTAAGGACCTTCAGAGTTGCTGAAAGCGTGAAACCTGGACAAATAATCGCTTCTATAAAGCCAAATGAGAATACACTGACACACGGTAGGAAACTGCATTGCCACATAGCTGATGGAGACCAGAGTGGTCATTTCCTTATGGATGGTTCTACTGGAGATATATACCTAACAAAACAACTTGATTATGAAAGAAAATCTCAGTATGTCTTAAATATCAGCATAGAGGACTTCAAAAATTCTCCAGCAGAGAACTCTTTTGTTGTCCTTAAAATTGAAGTTGAAGACTCCAATGACCACTACCCTTTGCTTCCTGATGGTTTCATTATCCTAGGTGTCAGTGAAGATGCACCTATTGGAACTCTTATATACACATTTAATGCCAAGGATGGTGATGGCACTATACAGAATAACAAAGTAAAATATTCTTTAAAATTTGATGAAATCTCTATTAACCCCTTTGTTATTGATGAATGGGAGGGTACATTGATTACAACAAAAGAGCTGGATAGAGAGACAATGGATTCCTACATTCTTACAGTTATTGCAACAGACCGGGATACAAATGCAACCCATCACAGGCATGACTCGCTGACAGCACATATTATCGTGCAAGACATCAACGACAACAGCCCATACTTTGTCTCTTTGCCGGTTGCGTCTGTTTTGGAGGATGCAGAGATTGGTTCCTTGATACATCACATAGCTGCTGATGATCCAGATAAAGGAAGGAATGGGAGAATTACATTTCGCATAATCGATGGAAATTCAAATCAAGCGTTTTGGTTGGATGAAACAACAGGTATTGTGGATATTTTTATTATAAAATTAGAAATTGTCATTTTAAACATAGTTTATAAATTTTAAATCAATCTCATGGTTCTTGTTTACCATATATTTTTTTATCATTTATGTGTGAATATATAAGTGAAGCACGTAGCTCCAAGACAAATTAGTGAAAATAATAATTTCTTCACTTAACAAAAGTGATTGTAGGTGCATGATTAGGAAAACTAACTATACATATGGAAATGAAAACAAATTACATCATTTTAATCTAACAATAAGGGGGTTATTCAGAGAGATCCGAAATGTCGCCGAAATGTAACCGGACACTGAAATTCACAGGACATTTTGAGGCCATTCGGCTATTCAGAGAGCAAGCAATTCGCCAAATTTTACGGTGCCTGTTCGAGGGCAGTGAAATCACCCATAGAGAAGCAGTGGTTCATCTATTCAGAGAACACTGAACAGCAGTGAGAAGGTGCCGAAATGCTCTGCTGTTCCGTGGTTTCTTTCGGCAGGTCTATTCAGTCGAATCCCATAGGCTTCGTTGTTAAAAATATTCCCGTTTTAATGCAATATCTAATAAACAGTTAATTATTTTATTCTGCAGTAAAAAGTCTCTTTATAGATTTAAGATCTTTTAAGCATTTTTCGGGATTTTGTCGGCAAAATAATTTTTCCATCTTTTTTCTTTTTTTAAATCGTTTTTTCATTTTTCTTCAACAGACCTTTTTAGTATCATTCACTGGATCTTATATGTTAATTCCAGACATTTGTTAAGTAGTTTTTTTGCAAACAGCGTTTAAATTTTGAAACTTTCATGCTTTTTTTTACCACGTTCGTCTGCCTGTCGGCTTTTTCCAGCAGCTGCTCTGCGCTGTGATCGGCGGCTCATTGGGTTTTTCCGGCGTGTTCAGCGGGGTTTTTGCGGCGGTTTACGTGGGCTTTCGGTGAGTGTATGGTGGGTGTTCGGCGGGTTTGCGGCGAGTTTTCCCTGTACTACGGGGCCCTGCGGTGCTTGCTGAATACACCGCAGGGTCGGCGAACTAGAATCGCAGAATCGCCCTGAAGTGCAGGGAACGAAAGGTCACCGAACGTGCAGTGACTTTTCGAATCTCTCTGAATAATCCTGTATGATGACTCTAGTATTGCTGCAAGTATCATGTTAGGTGACCTTACTAATAAACTGTCTACATGGACTATATATGAAAAGGGTAGAACAACCTCCTTTATCAACATTCCCCTACGTCTACCTAGTGAAGGCAGAGTTTCAAGCGTCCTAATCCCTTGTGGGGCTCCAGGCAAAGTGTGGTTGCTGTAGTCCCCTACCCTATCTTTCTCCCGTGTTGTACACTAGTTTGGTAGTTTGAGGGTGCGGTGTATATACTGGGGGATACGATTTTTGCAAGATGTATTTGTATGGAACTGCACACCTCATTTCCAAGACACTCTGTTTAGTGTTCTAGAAGGTTTGTACTTTGAGAGGTTGATAAAGAATTCCTCGATGCGCGCAACTCTCATGAGCTCTACATTTTGTAAGTTGAGGATCAATTTTTGCCAGCGCAGAACCTCTAGGACGAGTCCTGGGGAACCTTGTTCCCTGTTGAACTAGTCAATTGGCTACTACTAAAAAGGAGAAAAGTATATTTTGTAATACACACACCAGTTTTATGTTGCTGGATTCGCATAATCTAACAGAGAGAGAGCTTTTTGAGATATGTGTCTGGGAAAAGTCTCTCCCCATTCAGAAACAGATGAGGATGACTGAGGAGATCAATATTTCTCCTCAAATGGCCCAGTACTGGTTTTCTGCTGCTCTCAACTGAATTAAAACAAGAACTTCTGTCTCCACCACAATGTGCCACAGGCCATCAGTGACCAATACACTAACATTGTCCCCTTACAGTCCACCCCTAGCCTGGACCACACGAAAAAGCTCAGACTGGTTCTGCTACTTACTATGACCTAAGGATGACATGGTTTTGCACAACAAGATTTTGTGAGATGTCTGTGCCTGCCATTGACTTTCAGTGCTATTTTATTTAAATATTCATCACCCTTACATCTTTGATGTTGTGTTTGCCTAACAAAGACATTAGAGAGACTGTAGAATATGATATGAGGGGCCCAAGTCAGATTTGGAAAACGGAATGTAGTGGAACATTTAGTGGAACAGATTTCAAAAAGCTTCATTATTATTAAATATGTATATCATTTTTTATTTCTATAATACTATATATTTAGGAGGTTGCATGTTGAAATCAAAAGCAAAGCTGGTCATGTAGATTGGTCTTCCAAGTTGTAAGATTCTGTGAACTGATGCGGATGAGCTAATCATCTGTGTATTGAGAAGATACAGACAGATGCACCCTACAGCCAAATCCATCGTCAAGGTGTGTCATATTAGGCAACCATAGAGATTCAAGCTATCACATCCCATTACAAGTTCTCTGTCCGGAGTACATTAAAACGAGCCAAAAAACACAAAATCATTGAGCACATTCTAAGTCTAGGACTCTCTCCAGGAAAATAGTAGCATCAGGTACCTGTCTGTTCTAATGGAGAGTAAGATAAACCAAAGTACTGGTGCTGCCAGAGAAAATTCAAATAGCAACTTTGGAGTTGGACTTCCTGTTCGAAGGTCACCTGATCTAGAGACAACAAAATGTAAAACAATTCTATAGAGGTGATTTAAAAACGGACAAGGGCTTCAGATCATATGTGACAAAGTGTCTATGTGAATATTACCATGGTTATGTGTACATTCTAAAATGTCAAGGGTATATTGTTGTGCAAAGTTTATTTTGTTATTCACCCACATACATCCTGCTTGGATTTTGTTTTTCTAGAATAGTGTTGGAAAGTGCCCTTTAATACCATCATATTTTCTTAGATGTCAATAAGAACAAAATTAAACTGACAATGAATATGGATCAGGTCTTCTCCACCAGATTGTGCAAACCACAGGTTCATAAGATGACAGATGAATGACAGGTCTGCAGCATAATCCACAAAACCCTTAAATAAAGTGAAATCAACGAAAAGCACAAATTGTAGTCATCCTAAAGAATTTATGGAAACCATAATATGAATGTAGTTATACTTGTATAGTAATTTACAATGGGTAGCCTCATTAATTCACATTATAATACATTGAAAACATTAATAGTCTGTCCTTATTGTAGGTAACGTAATGATTGACCACTGACAATCCGTGTCATCAACACAATCGTGTCCTGCAAGTCATGTACAAACTGGAATTCCTGGGTCTGCAGAGTCATGTGCATACCAAATAGGTTATTCATTAACCTCCAAATTGGCCCTGAATTTGACCAAACGGTGAATTTCACCCTTTGGAGCAATTTTGGTGCAATTCGTCAATTCACAAAGCTGTCAGTTCACCAAATACAGGTGAATTGACAGAGAAATACAATGCAATTCACCACAATTCGGCAGCACCAAAACTGTCCCCCGGAAGCCTATCAGAACACAGTATTGCACAGGAATTCCGGCGAAATGCCCTGATTTTTGGTGTTTCCATTCGACAGGTTTAAACAGGGGAATCCCATAGGTTTCAATGTAAACAAGTGATTTTTTTAAAAAAAAAAAATTTTAAGGATGTTTATTCTTTTTATTTTTTGAAACAAAACTCTTTATTTTTTTATGTTTTAAAAGACACTTTTGTATTTTTTAGACATCGTTTTATTTTGTTTTTGTTTAAAAGACTAACAGACCTTTTTATTATTTTTTTAAACACCTTCTTTGATCATTTAGGCAATTTCTTATCGGTTTAAACTCCTTTTTTTTATACAGTTCGGTGGAATTCGGCAATGCAAATTCGGTACAATGCAGCAATTTTCGCTTACGCCTGATAACTGCTTCCACGACTGCAATTTCGACAAAATATTGTGAACGCTCGCTGAATAGTGAAGTCACCATATTTTCGGCAAATTGGAATCGCAGGAGTGAGCCGAAATGCAGCAAAATACAATGCACTGAAATTGTATGCAATTTCGTTTCTTTGTGAATAGACCCTTAAATGACCAATGCATTTCTTTGCTGATTAAGGCTGCCACAAAGCAAATTGTTATGTCACTTCTATTATTGCATGATGCTCTTCTTACAGGTTAATCTTTGATCGTAATATTTACATACACATTATTGTGCTTCTATTTTTCAACTTTACCAGGATGGTTAATGTTATGTTCCCCAATCGACCATGAACATCAAAGCCTTTATATTTTGACCATTCTGGCTTTGGATGATGGATCTCCGGTACTCTCAGCGACCCAGACTTTGACGGTCACAGTCATAGATGTGAATGATGAGTCCCCAGCTTTCCTGAAACCCTTATATGAAACAACAGTGCCTGAAAACAGGGAGCCTGGATTCTATGTGATGAAAGTAGAAGCACTGGACTCTGATTCAGGTGATATAAACTGCTCTCTACAAACAACAGTTAGGTGTTCCAGCTGCTACATGTATAATCTAAAATTAGATTTGGCATTTTCCAATCCGCACATCATTTTTTACAGGTTTGAGAAATTGCTGTCTTTCATTTTGGCTTATAAAACCAATTAGAGACCAGGTGAAACTTGAAAATTTGTTAATTATCATTAAATGTAACTCTTCTAGATAATTATCTAGATATTTTGAATAATATTAAATGTGATTGTGATTCAGGTGGCAAAGTTTGTGTTGTGTACAAATAAATGTAGAGATGAAAGACAAATAATGCTAAATATGGTTTTTATTCCGTTAATTGTTTTTTTTTGCCAGATAAGTTGCAGTCATTTGTTTTGGCTCTCGATTACATTAAGGATTATTATTCACTAAGTGGGTGAATTTCCCCGTACGGTGCAATTTCGGGGCCATTTGGCTATTCAAAAGCTGGCAATACGCCAAATATTGAAAAATTGCCAACGAAATATTGTGCCAGTTCAACAGCAGTGAACTCCTCATAGAGAAGTAATGGTTAATCTATTCAGAGAACACCGAACAGCAGAGAAATGTCAGTGAAATGCCCTGATCTTCAGCGGTTTCATTCAACAGGTTTAATCAGGCTAATCCCATAAATTTCAATGTAAAAAATATTCCCGTTTTTATTAAATATCTATTAAACCATTTATTCTTTTAATTTGCAGCAAAAAGTCTCTTTATTTATTTATTCATTCATTCGGATTTTGTTAGAGATTTTTGGCAAAAAAAATTTGGCTTTTATTTTAAATAGCTTCTTTTTTTTCTATAGCAGACCTTTTTTATTATTATTCATAAGACCTTATATATTAATTCCAGGCATTTTCATGCAGTATTTTTTTGCAAGCAGCTTTTAAAAGTGGCAGTGTTTTCTTGTTTTGCTTTTTTACCCCGTTTGTCGGCTTTTTCTGGCGGCTGGTCGGGTTTTTTTCCGACGGTTTATCTATTTTATGTGGCGGTTTTGCAGTTGCGTTCGGCGGATTTCCCTCTGAAGTCACCGCAGGGTCAGGGATTTTGATTCCCTGAAGTGCAGGGAACGAAACATTGGAATTTTGGTGCTCTTCTCAGCCCAGAATTGCATCCCAGAGTTCCTGTGCCACATTCCCCATATGCAGCAAGGAATTCTGGGTAGGATATGCAAATGACCTCTGTCTCACTTTTATGCATCCTGGATCTGTTATTACACAGTGCTTGCTGCATATGGGGAATGTGGCACAGGAACTCTGGGATGCAATTCTTTGAATTACTATGATGTGCAGATGGCTTCTGCAATAATAAACACTGTGTAAGTACCGGCACCTCACCACCAGCAGAACTAACAGGAGAAAGCATGATGCTCCTCCCTCCTCCTGCAGTGGCAGGCAGAGAATCGGAAGCGCTCGGCAGCTCATGTTGCTCCTGAACGCTTCCGATTGTCAGGAGTGTATGTAGGGACTGATAACCCCCCTCCCCCATTAAAAAACAAGGGAGGGCTGCTCCGCCTCTCTCTGCAGCCGCTGAAACTTTGAACAGCATGGGGAGGGGGTTTCAGCATGTTTACACACATCTGCCAGAGCTGCGGATTGTCAGGCAACTGGTGTGATCAGAGGAGCTGGCACTGTAAGGCGGTAGTGAGTTTCATTGCTGTGGAGCTCATACACACTGCGCACTACTGTGAGTGTCATTGCTGTGGAGCTCATACACACTGCGCACTACTGTGAGTGTCATTGCTGTGGAGCTCATACACACTGCGCATTACTGTGAGTGTCATTGCTTTGGAGCTCATAAACACTGCGCATTACTGTGAGTTTTATTGCGGTGGAGCTCATACATACTCAGCAAAACTGAGTTTCATTGCTGTGGTGCTCACAAATGCTAGGATCATCCACTCAGTGCCATCGTTGCAAAAAAAAAACCAAAAAACAGCTAACAGCCCTGCAATACAGATTTTTCTTGCAACAGAGGCACTTAGTGGATAACCCCCATAGGGTTACAACAATAGTTGTAGTTCATTTAAAGGAACACAGTATTAAAAAAAATATGGTTCCCTTTTATAGTGTCTTCCTTTAAGTGAGCTACAACTATTGTTCATGAGGACATGAAAATAGTCATAATAATCAGTTTTTCCCCGGGCGTGAGAGTACCCCCACCTATTTTTCCAGAAAAAAAGCACTGTATATATATATACTGTATATATATATATATTGAGTTGAGATGATGGAAAAAAAATACAATTCCCCACACAGAATTCTCTAGTCCCAGCACAATGAGATTGCATCTTTGATGTAAACAAGTTGGCATGGCTTATTGTGCACAGATATCTTGACCAGCATCTCTTAGAAGGAGATGGAGAAGACTACTTTGTCTGCATAATTAAAAGCCAAAAAATGTTGATAGGTAAAAAAAAACTGCAATCTATTGGGGGCACATCATAAAGAGCATGCTCAGTCATTGGCTGAGATTCTCTGTTTTTATTTGGGCATGATGGATGTCAGTCCCGGTGCGTGGCCAAAGTCACAGTGTACCACATTGCATTAAATTTTTAGTGAATCACTAATAAGCATTACTCCCAGGAGGAAAGCCAACTGTGGTTACCATACTTATGCACTATAGCTTGGCATTCGTTCCAAGTCACCTATGTGTTCGATCTCACAACAACATATCAACACACTCCATACAACTCAATTTTCTCCCAGTGTTAGAGATCAATGCAGGTACTCACTGAGTGAGCATTTGCCATGTGATGGGCCGGCCGCATGGTTGAAGATCAACACTTTGGAGTTGGCAGTCTTGCCAGTTTTTAGTGGACCTGTGTGTTTTTCTGCAATTTTCAATTGTTTTGTGTGTTTGCAAACATAGTTTAGATCAGAGCCTGCCAACCCAAGACACGCGTGTCACAAGTGGCACATGGAGGCTTTCCAAGTGGCATGCACCACTTTTTGTAATTTTAATAAAATTCATTAAACAAACTGGCTAAACAGTTCAGGCATCTAGCGAGACAATGATTCAATCTGTTTCTGTTGTATTTTTAATATGCTAGTTCTTATATGATTGTTAGTATTCTGTTACAACAGTTTAAGTTTAACAACATTTTTCACTTCAATGCTATTTCATTTGAAGTATACAGAGATACATACCAGCGACGTGCGGTGAGGTCAGTGACTGGTGAGGCACTGGCTAGTATCAGAGCCAGATATACACAGGGTTACGCAGTCGCAATTTACGCATTTGATTATCGTTATATAGGAGAATAGAGTTTCACGATTTACAGGGGTGTGGGAATTGTATCGCCCGACGCCGGGGACATGAAGATCCGGGCGCCGGGCGAGTAGTTTTTTTGGAGATGCAGTCTGGCAGGCTTCTCTAATTACAGGGGCGCCCCCGATACCGGAAGCCGGCATTGGGCCGGCTTGCCGGCATCCGAGGGGCTTGGGTGGCTGTTTGAATGCTCTATCGGCATTCAGACAGTCGCCCCTGGAGCTCTCAGCCGCATACTTACCTTCCAAGCGGCGCCTACAAAGTCTCTGCACTTCCGCACGTTGAAGGGCCCAGCCCTGGGAGTCCTTCAAAGAGCGCAGGCGCGAAGACTTTGTCGGCGCCACTTGGGAAGGTAAGTATGCAGCTGAGAGCTCCAGGGGCGACTGTCTGAATGCTGATAGAGCATTCGAACAGCCGCCCCATGTCTGGTCTGGGGTCTGAGCTGGGGGCAATATCCATGAGAGCTTGGGGGCAAATATCCATGAGAGCGTGGGGCAGTATACCATGAGCTGGGGCATAACCATGAGCTGGGGAAAATATCCATGAGCTGGGGCAATATCCATGAGCTGGGGCAATATCCATGAGCTGGGGCATTATCCATGAGCTGGGGGCATTATTCATGAGCTGGGGCATTATCCATGAGCTGGGGCAATATCCATGAGCTGGGGCATATTTCCATGTGCTGGGGCATATATCAATGTGCTGGGGCATATATCCATGAGCTGGGGCATAATCATGAGCTGGGGCAGTATCCATGAGCTGGGGCAGTATCCATGAGCTGGGGCATATTTCCATGTGCTGGGGCATATATCCATGAGCTGGGGCATATTTCCATGTGCTGGGGCTTATATATCCATGTGCTGGGGCATATCCATGTGCTGGGGCATATCCATGAGCTGGGGCATATATCCATGTGCTGGGGCATATATCCATGTGCTGGGGCATATCCATGTGCTGGGGCATATATCCATGAGCTGGGGCATATTTCCATGTGCTGGGCATATATCCATGAGCTGGGGCATATTTCCATGTGCTGGGCCATATATCCATGAGCTGGGGCATATTTCCATGTGCTGGGGCATATCCATGAGCTGGGGCATATATCCATGTGCAGGGGCAATATCCATGTGCTGGGGCAATATCCATGAGCTGGGGGCAGCATCCATGAGCTGGGGGCAGCATCCATGAGCAGGGGCAATATCTATGTGCTGGGGCAATATCCATATATCTCGGGGAGGGATATATACATGTGAGCTGGGGCATTTTTATGAGGTCTGTTCTTATTGGAAAGTGGTCACATGACATAAAATAAAAGTATCAGTATTCGGTATCAGTGAGTACTTGAAAAAAGTATCGGTACTCGTACTCGGTCTTAAAAAAAGTGCTATCGGTGCATCCCTAATATATACATACACACAACAAAATAGTGTTTAAATAAAGGTCTTTATTCACCACCCCTGACTGCACGTCCTTGATACATACAGGGTTATTCAAAGGATCCGAATTGTGGCCGAAAGTTAACCGAACGCTGAAATTCAGCGTACGTTTACCTTTCCTGGCCAATCGGCTATGTAGAGAGCAGGCAGTTCGCCAAAGGTAGGTGAATTGCCTGCACATACGGTGCCTGTTTGAGGGTAGTGAAATCCCCATAGAGAAGCAATGCTTTGTCTATTCAGAGAGCACAAAACAGCTGAGAAAGGTTGCCAAAAATGCCCTGCCATTTCATGCATGGTTTCATGCGACAGGTTTATTCAGGAGAATCCCATAGGCTTCAATGTTAAAAATATTCCCGTTTTAATTCAATATCTAATAAACCATTTATTATTTTCTTCTGCAGTAAAAAGTCTCTTTATTTTTAGATTTTTTTAGGATATTTTAGCCATTTTTCGGCATTTTTTTTTCTGTTGTGTTTTTTAAATCGTATTTTCTTTTTTCTGTAGCCCTTTTTGTTATCATACATTGGATCTTATATGTAAATTTCAGACATTTTCGTTCAATAATTTCTTTGCAAACAGCGTTTCACTTTTAAAACATTCAAGCGTACTGTTTTGGGGTTTTTTCACTCCATTTGTTTGCGGTGTCGGGTTTTTCCGGCGGCTGCTCTGCTCTCTGATCGGCTCCTGCTCGGGTTTCTCCGGCGTGTTCAGCGGGCTTAATCCAGATGTTTTTGCAGGTTTTGGTGTGCGTTCGCCGGGTTTTGCGGTGAGTGTTCGTCGGGTTTACAGCGGGTTTTCCCTGCAATATGACGGCCCTGTGGTGCTTGCTGAATACACCGCAGGGTCGCCGAAATGGGATCGCCGAATTGAAGAGAACGAAAAGTCACCGAACGTGCGGTGACTTTTCGATTCTCTTTGAATAATCCTGATAATTTTTGTATCCGTTAATGCAATAATGGAGGGGAATTAGGTTAAACTGGATTGGCACATTCAGGTTTACCTTCGACAAAAGTGGCTTGTGGCACACCATGGGTTGGCCTTCCCTGGTTTAGATATATAGGTATATTTCCATACTGTATTTACCTTTCTTCACAGTAGACTAATATAAGTCCTAGGTCTGCGATGGTGAACCTTTACAATCCAAGTGTTTTGAAACTACATGTCCCATGCTGTTTATTCACACTTAAGACTGTAAGGCTGGGTTCACACCTGCGCGTTTTTTAACTCGCGTATCGCGCGAACGTAAAAAACACGCGAACGCGCATTGCAGCGCGTTCACGGCCATAGACTGCAGAGTGAACGCACTGCAAATACGCCCCAAAGAAACTCCCGTACTTCTTTGGGCATAGGACGTTTTACAGCGCGTTCCTGCGAGCTGTAAAACGCCCAGGTGTGAAAGGGTCCCATAGGAAATCATGGGATTTCCGTGTCTCTGTGTTTTACAGCGTGCAGAAACCCGCTGTAAAACGCTGAGGTGTGAACCCAGCCTTAGAGCATCATGGGAAATGTAGTTCAGAAACATCTGGGGTGCCAAGGTTCGCCATCACTGTACTAGGTTTTCATCACAACTCCATTTTTGGTGGTGCATAAGTCAGTGTCTGTGAGTGAGAGTTCCTAATGGCAAAGAGATTGCGGCTCCCTCCCTCCCTATCATATTCCAAAATATTTTAAAGTATTCATCTAAACATTATAAAGTGTTTAATTCATGCATTATTAGCTATTACCAAGCACATTTTATCCCAAGTCCTTGCACCTCCGAACGTATATGTAATGTCAGTTTGGTCCACAAGAGATCAGTGTTGCCTCATGTCGAGCATATTTCTAAACTAAACGAAAATTCATTCTAGCCTTGGACTTCAACCTAAGGACATATGTAATGAAACACCTTTAAATTGTCATTCTGTGCTGAAGCCATTCATTGCTTATAATTTCTGCTAACATTAAAATAGCTTAATATAATTTTATAGCTATTTTATGACATCCAGCAATACACATAATGCCTTTGTTTTTCTTATATATGCATATTTGTTTTATATAGATGCATGTATTCCCTTGCCATGCTTCTTAAAGGCAGTACCAGCCTCTGCAGTGCTGTTTGCATAAACCCCATAGACATGCAATCGTACCCAGCCTAAACATTATTGAGAGGTCTCTCTCGTGCCCATGCCCTGACAACTCTTTCTTTCCCACTGACTGATCAATTTATAATCTGTGGAGTTAGTAGAAACAGGACAAGTCTACTAATGTAGATGCAAGGGTTACTACAGATATGAAGAGACATGCACGCATGTCCAGCAAGGCTTTATAGGATGTGAAGTACTGTCTCCCAACAGAGAGCTGTATTCCATAGTTGTTGCTACTGTAGCATGTCGTTATGTACTCATTAGCACTGGATTAGCAAATTTAACATCTAGCCTCGATATTCCATAGTAGAAACTATAGTAGCAAGCATGGGATAGGCATAAGGCTATCCTAAACAAAAGATAAATCCAGGTAAAGTATCCATTTGGGCAGACTAGATGGGCCCAAAGGTTCTTATCTGCCGACACAAATGGGCCTCCAATGCTTTTTGCCAAGCTTTGCAAGATTAATATGTCCAGTGACACAAACGAATTTATATAAATATCAACTGACAAAACATTACCTCCTCATTTGATAGGGACAGGTGGAGAATTTCTAGCTGTATTATTTAAGTACAGTGGTACCTCGGTTCACGAACGCCCCTGTTCACGAACAATTTGGATCACGACCAGGAAGTTCGTCAATATTTTACCTCCGTTCATGAATTCCGCCTCGGGTTACGAACACGACCCGGGCCATCTTCTCCACTCTGACACATGGTCGTGGCTTCCTGTACTCGAGATCGCGGTCGCAGACAGGGCTACTGTGAAGCTTTTTTTGTGTGCTTTGTAGCACTGTACTGTTCAGTATTACTGTATTAAATCCAGCATGGCTCCCAAGAAAGTGCAGAACAAGCGTTTTGGGAAAAAGAAAGCGCAGAGAGGTGACAAGAATGTGCAGAGCGTTAATGAAAGTGACAAGGATGTGCAGAGTGTTATTGAAGGTGACAAGGATGTGCAGAGTGTTATTGAAGGTGACGAGGATGAGCAGAGCATTATTGAAGGTGACAAGGATGTGCAGAGCGTTATTGAAGGTGACGAGGATGTGCAGAGCATTATTGAAGGTGACGAGGATTTGCAGAGTGTTATTGAAGGTGACGAGGATGTGCAGAGCGTTATTGAAGGTGACAAGGATGTGCAGAGCATTACTGAAATTGTTTCATATTTTTGTGGTTACATTTTTTTCCCCATATGGTTCAGAACGGATTAACCTGATTTACATTAAACCCTATGGGAAAATGTGATTCGGTTCACGACCAATTTGGTTTGCGACCAGAGTCGTGGAACCAATTAAGTTCGTGAACCGAGGTACCACTGTACTGTTTTTATTATATTGCATGGAAACAAGGAAGAAAATGCAAAATATAGAGTATATAAAAGTGTATCTGCTGCTTATAGTGTCCATTTTAGCTTACATTTTATTTATACCAACATTTATATATTAAATTAGACCATTAGTCTCTCAATTATAATTATTGGTTCCAGATCTCACTGTGCGCAAAGTATTGTTTACAAAAGTTAAGGCACTTTGCAGCTGAGCTGTAACAGATAAAAAAAGCACATATAAAATTATTGAGATGATATTTATTGCTGGCATGATTCAATTTGACGATCTCCTCATCCTTCTATA
This sequence comes from Leptobrachium leishanense, assembly GCA_009667805.1. NCBI lineage: Eukaryota > Metazoa > Chordata > Amphibia > Anura > Megophryidae > Leptobrachium > Leptobrachium leishanense. The sequence continues at coordinate 396,816,822 of CM019063.1, forward strand.
TTTGTTCGAGGTGTGCTTCAACTATAGGTACTATGTCCCAGATATTTTGGTCTTCCACACATCTCAACAATGAGATCATGTGGCAGACAGTGCCAGCCAAAGGACACAGCCGAACTATTTGACCGTGACGTTCTTCCAGGAGCATTACAAGAAGAATATAACAAATGTGCTTGATAATTATTGGGAGGGGGTGCTAACAGAAAGTAGAGGTACATTGATGCAGGGATATATTTTTTAATTGCGTTAAAATAATTACGTTTTTTAGATTCCGATTTCACAGTTTTTTTCTGTCATTTTGCATTTATGGTAAAAATATCAAGTTGCTTTGAAAACAAGGAAATATTTCTAAATGTTTACAATAGAATGTTTGCCTTTGTTTTTCTAAGCCACCGCATATTTGATATCACGTCGGAACTGCCTACAGCCATTGTACTAAATGTAAATCACATGGTAATAGTGAGGTTATTAAATGTAATAAATGTCATACCATTTAAAACTGTGGTTATTGTGCGATAACTAAATCGTTCTGCTGTTTTACACTTAACATATACCATATGACAATATGTGCAGCTGTTTGATAGATTTTTAGTTACCATCTAGTTTACTATCCCTGGAACAAAGGACAAAGGTTTAGTAAGTTTCCTCTCTATCCAGATGAATTTTGGTGAGTCAGTAAGTAAATCGACTCATTTGCTGTGCCTAGGAATCATAACCACTTAACTCTCTCTTGCCCCACACCCTTAACTGCTGAGACAGCTCATCCGAGTCTTACCTCGGCTTTGAAGGCTGTCATTCAGTGGCCAATTTTTAATTTTTCCCAGCATATGTACAATTGTAGACCCTCACCCATCCATGTTAGCATGCAATAGCTCTGAGCTAGTCTTGAGGAGGTGTCGGTGAGTTGAGAAGCATTACATTGGACAAGTAAGAGAAGAAAAAAAAGTTTTAAAAAAACAGAGCAGAGGACTTATTAACTGCAATTCTGATGTTTTTTTAAAACAAAAACAAAACAAAAAACCTTCAGTTTCCCTTTATAAATCAAGCAACATGTGTTACCAAACGTAACTGCATTTAATGTTGTATAATGTGTTATTTTAACATCCAAATAACAGATATTTTAATAAAGGAAATGGAACTCCAATGGCAAATATTCCTTAACACGTTACTAAGTTGAGTTTTATAAATGGTCATATCAATGTCCAGCAACTTCATAGTTACTAGATTACTGGCAGACACAGCCACAGGAAAAAATCAGTTGAATGTCTAGAGACAAATGTGCAAGAAAAGCTTGTACTATACCAAGTATATGTGTGTTTAATGGAATGACTGGGGAATGCCAAATTCATGCTTGACACACCATTGAACATTTGGGCAGGATCTGATATCTGGGTGATGTACAATGAATGTTACAGTGACCAGAACTTCATAACAAGAGACCAGATGGCACAGATAATTTACAGCACGATGCTCAATATTTGTGAGTGTTTTGTTTATTTCTCCAGAGCTAAACTGTTTATTAGTTCATGTTTTTTTTTTTTTTCTTTTTTTATTTATATATTTGTACTATAACATTTAGTTGCATATTCTTTCATTATCAGGAATAAATTCCATGCTGACATATCAGATTGCTCCAGGCCCAGCACACGGGTTTTTCAGGATAAATCCACATACTGGTGAATTGGTGACAGCCGCAACATTTGACAGGGAGGAACATGAACACTTCTTACTTAAAGGTAACAAAACTTGAAAATGTACTTTTTTCGCTTTGTTTTTTTTTTTCTCCCCTTCTACTTTTTCTTTGTATTTTCTTCCCCTTTTTTTCTTCAGTAGGATGTACAGACAGATATATGCGCGACTTAATATAATAGGTTATGGCTTCTAATTCGGTATCTATAGTCTCATTGAACGTTAAAGGGCTAGATACACTTCATAAGCGCCGTTTACTTTTTAGAGATCGTAGACGCAGACATGTGGATGTGGCTTTTTTGCAGGAAACGAGACTCCCAAGAGTGGATTCCTCCCGACTATGGGACTCTCGTTTCCCGTTTATATATTCCTTTTGTGCACAGAGTAAACATAATGGAGTATCGATTCTGATCCATAAAGATTGCCCTTTTGTTTTGTCCTCTTATGCTTCCGACCATGCTGGCCATTATATTATCGTACAGGGCTTGTTAGGTTCTCGACCAATTAGGTTTGTTAACGTTTACGCACCCACCATACCCGACAGTCGGTTTTGGGAAAGTTTTCAAGGAGCTATCGACAGGGTTACAGGTGGGGTAATTATTCTGTGTGGAGATTTCAATGCAGTCCCTTGTCCCGCAGTAGATAGATCACGCCCAGGTATAATGCAAGATCAGATGGTTGGTTCTAGACCGGATGTATTATTTGCCCGGTTTCTCAATCAATGTACCTCGGATGTATGGAGGGTTTTTCATCCCTTCGCCAGGGACTACACTTTTTACTCTAATCCCCATTGTTCTTATGCAAGGATTGACAATATTCTCTTGTCTCCATCATTGATGCCATGGGTCAGATCCTTGTCGATAGGGAACATCAGTTGGTTTGACCATGCGGACGTACGTATGGACTTGACGGTACATGATTATTCTCCAACGTGGAATTGGAATTTGGGTTCTTATACTTTGCTCGATCCAGAGTTAGTGTTGGAGCTGGCTGAGGAGCTTACGGTATATTTCCAAGAAAATATTTCACAAGATCTCCCTATAGCCACTATATGGGCTGCACATAAGGCTGTCATTCGAGGGGCCATCATTCAAAAGGTCTTTTGGAGAAAGAAATGTAAGTTGCAGTCACTTATGGATCTGCAGCAGTTACTGCATATACTTGAATCTGCCCACCAGTCCTCTCCCTCTACGGAGGGTTTTAACTGACTGCAACAGACTCGACATGAATTGAATAGTTTATTGATGGATGATGTAGCAAAATCTATGATTTGGTCAAAACGTAGGTTTTATGAATCGGCCAATAAAATGGACATCTTTTGGCTAGACAGATTCAACCTCGCTCTACGAGAACAGGGATAACGACTCTTAAAGATGGAGCGGGTGGGATTATTACTTCCCCACAGGGGATTAAGAAGGCTTTTACTGATTTCTATTCCTCTTTATAGAATCACTCACTTCAACATCACTGTCCCTCCGTTTCGCACACTGCTGCAGTGGAAGATTTTCTCTCGGGGGCACATCTTCTGTCTTTTACAAACGCACAGGTGGCTGAACTGGAGAAGGTGATAACGTTGGACGAGGTTGAATCGGTGGTTGCAGCCCTAAGGCTAGGGACAGATGAGCGCATTTTCTGCGGCCACCGTCAAAATGTACGTCGATGCGTGCGCACGCATTTTTTCACGGAATACGCTTAAGTGGTCAGACGATGCGCAATTCTGGACGTATTTCATGACGGTGGGGTAAAAAGAAGTCTAGGGAAATCCGGCTGTTTGAACGTTATGTTGGCCGCACACTAGCAGCGTCTGACATCTCCTAATCACGCACACACGCTGCTATGCGGCCGCAGCGCACTCTGTACGTCAGTACCAGCGGTTTAACGTTCTCGAAAAAATGCGTTCATTTTCCACTTGCGTTGCGCGGCCGGACTTTTGTGCGACCGTACGTCGTATATTGGCCGTCATTGCCCGTCATTTGCTGCTAGTGCGGCCGTAATTATGTGCGCCAGAACGCGCGTTCGCACTGCCTCAGTCTGACCCTAGCCTAAAACGTAACAAAGCACCTGGCCCAGATGGGTTCCCTGTCCGCTATTACAAGGTTTTTCTCCCTATTTTGGGACCACAACTGGTGGCCCTTTTTAATTCAGTAAGGGAGGGGGCACATTTCCCTGACGATTCACTGCTGGCTTCGGTAATGCCAAAACACGGGAAGGATTTACCCAGTCCAGCGGGTTACAGACCTATTTCATTATTGAATTCAGATCTTCGCTAAATTGCTGGCTACTCGTCTCACTCCTATGTTGCCTAGTCTTATCCACCCCGACCAGGTGGGTTTTGTGAAAGGTAGACAGGCTTATGAAATTACGTGAAGGGCTGTGAATGCCCTGTGGTATATGGAGAACTCAGGGAATCCCTCCTTGATCCTTTCTTTGGACGCTGAGAAGGTGTTAGATCGCATCAAGTGGCCTTTCCTGTTTTCTGTATTGTCTGTTCAGGGCTTTCCACAGTAATTTTGCACAGCAGTTGGGGCTCTGTATCATTGCCCACGAGCAGACGTCGTGTTTATACCCGGAACCCAGGCCCTAACCTTTTCCATAAATAACGGCATCCATCAGGGATGTCCTCTATCCCCGCTTCTATTTGTTTTTTAACCCTGGAACCTTTTCTATGTTATCAAAGGTGTTCGCCAGCAGTAACTGGTATCTCCCTCAGGGAAGAATCTTAAATTGTCTCTGCTTATGCAGACAACCTCCTTTTTATTATTATTCTTTATTCTTTATTTATAAAGCGCCAGCATATTCCGCAGCGCTGTACAATAAGCACAGTATAGACAGGGTTACAATACATTGAACAACATTTGACAAACAGTACAGGAGGAGATGAGGGCCCTATTCCCGTAGGAACTCACAATCTGGGAGGGTTGGGGTTGGAAACAGGAGGAGAGGACTGTAAGGTGAGAGTGATTGATGGTTGCATCAGTGAGTTGGGTGGTAGGCTTCCCTAAATAGGAATGTTTTAAGGGAGCGTTTGAAGGAAGAGAAGTTAGGGGAAAGTCTGACAGTACGAGGGAGAGCGTTCCAGAGAGTGGGGCGTGCGTGAGAAATCCTGCAGTCTATCATGGGAAGAGGTGATGCGGGGAGAAGCTAGGCGCAGGTCACTGTTTGACCTTAGGGAGCGGGCTGGGGTGTATTTGGTGATTAGTGAGGACAGGTAGTGGGGAGCTGAGTTAGTGAGGGTTTTGTAGGTAAGGATAAGGATTTTGAACTTAATTCTGCAGTGGATGGGGAGCCAGTGAAGGGACTCGCAGAGGGGAGCGGCAGAGACAGAGCGGTGGGTGAGGTGAATTAGCCTGGCGGAGGCGTTCAGGATGGATTGTAGGGGGAGAGGTGGGACAGAGGGAGGCCAGATAAGAGATTATTGCAATAGTCAAGTCGGGAGATTACCAGGGCGTGTATGAGTTGTTTTGTGGTGACAGCGGTAAGAAATGGCCGAATTCTGGAAATATTACGCAGTTGGTATCGGCAGGAGGAGGAAAGAGACTTGATGTGCGGGATGAAGGAAAGAGCAGAGTCAAGTGTAACTCCAAGACAGCGAACTTGGTTTGATGGGGAGATGGTGATACCCTCCACCGTGATAGAGACGTCAGGAGGTGGGGAGGCATTGGAGGGAGGAATAAGTAGGAGTTCAGTCTTTGACATGTTGATCTTTAGGTAGTGGGAGGCCATCCAGGAGGAGATGCCAGATAAACAGTCACTGACTTTTGAAAGGACAGGGGGAGAGAGGTAGATCTGAGGGTCATCAGCGTAGAGGTGGTAATTAAAGCCAAAGCTGTTGATGATTTTGCCCAGGGAGGAGGTGTAGATGGAATGAGCAGAGGACCAAGGACAGAGCCTTGAGGTACACCAACAGATAGAGGCAATGAGGAGGAGGAGGTACCAGCAAAGGACACACAGAAGGACCTGTTGGATAAATAGGAGTCAACCCAAGCAAGTGCAGTGTCACCGAGACCCAGAGAGTTGAGGGTCTGTAGAAGGAGGGGGTGGTCAACAGTGTCAAAAGCAGCCGAGAGGTCAAGCAGGATGAGAATAGAATAGTGGCCGTGTTTTTTAGCAGTTAGGAGGTCGTTGGTGACTTTGGTGAGGGCAGTTTCAGTTGAGTGTAGGGGACGGAAGCCAGATTGCAGGGGGTCAAGTAGGGAATTGGAGGACAGGAAGAGGGAGAGGCGGTTGAAGACTAGTTTTTCTAAGAGCTTTGATGTGAAGGGAAGCAGGGATACAGGGCGGTAGTTGGATGGAGAGTTGGGATCTAGGGATGGTTTCTTTAGTAAAGGGGTAACTAGCGCGTGTTTGAAGGCGGATGGAAAGGAGCCAGTGGAGAGAGATAGGTTGAAGATGTGTGTGAGAGCAGGGGTGAGGGAGGAGGAGAGGGAAGAATTAGATGTGAGGGAGTGGGGTCGAGCGGGCACGTGGTGAGATGTGAGGAGGACAATAAGGAATTGACTTCCTCTCAGTGGCTGGGGGAAGCGGCAGAGGGTGGCAGAGGGGACCTGTGGGAGTGAAGGTGGCAGATAACTATCTTGTGTTGGGATGTTGCTTCTGATAGTTAGAGTTTTACTGAGGAAGTAGTCTGCCAGGTCTTGAGCGCTGAAGGCAGCTGTTGGGGGAGGTGCAGGTGGGTAGAGGAGGGTGTTGAAGGTGGACCAGAGCCATTTAGGGTTGGAGGACAGTGAAGATATAAGAGATGAGAAGAAGGATTGTTTGGCCAAGTGGAGGGCAGAGGTGTATGACCGGAGAATAAACTTGAAGTGAACAAAATCAGCTTCAGAGCGGGATTTCCTCCAGGCACGCTCTGCAGTGCGGGAGCATCTTTGCAGGTAGCGAGTCTGGAGGGTGTGCCAGGGCTGAGGCTGGCGGCGTGGGGCCTTACAGAGTCGAAGAGGAGCAAGAGTGTCTCGAGCAGAGATAAGCGTAGTGTTGTAGTGATTAGTGGCAGCATCAGGGCAGGTGAAGGATGAGGTATGAGGGAGGTGGTGAAGTAGGTTGGAGAATTGATGGGGGTCCACAGCATGTAGATTTCTGCGAGTGTGTGTGCGGGGTGGGGGAGCAGGGTGTTTAGGAAGTCCAGATAGGTTGAAAGAGAGAAGGTGGCGGTCAGAGATGGGGAAAGGGCGACAGTTGAACTCAGAAATGGAGCAGAGGATGGAAAAGACAAGGTCAATAGCGTGACCATCGCGGTGGGTAGGGAGGAGGGAGGATTGTGTGAGTCCAAGGGAGGACGTGAGTGAAAGAAGTTTGGAGGCAGCAGGGGCGGAAGGATCATCAATGGGAATGTTGAAGTCCCCGAGAACTAGGCATGGAAGATTAGAAGACAGGAAGTGAGAAAGCCAAGTAGCAAAGTGGTCAAAGAACTGGGAGGTTGGTCCCGGTGGGCGGTAGATGACTGCCACCCTGAGAGCCAGAGGAGAGAACAGGCAGATGCAGTGTGTCTCGAAGGAGGAGAAGGAGAGGGATGGGGGTGGAGTGAGATGCTGGTAGGTCCCAGATGTGTCTCTGTCAGGGGTGAGTCGACTGCTTAAAGAATTCGCTAATGTTTCTGGATTTCGGGTGAATATGGATAAATCCATGATGTTATCATTTCATATGACAAAGGATGTGGAGCAGTATGGTTTTAGAGCTGTCTATATATCTGTCCATACATCTATGCCCTATTTGGGCATTCATTTACCCCTTTCTTACGCAAGATTGCATACTGTTAACTATGACAAGTTATTTGTACAACTTCAACAGGACTTGGAGGTGTGGAACAAAGAGTGTATCTCATGGTTGGGCCGAGTTCATAGTGTAAAGATGAACTTACTACCGAGGCTATTATACCTGTTCCAAGCACTTCCAATTCTTGTTTACTGGAATGATCTAGATTTTTTACAATCAAAGATAGATGCCTTTGTGTGGCGAAATGGGAGGAGGCGGGTGGCGAGAACAACATTATATAGGCCAAGATGTTTTGGAGGTTTGGGCCTCCCCAATTTGACATTGTATTATCAACCTGCGCAATTGGCACAAGTGGTGGTGTTGCACGCTCCTTCACACACTCACCGATGGGTAGACTTTGAGTCAGCCTTGATATGGTCCGAGACACCGAAGTATTGGTTTTGGCTCCCAAAGATCTATCGCCCTCCTCTGCCAGTACAATGTCCATCATTGCATAATAGTGTTACTTTTGGGATAAGATATACCTTAAGAGGAGTCTCAGAAGAGTATTGTCCCCTCTTTTACCACTATGGAGGAACATGCAATTTCAACCAGGAATGGCTCCCCAACAATTTGTAAAGCTTGCAGCCTGTGGGGTGACTAGGATCAAAGATATGTATAGGGGGCAGATTATTCTCAATTTCAATAATTTGTGTGATAAGGGAGACCTTAGGCCACATGATTTTTTTTGATTTCTCCAACTTCGGCATTATGTGATGTTACCAGAGATTAGAGAGGCCGCAACTGCCAGTTTAACTTTTTTTGAAACAATGTGTTAGAAGGTTGATAAGGGTATAAGGGATAATATCAACTCTATACGCGCATCTTTCTTCTGGGTCTTCTGTGCCATCATTAGGGTATGTGGCAGCATGGGAAAGGGAATTGGGTGTCTCTTTAGACAATGAAGATTGGCAGGAAATATGAGAGGCTCAACGTTCAGTATCTATCTGTACCACATTACAAGACCAATCAATTAAGACACTCATGAGGTGGTACACTACCCCAGTGCTTCTTCATAAAATGAATCCCTCTACTCCGGACATTTGTTGGAGGAATTGTGGGTTGAGAGGCTCCCAGTCCCATATGTGGTGGTTCTGTCCACTGGTCAAAGTATACTGGGACTCGGTGCAAGCACTGGTGGAAAGTATCTTTGGACTTGTTGTTTCACGAGATCCGTGGACTTACTTATTTTCAAAACCGGTCCCGGAATTGACACGTTTTCAAAATCGTCTACTGGCAAAGATATTTCTAGCCGCGTGGAAGGCTATCGCAGACAATTGGAGGTCTCCCCGCTTACCATCACAGAGACGTTTGTATCAAATAATGGAACATATCCAATTAATGCATGAATTATCGGCTAAAGTCCATCATACTATGCCCACGTTTTGTAAAATATGGGACGAATGGGTTACTCAGGTTTCTGATATCTGAGGTAGTTGGCCACACTTAGATGGAAGTGGGCCTAAACTTCAGGTTGTTTCAGTTACTTGATTTATTCGGCTTATGATGGCTCCAGAGGAGCTTATAGAAGCTTAATTGAGAACTGAGTCTTAGCTCTAAATGTAAGTCTTTGGTTCTGCACATCCTCCTCCTCCCCTCTTTTTTGTCTTTTTTTTTTTCCTCTGGCCTTCTTTGGCTTTTTACTGTGTTGAAAATACAAAATGAATGATCGGAATGTAAATGAGAATGTATTACTGTGCAAATGTTCCGTTGTTCTAAAATAAAGTAATAAAAAAAAAAAAGGTAACAAAGCTTAAGGAATCAGTTTTCCTCAATTTATAGCTAAGTTATCGCTTTATTATTGACATTTTACATATGGTATAGAATGATTATAGATAGCTAGTAATTTTCAGCCATTAAGTGTACTCTTTCACTTAACAATACGTGCCCTTTACATAAAGTTAATTTAGAAACGATGCCAGTTTTGGAATTACTAATGGAAAGAGTATACACATAAACTCTTCAGTTCACATTCACAGCCTTTGAATAGAAGGTGTTAATTTGCCAGCTGCGAGAGAACATTAGGTTCACTCATTATTCTTGTCTTGAGCCAGTATTTAACTTCCCTGGTGGTTTTCCTGAGTATGGCTCGGGGTTAAATTTCAATGCTGAAAGCGGTAACCCCGAACCACCCTCCGGCTAGATAAATACCTGTACCTGCGCTCCATCGCTGACCTCCGCAATCGCATTCTCCTCCGGTCGATCACGGCGTCCTGCTTTCTCGTGAGAAGGGAACCAGGAAGCAGGACGCCGCTATCGGGCGGAGGTGACAGTGGGGGCCAGCGAGGGAGCGCAGGTACAGGTAATGTATCCAGCCTGAGTGTGGCTCGGGGTTGCCGCTTTCAGCAATTAAATTAACTCCGAGCCACACTCGGGATACTGCTAGGGGCTGAATAAATTGTACCGATTCTGACATATAAAATATGTCAGAATCGGACCGCCAGGGAGGTTAAAGAAAGAAAAAAATGACTTTCGGAACCTGGTATATTTGCATTAGTATAAATGTTTTACATGTTTTGCTCTTGCAGCACAATCACCCAAAGTAAAAACCAATCAATCAGCTATCAACTAGAATGGAAAACCAAATTGTTGGGGTTGTGGCTCCACAGTTGAGTCAATACTCTGTGGGCTCTATTCCATAGATGGTGCTAACTTAACCAGAGCTTTTGTAAATTTACCAGAGCAATTATCGTCTATGGGCACTATTCCCTTGTTCCCGGTAAATTGGGGACGCTAACAGGGAAACTCTGCACCTGTGGATTTCCCCGTAGTGTCCCTATGTTAAGGCGATATTCTGGGGCCGACACCACCTCAGCACCTTGCCCCAGAGCGTGAGTATCACCTCATTTCTCGACGGGTATGAGAGGCGAGTATCGGATTCATTGGAGGGCTTTAGGAGGTGCTGCATGATTCTGCAAATGCAGAATAATGTAGCTCCAGCTTTTAGAAGGTGCCAACTTTTGGTTCTCCACATCCCGACAGTAATTAGCGCTAGGACTTTGTAATACCTTACTTATTGAAACGCTAACAGGGTTATTCAGAGAGAGGTGAAAACCAGGAGAATGACTGGAGAAGTGAAAATTCTAAGTCAAAATAGACAAACCAGAAAAATTCTCATATTTATCTCACTTTCCAAAGCGGCTATTTTGACCTAGAATTTTCACTTCTCCAGTCATTCTCATGGTTTTCACCTCTTTCTGGATAACCCTGTAAATGTCGGTGACATTTCGGTGCTCTCTGAATAACCCTATTTGTCTCTGTGTTTATGTGATTTTGTGTGTGTGTGTGTGTGTGACTGTGTGAATATGTGTGTGGCTGGTGTCTGTGTGTGGCTGTCTGTATGGGTGTATGTGGCTGTGTATGTATAAACAAATGTGTTTGTCTTTCATAAATACATAAATAGACTGTTGGGCTTTCAGATGCTTGGGCCTATGTATGTCCCACTCCGGCCCTGCTTACAGTGTAAGAATTCAACAATATATCTGGTTTGTGAGTATTTGTTAAAATTCCGTAGTCATTATAACATATTTTCTTTTTCTTCAACTTTTTAAATAGATCTCAGTTTGTGATCATTCATGTCAAATTAACAGTAGTACATAATATCCATAAAGCTGAGGTTATTCTAAATTTCATTATATTTCATTGTGCAAAATATAATAATAGAAACGTTTCACTCACACCATAGTATTTTTCAAGTAAAATAAACCTTACTGTACGGCTCTAAATCAAAACCCTAGAGTTGAAGTGTTCCAAATGTTTTGTATATTCCATTGTTATTATGATTTAAACCTTTACACAGTCTTAATAATTACCTTGAATTGTGTGATGCTACATGTTGCATATACGGAAAAGTACCCTTTAACTTCACTTATATTTACTGTCATTATTTTGACACTAGTGCTGGTGACTGATGGTGGAGCCCCCTCATTTTCCAGCACAGCAACCGTTATGTGCACAGTCCTGGACGAGAATGATAATACCCCAGAGTTTTTGCATCCTGATGTTGAGATTCATGTTCCCGAAAATCAGGAACTGGGAATCATCCACACGGCTTTGGCTCTAGACAGAGATTCTGGCAACAACGGGAGAGTCAACTTCCAAATAATTGGTAATTAATGATGCTTGCTAAACTGTCTGAACAGCTGTTTATTTCAACATTACGTTTATTTCAACTCCGGCGTTGTGATGTTAGTGATGCTGGATCCTTACACTAAGATTTTTAATGAATTTTTTTTAATTTGATATACATTGCATATTTAAACAGAAGATGCATTCAATGCAGTATTTTCAGTTGTTGTCTAAGAGAAGCCAATCGGCTGCTATCCAGATGTTTTCCCGTGCTCCTCTGCCTGACTGTAGAACCTTGGGAATTGTGGTTCATGAAAAGTTGCAAGGCCAGCCATTACCTCTTCTGTTTAATAGTCTGTCATCTTTAATTTGCTGCGTATAATGTTATATGGCTTTTATCTTCAATATTTAGCTTTAGATATTGTTCTTAATTAAATGCACTGATGTCTGAAGATAACACTTTCCAATGTCCCTGCATTGGTCATGTAGTGCATGTTTGGTGGTTTCTTCATGAAGCATCAAGTTCAGGCATAGTTTTATTGGGTGTACAGATTTCAAAGACATGTTCACATATGGCAAAGTCATTCCATTTAACGGACAGGACATTCTGTATTTAAGGTCAATGCCACCCACTGATTTAAATGAAATTCAGCTTTCATTTAAAAGCAGAAGGCAATAATGTGCCAAACGGGCTTAAGCACTTAAGCCGTACAAGAGGGAACATTTTGCGTTATTGGAATTAACATTTTTTTTGTATGTGTTACCATTCTACTTATTTCCATCTGCATCTATATCGACGGACACCTCACATTTCATGCTTCTGCTTTTTTTTTCCCTTCTGAAGGTGGGAACACGGGTGAATATTTTGCTGTGAATAACACTTCAGGGGAGCTTCAGGCCACCCGCAGTTTAGATCGAGAGGATGTCAGCAATTTTACCATCATCTTGGAATGCTATGACCTGGGCAGCCCCCGTAGAAGCTCCACAGCCAAACTGCAAATTAAAGTCTTGGATGAAAATGACAATCCACCTACTTTTTCTAAGAGTCAGTACCGCACATCTGTGAGAGAGGACTTAACCATAGGATCATCCGTTCTTAATCTTTCTGCCTCAGATGAAGATGAAGGTTTAAGTGGTGAAATAATATACTATATAATTGACAACACTCAAGGCATTTTTACTGTTAACAGCACCACCGGCAGCATTGTAACCACAAGTGCTTTAGACCGAGAACGTAAACAGCAATATGCCTTTAGGGTAGTGGCGAGTGACTGCAGTACACATGGACCAAAGAGCACCACTGCTAAAGTTCTGGTACTTATTGAAGATATAAATGACAACAGCCCTACATTTTCTGAGAACCCAGTCCATGTTCTAATTTCTCCCAAAATTCCGTTCAACCACACAATAGCCAACGTCCATGCAAGTGATTTGGACCTGGGTTTGAATGGAATAGTGATGTATAATTTGGTAGAGCCTGATAACTTGTTTCAAATGCAGAGAGAATCTGGAGATATTATTCTTCAAATGCCTCTACCATCTGATGCTTTCCGGAGTGCAGTGATCAATGTTGAAGCTTCTGATTTTGGAGTTCCAGCAAGGACAGCTGTGTGTCTTGTTGTTATTGAACTACAAGACTTTGAAAAAGAAGTATTCTTTGTACATAGTGTCTATGAAGCAACTATACTGGAGAACAGTGAAACAGGTTAGTCTATAAAGCACATGCACAAATTACAAAGATACCCTACTACAGTTGAAGAATATGGAACCATTTCCTATTATGTGTGTGCAATGCTTCATTGCTAGTCCATACGTATACTACACTGGTCTAATCCTAATGTTACGAATTAATGTTTCCTGTGGTTTCTCATGACGCAAGATCTCCAATGGATATTACATATGTTTATACGTGTCTAATCAAAAACAACAGTGTATAGCAAATTATTTAGTGCCTCAACATAGACTTATTTGATAATTATGTTCCACGATATAAAAGGTTGCACATACAGTATATATATTCACAATATTAATAATTTACATAAAAATGAGGCAGATAAACTGGGCATACTATATATAGAGAGAGAATGTATTTGGATATACTTTATGCTCCATTATTTATTTCCCAGTACAGGTTGAGTATGCCCTATCTGAAATGTTATGGAAATCTGAATTTTTGGGGATTTTGGAATAGTTTCATATTATACTGAGATATCTTGGGGATGGAATTTCAATCTAAATAAGAAATTAATTTATGTTTCATATACACGTAGCCTGATGGGAATTTTATACAATATATGCCTGATAAATCTGTTGCCGGCACATAAGGACAGGTGTGGAATTTTGCACTCTTGCTGTCATATCAATGTTCAGATGGATTTTGGAACATTTTGGATTTCAGAATTCCGAATACAACTTGTATTTGTGTTGTCCATATAGTCTGAAATAATTGTATATCTTAAATGTTTTACATCTAGCTTTAACTCCTCCAGAATTCAATTGTATTATTATTTGCCATGGTCATTAGTATTAGTAATGTTCCCCTGCAATGTAGCATAGTGTATGCCAGTGCTTCCCAAACATGTCCTCAGGACCCTCCACCTCGCCAGGTTTGACAGATATCTGAAGCACAGCACAGGTGATATAATTTGCTGCTCAGTGATTGCAGGATTCAGTCTGTATTTCCCCAAGGTGATCTGCAAAATCTGGCCTGGTTGAGGGTCCCGAGGACAGGTTTGGGAAACACTGGTGTATGCTGACACATTTCAACATCACTTCTAACTGTGGCATATAGTATGTTTCAAATCTCATTGTTCTTCCCAACAGATACTAAAGTTCTAACTGTAGAGGCACAACATCATAATCCAAAAGAAGAAGCTATGCATTACTCAATTTTTAGTGGAAATGAAGAAGGGATATTTGGATTGAATTCTGTAACAGGTATTTTTTTTAATAATATTTTTATCTACAAGAAATCCTGCATTACATTATGCAAATGACTGACTTTCAATGTTTCAATGTCCTGAATATGATTGTGTATGTTAGGCTGGCAAACCTAGTTATCTTACAAAACTCTTCTTAAAATCACACCTCAGCTGTTGAACAGTTCCTTAAATGTGAACTCTGAATGCGAAAAATAGTTCTATACGATTTGTGTACGTTATGTATACACAATACTGTATTATGTGGACAACATTGCTGGGTAACAAGTATTTGTTGGTACGGTAAGAAGATGAAAGTGGAATACTCTGTATTCAGACACTTTCACTTTCAAATGCAAATCACATAATTCACAGAGTCAAAATGGGAATTATGTGGTCACCTATGCTGCCTCACTGTAATATTATGCTGTTTATAAATATTATTAATGGGAATCACAGTGTAACCATTGCTCTTGCTCAGTTTGTCTGTCCATTCACATCTTCTGGAATGACATACTTGGATTACTGGTATCACCATCCCCAATATTCCTTTTGGCATATTGGTAATGGGAAAGGACGAGTAGGACAGCACTCTAAACTGATTTGCCTCAACATTAAAACCACTGACAGGTGAAGTGAATAACACTAATTACAAAATTTTCCTATTCCATAACGGAAAGTTTGAATTTTATTAATGACACGGAGGCGAGTATTTGCAGTCTCTTTCTTACTTTATTAAACAGTAGCAAGAAGTAGACAGAAAAGTATATATCCATATATATAAACTTTGATAAGAAAAAACGATAGTACCAACATGGTACATCCTGAAACACCCCATTCCATAACGCAGTATGGACTGTCCTGAGTTAACATAAGATTCCCCCTGACGTCCATTAAACCTCTTTCTTGAAAACTACGAAGAAGCAGAAAACGACACTTGAAATCTTTTCCTTGCGGAGTCGAAGACGAGTGATCCAGGAGGAAAGGAATCGAAAGAATCCAGATTCAAACAGGTGGGCCAGTGGCTGTAATAAAAGCACAAAACACGAAGGATGTGTTAGAATAACAACAGTAACTGCGTGCAACACTCAAGACACGCGGTACTAGCGCTGAAAAGAATTCAGAACCCATAGGAACAATAAATAGTTTTATTGAATAAACACACAGTGTACAGATAAGTAATCACAGTAACTGAATAAAGATGACACAGAGTCCATGTTTTTATTTATTAATATACGCCAATAATATAACAGAACAATATATAGAAGGGAGGGTTTTTTGAAAAATGGGAGGGAAATACTCGCCTCCGTGTCATTAATAAAATTCAAACTTTCCGTTATGGAATAGGAAAATTTTGGAATTTTAAGGCATGACACGGAGGCTCCTATTTGCAAGTTCAAAGCTAGAGGAAATCTAAACATCAAAAACATCGGACGACCAATGTGATACGGGTTTAAAGTAAAACTCCCTGAAAGTGGACTCTTGCGACCAGTCCGCGGAGCGTAACAGGTCTTCCAATCGACAACCAGAGGAAACTGCTTTGGAAGCAATGGTGCTTCTAACTGAATGCGCCCCGAATTGGGAGGTGTCAATCCCTGCTAAATCCAACAGCCAACGAATCCACCGAGCCAGAGTGGGTGAGGTAACTGGGAGGAAGGGGGGCTTGAAAGATATAAACAAAGGAGCCACTTCCTCCATACGTCTAAAGGGTAGAGTACGTTCCTCGTATTCCTGCAAACATCTAACCGGACATAACCACGGTTGTGAGAAAAAAGACGGAAAAAATGCCTGCGAGATGGACGTCTTGGTACGACGGGAGATATTAAATCTTACGCCTTCTGGCAAAAAAGAACGAACTCCAAAGTCTAACGCTCTCACATCTCCCACTCTTTTACACGAAACCAAGCAAAGTAACATTAGTAACTTAGCCGAGAGTTGGCGTAACGATAAGCCATGATTATCTGGCCAAGCGAGGAGGAAACGCAACACCACAGTAACATCCCATGTTACCACATATCGGGGACGAGGAGGATGAGCAAAACGGGCCCCTCGAAGGAGCCGACAGATTAAGGGATGTCGTCCAAGAGGAACGCCCCTGAAACCGACATGTCCAGCCGACATAGCTGACCTCAACACATTAAGGGAACGGTAAGCCGTGCCCGAGTCAAAAACCGAAGACAAGAAATTTAGGACATGCGTCAGAGGTGCTGAAAAGGGATCCTGAGCCCGTTCAATACACCAGCTAGACCATCTTGTCCAACAGGAGGCGTATACTCCTCTAGTTGCCGGAGCCCAGGATTGATGGAGCAACGAGGTAGCAGAGCTCGATAAGCCGCTCGCTGATCCATCGATCCCGAAAGCACCCAGGCCATGAGCTGTAGTTGACCTGACAAGATCAACGGATGGGGTCTGTGATCCGGATCCAGTAATACGTCCTCGAAGGATGGGATCAAGCGGGGATCATCTATCACGAGGTCCAGGATGGATGAGAACCATGCTTGAGACTGCCAGAACGGAGTCACCAGAACCAAGGTGATGTGTCGCGTCCGTATTACATTCAGAACTTTCTGAATCAATGCAAATGGAGGAAACGCATATGGGCGTCCCGGTCCCCAATCTTGAAGGAACGCATCCGTCGCCGCCGCATCTGGATCTTGACGCCAGCTGAAGAACGTCGGCAGCTTTGCATTCAGCCGGGAGGCAAACAAATCCGTGTGGAAGGGACCCCACAGCTGAGAGAGCGTTGAGAAGAGTGGAGCGACCAATCTCCTGCGTCGTGCCAATGCCGTGAGTTCCAGTCCGCGACCACATTCGAGAGCCCTGGAATGAACTGCGCTGTCACATGGAGGTGATGTTGGAAACAGAAATCCCAGAGTTGGTGTGCCATGAACGTCAACTGAACTGAGCGAGGTCCCCCTAGGCTGTTGATGTATCGCACAGCCGGGAAGTTGTCCAACCGAAGGAGGATGGATTGATGATCGGTTCCTTTCACAAAGCACCGGAGAGCAAAGAATGCTGCTAGCAATTCCAGGACGTTGATATGCAGTAATGTCTCTTCCTGAGACCAACGTCCTCCCGTCTCCAGTTGACCGCATTGAGCTCCCCAACCTAGACGACTGGCGTCCGATTCGATCGTGAGGGAATGAGTTGGAAAATGAAGAGGACTCCCGTTCCAAAGATGTAAATCCGTAATCCACCATTGGAGATCGGTGGTTGCATCTTCCGTGATCTCCACTATCCTGTTGTATGAAGAGCCGGACCGGAGAAAACGGGCCTTCAATCTCTGGAGGGCTCTGAAAAACAGGGGGGCTGGAAATATTGCATGTCGTGTGGCTGACATAAGTCCTATGACTCGTGCAATCTGTCTCAGGGAAGTGGAGCGATGGCAAAGTAGTGTTCGGACTTCCTTCCGGAGGGAAAGGACCTTCGAGTTCGGGAGGCTCAGAGTCTGGAGTACAGAGTCGAGAATGAAGCCTAAAAACTCCAGTTTTTGTGATGGAAGCAGGATAGATTTTTCCATGTTGATCAGGAATCCGAGATCCTGTAACAGTTGAATGGTCCATCGTAGATGTAGTTGTATGGTGGAGTGTGACTGCGACATGATGAGGATGTCGTCTAGGTAGATCACTAAGCGCACTCCTTTTGATCGTAACTGAGCTATCACTGGTTTCATGATTTTTGTGAAACACCATGGGGCTGATGATAGACCGAATGGGAGACATGTGAACCTCCACATTCTGCCATTCCAGGGGAATGCGAGGAAGTCCCTGAAGTCTTCTCGAATCGGAATTGTCAAATAGGCATCTTTGAGATCCAATTTGACAAGCCAATCCCCTGCAATCAACAACTCTTTCATTGTATGAATTCCTTCCATTTTGAAATGGCGGTATACCACCCAACCATTCAACTCTTTCAGGTTGATGACTGGGCGGTATCCGCCCCCTTTCTTCGCAACTACGAAGAGGTTGCTTACAAAGCGCGGTATGGGAGTAGATGTTTCTATTGCCCCTTTCTGTAGGAGGTTTTGTACCTCCGTGTATACTAATTCGTGAAGTGTCGAAGACAGTGATAGCGGGTGTGGTGGCGACGATTGGTATGGAGTGTCGGTGAAATCCACAGTGAACCCCTGTATCGTGTTGAGGACCCATGTGTCACGTGTGAGTGCGTTCCAGTTGTGTAGAAAATGACGCAGGCGCCCGCGATTGGGATCGTGGGATGTGGTATAGGAATTACCTGTTGGACGACGGAAATATCCTCTGCCTCTCGTCCCTCTAAACCCGCGACCCTGCCAGGGTCGGGCACGTGATGGGAAAAAGGATCCAGTGAATCCTGATGCTCTGGATTTTGGAGCAGATAGTGAGGGCAAGTTCCCCGTACGGGAAGTGGCGTAAGGATTGTTTCCTCGGCCGGCAGGTCGCCCTCTGTATCTGCCGGCCCTGCCAAAAACTCTAGTGGGATTGAAGACCTTCTTCATTGTGGCCTCATTCTTTTCCATGTTATTAAAGGTGTTCGCATACGTTCCCATCTCTTTGATGAAACGGTCCCCAAATAGAAAACCCTGCGCCTCACTACCTAGGTCTTTTGGGGCTAGAGTAGTGAATTGCGGGTCCATTTTTATCAGGATTGCTTTACGGCGTTCTGCCGCTACTGCCGCATTAGCGTTCCCGAACAAGCACATAGTGCGTTGTAACCATCCCCCGACATCCTCCTGTTCCAGGGGATTACCAGAGAGCTTAGCATCTTCCACCATTTCGAAAAGGCGTGTTAAGGGACCTGACATATCAAGGACTTTGTCCTGTATCATGCGCAGAGCATTGTCGATGCCCTTTTTTATTGTCCACCCTTTTCCTCCCAGGAATTTTTCAAAATATTCGTCTACCACCGGGGTAAGGCAGACTTTGCCCGCGGTGGTAGGTCGGGGACACTCAGCCCTCATAGTTGCTCTGGAGGGACGGTCTAGGGGAGCCCTAAAATTTTGATCAATCCACTTAGCCACATGGGGCAGTGGATACCACTCTGTTGAGCGTGGGTGGGAAATTGTTTGTGGGTGAAATAGGGGGTTACCCTGCGGGTCATAAATGATTTCTCGTGGGGTGGCCCCCGGGAAAATAGGTGGTAAAACATCCTCCTCCAACTGCGCATCATAAGCGGGCGCATGTATTTCAAAAGGCTCCTCATAATCATAAGCCTTATCCCCTTCATCCTCATCTGAAAGCGGATAAGCCGGTAACAGAGAGGTGCACGTTTTTTGCTGTTTAGGCAAACATACCGCTTTACACGCCCCGCGGTCAAGGGCTCTTTTTTGTGCAGGGATGTTATGGGGTTCAGGCAGTTGAACGGGGATGCCAGCCCCTCTGGCGCTCAGATTGTCAGGCGCGGTCTCACTGTGAGCATGAAAGCTCTGGGGTCTGTTTAGAGCCTGAGAGCTCATGGGTCAATTAAAATTCAATTGAGGAGGATGTGAAGCTAGATTAAAGCTAGGGCCATGGGCACACATTGAGTGAGCAGGGGTAAGTGTTCCAGAGGAAACAGTAGGGCAGGGGTTAACAGGTATGGGAGGCATAAAATAATGGGGAGTATATGAAGTGGATGGTACATTACGGTCAGCCCAGGCGCGGGAGAAGGACTCCGACATACAGGTGACCGCCGACTGCATTCGGGTGATGGAAGCCTCCAGAGCCTCCAGCCTTGTCTCAGGGTCCTCCCTCTGGGAGCGCAGGGGGGAGTCGGAATCGTGCTGACCGGAGTGCGAATTGTGCTTGGAGAGCGACATGGTTTTAAAAGCAAGTCTTTCTTTGTTTTGAAATGGCCGCCGCCTAAAGCCTGCGAAAACGCCGCGAGATAGGGGGCGGAGCCTAATGCATGAGGAGAAACTCTGTGACTCACAGCGCAGGCCGTGGGAGGCGTAAAGACAGGATTGTAACACACAGTTACAGATCCTAAACCCAACGGCCAAAACGCTGACAGATTAAATACACAGCATGAATAAATAAATACATTATAAGGATATAAATAAAGCGTCCCAGACTCCCTTCAGGGCAGGGAGGCTGGGAGAAATTTTTTTGTATACTTAACTGTCCGCTGAGTAGCAAGAAAGAGGTTTAATGGACGTCAGGGGGAATCTTATATTAACTCAGGACAGTCCATACTGCGTTATGGAATGGGGTGTTTCAGGACGTACCATGTTGGTACTATCGTTTTTTCTCATCAAAGTTTATATATATGGATATATACTTTTCTGTAAACTTCTTGCTACTGTTTAATAAAGTAAGAAGGAGACTGCAAATAGGAGCCTCCGTGTCATGCCTTAAAATTATATCATTACAATGGCACTTGTCAAGGGATGGGATATATTAGGCAGCAAGTGAACAGTCAGTGCTTGAATTTCATGTATCGGAAGCAAGAAAAATGGACAAGCGAAACGATCTGAATGACTTTGACAAGGGTGGCTAAATAGTGGTGGCTAGACAACAGGGTCAGAGCACCTCCAAAATGGCAAGTCTTGTTGGCTGTCACCAGTGTACAGTGGTTAGACTTAGTACTTACCAAACGTTGTGCAAAGAACAACCAGAGTCAAGGTCATGGGCACCCAAGGTCATTTATGCACATCTGGTCTGATGACACAGAAGTGAAAATGTTATGCTGGCCATGATAGAAAGGTGCCAAAACACACTTGACAGGTACCACCTACCTAGAGATTGTTGCAGACCAGGTACACCCCTTCATGGCAGTGGTGTTCCCTGATGGCAGTGGCCTCTTGCAGCAGGATAATGCACCCTGCTACACTGAAAATATTCTTCAGATATGGTTTGATGGACATGACAAGATTTCAAGGTGTTGCCTTGGCCTCCAAATTCCCCAGATCTCTATTTAGTAGAGTATCTGTGGAATGTGTTGGAACAACAAATCCCATTCATGGAGACCCCACCTTGCAACGTGCAGAACTTAAAGGATCGAATGCTAATGTCTCTATTTTTTTCCCATTTCAATATGAAATGGCTTGCCTGTATGGATATTGACTGCACGTGAATAAAAATAGTGTAACGGATGTATTTATTTCTCTTTATGCCATTGTCTGTGACCTGCCCAAAAATAAATTGCAGTTGCCAAATTCCATCTCTGGTTGGCCCTTATTGTTAGTCCTGCTGAGTAAGCAAATATTCATTTTCAATAATAACATACATTGCCAGAGAAATGACCAGTCATAAAGCAGCTGTGTTTGTTGAATGTATGCCAATGGCATAACAGGAAATAGTGTGACGGAGGTCATTCTAGGATTTGGAAAACTAGAAATGTAACTCAAGAATATTCACTGGAATGCACAATCCTGCTACCTAAAGAGTAGCTGTTTACAACTTACTAAGTTGTCTCTCAGTGATTTTCATTGCAATCAATATCACACTACATTTGCATCTTCTCCTTTTCTCATCTCTCATCTGGATGTGGCTGTCTGAAAAACAAAAACCCTGTTAAAATCAGAATTTAACAGATGTAGGATACAAACGTCTGGTCATACTGTGAAGTCACTCACTACACAAAAATCCAGACCAACTTATTATTACAGTAGAAATTCAAACCTATCTAGATGGCAAGGGCATCCGCAGGATGGTGCAAGCCCCCCCTGGAACTGCCCATCACTCACAGCACAGCCCGTAACACGTTTCATTGCTGGTTAACACTATGATTTGCTGCAGGCTCCTCCCTGTCTCCTTTCCCACCACATGACAGACTGCAGGGTGTCACGTGACTGCAGCATGTTGTGCTGGCCGGGAACAAGGAGAGACAGAGACAGCGAAGCTCTCCAGGACTAGTGTGTGGTGAGAATCAATAAAGATTTTTTTAAACAAAAAACTATTGCATTTTTTTTGGAGGGGGGTGATGGTTGGGTGTATTTGTCTATGGATTAGTTTTAACATTAGGGGATAATCTTGAAGTTAAATCTAGTGCTAGGGTTACCCTTAGGGATAATTTTAGTGTTTGGGTTAATTCTGGAATTAGGGTCACTTTTAGGGACAGTACAATAATTTTCTCCTTTTTTTAAGGGCTCCTCCATATATTCAGGGTGTGTGGGTGTCTTTTTAGGGGTTCCTCCATATATTCAGGGTGCGTGGGTGTCTTTTTAGGGGCTCCTCCAGGGGCATAACTACCAGGGGTGCAGAGTGTGTCACCGCACCCGGGCCCTTGAGTCCAGGGGGCCCACACTCGCCTGCCTATATTTTATATATGCAATTATTTTTGAATTTATTTTATACTTACTTGTGAGTTTTACTTTGGAGCTCTGTGATACGCTCGTACACACCACATATTGCTGTTAGTTTTGTTGCTGTGGATTTACACTGATACACACTGCATATTACTGAGTTTTATTGTTGTGGAGCTCTGTGATACGCTCATACACACTGCACATTACTGTGAGTTTTATTGCTGTGAAACTCTGAAATGTTCATACACTGCACAATACTGCGTTTTATTGCTGTGGAGCTCTCTGATACGCTCATACCCACGCGCACATTACTGTGAGTTTTATTGCTGTGGAGCTCTGTGAGATACAAATAGTGCACATTACATAAAAAAAATGGGATGGACTGAAGAGGTCATATTGGACCTGGAAAAAAATGTGACACTGATTGTCTGGAGTCAACATTGTGGACCTGGAGGGGACCAATGCATGTTGATGGGAGGGGGGGAAATATGTTTTTGCATGGGGGGGGCGTCATGGTTCCTGCACCTGGGACTTGAGGTTTGTAGTTACGCCTCTGGGCTCCTCCATATATTTAGGGTGTCTTTTTAGGGGCTCCTCCATATATTCAGGGTGTGTGGGTGTCTTTTTAGGGGTTCCTCCATATATTCAGGGTGTACTTGTGTCTTTTTAGCGGCTCCTCCACAGGTCAGGTGCAAGACTTTGCCAATCAGGGCTCAGTACACATGCAGAGTCCTGATTGGGCAAATTTGCCCAATCATGGTCTCACAGAGCTAAGTCCCGCAGCACACTATATGAGGCTGCTGACAAACTGCAGCCCTCTGTAGTGTGTTGCAGGAGTGAATCAGAGAGGAGAGATTGTTCTATGTGCAGGAAATAGCAGGGAAATAGCAATGATATAGCAGTGAAATAGCAGAGAAATAGCAGTGACATCGCAGACATATAGCAGAGTTCTGTATATCTTGAATCTATATACCAGAGTTGTATCAGAGCTAATCTGTATATCTTGAATCTATATATGAGAGTTGAATCAGAGGCCTGTGTATCTTGAATCTATATACCAGAATTGAATTAGAGTTCTGTATAGCTTGAATCTATATAGCAGAGTTGAATCAGAGTTCAAAGGAGAGGGATCATTTCTGGTTGGCAACCCTTCTTGATCCACGATACAAGCGTAAGGTTGCAGAGCTCATCCTGCCCTCACAGAGGGAGCACAGGATGAAACAACTTGAGGACGCTCTAAAGCGACACTTGTGTAACACCTTTCCAGGCACTGGTAGGTCACCAAGTGATGATGACACAGGTGCTTATGAGGCTGCGGTTGGTCAGAGGAAGAGCGGTGGAGAAGGGGGCCGCTCGACTGATGCCTTCTGAACTTTTTTTAGTCCACGACGCCCAGGGACATTAAATGTAGGCACCTATAGCCAGCGTCTTCACCATATGGTACAGGACTACCTAGGGGCAAGGGCAGACCTGAAAAGCTTTCCAGTAGATGATTCACTGGCTTACTGGCTGTTGAGATTAGATCACTGGCCAGAATTTAGCCAATATGCTATGGAGCTACTAGGTTGCCCTTCACCCAGCGTGGTTTCTTAAAGGACGTTCAGTACCGCTGGAGGTTTTGTTACAAACAAAAGAGTGCGTCTGTCCACCGACTCTGTAGATCGGCTGACATTTATAAAAATGAATCAGTCCTGGATCAGTAGCAGCTATCACTCCCCTGATGCTGATGTAACTGAATAGATCAGGGATCTCGTCTGCATTCCGAAAACTTCCTAGGCTACTTATACTTGTGGGAGACGAGTATTATGCATTCTTCAACTTAGATTGTCGGTGTCATGCACCACTGACTAAGACACAATTTTTCTGCACTTGAATGTGACAGGTGCATATCCAATACCTCAGAGAGGTTACGGTGTGAAGGCACTAGCTGGAACCAAAGGCCCAATATTTGGGTGCACTGCCAATAACGCGTGTTCCAGATTCATATAATTTCAATATTTGACTGCAGGGTCCACCCCTGCACTCTTCCACAATACCTCAGAGGGGTTACAGTGTGAAGGCACTAGCTGGCACCAAAGGCCCAATATTTGGGTGCACTGCCACTGAAGTCTGTACCAGATTCATATCATTTTAATATTTGACCACAGGGTCCACCCCTGCACTCTTCCACAATACCTCAGAGGGGTTACGGTGTGAAGGCACTAGCTGGCATCAAAGGCTCAATTTTAAAGCACCTGTTCTGTTACTTTCATCCAAAGCCTGCATAAGAGGCACCATAATTTAGCCAAAAAATCACTAAACTTGTTCTTTGTGTCCTAAAAGGTCTCCTCTTTTCATACAGGCTGCCGCCCCAAGCAGTTGTTTATTAATAGATTAAAGGAAAACCATTTACCGTCATTTGAAATGTCATTTTTTTCTTTTTAAATGTTTCTATAAATCCTACAGATCTGCCACTTCACGGGCAGGTTATGGGGACCTCCTAGGCACGATATTTTAAGGAATTTTTTATTTTTACTCTTACCCTTTACGTCATGTAAAAATCACTGTTCCTTTAAAAACATTTATTTTTATTTTTTTCCATTGTTTCCTGTCCCCCAGGGCAGTACCCGGACCGCCATACATCTTTTATGGCCAATATCTTGCCGATATGTCCTCTTGGAGGGCACCTTAATTTTTGAACATTCGAGTCCCATTGACTTGTATTGTGTTCGAATCGTGTTCGCGTTCGAATTCAAACTTTTTCAAATGTTCGAGTTCGAATGCGAACCGAACACGGGGGTGTTCGGCCCATCACTAGTAGTGTGGTGCATTGAATGGACTTAACAGACTAGAAAATGCAACACTCAGATCAGACACTTACACCTTTATTCTTCTATTAGACTTGCATCATGTTTCGCAGCCTCTTTATTACTATGCTTTATTTTATGACTGTCCCCTTCATGACATTGTCAAAAGGGCAGACTATGGATGCCATTAAAATTTTGCCCCCCCCCGGAAAAATTTCTGCGGACACCCATGCAGATACATCAGTTCAACTATTGTGCTCTACATCTCGCACTCTTGCACATATTTCCCTGAGGTAAATGGTGCCAACTGTTACGTCCTCAGCCCCTGCTGTGCTCCCTGGGGGTCAGGACATGTTTCTGTGCCACTGGCTGGTCGAGTGCCAGCATTCCATGATGGCCAATCCGCATCTGAGGGGGCAGGGCCTGGGGTGGTCACGAGGAGCCACCGGGTTTAAAGCAGGGCGCGAGGAGTTGCCTCGTCGCCCTGACGTGGAGTTTAGTTCCCGCATTGCCTGTTCATATTTACGCTTATTGCTGCTTTGTTGCCAACCCATTTCTTTCTGAGGACCCTGATTACATGTTTTGACCTGGCTTCCCACTCTGACGATTCTCTGGATTTTCCCCTTTGGTGTTTGTTTGTATAGTTTGATGTTGCGCTGTCTATATGCAGACGTGAGACCTGCCCGTCTCCTTGTACAATCTATCTCATGCTCCTGGCCTCTGATAGCTACCAGTTCATCCTAAGTCCTAATCACAAGGCACCTTATTGTGGGTCTAGCTATCATATTGTGAGTTCTGCATAATCAGGTTGATTTACGACAGTAAGGTTTTTCTCTGATGTGACTGCCCTGCAGTCTGCACAACTCATATGCCGCGATAAACTCTTGTGTACGATCAAACGTGAAAATCCTTATGCTTATATGATTCTGAGTTCTGTCTATGATTCCAAGAATTGTTTCTCTGTATCTCGTTATTGTGTTACAACACTAAGCAGCCCTTTGGTCACGAAACCAAACGAGCTTCAGTGTTACTCCAGATTGTCTACCTGCTCCCTGGCTTGGGAGATCAGGCTCTTGCATACATGTTGCTTTGTCAACATTGGTAAGAGGAATCTGCTTTCTACGATCCTAACTACGCTACTACAGTGCGAGCGCTTTACAGTTAGTTACACCATCATTACTTCTATCTCTAAAACTCACTACCTCAGTGTCCTCTTTGACTCCTACATTGCACGTATCCACCATTTTCTTTATCAGAACTCTACTAAAATGCACATCCTATTTATGGAACTCCCACTCTTGAAACATTTGACTCTCCCCATCCCTCTTATCTTTCAAAAAGTCTATAAAAACACATACCTGCAGACAGGTTTTTCAGCTCTCTCACCATAATCCCCCTGTGCACTTTCCAGATCTATCTCCTGCAAAGCCCCCATGCATCCTATTACTTATCATATACAGTTTATCTACCTTCACCGCAGTGTGTCATCCCTCTCCTCTCAGATTTTTTAACGTTTGTTAATTTGGTTTATTTTGCTCTACCCATTGTACAGCACTACGGAATTTGTTGGCACTTTATAAATTCTTATGATAGATTAAACAACAATCAACCGCCCATCGTTGTCTGACTGTCACATAGGAACCTCGACCTGATATTGATACATCTATGTTACAGCTGCCACAATAGGCAATCAACCCTATAACAGAGGAACTTTTATTGTGCATAGGAACCTCGACCATACCTTTCGATCGATACATCTATGCTTTTGCCTGAACCTTATCTGGGCCGTATGACTTCTAGCTTTGGCCCCCCTTCGCTGCCCATCTCCATGCCAATTTCGGGGTGTAAGAAATGACACACACAGACACACAGAATTAGGTTATTATCTCTATGCGCACAGCTTAGAGCTTGTGGATATCTTTTATTGGAATCTTAGAGAGTAAGGGAGGGGTTGTTACGTAAGAGGACCCCAGGAATGTCATGAGTCAAAATGTGACCTCGCCATGAGTTAGGTTGTTTTGAAAATCTGACTGTCCTGTATGGCGGGTACATTGTGCAGTAAGTTCTGGACATCTTTATCATAAACATTTTATTATGGAACATCTTGATGCAATGATATAAAAACCACTTTAATTGTAAGGCAAAGATTTTAATTCTTTGCGACGTCTCTTTACTACTTGTAATTGTGCTCTATAGACTAGCAATCATACTATAGTGAAATGGAGCTCCAGATGCTCAAGGTGTATCAGATTCCTCTTAATACAGTGAGCCTCACTACTTCTACTGTTGCTGGGATAAACACATTGGGCTCTATTAACTTCTTCGCGCAAAAGCGCACGCGCAGCGCTATTTTTTTTGTGCATAGCGTTAAACGTTAACGTGCGTAGATTAACGCTGGTATTACAATCCGAGCGCATTTTTTTCATCTGGCAAAAAATAACACGAAATCGGTGGGCGGACTGTTTTTTCACGCAATTCAGCCAATCTGAATTAAGAACCACAATTGTCTCCCGTTAAGTTTTTGCGCCTGTCAAAATCAATCTGAGTATATATGCTGCAGCAATAATAAAAACACGCACAACCTCTCAATTTTATTGTTTGGGTATGTGTAGAATGTGTAACTATACTTTGCTGTATTTTTTTTTGGGCTGATATATTTGGTTTCGGCCAGAACGTTCAGATTTGGCGATAACAAGAACTTTTAAAAGACGTTAAAATTATGTGCGCAAACGTTGTCCGTTAAAATTCGGGCATAGATTGTAATACCATCTGCGTACCAGCGCACAAACGCATTTGCGCTCACAATGTTAAGTATAGGACGCGCAATGTACATTACGCTCGCAAGGGGTTCGCGCAGGTTCACCAGCGGTAGACGTTAACTCGCATTTTTTGCGCGGACATTGTAATACGACGTTCTGCGCAAAGGGTTTTTCCCCTCGCGTTAATGAGTTTTTGCGCGAAGATGTTAATAGAGCCCTTCTTGTCTTGCTGTCATTTTATTTAAAGGGACACTCTGGGGACTATGATCATTCAATGCAAAATTCTCCTCCTTGTGAAGGGTCCAGGGGAGCTTATTCAGGCCTCCATACGTAGAGTTGGCTCTGGCCAGAAAACTCAGATCAGCAAGTGCTAATCTGTGCAGCTGATCTGGCTTGATCATTCCTGCGTCTGGTCAATGGTTATCAATGCACTCACTTTGAGACGCTTTGGACTGGCTTTAGAGGACGCCACAATTTGACTGTCCATCTGGACCATTGTGGGACAGGAGCCTGTTGCTGGAAAAATGTGAGTTTATACTTCACTATAAAGGTTAAAACAGGAGGGGAGTGGGGAAAATCAGGAAGGGTTAATACTTAACCCTTCAACTCCCCTCCTGTTTTAACCCTATAGCATTCCTTTAGGCTAGGGTCAGACGAAAGCATTTTTCCCCGCAAACGTGAAAAAGTGCGTCCGAACGCATTGACGTATTTTTTCACGGAATGCGCAAAAACGGTCAGACGACGCGCATTTTCGGGCGTGATTTTGTACGGATCGTCAATAAAACTCTTTTTGCGTCTGGACGTTATGTAGGCTGGACATTAGCAGCGTCTAACATCTCCTAATCTCGCACACACGCCGCTATGCCGCAGCTGCGCACTCAATACGTCAGTACTAGCGGTTCAGCGTTCTCAGAAAAATGCGTTCAAATTCCACTTGCGTTGCACGGCCGGACTTTCGTGCGGCCGTACATCGTATATTGGCCGTCATTGCCCGTCATCTGCTGCTAGTGCGGCCGTAATTATGTGCGCCAGAACGCACGTTAAAAGTGCGCTGGTCTGACCCCAGCCTTAATTTTGGAAATGCATATATCCATGGCAAGAGCAACAGACTTTTTTGGTTCATCAAATACATTTAATACCGTGCAACAGCAATAAAGACAGTTTCTGCAGATACATTTAATGGTCTATGATGTTATTTCTTTCAAGTGATACTTTTTTATAGCTAGCATTTATTTTTTGTTTTACTATGTTTAATAGTAATTCCTAAACAAATGTCTAGTGTCAAGTATAAGTTTTATGACTACCTTTCATTTGGATCAAAGATACTGTGCACGCACACGGTAGATTATAGCGCTTATTTGGTCAAATAATTCACATCACGTATTGAGTTAGTTTGTCTATAAACCAAGTAGTGATTTAAATTGTTTGTTTTTGAACAGGAGAACTTTTGATAAAGGAGCCAATGCTGCTTGACTTCGAAGTGAGGAAAAAAATAAATCTGGTTGCATCTGCTGAAACAAGTACCTCCACGACTTACTGTTCAATAAGAATCTTAATTGAAGATGTTAACGATAGTCCTCCAGTGTTTGAAAAATGCCAACATGTGACATCAGTGCTAGAGGGACAGGTGCATAATACATTTGTAATCCAGGTACTTGCAGTTAATTTCTTTTAAACAATTTCAACTGTTTTTTTACAAAACCGCAAGATAACGGGCAATATTACAAACTTGGTGCTAACTTATGCAGAGCTGTTGTAAACTTACCAGAGCCATTATAGAACTACATTACACTGTTGGTGCTAACGTTAGCACTCACCTGAGAGCGTTAACGTTAGCGCAGGTAGCCACTGCAAATTACAATCCAAACGCTAACGGGTCAAGAAACCCGTTTGTGTTTGGTACCGTGCCTTTTTCAGCGCGAGGTTACTGTACTTTGCGCTCCCTATACTTAACATGGGCAAAGTGTTAATCAGCGTTAGGATTACAAAGTCCTAACGCTGATTAATGTCCGGCTGCGTTTAGCAAAACGTTAACCAAAGCCTGGACTTGGTGCTAACGAATTCTGCTGGTGCAGAATCCGTTAGTACCAGCAGAAATCCCCTGCCAACAATCCAGATACTCACCTACTATCCTGCGGCGAGGTCCGATGCTCTGTCTGCCTCCTCCTTCCGGCGGGAGCAGGGAGAGACTGGGGGAAAAAGTCCCCCAGTCTCTCCCTGCGTATCACTACATCAACCTGCCAGATCTCACGAGGCGAGATCCGGCAGGTCATGTGACCGGCACGGGAGAAATTTAATGGAGTCCTATGGACTCCATCGAGTGGATGCTCGCAGCGGCGCTTAGCTCTGCCACGCGCATCCCCTGGCTTAGCGCCCAGTAACAATGCAGGCAGCTTTTTAAGTGCCTGCATTGTAATCCCGTGCTAAAAAGGGGGCTGAAAGGAGAAAACTGTGGGCGTAGTTTTTTCTCCCTAGCGTCCCAGTTTTAGCACGAGGATTGTAATGTAGCCCATAGTTTATGGGGTTGTTAAATTTACAACAGCTCTGGGTAAGTTAGCACCAACTTTGTATTACAGCCCAACATGTTTTATGCAGTCACCTACAGCTATCACAAGTCTCTATTATACAAGGTGACTCATACAGACCCAAACCCAAAGTTCTAGTTATAAATTGTAAACAAATGAAAGAAAATTAACGATGGCCCTATTCCAAGGTTATTGTTAACTTTTTGAGAGCTGTTGTAAATGTACCATAGCCATTATAGTCTATGGAGCTTTTACATTGACAACAGCACTAATTAAGTTTATACCATCCTTGGAATAGGACAATGAGAGTTTCCAGAAATCGGCACGTCTTACATTAGGCACATCAGATCACAGCAGGTGCTGGAAGCATCCATGAGGTGGCAGCACAGCCACGACAACAGCCCTGCAATAAGAATAGCACTCTAGCAGAAAAAAATGGCTTACGTTTTGGAAAAACACAGAGTTAGATCCATCAAGATCAGGGACAGATTGACAACTCTTGGGGCTCTCGGGCAATAGGAGATCATAGGCTCCCCCATCGTACCTTTCCCACATGCAAGCAACATCATATGTAGTTTTTTGTATTACAGAATTTAGCTGGGTCCAGTATTAAAGCTGGCTGGTAGCACTATTTTTCCAGGATTTTTATCTGCGGTGATGTTGGGTACCACTAAAAGGGCAGGTCGGATCAAGCATTAGGGGGGCCTCATGGTGCCCCTTCCTAGGCCAGGACTCTCGAGCAATGCGCTATTGCTCTAATGGTCAGCCTACTCGTGATCAAGATGGTGGGACATGCCACATATGGTGACAATCTACAACAGCGTTGTCAAACTTCGCCCTCCCAGATGTTTAAGAACTAGAAATCCCATGATTCCATGGCCATCTATTACCTTGGAATAATTCTGGAAATTGTTGGCCTCAACATCTGGGAGTCCATGAGTTTGACAGCCCTGATCTAGAGCTGTATTGAGGACTGTGCCCTTTTCCACAGAGTCTGTGGTCACACTGCTCTCCTGACTTTACCAGCCCAGACTTCGCAAAGACGCCTTAGTAAAGAACATTAGAATTGAGAACCAAAACATTGATGATGCCATATTAAGACATGTTGGCAATAACATGCTACGCCTACACTGCAACAACATGGGCCTAGCAGGAAATGGTAGACATTTCCAGTACGTGCTGAGATGGGATGTGCTCACCATAAGGCCCCGTTCAGACTGTGCGATTTGAAAATCGCGTGTTTTTCATATTCACGACGTTGCGATTTTGCAAAACATCACCAATGGAAATCGCAAAACGCAAATCGCAAAAAAGGGGTCATGTACCAGCGACATGCTACCGCGACGCGCGGCGTCACAAGGCAAGATGTGAACAGCTCCATTGAAATGCATTGGAGATGCTACATAGCGCGACATCGCACTGATTTTGCTGTGATTTTACGGCAAAATCCACGCGATAAATCGCACAGTGTGAACGAGCCTTAGAGTAGGTACATATCCTGAAACTCTCTTTAAATTCCTGCCATTCATTTACGAACTACAACAAAGCCGTTGTCTATATGAATCACCCTGTATGAGGCATGCTATATACTGTATATGGAGAAAATAAAGATTCACGTCTAAGCAGAGGAAAAAAGCTGATATTACTAATCCAGTGGGAAATACTGTATCCAGTAATAATAACTGCAAAGCTCAAGCTTATGGATAATTTCAGTTAGAATGTTCTCTATTTCTAGAAATAATTTTGAAGAGAAAACTCAATGATAGCATTTCAGATAATTAAAAAAAAAAGGTAACTTAACATTTTCAGAGACTGATTTAACCTTGGCAAAAAATGTAAATTATTTTATTGGCTTTTTGGTTACATGGAAAATGTTTAACCGGTTCACTACTAAAGGCAGTTCCCTCATCCTATAACCTCAGATCCAGGACCAGCACCTTACTTGCAATACCGCAATACAAAAAGACAGTGGCTCGGTCCTCATTTTCCTACAGAGCACCACAATTATGGAATAACCTCCCAGACACCATCAAATATTCCCCCAGTCTAAAGTCCCTTAAGAGCTCCCTATTAACATACCTCAATAAGGAATGCACCTGTAAACATGTAACATAATGACTTTATTTCCTACATATTTATTTTTCTGTTAATCTGTATATTTGGTTTTGTGTTAATTTCTTGCATTTTACTATTTTGTATTTCTGTAACCACTCAATGTTCTTGAACCCAGGACATACTTGAAAACGAGAGAAATCTCAATGTATCCTTCCTGGTAAAATCCTTTATAAATAAATAAATACATTTTCTAAAAGCCCATTGTCAGAAACCAGTGTTTTTTTGAAGAATAATTTTTAATCCATTTAATTATACTGAAGGAAATATTGAAAAATACTCCCAATGATTTTTTTTACTGTACAAACATATTTGGCCAGTAGATGGTGCCAAATTGAGTTACATTTGCAGTGAGTGTTTCACTGCCACAATGTATCATCTTGCTGAATGCTAATGTCCGACATTCATTTTTGCTGATTTCACACAGTTTTAACTCTTTGGGCATTATGCCCACAGGGCTTAAATTTTGGGGTACCTTCTGCAGCCCCAAAGCAAATGAAATTAGTTTGCAGCAAACAAATTTCATTTGCTTTTGGGCTATAGAACAGGACATCGGGACATCTCTATCAGGGCACAAGGTGGTGCCTTTGAAACCTGAGGTATCTCGATATTGGTAGTGAAGGGGTTAATCACTGGTAAATGATTATCTTAATTCTGTTTTGAATGTAAATTGTGGAAGAATAAAATTCTGATTGATTTCAGGACCTTCCTCAAAACAAATACTGCTAAATCAAGAAGGCATTTTTTCCCAGTGTGTTGCATATTGGCGAGCATTTCAGACTGGGTTTTTTGCCTTCTTTTGGATCAACAGCAGTAGGTGATGTGGGAGAAGCTGAACCCGATGGACGCCTGTCTTTTTTCAGCCTATGTAACTAATCTGTTAAGAATAAAAATAGTATGACAAAAATTCATTAATAATTCCTAGTCGATCAATATAGAAGGAATAGCATGCTTCCAACTTATTTTAATGCTCTCTTTTAAGAATATATTGATCACACTTTACACTCATGCATGTTCATTCTCTCACCCTGTTCATATCAGTTTAACATGTATACATGAACATATCATACCCATGAACAGAGCACTCCACTTAGATAAAATATTAAAGATTCTAGCACCACCTAAGTGGACAACGCTGGGGATTTAGTTGCAAATCTGGTCATAATTTGTTTAACCCTGCCACAACGTTAGTGTACTCAATCCAGGCAGGTTCCCTATCTGTACATATGTGTACGTATAGAATTTCTCTATTAACATGTCTCTAATCTATCTCTATTTCTGATTTCCCCCCTCCTTTTTTCTACCATGCCTTTATTTTATAATCAGCTTTTTGCAGTCAGTGATTGTCCATTTACTCCATAAAAATTAAATTGTAACATTTATTAAGTGGTGAAAAATAAACTACTGTTCCCGGAGACAGTGTTCCCAATAAATATTAGGAACATCTTGTTTCACAGAATTAAAAACACAAGGTATCAGATGCCATGAACGTTACGGGCTTTAAACTAACCTGCAATGTTTCAATTTTAATAGCGCCGTCTATTTTATTTTGCAGAACCTAATTTCTTCTCTGTTGACTCAGGGTTTGCCAGAGAGAAAAGCAACAGATTATTAAGTATCCTTGAAAATATGTGTGGTCGCAATGCTCACCCGGTTAAGCTTATATTATTATACCTATCTAAACAATATGCTGCTTTGGTAAATTTAAAATACATTTAAGACCTCTCAGAAGTCGCTTTTTCTCATGAATTATTTCCGTGTACTGAACACTATCAGGGTAATTCAAAGAGATTCGAAAAGTCACTGCACGTTTGGTGACTTTTCGTTCTCTTCAATTCGGTTCCTTTTGCCGATCCCATTTCGGTGACCCTGCGGTGTATTCAGCAAGCACCACAGGGTCCCCGAATTGCAGGGAAAAGCTACCGCAAACCCGACGAAAACTAACCGCAAAACCTGGCGAATGCACGCCGAAAACCCGCAAAAACATCTGGATTAACCCGTCGAAAAACCCGAGCAGGAGCCGATCACATGCAGCACGGATTCCGGCGGATTGCTGCGCCCCCCCGGTGCGGGCTAATATCTTGGATGTCAGCCCAGCACTCGGGACCCTGGCGGAGCAATTAGATGTCATCGCGCGGGGGAGGCGCCTGAAAGGGAGGGGACCTCTCTCCCTCCCGATCGCCGGGGTGCAGGGGGTTAATACAGGCACCGTTTGGAAGGGCACAGCCTGCCCTTCCAAACAGTGGCTGTGATTAACACCTGGGGAGCCGGATCACGAATTGGCGCTGAAAAGCGCCGGATCGTGATCCTCTCCTGGAGATGGCCGACATCTTGGATGTCGGCCAAGCCTCGAGGAACTCCCCCTGAGGACTGGCGTCATCGTGCATAGCACGATGACGCCAGTCCTGGAGTTAACCCCTAGCTGCCACCAATGGTGGAGATAGGGGGTTCCAATGATCAGGGGTTAATATTTGATATCGTTGGATCGGACAGAGCATGGCAGTTCCAACGATACCAAACATGAAAAAGAAAAATGTTTTTTAAAAAAAATAAAAAATAAAAATAAAAATATTTTTAAAAAAAATTCTAAAAAAAAAATAAACAAGTTTGTTTTGTTGATGCAGCAATATTGTTCCCATTTCAATTATAATGTGCACAATAATGCTGCACTAACGATTTTTGTATGCGGTGCGTTTGGTAAAAAAAGCTAAATTTTCCGCCAAAAAAATGTAACAAGACCCCATTTCTAATTTTTTTAACAAGCGCACCCCATACAAAATATAACCGCAAAGGATCGCATGTTAAAATGTGAAAAAAAACACTTTACACATAATAAATTATTGAAAATTCTAATTTTATTGCATTTTTTGTTATAATATACAGACATGACATAACGTATACATATAATAATGACATATTATGAATCTGCCGAGTCTTCCTGGAAAGAACGATATATAATATGTCTGGGTCATATATCAAACTATGGCTACAAAACGCGGTTAAACATGATGAGCGAAAGCGGTAAAAATGACCTCAGCACAGAGGTGTGAAAAGCCTCAGCAGCGAAAGGGTTAAAAAAAAATAATTCTGAAAAATGCTTAATATATCCTAAAAAATCTATAAATAAAGAGACTCTTTACTGCAGAATTTTATACTGAACGGTTTATTAGATATTTAATTAAAACGGGAATATTTTTAACATTGAAGTCTATGGGATTCTCCTGAATAAACCTGTCGAATTAAACCACTGAATGGCAGGGCATTAGGGGAACCTTTCACTGCTGGTTTGTGTTCTCTGAATAGCCGAAGCAGTGCTTTTTCATGGGGATTTCACTGCCCTCGAACAGGCACCGAACAGGCACCGTATGTTCAGGCAATTCGCTAGGATTTGGCGAATTGCCTGCTCTCTGGATAGCCGAATGGCCAAGAAAGGTAACCGAACCCTGATTTTCAGCGGTCGGTTACCTTTCTCAAGCAATTCGGAGCTCTTTAAATTACCCTGTATGACTAAAAAAGTCTTATGTAAATTAATCTGTATTCTTCTTTTATAGGTTTTTGCTGCTGATGCAGATAGTGGAATTAATGGACAGATAGATTACTCAATCATAGGTGGGAATGAAAATTCAGCTTTTATTATTGATCCAAGGCATGGCATTATTTCAACAAATGTAATCCTTGATCGGGAAATTAAATCCTCCTACAGGTCAGTCAAAAATGTCATGCATATTTTATTATATTCAATTTGTTTTCTTTGAAGCGTTTTTTTAGAACAACTGCACTGGTTCAGCAGACATCGTATACTCAAAGAGCAAACGGAGCAGGTTTGAGAGAGATTCTTGAATCAACACAGATTTTGTAATGATGGGTTAGTCGGTTATTTTGTCAAATTTTTTGCTGATGCACAGAACTCTGGTTTCAGAATGTGGACGTTTGTGTGTAACGTCTGCCAGAGACAGCGGAAAACTGATTAAATTCTCGTTCAGCATTTTATAGAGACATAATTATTCAGTCGGTAATGTAATCTCATTTATAACAAATAAGTATTAAATTAATTAAATTAAGCAAATTATTCCCTTAAGGATTCGCTGTACAAATACTGACAATGTGTAAACTCACAAATTGCCAGAATTCTCATTAAAAGCTCTAGGAAAGAAACAGACATGACTCTAGTAGAAAACTGTGAGAAAGCAAAATATTTATGTATAAACGTTTTTATAATTTGCCGTTTCTTTCGCTGAGCATTTGATAAAGTATTTACAGCTTCATTTAATTTCTGATGAACTTTAACATGACGGACCCATATGAATTATAAATGTTGGTTTTGGTTGAAAATTCTATCTTTGTTGCATTATATCATTGTTAGGCGGTCTAAAATATGTATAGTTTCGGTTTTTGGCAAAAATATCGAAGGTTTACTACAATTTAAACTATTTTTCATTTGAGACAGCCGATTGTATCAGCATTTATACAGAATAATATTAATAGTATTTTTGGTTTTGTTCACCTTCTTTTAAAATTACACATATGTCCTCATGTGTTGCATTCTTGCAACCCAATGACAGCATTGTAGTTAATTGTCACTTAGCATAATTATGCCTTCAGACATACTCAAGATTAAGATTACTTCCTGTAAACAAACATGTAGGGATCTATTCCATTTGAGCCGTTAACACTACCTAATGCTAACGAGTAGGGATGTGCGTTTCGGGTTTCGGAATTTCGGAATTTTCACGAAATTTCTCGATTCGTGTTTTCGGATGCGGCCAATTTTCCGAAAATTTTTAGATCAGAAAATGGCAGATCCGAAAAGTTTTCCGAGCCGAAACGAAATATTTTCGGAATTCTCGAATGGACTTGAAATGTGTCAAATCGAAATTTATTGCTTTGAAACGAGGAGAACAGACGTTCCGAAAAAACGAAAATTTCCGAAATCACGAAAAGTCGATACAAAAAACTAGCAAAGTGACACGAAAATACGAAAAATGGTCGATATTCCGAAAACATGTACAATTCCGAAAAATGAAAATTTCCGAAATCACGATAAGTCGATACAAAAAACGAGCTAAATGACACGAAAATACGAAAAATGGTCGATATTCCGAAAAAAAATGTACACGAAAAACGAGTCGAGCCGAATCGAAACAGAAATCGGTCGAAACGAGCCGAATCGAAAAGTTTAAACATCCGAAAAATCGAACCGAATCGAACCGAAAAAAAAATCGGTGCACAAGCCTACTAACGAGTGCGAACATTACACTTACTGGCTTCCCTCCCTACTATACTAGCTGAAACATGAATCGCTGTTATGGCAGGCTATATATATATACTGATGCTTCCTATACTTTGTGTAGGAAACTCTAATGTTAATGCAATTGGAGAATAACCAGCGATTCCCAAGTCATTTGTTATTCTCGCTTGCAGCTAGTATTTAAGACCATAACAAATGTATTGGTTAGCAAGAGCTGGTATTAAGTTTTTTTTATTGAAGCAACATCACGTAAGGCAAACGAGGAAACAAACTAAAAAAAATCTTACGACCCCCCCCCCCCAGTTGCCATGATGCAGAGCATGGGTCAGCATCCTTGGCCCTACAGATGTTTTGGAACTAGATTTTCCATGAGGGTCACCTAATCTAATGAGTACCTGAGAATCATGCGAGATGTAGTTTCAAAACATCTGGAGGGCCAAGGTTGCTGACCCATGGAGCAGAGGATGATGTGATACGTAAGAAGTTATAAAGCAGCGATGTTTGCCAGTGTTATTACAACAATAAAGCTTCTCCTGTCACTCTTTGCATTTTAATTTCGTGAAATGCTGGAAATTGTTTGTCAGTGATTTTCATCGGTGTTTGCAGCAAGGGCAAGCAGGGGTGGTTTGTGAACAATCCCTTTAAGGAATTGTCTATTTTGTTCAAGCATTGAGTTTCCACTGAGATTTCAAGGCTCGTTTCTACATCTAGTGGGTTCCGTTAGTAAACCTTGGCCACGGTTTAGCTATAAGTACACTTAGGGCCCTATCCAAAGGTTGTTGTAACTTAACCAGAGCTCTTGTAAACTTACCAGAGCCATTATAGTCTATGGAGTTGTTAAGTTTACACAGATCTGGTTAAGTTAGAACAACCTTTGAATAGGGCCTTTAGTATTTTAAATCTAGAATTTCATGTTTCTCCATACATCTTTTCTTTTGATCATTTACTTAACTGACTTTGTATGACATTATTTTTGGTACATACTTACCAGCTTGACTTTTTCCTTGTCTTGGAACTGAAAACTGTGTAGGCGACCCAGCTAGTCCCTAATATTATTCTTAGTTTGCTATTATCATTTTGAGTTATTTCAGCTTGGTTTATATGTCATTTTTGTCTAGCCCTGGTAACGTTGTAAAACATAATACCACTCCATGATCTTGATCCCCGATCTGGCGGGTATGGTGACTGTGGGTGAATAACTGAGTAAAAACCTATTAGATCTCAGTTCAACAATACCTCTCCTCTGCTACCATGCAAGTGGATCAACATTTAACTCATAGATAAAAAATACAATATGGTTTCAGTTATACGATGTGCATATATAAGATTAATCATGTAAACTTTTAATATATATTAATGTGAAAAGATTAATCATTATCAAAATATACAAGAAAAGAAAATGTATAAAAATGTCTCAGATTTCTAAGCCTCTTAGTCTATACTTTTCCATAGTGTTTGACAAAGTGGTTTCAAATTGATTCTGAGCACTATCTCAGATCCATTTCCCTTGGTAATATCTCTAAAGCAACAAAGAATGTTTGCAAATGAAAGCATTATATATGTAATGTAGTGAGAGTTCTTCAGCCATTCATCTTATGCCTAACATGAACGCTTAGCAAAATGTGCAACAGTCCATTAGGAAGTAATTCCGTTGTGTCCAGCATTGTTATTTTTGTAAAAAAGTGTTTCAAATCCAGAGGTGCTATTTTAGAAATAACAAGTCATTAATTATTGCACTTAGAAACACTTAAGAAAGGTTTGGATCCTTCATTTTGGCCTGTTTTCCTATCCGTGCAGTGCTATAACAATAAATCATGAGAAAAATTTTGTATGGTCCTTACTTCAAGAATGAGTTAGCACCACTAACCACAGTCTGAAAAGCTAGCTGTTTTACACTAACGTTTCCAAGTTTTCATGTTGATTGTGTTCCATGAAAGATCAGTCATTCCCATCGAGGTTTAGAATACAAAACTTTGCACCATTAGCGTTAACAGTCCGTCAATCACAACAATGAGCTACTTTTGGGAGAAAAATGTGCAAGTTTTTCCCTTCTCGAAACACAGATTGCCTTAAAGTCTCTTAAAATAAGACCAATTATGCCTTAGTGCGGGCTACAGGGACAGAAATAAAGCCTGTGTTGATAAAATCTGGCAAGGGCCTTCTTTGTAGCGATACCTAGTGGTGGGTGAACACGTGTTCCGATATGACCTCTCACTTCCAGCTGTGGTAAACTGTCAGGTATTCATTTTGTTTCCCAGAAAAATGTACATGTCCCTTGGTGATAAAAATGGAAGAAATATTTTTTACATTAAACCTAGTAAATGTCCAAATAAAGGAATTGGCAAAATAATGTTAAATAACTCACTCAGCTTCTAACATAGGCTCTTTAAACAATTTGTGGTGTGTTCAGTGAACAAAAAAGTATACTTTGCAGGGCAAAGATCCACGCAAACAAGCCCGGACTACGATTATTTTTTTTTCAATACTAAACACTGCATATTACTGAGTTTTATTGCTGTGGTGCTCTGTGATACACTCATACACACTGCACATTACCGTCAACCATATTACATAGTTCTCACTAAAATGGGAACGCTAACAGGGAAAATATACACCTGCAATTTTCCCCGTAACGTTCCCGTTTTATCAAGATATTCCGGGGCATGCGCTACTTCAATACCTTGCCCTGGAATGATGCACTACCCTTGGTGAAATGCGTGGTAGCGCTTCCACGCCGCAGTGAGTATGACCTCAATTATTATTATTCTTATTGTTATACTTTATTTATATAGCGGCAGCATATTCTGCAGCGCCAAACAATGGGCACGATATAGACAGGGTTACAATACATTGAGACTGAACAACATTTGATAATCCAGTACAGGAGGAAATGAGGGCCCTATTCCCTTGGGAACTTACAATATAGAAGGGTTGGGGGTGGAAACAATGCACTGCCGGGCTGCAAGATCGCACAGCGCCACGGAGTGATCACAGAGGGAGACTGGGGACTATTTGTTCCAAGTCTCACTGTGCTCCCGGCGGCAAGAAGCAGTGAATCAGGCCACTGTTCTTGCCGTGGTGTGAGAGGTAAGTTTTCTTCTATATAATGTAAATTTGTTGCTTTGTTTTTTGGGGGGGGAAGCAAATTAAAAATGTTTTTTTTTATTATTTCATTGGGGAGGGTAAACAGGGCAAATAATGTAAGTCTGGGGGCGGAGAAATCAAACCATTTTTTTCTGGGGGGAAGAGTTGCATGGGCAGCTGAACCAGGAATCAACTTACCTGCAGGTGGACCCCTGGTCAGCTCCATCTTCTCCCTCAGAGTGCGGTCTTTTTGACCGCTCTGGCTGCGGGGGCATAGGGCGGCAGACGTCACATGGCGCACCCTGTGACATAACAGACGGGGCCGGATGGACGGCTTGCCGGTTCCCTCTGATTATGTCACAGGATGCGCCAGATGGATGGCCTCCATCTTGAAGTCCCCAATGGGCCTAGGCTGCAGCTTAAGGGGAACACGGACTGTTTTCCTCGGGCAGCCTCGCCGGGCAGGCACAATTAAGATGGCCTGCTCTCGAGCAGCTGACCGGCCCGGAAGGCCGGCTGCCTAACGGGCATATGCTATAATGTTATAACTATGATGTTTTACCAAAACCTGAAAAAGTAATGCTTTATATGGAGCACATTGTTCTGCATACTCATACATAATGGATAATGAACTGGAGTGACTTCTTATTAAATGGTGTCTCCTGTAGTAAACCATGACACAGGTCTGAGAGTGCCACTGTCTCGTTTCTACGTTGATTTTCAATAATATAGGGACTATTGCAGCTGCAGCTCCTGGTCCATGCCACAAAATAGACCAAGTGAAAATATATTTTTTTCAATTTGATAAGGGATCGGACAAACCAATGATGTGTGTGAGCAGGATGGAGATGCAGCAACATTGGGATGAAGGGAACTTATTGTCTCCGTTTGAGTTTCTTCTTCCCTTTACATATCCCCATGTAGGGTATATCTTGCCAGTTTGCTGGATAGAACATATGTTGTTAATCAATGGTATAGGCCATTTTGGACCCATAAAGTCCCTCTAATGGTCCTACCATTTTATATTTTATTTTGTCATATGTTTCCCACCATGCGTCTCTGGTATTTATGACAATATTAAATTGTCAAGTTGCGTTACAATTGTTTCAGAAATCAGACCTCTTTTGTAGGTTTCCAAGTGTAATTCTTAGTTTGTTAACCAGTAACACATGATGAAGGTAGA
Source organism: Leptobrachium leishanense (assembly GCA_009667805.1). Classification (NCBI taxonomy): domain Eukaryota; kingdom Metazoa; phylum Chordata; class Amphibia; order Anura; family Megophryidae; genus Leptobrachium; species Leptobrachium leishanense. The sequence continues at coordinate 396,859,142 of CM019063.1, forward strand.
TAAGCTCTTGGGTTTCTTTGAATATAAAGATTTATACTTTCTTAGTATGTTCTTTATGATCAGCTTGTATTTAGGATCAGATATAGGAGACTGATTGTGAGGCTTCTATACTTTGCATCCCGTGGAGAAGGACAAGATGCTGTATGTTGTTTGGTGTATTTTAATATCCCAATTTTTATTTCATTACTATTATCATATAGCGCTTACTGTGCAGATAATAGTTTAGTATATATGACCACATGATCATGATTCTTACTAGACAAAAAAAAACTGTGGTTGCCAGGAGTTTCTGGGTTTGTATACTATTCAGATTTGCTGTCCTTGATCAGTTTACATAAAATGTTTGACCGTTTATGCATTTAACAGCTCATATGTGACATTTGAGTCAATAATTTCCTTTTCATCTACATAAAGAAATTAGTCTACATAGGAGCTGTAGATAATCCATGACTCTGCAGATGAATCACAAAATATTTAATGTATCTTATTGGTTAGGTTTCATGAACTTTGAAGTGTGCTAAAAGAAATTTACACATTATTTCCTTTCTTTATTTAGCAATTTTACATTTCTGAGTCATGATTGAATTCAAACAGTAAAGCACCTCAACGCAATACTTTTGTCTAGACAAAGTATTATTGGGCCTCTTGTAATTGGAGCAGTGATTTGCAATGACCTTCACCATTCTGTGACGTAAAGCCTAGCACGGTACCATCAGAATCAGAGGTATTGAGCACCAGTAGTGGTATTCAATCACTGAATCCATAGGTCCCAGTGGAGTATTAACATGAAACTAGTCTGTCAAGAGACAGATGTATTATTTTGGTCTCCTCTTTACTGTTAGACTAAAGTTGTTGTTTTTTAAAAATATATATATATATTTCAGTTAGCTTTGGATAGTTCTGTCATCATTGCAAAATCACTTATTATTATCCTTTATTTATATAGTGCCATAAATCCCGCTGCACTTTACAAAATCAATGTACAAGGAGTTGATACATTAGAATACCACACAAGGATGATACAGCCTGATTCAGGGGGACCCTGCTCCCACGGGAAATTACATTCTATGGGAAGTACGAGTATTTTGTGAGGTAGGCACATCCATCTCATTAGGTGTCTTGCCCAAGGGAACTCACTGGTGGCATCTTCGGAGTGGAAACTATAGTAGGCTTTCTATGATTGTAGATTAGCGCCCTGGTGGTTAGGTTGAACCTGCTTTTCGTAAAGTCGAGTCCTCTCCACAGTTGGATTGGAGGGATGTGCTGAATGGTATTTTGACTAGCTTCTCCACGGTCGAAGGACAGAGACGTTACCACTGGACTCCACAGCCAATATCGTGTGGTAGGCAAATATGGTCTGTTAGGTGTCTTGCTCAAGGACACTTACTGGAGAGGTGCTCTGGTTGGGATTCAAACCTGGGTCTCCACGGTTATAGAGCAGTGCTGTTACCTCTACTCCATCCAGCCAGTACTTCATGTCACGTTATGGAGATCGTCAGTTATTCTTTTGGCACTTGTTGGGAGTATGATAGGGCACCATGTAATATGATGCGTAAAAGCATAGTAAGGGTCCATAAACCTCGAGTGGTAACTGACTTATTTGGAATACCAAAGAAACAATAATGTTTGTGGGTAGACTTGCAATAAGTATCAGGCTTCCTGCACACATTAGCAGCCTATTTGATGGTATCCTATGTAAGGCAAAACATGTCACCAAAGTAAAAAAAGACACTTCATATCAGACAATTATGAAAATGACACCTCCGTGTTATTATCAGAAGTGTTTTTTCGAAAAAAAATTAAAAATTCTGGGTCCACTAATAAATGTTTTGGTTGCCCCTGAATAGGACTATTTCCATAAGCTATCAATTTTTTTTAGGGTTACAGTTAGGGTTAACTACGATAACTCTAACCCGGAAACTAACTTGACTATTGTGAGAAAAGTAAAGAAAGTATATAAAAGGTTTTCCAAAATAAAGTTTATTCTTCTGGCTGAATTTACAACAGTCCAATTCAAGAGCAAAAAGTTTAAGTGCTATCAAAAATGTTCAATAACTAGCTAATGAAAAATGCTTCTGAAATGTGAGCCATTGTTTACAGTAGTGTCCGAATTTGAGCACTTTTTTTATTATTACCTCATTGTCGTTTTGTTAGACATTCAGGGTTATTCAAAGAGAATCGAAAAGTCACAGGAACGTTCAGTGACATTTCGTTTGATTCAATTCGGCGCAATTCGGCGATCGTATTTCGGCGACCTGCTGTGTATTCAGTAAGCACCACAGGGTCCCTGAAGTGCAAGGAAAACCGACCGCAAACCCGACAAACACTCACCGCCAACCCTGAATAACCCTGCATGTTTTTTCTTGTGACCAGGCCACCCTTACTATAAAAACTTTTGTGACTGCCAATGACAGTTTTATATCTCATGCTTATGCTCTATTGTGCTAATATAATTTTTTTTTTTTTTATAACAGTTTGATTCTTCAGGCATCAGATTGTGGTTCTCCAAATCTTTTTGCGACAAGTGAAGTATTAGTACTAGTTGCAGATATCAATGACAATGCTCCCACTATTCCACCATTAGAAGCGGTGTTAATTGCGGAAGGTAAGTTACTGTTGTCAAGTTGTTATGGTGCTTCCAATATATTTACATTTAGAGTAATGTTAATGTTTTACTATTGCTTTAAATTTGTTTTTTAAACATATTGTTTAATTTAAGTGCTTTTAGACATTTGGCCCCTTTTTTATATCGTATTCACTAGTGCAGCAACATTAAAATGGTTATTGTCTATTAATTCAAGACGCAAATTTACAGGCTACTAAGTCTTAGAGCCTTGTTTCAGAGAAAGTTCAGTATCTGCTGAGTGGTCATGGAGTAAATCCAAATTTAATTAGTGTTAATCAAATACACACCATATAATCTCTAACTACAGCAATCTGGGCAGCAGGGAAATTGGCAAGATTATGTTAAATCCACTCTCCTTATTTTAGAATGGCTCGGTACAGTGAACCTCTACTGATGAGCAATGGTGATTGTATAATCAAGATATATAAGTATCACGTAGTCAAGGTCAGGAGGCTGGTGTAATATACCTTCAGAGGTCTATGAACCTATATAAAATAATATATAATTCACGCAGAGCCATAGAGTGTATATATAAATCCTACAGAATAAACAGTTCCTTCTTACTGAAAACCTGTATATTGAAGTCAATGAGCCTGAATGTAAACACAAGAACAGCAGTAGCAGACAATGCAGCCCGAGGTCATGTTAACACGATCTGGAGCTATGTTGTATCATTGCAGATGAAATTCATGTAATGCAACTGAGTACCGGCTGGGTGGAGTAGAGGTAACATCACTGCTCTGCGTGGAGAGAGCCTGGGGAGACATGGGTTCAATCCTGGCCAGAGCACCTCTCCAGTAAGTGTACTTGGGCAAGACACCTAACGGTACATACTCGCCACCCAGGACATACTTGAAAATAACAGAAATCTCAATGTATCCTTCCTGGTAAAACACTTTCCCAAAAAAAAATAATATCATTTGCATTTGGGGTCCAGAAGGTGCCTTCAAAGTTTTAGCACCGTGGGCATGAGCCTGAGGTGCTAACACATTTTAAAATCAGTCGGCAATATGTCTAAATGACATCTCCCCTGTTGATCCTTCATTTCGCTCATAACTGTAGTAAGTCCTTTTGGCCTGCAGATGACATCTGCCTACCAGATATTCCCAAAAATGTCCTACTGGTTCCTGACATTGGTTTTCAGAAAATCACTTGGCAGTGAAAGAGTTAAGGATGTTAATTTTTTTAAAATCAGTGCTCCAGCTTCAAGTATAAATGTGCAGTTCTCCTTCAGATCTCCAGTTTTCAAATTTAATTTGAGTATTGACCTGGAAAATCAAGTTTGGTTCAATCTCTCACTTTTGTTAAGTGTCAATCCGTACTTCTGCAGTTGCCATTTGACAATGAGGACAGATTCAGTCTAGGTTCCAAGTATATTTAGGTATTGCCTATAACAGACAAAGTTTGGTTAACATTCAGTGCTTAATGAATAGGCTCTGTTATGTTTCAGAGGAAATGAAACCCAACATTTAGAGGAAGCAATACTAAATCAAGATCTAAGTAAGCAATTATTTTAATTATTAATGATGTCACATGCAAGCAGGCTTTCATCATTCTGCACACATGTACATCGAGCACTGTAAATATTTCCTTAACTATTTGCATGTCTAATCATCTTCTAGTACAAACTCAACATCAAATGAATGCTATTAGCTTTCGTCTAAATGCCTTTCATGGCTTCCAGACTCACCCGTAGTTCACATACTTTCCTGTTGTTCATTTTCTTGTTATTAGAAAGTTTTGATAACAATGGAAACGTAGGGAATAGCTGAAATACTTTTAATCAAGATAACAGCAGATCATTTTGCTTGTTCAGAAAATAGGAAATTCCATTAACATCCTGGGAATTATTCAGAAAATGAACATTTCTCTGACTGGTAAAAATTTAGCACGTTTATATGTGTTTTTAATATCCAACAATATTAAATGAACAATAAAGTCCATTTCATATTAAATATGTATTGGAAAATATTTTTCCATTTCCCATTCTGATAAATACCTTGTCATTATAAGCCAACCCTGTTTCCCAGGCGTACATGGATATTTTACACAATGGATTAAGTAACCAAGCTAATACACACTGAATACTGCATTTACTAAGACAGTCTACATACTGTGCACACATAATGCTGTCCTTGCAGGTTTTCAAAGAAAGCGTATTTAGATAATGGAGTGAAAGGTCTTTCAGGGACTTCAAAGCTTGAAAAATCCAAAATTCAGTAGAATTTTTGCAATGCCCGAGAGCTGTATTTTTCTTCAGCTTAAGTATAGGGAATAGATGCAGCCCCAAAACAGTGTTCACGGGAGTCACAATGATCCTATGACCTCCTATTTGACTCCCCTTTTTTGCGATTATGCTTTGGATTTATATGGAGATGCGGAATACCTCTAGGGAGATCAGATCCTTTTAAATTAGCTAAGTATTTGCGTCCCTTTTTTATTGTATTCAAAGTCCAATAGCAAGAGATTAAAAAACGTATTTTGCAACTAATACACGAGGCGTCCTGTTCCAACATAACAATAACAAGCTGTTTTCCATTTGTAACTATATTAATGGTTCTATGGTTTGACTGTGCCGCTGAATTAGTGACACCAGTTGGATTATTTGTTATCTACTGGTCGATAACGTCAGTGTTACCATGGGTCGCAGATGGTTTCAGCTTCCTCTGGAGTCTATAGCACACCAGAATGCCAAGCATAACCCTACTGCGAGCTTGTGTGATCAGGGTCACACAAAGACAGAAAACCGGAAACTGTTTGTTCCCAATCTTCTGCTGCTTGCAGATGGTCGAAGTGGCAGATTGCAACACCGTCTGCAAAGTGAGATAAGGGATTTTTTTGGGTGGGTTTAAAGCAAAATCACATAGCACCCAGGTTTGTGAGTGTTTGTCAGGGTGGCATACGCCGTGGTGGACCCAAGTTCGGGGGGTTTGAGCCTTTAGTGCTGGGATATGCTGAAGGTACCTTGGAGTAGGCTGACTGATACAGGAAGGAATCCATGGCGTGGTACAAATAGGCAAGCAGAGAGCGTGGTCAGGACGGTCTCTAGATCAGGGGCTGGCGGCAAGGAGGCAAAGTCAGTGGGTATAGCATGGTCTGGTACAGAGGTAGGTCAGAACAGTACAGGGGTTGACTTGTAATGCAAAGCCATCTTGCTTTGGGGGAGTTGACCTTTTATTAACAGACAGAGGTGTGTGTTGTGTATGTGCTTGGTGCTGGTTTGGAAAGAGGGCAGCACTTTACAGGTATAGCACCCATGCAGGCACTGATCCCTGACAGTGTTATTTATTCCTGCATAACGGCGAGATCGGTATAGCTTGCTCTTCGTTGCCTAGTCACAAATTGGCAGCACCTATACGAAGTATAAGAGCTGTTTATTTATAATAGCTTGCCCCCATGCCTTTGCCACAAGCAGTGGTTGCAGCCTCGTTTGATAGCAGCTAGAGCTGTAAACACTAGAGCTTGGTTTGAATAGGGCCCAAGATATTATTTGACCAGAGAAAAATTCCCTCAGGGTCAAAGTAATTGCTACAAAGTAATAAATATGCACGTATTAACAGAAAATCACAAGAAATCTCCAAAATCTCCAACTTCTGAAGATCTGAGACTGAGGTGCAATTAGTACAAAAATATAAGAGTTTCAGGTTTGGAATTCTCTCTGAAACAGAAAATGCCACACGCCTATCTCATTATAACAGAGATATCAATCTCCGTTATAAAGCCTGGGAAATCAATCTCGTTAATTAGGTGAGGTTGTTTTCTGGCCCTGCTCTCTCATAGATCAGTAACTTTATTCAGGGAAGGAGAGGAAGTACAATTAAGTGAGTTTTGCATGTGTATGCTTCATTGAATATAATGAAAAGTTAAATCATTAATAAGTGATATCATTTGGATTTATTGGACAAATGTATGCAGTCACAAGGTGTTTAAAATGTATTTCAAAGCATTTTAAATTGTAATTTATATACTCTTGTTGGTCGGTCATCAAGCAGTAAAATGCGGTTAACATTGATCAGCTTCCCCAGTAGCTGGGACTTTTTTTCTTCGCAATAGATCCGGATGACTTTAGAGGATGGCAAGTATAATACCAAAACAAAATTAAAATTTGTGCTTACAATTTTTGTCAAGTCTAAAATTATGGCATTCTTTATCACTCTCCTCTTGATTGTTTTGTATGTATTTTGTATTGTATTTCACAGATGCTGCTCCTGGATACACTGTCACAAGTGTATCAGCCAATGATGTGGACCTGAGTCCAGTATTATTGTACAGATTTACCCAAAATGGAAATCCTGGAAAGAAATTTGCTATTGACCGACACACAGGAGTCATAACACTCATCTCACCATTGAATTATGAGGACACCTCTCAGTATAATCTAAGGATTCAAGCCTGTGATTTGGTACATGAGACAGAAGCTGATCTTGCAATCCAAGTTTTGGATATAAATGACAATCCACCAGTATTTACTCAAGATTCATACAAGGTAAACAAGTTTAAATAATTCTGTGTTTAGTATTCAACATCAAATTATACATAATAGTGCATTAAACAAACCAATCACTCACCAGACTTTAACCCCTTCACTACCGAGACAGAGATATCTCGGACTGCAAAGGCATCATCAGGTACCTGATATCGAGATATCTCAATCTGCAGCTCTGCAGCCCAAAAGCAAATGAAATTAATTTGCTGCAAACAAATTTAATTTTCATTTGGGTTGCAGAAGGTACCCCCAAAGTTTTAGCCCTGTGGCCATAATGCCCAAAGAGCTAAACCTGTGAAAAATCAGTTGACTGAATGTCCAGACATCGAACATTCAGCAGCCGATACAGTTGCAGCTCATGTTTCATGCAACTCAATTTTGCTGTAGATGACACCAAATTTGCCCAAATATTTCTTACTATATAATTAATTAAAAATGATATTTAAAAAAAAAAAAAACACTGGTTCCTGACAATGTTTTTTTGGAAAATCACATGATAGTGAAGGGGTTAAGCTAAAAACCTTAGTTCCTCCATAGATTCATAATGAAGTACAGCTAGACACATTTAAAGGGCCACTATCACACCAAAAAATGAAATGTCCTTATTGTGTTTATTTTATGTTGCTCATATCTTGCATGTGCTTTGTTTTGCTCTTGTATGTTTAGTTAAGGAAATATTATACTCTATATGTGTCACTGTGTGCATCCATTGTGTGGTCTTATATGTTGTAAACTGCCCCCCCACCCATATCTTTACATCACTCACTCACTTACTCTTCACTCTGTGGCAATGGCCATAGAATGGGTTCTATAGGTCGATCACTGACTCAAATCTCATTATAATGTGTGTGATGTATTCAAAGGACATCACCAGGGGGTAGATTAGACGTCTTTTAAACTCCCTGTTTTATCTCCTTTAGCTGTCAACTCTTATTTCGAGTAGTTTAGAGAACAATATACCTGCTGCAGCCTTATCTAAACATTTCTTCCTCCACTTCATTCATTTTTAAATACTGTAGATTAGCCACAGAAGAAAAACCATTGCATAGATTTTGGTAAATGTTGCCTCATCAGAAAAATCAACAAAATGGAAACAGGAGATAAAAAAACTAAACTTTATTTTTCCTTTTTTTAAATGCAATTACTTCAAACAAAGAAAACAAACAGTGGCCTGTGTTTAATAATGTGGTTTTGTTTGTAATGCACAAACAATATACAGATCTATTCACTTAAGGTGGTGAAACTGAGGAGAATTGGCAGAAGAAATGAAAATTCTAGGGCAAAATACCCAAACCAGAAATATTCTCCCATTTATCTCACTTTCCAAATCTGCTATTTGGTCTAGATTGTTCTCTTCTGCCAATTCTCCTGTGTTTCACCTTTAGTGAATAGACCTGCTAGTTACAGTTTATGTAAATTGTAGTGTCCCTTGAATGTTTTATTCCCAAACTGGGCTATATCAGGACGTCGAGGGAGAATATAAACCCAATCACATAGAGGGTTATTCAGTAACGTCCAAATTTGCCATCGAATTGCACCTTATGGTGAATTTCGCCGCCGGTGTAATTTCAGGGCAAAGATCAAGAAATACAAAAGGTGCAAGAACAGATGGTAATTAAGAGAACATATACCTCTGGAATTCCCCAGATACAGTTGGGATACTCCTAACTCGCACAGTGGACCAGTTGTCAGAATACACTCTGCTTCATATTGATCTGTACAGCATGTACTAGAAACCAACAGAGAAAATATATTGTGCAGTATTTTTAATACAAAAAAATCTTTAAAACACAAGGTTAAAACAAACTCACCAACGTAGAGCACATACAAAATGTGCATATACGCATTTGCCACAATGGCCAGGACCTCCCGATATCTTTGAGGTTATGCAAAGAAAAAACCACACACTGAATCACTTAACTTATTAATGAAGATAGGATCTTCCCTCTGCGGGCTCCCGGTAACCCGTAAGCAGTATACAATAAGAAGAAGGTAGAAGGTAAACCTACAACGAATTAAAATCACTTAGAGGTGCATGTTAAATGAACAAATAGTATTTGAATCAATTCACGCACATCAAAAAACAAGATCGTTATCACCGTTCCATGGATGCCTAGGACCTGGGGTATGATTTCCTCCACAGCCGGTGCACTTCAGGAACAATCAGCCAAGACCAAAGTTTCTCCAGTCAAAGGATTTTATTAATAAAAATAAAGATAAGACTGCTCACGCTCGACGCGTTTCGTCAAAAGACTTCATCAGGAGAAATATGTGCAGTCATAAGTACATGGTTAAAAAATAAAAATAATTTTTTTTTTTAAACATGTACTTATGACTGCACATATTGCTCCTGATGAAGTCTTTTGACGAAACGCGTCGAGCGTGAGCAGTCTTATCTTTATTTTTATTAATAAAATCCTTTGACTGGAGAAACTTTGGTCTTGGCTGATTGTTCCTGAAGTGCACCGGCTGTGGAGGAAATTATACCCCAGGTCCTAGGCATCCATGGAACGGTGATAACGATCTTGTTTTTTGATGTGCGTGAATTGATTCAAATACTATTTGTTCATTTAACATGCACCTCTAAGTGATTTTAATTCGTTGTAGGATTACCCTCTACCTTCTTCTTATTGTATCTTTGAGGTTAGCAAGGTACCCTTAGCAAGAGGCTGCAGTAGGGGAAAATACTGCATATTCATTTATTTCTGTGTAATTTCAGGGCAATTCATGTATTCATTTAGGCTGGGGTCAGACTAACGCATTTTTAACGTGCGTTTAGGCGCACTTAATCACGGCTGTAGTAGCAACAAATGACGGGCAATGACGGCCAATATACGAAGTACGACCGCACGAAAGTGCGGCCGCACAATGCAAGCAGAAACAAACGCATTTTTTTGAGAAAGCAGAACCGCTAGTACTGACGTACAGAGTGCACTGCGCCTGCATAGCGGCGAGTGTGTGTGATTAGGAGACATCAGACGCTGCTCATGTCTGGCCAACATAACGTCCAGACACCCAGACAAATGCGCATCGTATGACCGTTTTCGCGCATTCCGTGAAAAAAATACGTCAATGCGTTTGGATGCACTTTTTGACGTTCGCTGCGAATAATGCGTTCGTTTGACCCTAGCCTAAACTGTCAATTTGCCATCTACAGGCGGATTGGCAGCAAATACAGTGCAATTTCAACGCAATTCAGTGCGGCATCGAAATTCTCCAATAGAGAATTATTGAGTCGTGTATCCACAGGACACCGAAATGCACCAAAATAGCAGCTAAATTACCTAATTTCAGTGTTTCAATTTGACAGGTTTAAATAGACAAATCAAATAGATTATACTGTAATAAATGTAACATCTTTTTTAGTTAAGACCATTTAGTATTTTTACTTTTTACAAAAATCTTTTAATTATAAATTTAATTATTAATTAATAAATTAATTTATTATTAATTAATAAATTAATTTATTAATTAATAAAAATAATTTAATCTGCACACCAGATATAGTTGTTAACCTCCCTGGCAGTCTGTTTTTTTGACATTTGCATGCCAAAATGCGCTCTATTTATTTTTTTGTTGGCCCCCCCCCCCTAGCGGCATCCCGAGTGTTGCTCGGGGTTAAACTCCTATGCTGGAAGTGGTAACACCGAGCAACACTCGGGATGCCGCTGGATACATCACCTCTCCCTGCGCTCCCTCGATGATCCTCGCAGTCTCCTCCGGCGATCATGACCCTCATACTTCGTGGTTCCATCCTCGTGAGAGGGAATCCAGGAAGTATGAGGTCACAATCGCCGGAGGAGACTGCGAGGATCAGCGAGGGAGCGCAGGGAGAGTTAATGTACACAACCCAAGTGTGTCTCGGGGTTACCGCTCTCAGCGGTGAAATGTAACCCCGAGACACACTCGGAAACACCGTCAGGCAGGTTAAGCAGGCTTATCTGAATCCCAGGATATCCTTTACTCGCCCCCTCTTGTGACCTCAACACATCGAGGACCAGAATGGAGTCGGCTTTCCAGGAACCATACTGGATTCAGCTCGTAATAAAATAATAGCATTTTTTTACAAACCATAGAAATGCCAAATGAACAGTATCCAATGCGTTTCGTTCCCTCACTGCATTGGGACTTCAGCAGGGATATACAATCTACTGCTCACTCAGTATATATATATATATTATATACCGTAAAATAAATTCATAATTAAACAATTAATCAATAAACCAATTGCCCGATGGTGCATCTCTGATCCTATTCCTGTTCCGGACTCTCGTAAGTGTCAGACTTCCTTTTACCATCGGCAGCCTCATCGCCCTCTCGTCCCACTGTTAGTACGTCATTTCTCTGTGCCTGACATTCCTGTTCTGCGGCGCACGCGCCAGTACTGGGATCTTCCGCAGAGCCGGACATGCGTGGAAAATACCATCTGTCGTCTCTCACATGTAATTATATCCAAGAGTCCGCCTAAGTGGCAAATTTCAAACTCCTTGGATCGGGACAGTCCATAACATATTCTAAAAGTCTCATAGTTGAAACCATGAGAATACGAGAAGAAAAAAAATAGAAATAAAAACAGACCTTTAATACTTCATTCATGTAAAACCATTTAACACAACCCATAACTCCTAACTCCCAGTGGCGTCGTAACGTGGGGGCGGGGGGGGGGGCCGCACCAGGTGTCACCCTAAGGGCGGGTGTCTCATCCTCCGCCGCGTATTCGCTCCCTGCAAGCGTCCGAAGCATGCAGCTTCGGCGCTCGCCTGGAGGAAACACGTCACCAGCCTATCGCGGCTGGTCACGTGGCTCCCCCAGGCGAGCGCCCAAGCTGCGCGCCGCCGGACGCTCAGAGGGAGCGAAAAACACGGCGGAGGTGAGCTGGGCCATTATCCATGAGGTGCTGGGGCATATCCATGAGGAGCTGGGGCATATCCATGAACTGCTGGGGCATATCCATGAGGTGCTGGGGCATATCCATGAGGAGCTGGGGCATATCCATGAGGAGCTGGGGCATATCCATGAGGTGCTGGGGCATATCCATGAGCTGCTGGGGTATATCCACGAGGTGCTGGGGCAAATCCATGAGGTGCTGGGGCATAGCCATTTGCTGGGGCAGTATCCATCTGCTGGGGCATTCCATGTGCTGGGGCATATCCATGAGGAGCTGGGGCATATCCATGAGGTGCTGGGACATATCCATGAGGTGCTGGGGCATATCCATGAGGAGCTGGGGCATATCCATGAGCTGCTGGGGCATATCCATGAGGTGCTGGGGCATATCCATGAGGTGCTGGGGCATATCCATGAGGTGCTGGGGCATATCCATGAGGTGCTGGGGCATATCCATGAGCTCCTGGGGCATATCCATGAGGAGCTGGGGCATATCCATGAGGAGCTGGGGCATATCCATGAGGTGCTGGGGCATATCCATGAGCTGCTGGGGCATATCCATGAGGTGCTGGGGCAAATCCATGAGCTGCTGGGGCAAATCCATGAGCTGCTGGGGCAAATCCATGGAGGTGCTGGGGCATATCCATTTGCTGGGGCAGTATCCATGTGCTGGGGCATATCCATGAGCTGCTGGGGCATTCCATGTGCTGGGCAGTATCCATGTGCTGGGGCAGTATCCATGAGCTGGGGCAATATCCATGAGCTGGGGCAATATCCATGAGCTGCTGGGGGAGTATATCCATGAGCTGCTGGGGCAGTATATCCATGAGCTGGGGCAGTATCCATGAGCTGGGGCATATCCATGTGCTGGGGCAATATCCATGAGCTGGGGCATTATCAATGAGAGCAGCTGGGGCAATATATGCATGACAGCAGCTGGGGCAGTATATCCATGAGCAGCTGGGGCAGTATATCCATGAGAGCAGCTGGGGCAGTATATCCATGAGAGGAGCTGGGGCAGTATATCCATGAGAGGAGCTGGGGCAATATCCATGAGAGGAGCTGGGGCAATATCCATGAGAGGAGCTGGGGCATATCCATGTGTGCTGGGGGCAGTATCCATGAGAGCTGGGGCAATATCCATGTGTGAGCTGGTCTGGGGCAATATATCCATATGTGAGCTGGGGCAATATATATCCATGGGTGAGCTGCTGGGGGCAATATATAACTGAACTTGTGCAATATATCCATATGTGAGCTGGGGGCAATATATATCCATGGGTGAGCTGCTGGGGGCAATATATCCAGAGCTGCTGGGGGCAATATATCCAGAGCTGCTGGGGGTAATATATATCCGTGTGTGCTTTCACTGCCTTCGAACAGGCAACGTACTTGCTGGCAGTTGGCAAAAATTTGTGTGAGCATATGAGAGAGCTCCACAGCAATAAACCTCACAGTAATGTGCGCTGTGTGTATGAGCATTCAGTGTTATATGGGAGTACTGATTTAGGAGTAAGAGTAGTTAAAAAAATCCGTAAAACTCGGGGGGGGGGTGACACCATAAATTACCGCACCGGGTGACACCAACCCTAGTGACGCCACTGCTAACTCCCACCTAGAACTCCAGCCAGCAGCCTAAACCCTCACCACCAACCAATAACTAAATTGATGGAAGAAAGTGCAAAAATAAATATAAAAGGAAAATAAAAGTAAAAATGAAAAGAAAATCAAAAAAATATAATATATAAATTTAAAAATGAAAAAATAAAATATGTAAAGTATGAAACATCAAATACTAAGATATGCACAAAAATGGAAAAAGTTTATTAAAAAAATAAATAAAAATAAAGTAAAAATACTAAAAAAAATAAAAAATATTATAAAAGTATATAATAATAAAAAAATTAAATAAAAAATATAATCTTAATGTCGGGGCAGGCTCCTGGATGCAGTTATTGATGTCTATTTCAGCATTCAGACCACCCTTGTGCATAGTTCTGAGTGTAAAAATCCAGAAACTCCCCCTCAGAGCCAATTTCTTCAGAATGTCACCCTTCCTCCAATTTAAATCCAGTAACTCTTTCCCCATCCATTTGAATCTCTTCCAATTGAAATGGAGGCAACTGTTACAATGAATTGGGACACTGTGATTTTTCCTTTTTTTAATTATGTTATTCCTATGCTCCAGTATACGTACTCTGAGGGTACTTGTAGTATGCCCCAAAAACTGGGCCCCACATGGACATTTTAACAAATATATAACATTCTTACTACAACAGTGTATAAATTGTTTGATTTGATGTTCCTTACTGGATAAGGTTCCCAAAAAGGAAGTGACACTCCTTGCCTGTAAACTGCAGGCTAAACTTTTCCCACATTTATGGAAGCTAGATGGTTTACTCATCAAAAAACCTTCTTTAACTTTCAGGTTTATTCAGAGAAAGGTGAAACCCTGGAGAACTTATGGAGAAGTGAAAATTCTAGGTCAAAATAGCCAAACCAGAAAAATTCTCCCATTTATCTCACTTTCCAAATCAGCTATTTTTACCTTGAATTTTCACTTCTCCAAAGGTTCTCCAGAGTTTCACCTTTCTCTGAATAACCCTGTTTTTCTTTGAGAAGGACACCAGGAGCCGGCTGATATTTAAAAGACTGGGCTCTCTTATAAATGATCCGTGGAAACTTGGGTAACCTTTCTTTCAGCCATCATCCCCCTTCAATATGTGCGAATGTTTCTTAAACAGCTTAGAGATCTGGTTACCTTGAGCATTATAAGTACTAAGAAAAGCTAATTCCATCTTATCCATAGGTACCCTTTTTTTCTCTTCTAAAAGCTTACCTCTGTCCTGCTCCAGTCCATATACATACAGGGTTATTCAGAGAGCGTGAAAAGCAGGAGAATGACTGGAGAATGAAAAATTCTAGGTCAAAATAGCCGATTTGGAAAGTGAGATGAAAGGGAGAACTTTTCTGGTTTGGCTATTTTGACCTAGAATTTTTCATTCTCCAATCATTCTCCTGCTTTTCACTCTCTCTGAATAACCCTGATAGTCTCTGAACACTTTCTCTGGGTCATAGCCCTTTTCCACATACCTGTCAAAAATTACTTTGGATTGTTCTTTATAACAAACAGTTACATGGAGGAACTGACTTTTGGGTATGTTATTTAGCCGCCTAGAATGAGGCGAACTCTTCATATCTATGGCTGTATTTGCATCAGTTGGTTTGAAATATACCCTTGTGTCTATTCCGTTACCTGTGATTTTGATGGTCAAATCATGGAAATTAATCTGACGTGTATTGATTTCTGAAGTAAATTTCAACATAAAGTTATTGTCATTAAGATTATCGAGAAAACTTAGGAAGCTGCCCATATCTCCCCTCCACACTAAAAAAAATATTGTCTATATATCTTCGCCAGAGGGCGAGGTTCTTTTTAGTACTTTTTAAGACTTTTTATTAAACATCTTCATTATTTTTTAAACAACTTTTTTATTATTTAGATCCATCTTTACTACATTTTTATTGATTTATCCTCCTATTAGGAAAATAGGAGACTTCCTTTTTTTTCAGATCGGTGGATTACTTAAAGGGTTATTCAAAGAGATCCGAATGGCTAGAGAAAGTTAATCGAATGCTGAAAATCAGCGTTCGGTTACCTTTCTTGGCCGTTTGGCTATTCAGAGAGCAGGCAATACGCCAAATCCTGGCGAATTGCCTGCACATACGGTGCCTGTTCGAGGGCAGTGAAATCCCCATAAAAAAGCACTGCTTCGGCTATTCAGAGAACACAAACCAGCAGTGAAAGGTTCCCGAATTGCCCTGCCATTCCAGGGGAGTCTCTCTTCTAGTCCACAGCCGTCTATCATTTCAAGCCCATAGAATACTTAAAGATCCGAAAGGCAGGTATATCATTATAGTATGCATGATTAATTCCACCCAGTACACCTTGGTATCGATATACGCCCCTAATACATCTCAAGTTCAATTCCTAACCCAAATAATGCGCAAAGTGACGGACGTCCGCACGGGGACCCTTATTTTATGCGGTGATTTTAATATAGGACTGGACCCACGTAAAGACAGGTCCACCCAAGCCACACCTTCAATTTACTTTAAAGTGTCGCTCCGTAAACTTCATCTTCTATTACAACAACATGACTTGTATGATGCATGGCGATTGACTCACCCTCTAGAGCGCGACTATACATTCCGGTCAGGAGTTCATAATAGCTATACCAGGATAGACTATTTCCTCGTTACGGGAGCGACTCTTCCTCGGACGGTAGACTGCAAGATTATGCCATTCGCCTGGTCTGACCATGCACCAGTGCTCCTGACTCTGGGAGATGCGTACTCATTCTACACCAAACCACCATGGAGACTCCGGGAAACATTACTGCAACACGACCAAGCACAACAAGCCATACAAACAACCCTACACAATTATTTCGCCGAAAACGTGACACCAGGTATGTGCCCTCTCATAATCTGGCAAACTCACAAGGCAGTAATCCGAGGCGTAGGCATACAATGGGACATCCAACAGTGTAAATCATACACATCCAACAAACTTGCTATCCTCACTACCCTACAGCAACTTGATAATCAAAATAAACTATCTCCAACCCAAGCCATAGCAGAACAAATAGACTCTGCACTCAGTTCCCTCAGGGAACTAGAGGTGGACAGCTATTTCCACGCTATGACATGTCTATAAACGAAATACTATGCCCTCCATAACAAACCTGGTCGGTTTTTAGCTCGGAAACTCAAAAACGTCAGTGCACCGCAGAAAATAACCTCCTTATAAACCACTGAGTCCGAATTACATAACCCCAGCGATATAGCTAATGGCTTCGCGGACTACTATGAATGCTATGTAACTTGGGTACGAACGAATCGACTCCTCAACCCACCACATCTACCATGGCCGCCTACTTAAACACCTTACACCTTCCCTCTCTCACTAGCATTCAGTCCGAACGCCTTTCTTCCCCAATCACCATAGACGACATAACAACAGCAATTAAAAACTTGCCACACGGAAAGGCGCCAGGCCTTGACGGCCTACCTGGCCTATATTATTCCAAGTTTTCTTCCCAGCTACTGCCTCACCTCCAAGCGGCATTTGCCGCAGCCAGAGAAGGACGATCATTCCCAGTGGATATGATGAGAGCGCATATAGTCACGCTACCTAAACCAGGGAAAGAACCTGACCGCTGCCCTAACTTGCACCCTATTTCTTTGCTCAACGTAGATGTCAAACTCTACGGCAAAATCCTGGCTACCCGCTTGCTACACCTATTACCTACCCTTGTTGGACAAGACCAAGTAGGCTTTATATTCAGACGACCGGGCCCAGATAGCACTAAGAAACTTCTAAACATAATGGACACTGTGAATCGCGGGGGTATACGCAGTTTGACCCTGTCGCTTGACGCCGAAAAAGTGTTTGACAGGGTCAACTGGTTATTTCTCACACAAGTTCTTTTTAAGTTCGGCTTTCCAACCCCTTTTATAAGAGACGTTCAAGCGTTATACGAGTCCCCATCGGCAAGCGTGCTAAATTCAGGATTTCTTTCGGAGGAGTTCGTCATCTCCAACGGTACACGTCAGGGATGCCCACTTTCTCCGCTCCTATATGCCTTGATTTTAGAACCACTAGCCCAAGCCATCCGACAAAACGACGACATTCGAGGTATCTCGGTGGGCCCTACCATGTTTAAACTAAATCTCTACGCGGACGACATATTACTGACACTGACAGACCCAGATACATCACTTCCCGCATTGCAACGGGAACTAGACGCTTATGGTCAGGTATCCTATCACTTAGTAATGGCATAGAAGACTCAAGCCCTACAACTAAATTTTCCTAACGACCAATTGACAACCCTACGGTCAAGATTTAACTACGACTGGCGCTCAGATTACATAATATATCTAGGACTCCGTATAGTGACAAACACAGAGAACCTTGTCAAACATAATTATGACAAATTACTGAAAGACGTGAAGTCTTTACTCTATCAATGGCGCTTCAGAGAGGTTTCATGGCTGGGCAGGATGGCGGCGGTGAAAATGACGATCCTACCAAAAATCTTATATCTTTTCAGAACCCTACCGCTAACACTGTCAAAAATGTATCTAGACCAGTTGCAATCTCTACTAATGTCCTATGTCTGGCGAAACAAGACACCTCGGGTACCACGAAGCTTACTATACCTAAGGCACAGGGAGGGAGGCCTTAAGATGGTCCACGTTCACAGATACTATTGGGCGACCTGTTTAGCATCTCTCTCTGAAACGGTACATCATCACCCCACACCTCAGTGGATAGTTATAGCATCGGCTTTTAACGACGGTCATAACCTGACTGACCTACTTTGGTCCCCAAGAAAATTTAGACCACGTCTCCCCTTCCTCCTCCCTTTCACATCCTTACTACTGCGGGTCTGGGATCGTCACTCTACCGGATTTATGCACCATACCCCGATATCCATGGCCACTCCCCTCACCTCGTTAATTTACGTCCTACCAAATTTCTGTGCCCCGCCATGGGTGCGCCTAAGGGTCACACATCTCCACCACTTTTTTGCTCCATCAGCCATCCTGCCCTTTCAATCAATGCAACTGAAATATAAAGTACCACATAATTAAGTAGTTCCTATCATATATGCAAATACATTCGTACATACAGTCGTGCAAAGTAATTGATAATCTGCGAGCCACCTTGCCACTCTTATCGGAATTTGAACTATTTTGGCTAGATCCGATATCAACCATCAAGCCCATCTCACTGTTTTATAAATTGCTCATGACACCAAGTATACCGTTTAGATGGTCTTTCATTGCTACCTGGGAAAAAGACCTTAACACATCTTTCACTCCCTCGCAATGGGCGATGGCTCATAGGTTTGCAACGGGGGCAACCAGATGTGCCACATTGATTGAAACACAAAAAAAACTACTTTATTGTTGGTACTACACACCACATCGTTTGAAACGCTTCGACCCCCAATCCTCAGACTTATGTTGGAGATGTTCCTCGGCAGTGGGCACTATGGGTCACATTTGGTGGCACTGCCCAATGATCGCTCCTTTGTGGTCTGGAATCTCTCAACTAGCCACGGAGGTACTGAGCTGCGGCATTCCTGCCTCCCCCGAAATCTTGCTGCTCGGAATGATCCGCCTACCGCGTCGGCATTTAAACATGTTATTTATTATGGTATCGGCAACAATGCTCCTCATCGCATGAAATTGGAAATCTACCGAGGTCCCTTCACAACGGCAGATGGTGACCATACTGGACCAGTACCGTTCCTTTGACTTGAGAGCTAGACTGGCGGGGGGTAGCCCATCTTGAAATGATCCATGGAGAATCTGGAACATACACAAAATTTACAAAGCTTGCGGTCTGTGACTTAGTGGCCCCTATTAGGGCCTCTTCTTACGACATATCATATGCACCACAAGTGCAGGCCGACGATGCAATAAAGCTCATAAGAATGCTGTCATGAAAAGTTAATCCTGACTTCCCCTTCCCCTTTTTTTTTCTCCCTTTCTTTTATTTAACAATTTTCTGTTTGTTGTTTATTTTTCTCTCTCTCCTTTATTACTTCTTTCTCTTGAAAAATGTAGAAGTTACAGTATAATATGTTTGACTGCAACTGGTAAAGTGAGCTGTGTGATCACTGACAAAGTGGTCAGCGGGCTCGCTGACCGCAGGCTGTACTGTATTCTTCTCAATAAAAATCTTTTCAAACAAAATATTCAACCCCCTTTTTCACCCCCTTATGGGTGGATTTTCCAAAAATCCTTCCTTAGTGGGCGCCTACATCATAAAAACAGTGCACCTTCAAAATTTTACGTTCCTAGGTTAAACGGTTTCAGATGGGCGTTGATGAGTCAGTCAGTCAGTCAGGACTTTTACGTTTATATATATATAGATGTATTTAACCCTCCATTTTGGCCCCCCCATGGAATTTTAAGAAAATGCTAAAATACGTGTTTTTTAATGTTTCAAGATGAATCTAAATCCCAATTTTCACGTCTGTAACATCTTCTGATTTTGAGCTATAGGTACCCTGTTTAAAATATTTAAAATATTCAACCCCCTTTTTCGCCCCCTTAGGGACGGAGTTTCCAAAAATCCTTGCTTAGTGGGTGCCCACAGCATAAAAACAGTGCACCTTCAAAATTTAACATTCTTACGTTAAATGGTTTCAGCTGAGCATTGATGAGTCAGTCAGACAGTCAGGACTTTCGCGTTTATGATAAAAGTATTCAATCCCCCTTTTTTCCCCCCAGTTGATTTTTTGAAAAATGGTAAAATACGTGTTTTTTTATTTTTCAAGAAGAATCGAAATACCGATTTTCACATCTGTAACATCTTCTGTTTTTGAGCTATAGGTATTGTGTTTAAAATATTCAACCCCCTTTTTCACCCCTTAGGGGTGGAGTTTCCATAAATCCTTCCTTAGTGGGTGCCCACATCATAAAAACAGTGCACCTTCAAAATTTCATATTCCTAGGTTAAACGGTTTCGGCTGGGCGTTGATGAGTTAGTCAGTCAGGACTTTCGCGTTTATGATAAAAGTATCCAACCCCCCTTTTTGCCCCCACAAGGAATTTTCTGAAAATGGTAAAATACGTGTTTTTTTATTTGTCAAGATGAATCTAAATACCGATTTTCACGTCTGTACCATCTTCTGTTTTTAAGATATAGGTATCCTGCTTAAAATATTAAAATATTCAACCCCCTTTTTTGCCCCCCCGTTGAAATTTAGAAAAACGGTAAAATACGTGTTTTTTTATTTTTCAAGAAGAATCGAAATACCGATTTTCACGTCTGTAACATCTTCTGTTTTTAAGATATAGGTATCGTGTTTAAAATATTCAACCCCCTTTTTTAGCCCCCCCAGTTGAATTTTTGAAAAACGGTAAAATACGTGTTTTTTTATTTTTCAAGACGAATCTAAATACCGATTTTCGCATCTGTAACATCTTCGGTTTTTGAGCTATAGGTATTGTGTTTAAAATATTCATCCCCCTTTTTCACCCCCTTAGGGGCGGAGTTTCCAAAAATCCTTCCTTAGTGGGTGCCCACATCATAAAAACAGTGCACCTTCAAAATTTCACGTTCCTAGGTTAAACGGTTTCAGCTGGGCGTTGATGAGTCAGTCAGGACTTTCGCGTTTATATATATAGATTTCGGGGTGTGAAACAGATGAATTAATTACTTTGATTAGGGTAAAAAG
The DNA here is from genome assembly GCA_009667805.1 of Leptobrachium leishanense. Taxonomy (NCBI): domain Eukaryota; kingdom Metazoa; phylum Chordata; class Amphibia; order Anura; family Megophryidae; genus Leptobrachium; species Leptobrachium leishanense. The sequence goes on from CM019063.1 coordinate 396,880,404, forward strand.
AAAAGCTATCTAATCCCCCGGTCTTTGGTGCTAAAACCTATTCAGTACCAAGGACAGCGGATATTCGTGATGCTGAAACCTATTCAGCACCATGTATAGCAGCTCCATGGGACTCTGTAGCCCCGCAGGGCTGCTGTGCTTAGAACTGAATACCTTTCAGCACCATAGACAGCCCCGCCAAACACAGCCAGACTGAAGAAAAGAAAAAAAAAAACGCGGTGTTTGGCAAAGAAAAAAAAGCCTCATTTTAAAATAATTAGCAATCTAAACATTTCATTAAAAAAAATCACAAAAAATGCCTATGAAATAAATAATAGACTGTTTGTTGCAAGTGGAAAGGATAAACGGGTGAATAAATATCTGATTAACGGGGAATATTTTTTTCCAATAAAACCTATGGGATTATTTTGTACGGCTGGTATTATTATTGTAGTACCAGCTGTATTTTATTTTGGTACTGGCTGGTATTGTTACTGGCTGCTATTTTCATTCTAGTACCAGTTGTATTTTATTTTTTATGAGTGGTATTTTTATATCCCGAAAAATGCCTAAAAAATCCTAAAATATAAATAAAGAGACTTTTTGTTGCAAATGAAAAGAATAAACGTAAACAGTTGAATAAATATTTAATAAAAAACGGGAATATTTTTTACATTGTAACCTATGGGATTTGGCTGCTTAACCCCTTAGTGACCGGGCGGTTTTACACAAATCCGTCTTTTAGTGACCGCTGCTGTTTTTACGTTTCTGCGCTGTTAGTGTTTAGGTCAAATTTTCCTCTTACTCGTTTATTCAACCCACACATATTATACACCCTTTTTCCCGCCATTAAATGGACTTTCTAGAAATACCATTATTTCCATCATATCGAATAATTTACTATAAAAAGAAATATGAAATATGAGGAAAAAATGGTAAAAACACACTTTTTCGTAATTTAATCCCCAAAATCTACAACCACCCAAAAAGACCCCGGCTAAATAGGTTCAAAATTTTGTCCCGAGACTAGAAATACCCAATTTTTACATGCGTTTGCTTTTTAACCCCTTCACTGCTGAGACAGTTCACCTATGTGCGCTGCGCTCATTCTGACCATTTTGTGCTAATTATTTTTAGATGACAGCCTAGGTCCTATTTAATTAAACTCCCCCCAGACAAAAACAACTTTTTTAAAAAAAAGATTTTTTTATTTTATTTAATTTTTTTATTATTTTTTTTTATTTATTAATTTTTTTAATTTTTGTTTTAAAACCAAACCTGGTCATGTTTGGTATCATTGGAAAGGCCATAATCAGGCCTTTCAAATGATGTCAAATATGACCATCTAGCTGCCATGGATCGGGAGATATGGGGATCCTTAGATCCCCTTATCTCTACATGGCAGATAGATGGTTAACTGGCACACTGACATCCTCACACATATGTTGAGGTTGTCAGTGGGTGGGGGGACCTGGAGGCTTGGCTGACATCCAAGATGTCAGCCCCCCTCCAGGTTTGAATCGCGTTTGGCGCTAATTGGCGCCAAAACGTGATCCGGCGGCGAAACTGTTAATGCTATACACTGCTGAAAAGGGGAGACTCTCCCCTTTTCAGCGGTGCAAACAGCATCTCCCTAGCTTCAATGGTTGGGGAGATAGAGGGCTCCGAAGTAGCCCCCCCTCCCCTCCATTGAATTGCATGGGGACGCCTGCTAATGACGTCACCACGCAGCGTGGCGAAGTCATCAGCCTCGCCTGCCCATGTAAATCACATGGGCAGGCTTCCTCCCTGCCAGATCGCCGTGGGATCCAACGAGGGAGGTGAGTATCGGGCGGGAGGGGGATTAGGCACCGCTGACGTACTCTGTACGTCCGCGGGTCTAAGGGTACGTCAGGGGTCCTTAAGGGGTTAAAACTTTCGGACAAACCACCTAAAAGCAGAGCATTTCACTGACATTTCAGTGCTGTTCGGCATTCACTGAATAGATTAACTACTACTTGTCTATGGGGAATCGAGTGTAAGTGAAACGGTATAAAGAATTGATCTGTAAAAATTAAGTCATTTAATTTTATACCGTTTCGTTTTCGTTCAGTTTCGATCCGAATCGATTTTGTTTTTTGTTCCTTTTCGGACCGATTCGGAAGGGAATGATTTGTATTTTGGAAGAACTTCTGAAAAACGAATCGGTAAATTTCATCCAAATTTTTATTTGGAATAAAAAGAAAACACATATCTCTAAAACTTATCCAGAGCTGTTGTAAACTTAACAACACCATTGACTATAATGCAGTGTTACCCAAACCTGTCCTCAGGACCCGCTGACAGGCCAGGTTTTCCAGATATCTGAAGCACAGCACAGGTGATATGGTTTGCTGCTCAGTGATTGCAGTATTCAGTCTGCATTTCCCCAAGGTGATCTGCAAAATCTGGCTTGGTTGAAGGTTTTGAGGACAGGTTTGGGAAACACTGCTATAATTAATGGCTCTGATAAGCTTGGCCTGAACACTGCAAGACACGGCTACTATTGCATGCCTCCCAGCCTGTTCCGAGTGTTGGCTAGGTATGCGGGCCAAACGAGTCGCCAGAGAGCCACACCAACCTAGAACTTGCTATTATGCCCCTGACAGTTTTCAGACCCACCCGCTGGGCACAACTCACCCAGCGGTAAGAGGTTAACACAAACCTTGGAATAGGGCCCTATGTGTTTATACTGCTAAATGCATATGTTTAAATTAATTATAACCACATAACTATTAACCTTTTTATGGCCAATTTTACAGTGAAATACACCTTATTTTGGTTTAACCCCTTCACTACTATGATTGAGCATAACCAATTTTCAAAAGTTCCAGCAGGAGTAAACTCAATCTGGCCATTTTGGATCAATGACAATTAACCATTTCTCTACCAAGGCTTGAGGTATCTTGATTTTGCATTGTAATACACTGAAAAGCAATAATTAGCAAATCAAAACCCAATTTCCGCACCTTTTTAGAGCAAGATTAATGTGTCCCCTGTGGAGAAACAGTATCCACTGTCTTAATTCATTCCAGTCATCCTGGAGAAAGATAAAACGTGCTGCAAATAGCAGCCCCAATGCTCACTGCAACAAAAAGTTCAAAAATTATTACCCTTGCATTATAGCAGTCAGATGGAAGGCAGAATACAAGGAGAGCTCTGGGGTCACACACTGCTGTAAAGGGATAGGATTCAGGGGATCTAGTTGCTCAAAATCCCTGTACAGTACAGACACAAAGTGGTACTGTAATTTTCATACACAGGGAGCATACAGATATTATTATTCTATTCTATTGGTATTTTTTGGAAGGTGCATTGCTGGCAATCTCATAGTTATGATCAATACAAATCCCCATAAACAAATGATTTGACCATTTTTATTATTTATCTTTCATAGTTACAGATTTGAGAAAAGGCAATTTCTGCCTGTATATTGATAATGCAGACCCCATGTGACATTGCGCAAGAGTTTAGAACATTTCATCCAAGCACTATGTCTGCAAAAGGATAAACGAATACATAGTAATTAAATTTTTTAACTCTTCTCAAACCAAGTCTCTGAAAGTTTCTATTTTATCCTAAATTGAATTGTTAACTTTTCAACCAGTGTTTCAAATAAATGATATGACAAAAGTGTTACGAAAGATGTTTTCAACAAAAATCGTTTGGTAGTGAAGGGTTTATTTTTTTATTGCAAAGATATTCATTTGCAAATGGGCTCCATGATGTGCCCCACATTTTCAGCACCTATGAAATTTAAGATAAACCGGGTTATTCCGAGAGAGGTGAAAAGCAGGAGAATGACTGGAGAATGGAAAATTCCAGGTCAAAATAGCCAAATCAGAAAAATTCTCTCATTCATCTCACTTTCCAAATCTGCTATTTTGACCTAGAATTTTCCATTCTCCAGTCATTCTGCTTTTCCCTCTCTCTGAATAACTCTGTTAGTTGCTCCAGCAGTATTGTTATGCATGTAGTAGCACTTTTTTCCTGTCAATAAACGTACAGTCTCTAAAATGTATCTATGAACTGCACATCCATTTTTACGCTGTCTGTAATGAACTGTGGTTTTCCATAAATCCACTGGGTCCTGTCAGTGGTTTTCTGGAAAACCACTCGGTAGTGAAAGTTTTAGGCTGCTGTCAGACGAGCGTAGTGTTCACGTCCGTGATTGCGCCTAAAAGTACGTCCGTGATAGCATGACAGAAAGCCCATCGGAGCCCGTTACACGAAGTACGTCCGCACTGAACTGAGGACGCGCAACGGCCGCGGCCCACGGACGCAAGGCAGGCAAGAACGTACAACCGCTAGAACGGCCGCACAAAGTGCGCTGCGTCCGCAACGTCCGCATAGCTTTGTGTGTGAGTGATGGAACGTGGCCAGACGGACTGCATTTATACGTCCAGCATTTTTCACGGACAAAATGGTTTTGCTTTTTAATTTATTTTCCCTCCTACATCTGTCAAAAAATAAACGTCAGTGAAAAAAACGGACTGTGTGACCACTACTGTGTCTTCCGTACTGACGTACGTCCGTGTGCAAGGACGTACAGTCCGTAGAAATCACGCTCGTCTGACCCTAGCCTTAACAAGCACTGCTTCTAAAGAGAAGTTATATTATTGTCTGTTTTAACAGAGTTTAATGCATTTTTATATATTTTCCATTTGCCAGTTGTCCATTTTTATCTCTCATGACTATGACAGTTGTCCATTAATCTAAGCATAGCATTTATTTGATTTTTTTTTTAAAATATCTCATAAATAGTCACAATAAGACTAATGTGTAATTTATTGGAACTTTTCTAGTGTCTCACACATTATTAATCTTTAATTCATTACTTCATCGTTTACAAGATTATTTAGAAAATAAACTGGTTTACAGGTCCATCTCTTGTCGCACAAAACCTCTGATATATATAAATAAAAAGGACAATTCCATCTGTGAAATATGCTTTTTATGGCTATGCATGCATTGGTAATTTTTATTTTACGAATAAATATTGCTTTTAATGCTTCAAAATATAAAATAGCATTCACAAAGCAAATGATAAAAGTTGCCTGTAAAATAAATGTACTGTATCTTTACTATGCGGTCATTATGGAGCATCTAAAATGAGTTAGTTATGCCTGGTTTATTCAATATATTATTTTATGCATCAGTTTTAATGCAAATTTACTGAAGCTTGTTCATATAGTCAACTGAGAAAGTTATTTTTCCTCTTAGCCCTGTCTTAATCTTAATATTATGACCATCAATACGCTTTGTTTAATTGTGTGCTATCTCAAGTTTGGGCTGGCTGTCTAATGTCTGGGACACACATCCAAAATTGCTGACTCATATGGACCTCATACTTTGTCTAAGGGGTCAAGCAAGAGTGTTTTGCATAAGTATTTAAATAATCCTTAAGAGATTTAATTGAACACAGAACTTTTTAAGCTCAATGAAAACAGTTTAACGAGCTTATCGTTTTTTTAAACCCAGAGCAAAATAATGGAAGCTTTTTAAGTTAACTTTTAGTTTTGTTTTTATATATTATGTTTATAGTTTCATGTTTTATATATTTTCAAATGCTATTAAAAAAAACAATAAAACTATTCAGAATTTTACTTTAACTACTCATCTTGTTTTTAATGTCTTACTATATCAACTACCTGAAATGTCATTCTAAAGTCTTGTTACCTTTCGGTCTAAGGCCGGGGTCAGACGAGCGCACTATGTGTACCCATACTGATGTGCCTCCCGTGGTCCGTCGCAGCGTTGTGACGCTTCGACGGGGCCAGCCACACACTGTAGTGCGCGCACGCGGACGTGCTGAAAGTCTCCCCGCCGAAATGCTATGATGCGCATTTGACGGGGTTGCAAAGCGCGATCCTCCATAGGAGGATTGAGCCTTGTAGCGCTGAGCGCACTCACAGCTAATTATTGTCTGGCTGTGGTTAACCCGAAAGTTAACCACAGCCTGGACCTGGTGCTAACGGATTCCACTGCTGCAGAATCGTCACCACCAGCAGAAAATACCTCCAAATTAATCACATGCTCACTTTCCATCTCACGGTGAAGACCGCGGCTCCAACCGCCTCCTCTGTCCGCCTGGAGCAGGCAGAGACTGGGGGGAAAGGTCCCCCAGTCTCCCTCTAGGGACCACTATGCCGACCTGCCAGATCTCGCCTTACGAGATCCAGCAGGTCATGTGATCGGCAGAGCAGAAACTCAATGGAGTCCTATGAACTCCACCGAGTGGATGCTCGCGGCGGCGCTTAGCACTGCCGCGCACATCCCAGGGTTTAGCGCCGGATTACGATGCAGGCTGCTTTTCTAGCGCCTGCATCGTAATATCGCTCTAAAACCAGGATGCAAAGGAGAAACCTGCAGGCACAGGTTTTTCTCCCTAGCGTCCCCATTTTAGCGATAGGAATTTAATAGGGCCCCCAGCTTACACAAAACACTGCAGGTAGTAGCAATCAGTACTTGATAACAAAACATCAATAATCACGAAAAAACTGGTAATATGACATATTGTGACTTTAGAATTCAGCTGACTAAAGTACAATAAAAACAGCTAACAGCTTGCAAAGCATTTTTTCATCGCAGACCTGTGTTATTAATACATAAATCAAGAGATTCCAAAGGGATTGCAAACTTTTGTATTGCAACTGTAAACAGTTAATTGTAATCAAGAAAAAATAGCTGTTTTTCTCCAATAGTGCCTGTATTGCTGAAAAAAAATTAACAATATTTTCCACTTTTCTATTTCCAGACAAAAAGATGTTTTCAGTAATTCTATTTTCATCTCTGTACCATATGCAGAAGCATTCCCCAATTAAAATCTCCGATATACTTTCCATAAATAGTTTTGTTCTGCAGATTTGCATATATCAAATGTAATGTACATGTCAGGGATTTCAAGGCAACCTAATGCAAACTGTATAAATAAGAACAGAGTCAGTCAAACATATCTTACATTTTAGAACACTTGGTGTATTTATAATGGCTTGTCTGCTTGTGCTCCAGGAAGCCAATATAGACAGGGATAGTGTGTGAAATCTTGCTTCTATTAGTGTAAAGTTACGTCAAGGGACTCTCAGTATCATAAGACTGATCTGAATGCGATGCTATTCATATTGCAATCGTCTATTGAAAGCTTTAATAAAACTCAATGTACCCTGAATTTTGGAACTGCTTCAGATTCTTTCTTTTTTTTCCTACCCTGTATATATCTGCATCAAAGACATGCTAAGATTTGCATATATTTTTAAAGTATAATGTATATTTTGTCTAAACATTCCTAAAACCATAATGGGGTAGGGATTTTAAAAGTGCTGAATCCTTGTATGACTTTTAATCTTTCTATTTTTTTCTGGAAGGTAACGGTGCCTGAACTGACTCCATCGGGTACATTTATTATATCAGTGTCTGCTACTGATAGTGACTCAGAGCTCTATGGTCCCATTTCCTACAGAATTATACCACCCTCAAAAGGGTTCACAATCCATCCAACAAGTGGTAGGTGTCTAGTGTAAACTATTGTTTGCATAACTCCATGCTTTATTATTATTATTATTATTATTATTCTTTATTTATAAAGCGCCAGCATATTCCGCAGCGCTGTACAATAAGCACAGTATAGACAGGGTTACAATACATTGAACAACATTTGACAAACAGTACAGGAGGAGATGAGGGCCCTATTCTCGTAGGAACTCACAATCTGGGAGGGTTGGGGTTGGAAACAGGAGGAGAGGACTGTAAGGTGAGAGTGATTGATGGTTGTGTCAGTGAGTTGGGTGGTAGGCTTCCCTAAATAGGAATGTTTTAAGGGAGTGTTTGAAGGAAGAGAAGTTAGGGGAAAGTCTGACAGTACGAGGGAGAGCGTTCCAGAGAGGGGGGGCTGCGCGTGTGAAGTCCTGCAGTCTATCATGGGAAGAGGTGATGCGGGGAGAAGCTAGGCGCAGGTCACTGTTTGACCTTAGGGAGCGGGCTGGGGTGTATTTGGTGATTAGTGAGGACAGGTAGTGGGGCGCTGAGTTAGTGAGGGTTTTGTAGGTAAGGATAAGGATTTTGAACTTAATTCTGCAGTGGATGGGGAGCCAGTGAAGGGACTCGCAGAGGGGAGCGGCAGAGACAGAGCGGCGGGTGAGGTGAATTAGCCTGGCGGAGGCGTTCAGGATGGATTGTAGGGGGAGAGGCGGGACAGAGGGAGGCCAGATAAGAGATTATTGCAATAGTCGAGTCGGGAGATTACCAGGGCGTGTATGAGTTGTTTTGTGGTGACAGCGGTAAGAAATGGCCGAATTCTGGAAATATTACGCAGTTGGTATCGGCAGGAGGAGGAAAGAGACTGGATGTGGGGGATGAAGGAAAGAGCAGAGTCAAGTGTAACTCCAAGACAGCGAACTTGGTTTGATGGGGAGATGGTGATACCCTCCACCATGATAGAGAAGTCAGGAGGTGGGGAGGCATTGGAGGGAGGAATAAGTAGGAGCTCAGTCTTTGACATGTTGATCTTTAGGTGGTGGGAGGCCATCCAGGAGGAGATGCCAGATAAACAGTCACTGTTTATTCAATCACTTGCAGAGACAATTTGCTAAGAGAATTGTAGTTTCAAGTCAAAATTCTAACTAATGGTGTATTATTGTTCTTGCTTTGTACTTAGTCGCATAGCAACTTTAGAGGCTGCCCAGCAGCTGTTCTATGCTACTGCTGCTATGTCCATCAAGTGGCTATGTCATGGGTGAGCAAGGAGTTGAGCCCAATATGCAGTGAAATCCAGCAAAATGAATAAATGGACTAGTTGCAAGGGTTTTATTAACCACTTGGCTGCTAAGGACGTGCTCAGCGCATCCTGCCAAGTGTACCTCCTGTGCTATGGACGCGCTGAGCGCGTCCTAGCACAGGAGGCAGCAATCGGCCGGGATTCTGGCCGATTACTGGCCCCACCCCCCCGTGCGGGCTGACATCTTGGATGTCAGCCCAGCACTCCGGGACCCCAGTGGGGCCATTATATGTCATCGCAGCGGCGCAATGACATCTAATTCAGGCATCCCCCCGCGAGTGCGGAGGGGACGCCTGAAAGGGGGGGAGGACCTTCGGACCTCTCTCCCTCCGGATCGCTGGGGGCCACAGGGTTAAGGCAGGCACCATTTGGAAGGGCACAGCCTGCCCTTCCAATCGGTGGCTGACATTAACCCCTGGGGAGCCGGATCACGATTCGGCGACGAAAAGCGCCGGATCATGATCCTCTCCCGGAGCTGGCCGACATCTTGGATGTCGGCCAAGCCTCCGGGAACTCCCCTTGACTCCCCCAGTCCTGGATTTAACCCCTAGCTGCCAGCAATGGTGTAGATAGGGGGTTCCAATGAACCCCCTATCTCCCGATCTGTGGCAGCTAGGATCGGCTAGAGCATGGCCTTTCCAACGATATCAAACATGACCAGGTAGAAAATTTGCAAAAAAATAAATAAAAAAATATTTAAAGACAAATTATAAAAAGAAATAAACAATTTTTTTTTGTTTCGTTAAAGCAGCAATATTGTCCCCATTTCAATTATAATGTGAACAATGATGCTGCACTAACGATTTTTGTTTGGGGTGCGTTTGTTAAAAATCATATAATTGTCCCCCAAAAAAATGTAACGAGACCCCATTTCTAATTTTTTTAACATGGGCACCCCAGGAAAAATATAACCGCAATTGCTCACATGTTAAAATGTGAAAAAAAACACTTTACACATTGTGAATTATTGAAAATTCTAATTTTACTGCATTTTTCGTTATATTATACAGACAGGGCATGACGTATACATATAATACCGCAAAAAACGGAGTGGGACTTCAAACTGCCAGGTGTGCAATCTCTTTCTTTATTTGTGGAAGAAGAACAATCTTTGAAGATTGTTCTTCTTCCACAAATAAAGAAAGAGATTGCACACCTGGCAGTTTGAAGTCCCACTCCGTTTTTTGTGGTATTTTAGGGGCATTTCGGCGTCCCCTTTGAGCGGTGACTTCGCTCTGCTGTGGAGGGCTCCCAATGCAGTGTGATCACAGCGTTTCTGGATTTTGTATACATATAATAATGACATATTATGAATATGCTGAGTCTGCTGGAAAGAACGATATATAATATGTCTGGGTAATATATGAAAATAAGGCTTCAAAATGCGTTTAAACATGATGAGCGAAACAGGTAAAAATTAGCTCAGCACAGAGGCATGAAATGCCTCAGCAGCGAAAAGGGTTAAATAATATTACTATAAACAGTGCAAAGGAGTAGACACAAATGGGTAAGATGAAACAATTAGGGATGGAGCAATAGATAACAACAGGGATAGGGAGACTGGTAGACCAGGTATGAAAAGGGCTGACAATAGTAATAGGAGGCAAAAGGAATGAAAGACACAAAAGCTGACGTAGAAGGAAAAGAGCTGACTGTAGTAATAGAGGAAGTGAAAGGAATACAAGACACAGGAGGCAGACGTAGAAGGAAAAGAGCTGACAACAGTAATAGAGGAAGCAAAAGGAATAAAAGACACAGGAGGCTGGCGTAGAAGGAAAAGAGCTGACCGTAGTAATAATATACAAAAGGGATAAGAAGAGACAGGTACACAGGGAACTCAGAAAAAGGGGAAGTAAAGACTGAGTGAAAAAGGGGGCACTGTGAATTAAGTTCAGGTATAAAGGCATTGGTATCCAGAGAGTCTCGGTAATCAATGATCTTGGAGAGTAGAGGATTCTTTGGAGAGCGGAGGATGTTTGGAAAACAGAGTGTTCTTGGAGAGTAGAGATTCTATGGCGAGCGTAGAATACTTGGAGAACAGAGGTTCCTTGGAGAGTAGAAGGTGCTTTGAGAGTAGAGGGTGCTTGGAGATCAGAGGGTTCTTGGGCGCAGAAAGTAGTATACAGGATACTAGCGAGGGGATAAGCTTCTTGTTCTCAGGATGCCAGCAATAGACTGAGTATCATTGTTGAAGCTCAGACAATAGGGCGTGACTTCCTTTTGTGGAGAAGGAATTATGGAGGTGTTGGCTAGCACATGTGGCTTGGACAAGTAGGACCACAGCAAGCTAAGCTACTGACAGCCTCATCAATGTGAGGCAGTATTAGTTTTGGTTTTCCTGCGACGCCACCGGTTAGATCCATGACAGGCTACTACTGAAATTATTAAAGTCTAGAATCAATCAGGTCATAGAAATTGAGGTTAAAGAACGGAATAATGATTTTTTTTTTAATATGAATCGTGGCAACATACTGACCTAGATCAAGGGTCTCAAACTCAAATTACCCAAGGGCCACTGGACAAATTTTCATACCCCACAGGGGTCGCATGCAAAATTTCTAACTCGTTTGAAAACAATTATATTAAACTTATTATTTATTAAACTAAAATTATATCAAAATGCAGTATTTTATTAAAATATGTTTAATAATATTAAAATATAAATAAAATATAAAAAATATAAATTAGAATAATTATATATTAAAATTAAATATATTAAAATACATATGAATTTAATGCAGCTGCATTGGTAAATTTATAGGGGGGAATAAAACAATGCCCTGTTTTTAGAGCTAAAAAAATATATTTCATTTAACTCTATTTAATTTAATTATTTTTTACTTAATATTAATTATATTATCTTTTTTCCTTACAAATTATATAGTAATCATAGGGAAGGCCAGATTCTAGTCTTTCCAATGATACCTCAACCGTCTCTGTAGTCCTTACAGATCCGGAGATACAGGGGTCTAAATGACAGTATACAAGGAAGATGTGGTAGAGCTTCTTGTACTGTTTAAGCCTCCCTCGCTGTGTACTCTTGGGCTTGCTGCATGGTTCCTTACGATGTTGGACTCCTCCGTGGCTATTTGCTGTTGTCTCATCAATCAGACACCAGATGTTCAGGCAGCCAATGACTTCAGAAAGTGCACTGAATCAGCGATCAGCCTCAGCCACCTCATCGGGGAATAACAGTATAGATGACCCAGGATAGGTGTAAAATCGGGCAAGATATTTATTTAATTAATAAAATATTTAAACAGTCCACCAAATGTGTTTCGTTAGTAAAGCTTCTTCAGTTGCTGTTACTCTAAAAGACGCCTGCATCTCCTGTACTACTGGGCAGGGGGAATCCCAGCAGGTGATGTTATCGCACGCACGCACAATGACTCCCGCGGCCTGTAGAGCCATCCCACGGCAAGGGCTGATATCAGCCCGCTGTGGCTGAAGCTCCTGATCGGTGCCAGATTGGCACTGAGCAGGGTCCCAACAGGAGGGGTGTGGTGCGTCCTGCTCAATGGGGAGAGAATCTTCCTGGCGCTCCACGCAGTCCTTGATTGCAGAGACGGTAAGTCCAGACTGCTTCCTCCCCATCCCAGCCCTCAGGCGGAATGGTCTGCCTCCTGTCTGCGGGCCATTTTAACCAGTCTGAGGGCCACAAATGGCCCACCGGGCCAGTACTTTGAGACCCCTGGCCTAGATAATGGGTTGATATGGACATCATGGGATTTGCCCATTGTGCAAAGAGATTCTCCAAAGCCGCCATGCATTGAGAAGCCCTAATGTGCAAGGAAACAGCTATTAGGCGTAACTGTCGCAATGAAATCCAGCTACAGTGGCCATATTAGGAACTGCAGTATAACACTTGTAACGCAAGTCTCTTTGTACTTGGGGGGCATAGACCTGGAGGCATATTTGTAGTGCGCAGGCCTCTATTGTGTGCAGAATATTTGTGTAATCTGTAATTATGCAAGAATGCTATTGTCTATCTGTTTATTGTCTGGTCCTTGAGTATCTGTTATCAGTCTACCTTTGTCACAGGAATGTGTTATCTGTTTATATTTGAATAGTTTCTAAATCTGTTGACTGTAATCTGTTATCATCCTGTTTATCATTGTCCTGCCTCATTAGAAATGTTACGTAATGTTTAATTTAACTGTCTACCTAATGTAATTAGGTTTCACATTCCAAGAAGTAAATGGTCGTCCAATTATCTGTTTCGGTTTAGTTGGGTCCCCCAGCGATTTCTAGGGGACGTTTTGTGTATGTTAATGACCCATGTGTGACCATATAAAAGAATGCGTGTCTGCCCAGATGAAAAAACATTCTATTCTGACCCTACATGCAGTCATGACTCCTGGTTTGGGTAGCAGCTATATTCTGTTCACTGTTCCAGCTCAAAACTCCAGATCTACAGCCACGGTTTATTTCTGGAGGACGCAAGCAAGGCTCTCTACTTGCATACGTCTTTAAGCTGCAGCTAAGGACCGGGAGAAAGGCACGAGAGTCATGAGGAGAACATGGGGGTCCAGCAAGGAAGTGGCATTGGCACATGTGACCCTGTTGGGGTGGTACTGAGATCGGTTACAGCACTCACCATGCAAATTGGGACAATTGTGTACATGTTCTCAAAACCAGGAATTCTGTATTACTATTATGTTAGCGTTATGTTAAATTCACTTACACTTTAATACTAGGCACCAAGTGGGTGTAGAAATGTTATTCAAAGATATATGCATAGATCTATGCAATTAATTTACAAATATGTGATATGTTTAGTCTTTTTTTTTAAAAAAGACACACTATTTCCTAATTAGATCTGCATTTATAGAAAAATGCACAAGCACGGTGATATAAATTTAAAACTCTCAAGGCCATACATTAACATTTACACCGTCCTATTATGAAAAGCAAGTCTGTAAATACTTTTTTTATGGTTTGTTATATTTAACATTTTATAGTTATATTTACCACCGACAAATCCTTTCTTTAATATTTCACTGTTATATTTACAGCCCCCAAGTCCCTACTTTAATAGTTTCACTGTTACATTAAAAACAAGCATGTCCAGGATTTACAGTATAACTCGTATTTACCATTTTCTAGTGCATGTTCAGGATTTAAGATTAAAATGCGCAAGTCTTGGGTTTCAGTAAGATAGTGAAACTGAAAACGTATTTACACTTTGATTTTCAGGCTTTTTACCGACTTGATATTTTTTTTAAACAGGGACATGTTTCAGAATTCTGCTTGGGTCTTAGGCTAGGGTCAGACGAAAGCATTTTTCACGTTGTCCGTGAAAAAGTGCGTTCGAATGAATGGATGTATTTTTTCACGGAATACGCGATAGCGGTCATACGATGCGCATTTTCGTACGTGATTTTGTACAGATCGTCAATAAAACCCTTTTGCGTCTGGACGTTATGTTGGCCGGACGTGTGCAGCGTCTGACGTCTCCCAATCACGCAAACACGCCGCTATGCGGCCGCAGCGCACTCTGTACGTCAGTAGTAGCGGTTTGACATTCTCAAAAAAATGCGTTCGTTGGCCACTTGCGTTGCACGGACGAACTTTCGTGCGGCCGTTCGTCGTATGTTCCCCGGCATTGGACGTCATTTGCTGCTAGCACGGCCGTGATTTCGTGCGGCTAAACGCACGTGAAAAATGCGTTCGTCTGACCCTAGCCTTATGTGTTTCAATTGATTCGAAAAAATATCAGCCACAAGCAGTAGATATTTTCTGAGAAAATTCTAACAAAATAATTGAATTGACGCCTCATGATACTAGTTTATGATTGTGGCATTTGTATTTTGACTTACACCTACACAAAATTGTGACTACATGACTATAATTAATTAATTTCATTGTCTTTTTCTTCTCATATGCTACAGGTTCTGTATATACTAACATGCCAGTTGAAATCAAAGAGAAAAGAACAGTTTTCCATGTCCTTATAGAAGCTGAAGATAATGGTGATCCCCCTTTGGCATCTACTACAATTCTTGAAATATTGGTTCATGACGTGAATAACTATAGTCCAAAATTTTCAGAGGATGTTTATCGTATCAGCGTTACTGAAGATACTCGAGTGGGAGATGCAGTGCTTACCTTTACAGCTACCGATCTTGACTGGACACGGGAAAATGCTTATATTGATTATTCTATTATCAGCGGCAATTCACAAAACAAGTTTTATGTGGAAAGCAGTGGAGTTTATTCACGGTCTCCCTTTGTAGTAGTTGGGAAACTTATTATAAATGGTGTTCTTGACTACGAAACAGCTTCCAACTACAAGCTGATCTTAGCTGCTACAGACCAGGGTTTCCCTTCATTAAATTCTAGTGTCATCATTTTTGTATCCATCGTTGATTCCAATGACAATCCACCAGTTTTCAGCGACTTGGAGTATAAAGTCAGTATCCGAGAGCATCATCTAGTCAATAGTGAAGTGACAACTGTTTTAGCAACTGACTGTGATACTGGAGATAATGGAGGGGTTACATATAGAATAGCTTCTGGAAATGTTGGGGATCACTTCGCAATTAGAGAACAGGATGGAACCATTATTTTGGTTAGAAGTCTAGATTATGAAGACATTGCCACCTTTACTTTAACTTTACAGGCTACTGATGGATGGGGAAGCAGAAGAAATGTAGCTTTTTCAGAACTCTCTATAACTGTTTTAGACGACAATGATTTTAATCCCAAATTCCCTGTTAGCAGCCTAATCTGCAGTCTACATGAAAATGTGCCTTATTTTACACCTGTGTGTTCTGTTTATGCCATTGATTTGGATTCAGGGCCCTTTGGTGTGTTAAGCTATTCAATATTTTCTTCATGTTTGAATCATCCCAAAAGCCAAGATATATTTTTTATAGATTCGTTAACAGGAAATATTTATACAAAGCACAACATTGACTATGAAACACAGAAGAAATACTGCTTTGTAGTTCAAGTGAAAGATAAAAGTGAATCTACTTCCTCTGTATCAGTATATGTAGACATTGAAGGAGAGGATGATTTCCAACCAATTTTTTACCAAACTCAATATACATTTGACTTACCTAAGGAAAACATTCCAGGGCAAGAGATTGGCAAAGTAGAGGCTTCAGATGCTGATGCTGGACTTGATGGAATAATACAGTATTTCTTTGAGAAACCATCTCAGTTTTTTTCTATTAACATTACAAGTGGTATAATATATCTAATAAGAAGTGTGCACAAAAAAAGAAATAATGTACAAAAAAATGATGAAATCATTGAACTATTTGTGAAAGCCCAGAGTCCAAAGTTTGACTCAAAGTCAACAACCTGCAGTGTACAAGTTAACATATCCTCAGCTCTTGAAGCCTACCCTGGCATGTCAGCAAACATACTTTCCATTAGTTTCAGCATTTCTTTTGTGGTTTTCTTGCTTTTGGCTATAAGCTTTATTGGAATTATTCTAAGATATAAGCGAAAAGATGTTGTAAATGCTTGTGGGATGAAAGATCTTGACATTCCTGCACTTCCCAATTCCAAAGGGAAAGACTCCATGTCAGATGAGTGTCCAAAATATGAAAATATTAACAGCATTGTAGCTCCAGATACATCTGAGTGGCTCGGATTAGTTGGCATCAGAGAAAAGAAAGACACGGGAAACAAATGTAGGAATTCAGACTCAAGTGGCCATGGCTCAACAGAAGGAGAAACTGCTGAGGATGAAGAAATCAAAATGATCAATGAATATACTCTTCGGAAACAATCTGGTTCTGTGCTTAGTGAAAGAGCCTCTCGCGTTCCAGACTCTGGAATTCCAAGAGAATCTGACTTATTGTCATGTGAGTCAGATGAAACTGATGTGGTGGTTGGGACAGAAAGTACAGAGAGTATAGTTATAATCAAAGATGAAGAAGAAATCAATAGACATTTTAATTGTGACAAGGAATTGCCATCAACACATCCAAATACAGAAAAAATTGAGAAAGACAAATTCACACTTCCAGATACTAAACAGGACTACATATATGTCCCTACATCCTATGACTCAAGGTATGGATCACTTGCATCTTTAGTAGCATCTGATGAGGACCTAAGAGGAAGTTATAACTGGGACTACCTTTTAAGTTGGGAACCCAGGTTTCAGACACTTTCTTCTGTCTTTTGTGATATTGGAAAGCTGAAAGATGAAAAGATGAATAGCCACGGCTTGCCAAAACAGAAAAAACCTTTTGTTTTCCCACCTCCACTTATAACATCAGTAGCACAGCCTGGCATCAGGGCGGTTCCACCACGAATGCCAACTATATTATCTGGACAGCCATTTCTAAAATATACCCGTTCCCCTTTCTTCACCAATCTTGCATGTCAGTCTTCAACAATGAGCCCGACTTTTTCCCCTTCCCTCTCCATGCTGACAGTGCACACTCCATCAACTTCACCGGTACTATCAGACACATGCGTTTCAGGAACATCTGTGCCTACTTTGTCTGAAGAACTTTTAATACAGCAAGAATTTCAAGTGTAAAAAGAGAAAAAATAGCAAGCCTAATGGACACAGAGCACTTGGATGGACCAAATGATGCATGTATAAAGTAACACATTCAACTTTACAATGTATTTGTAACATTTCTACTACCTAATGAATTGGTGCAGATGAAATTATACCCAGAAAAAAAAAAACAATGGTGATTAGAAATGGCTTTGGCTTTATTTTACATTCTTGGAAATTTTTGTGCGTTAATTGAAAATCAGTCTTAAATGCTGAACACTCTGTCATCATCTCTTGAAATGCATGTACATTGCTCAATAGAAATCCATGTGGTGAAAAAGGCCAGTATTTACCAGCATTTATTTATGTAACACAGAATAATTTTACTATATTTAAATCGACTACATGTTCAGAAGAATATGTTGTATATAGTCTTCAGAGAATGTAATTCCAATATGAAATTTCTAGACAGTGAGTAAAATCAGGCATAATTCCACAGTTATTAAAGTGACTTGAAAGAAATGAAAAACATTATCATCAAGCCAATATAAATAGACATAGAGGTATACTGCGTTTGTGTGAAGCAACACCAAAGATCTCGGATTAATAAATTACGGGCTCTATTACATTCCTTGCGCATCGGTTTTGCGCATACGCAAATGCGCATTTCCACGAGGACAAAACCATTTGCGCAGAATGTCGTATTACGATGTTAGTGCAATCGATGCACGTTAACATCCAATGCGAGTGACCCTGAGCGAACCCAGCGCGAGCTCAAGTTCGTGCGCGCATCCCATACTTAACATTGTGAGCGGCAATGTGTTAGTGCTTGGTACGCGGATGGTATTACAATCTTCGTGCAACGAAAGTTTGCGCGCATTTTCGTAACGTCTTTGAAAAGCAGGTGGTAACTGTAAATGTGATCGTTCTGGGCTAAACGAAATACAGCAGCACGAAAAAAAAAAATACAGCACAGTACAGTTACACATTCTACACATATCCAAACAATAAAATTAATAAATTGTGTCCTTGTAAATTTTTTCTTTTTTTGGCTGGTGGTTGATAATTAGTTTTTTTTCCTTTTTTTTTAGTTTGTAAATATTTTATTGGAAATGGGTGATTGATGTTGGCTGAATCCCATGACAAATCCCGTGACAAAACAGTCTGCCCACCGATTCCTGCATGCAACGTTCATTTGCGAACGGCTTTGCGCGTAGGATTTGCGCACGAAAAATCTTGAAGGAAGAAAAAATGCGCTGTGATCGTAATACCACGTTAATTTTCGCGCGATAAAATTTTTTCATGCGCAAAAAAATTTGCGCTGCGTGAGCGCAATTGCGCAGAGAATGTAGTAGGGCCCTACATCTGGAAACATTGCATTGTGAGTAAAAATGAGTACCCAGAATTTTATAAGCTTTCTCTTACTGTCTTCTACTGTAGCAACCACTACAGCTAGTAAAGAGAGAAATGTATTCCCCCACCTCACATTTATTTTCAAGTATTTCTATACCAAATCTTAGTAGTAAATATTTGAAGAGGTTTAATTCCTATGCCAGAAATTATTTTTTTCTGTAGTTTCATTTAATACAATTCTTAAGGTTCCAAGAAATCTAGGAAACATCAGCCTCCATAAATGTCAATAAATGGATAATGCATACTATAGAATTCAGGAAGTTTGCTTACAAAATTTGACATATAAATGTGTTTGTTTTGCAGTATTTTGGAAAATTTAGGTCTTCATTCATAGATAGTGTGCATCACAAAAGAAAATGACAAATTAAACTGCCTTTACATATAAATTTGTTTAAGATGTTTGAAGACCACAAGAATAAGCAACACATTAATACAAAGTGACTGTTTGTACCACTGTGTTCTTAAGAACCACTAAGCAAAACATAAATTTCTACTGTTAAATTAAAAAAGATTTACCCAAGGATTATATTTTAGGAATTTTAGACATTGTACACACGGTAAACCGAATTAATACGTAGTAATGGAACAATTCAGATTTGATTTCAGGCAATGATTGTAAGAAAATCGACAAATGTTAAAATAGTTTCTGAAACTGGAAATATGCAGTTCAACTAACATATACAAATTTTGTAATTTCGAAAAGTCTAATGTTTTTAGTCTATAAACATTAGCAGATTGGCCATATTTATTTTGTTTGGTGCTTAATAAAATGCCTATACCTTTATAAAATATTATTGCCCTGCCCCCCCCCCCCAACACAGTTGTATTTTTGTGTTAGTAGGGTGGAAGGATTCTTTGAAGCTGCAAATGTAACTTTCAGTGAAGTTCACTGAAACTTTTTTTTAACTTTGTAATTGCAATACATTCAGGAAACGAAAACAACAATTTTACCATAGAGAAATGATGAAACGAAATGTAAAAAAGTGGAAAATGTATGGACAATTGCTAATAACGTGTTTACAATGCAATGTCATTTTAAACCAAAATAAAGAATTTGTATGGACCTTTTATATTATTGATGTGTACAGATGATCAAGAAAATATATATTCTTTAAGTATTTGAGGAATGTGATTTTATTTCATGATATTCAACTTAATTTTCTTCCCTGACCAGGATCATCCACTTCAACTATTTGTGTCATGAGGACAGTGAATATGAAAAACTCATAATTGGGGGGGAGGGGGTTAAGAATTGAGGGTATTGCTCCCTTTAAAAGGAGGGTTTTTCGCTATATATTACTTAAATTTGTCTTAAAGAGATTGTTATAAATTATCAATATTACCGTCATTCAAGTACACAATTATGAAAAGATTGCATTGAAAATTTTCACGTGAGGGTAATAATTTTTGAAACTGTATAGAATTTTTGGTCATTATTACATCACAATATGGAAAACGTTATACAGTGTGATTGTGCTTGATTGTTATAAAACAAACTTCGATATATATTGCTACAGTTCTATCTACTGGTAAGTTTACAAGACACGCTTATATTTAAAGAAAGGATTTTTTTATTATTTAAAAAGTAATAGGTATAGATTTTTTATCAAAGGATACTTCTGTGCCGCTATTAGTATATTGTGTGAGATGTTATACTGTACGCTATATGCACTGAAAAATTGGATATTCCCCACACCACTTATGAAAACCTTGATAACAGAAACCAATAGTGCAGCGCTCATGTGTCCCCACACCAAGAAAGGCAATTCGGCTGCTTACGTTGAGCCTCAGTGTAGTCACTTGTATTCAGTATTGGAAGCAATAATTTGTGTCAGCAAAGAATAACATCAACTTCATAGGGAGATAAAAAAAACATTCAACACATTGTGCAGTTTAAAAAAATGTATGTTCTATATCAAGATCGTAATATATTTATTTATAAAGTATTTTACCAGGAAGGATACATTGAGATCTCTTTCATTTTCAAGTATGTCCTGGGATACAGTATATATATATATCTTGATACATTGATATAATTGTATAGTGTTAAACTCACACCTCTAGAGTCATTGGACCTGCTCAGGGTACTTGCACCTTCTGGTTTGATTACACTGCCAAACCTTCTAAATGTCCACCTCCATTCTGAAGACTTTAATCCAAAATTCACAGGAGGAAAAATCACGAAGGGAGAAATTATTTTTTAAGTTTTATATACTGTACAATTATATAAATTATTAAATTTCTGGTACCATCTGCACTAGGTATCTTTCCTTGTGTTTTCTCCTTGAGACTAATGGCTACTATTGTGGACTGAGTTTCTGATGAGTACGCCTGATGAAGTGCTCACATGCGCATAATAGGATCATATGGCTGCTCTAAACTATGTGAGTGGTTCAATATTACGATCTTAATATAGAACATACATTTTTTTAAATGCACTATGTGCTGTATGTTTTTAGCTCCTTATGAGGTTGATTTATTCTTTGCTGACACAAATTATTGCTGCCAAAACTGAATACAAGTGGCTACACTGAGGCTTAACGTAAGCAGCCGAATTGCCTTTCTTGGTGCGGGGACACATGAGCGCTGCACTATTGGTTTCTGTAGAACATGAAGCTGAAGAACATGTCAATTATGATTTAAGAAGTGTTCTAACTTGCAAAGTTCCATTTTCCCAATCTCAATCAGGATATGGTATGTGTGCGGGGGGGGGGGGTTATATGCTTGTGTGAACACAGAGGTATTATTGTGGAGTGTTTATTTGTATTGTGTATATATAAATTGGTCTTATTCAATTTTTATACTCCCAGGGGATTATTCACCCCATGTTATTACGCAACAACAATAAACTTTACTGATCCCAATAGGGAAATTCAGACAGAGGCAGGAGAAGATTCGTTAATGAAGCGTCTCATGTAGAAGTTTGAATTTACCTTTTGGGTTATGCCAACATTTATCATTGTCGCAACAGCAGTGATATTCATTGTTTTTTGCCACAGCAGTAAATTAAGGCGCTTTGTAAAGAACACCTCAGGTATATCTATACCCAGGGCTCAAGTCCTGGGAAAAAAAGTGAGGGAACTCACCCACGAATTCCACAACCCCTATTACCTGAAGAAAATATATATATATTACGAGTATAGCAGTACGTGGTGATACCATTTTTATTGGGTTAGCATTACATTTAAAAGACAAGCTTTCAAGAGTGTAAACTGGAAACTATACTGATCAGTGAAAGGTATCACTACGTACAGGTATACTCGTGATTGTGGCAACTGGACTAACGCATTTTATATATATATATATATATATATATATATATATATATCCAGGCACAGACCCCCCCAGAATTATATACACAGCGCTGAATCCCCAGAATAACATACACAGCACAAAGCCCCCAGAATAATATGCACAGCACTGAGCCCCCAGAATAATATGCACATCACTGAGCCCCCAGAATAATATGCACAGCACTGAGCCCCCAGAATAATATGCACATCACTGAGCCCCCAGAATAATATGCACATCACTGAGCCCCCAGAATAATATGCACAGCACTGAGCCCCCAGAATAATATACACATCACTGAGCCCCCAGAATAATATGCACAGCACTGAGCCCCCAGAATAATATGCACAGCACTGGTTATATGGATATACTGTATTTTCCCCAGTTTTTATTTTATTTTTATTTATAAAAGTTCACATGGATATAATTGCCCCCAGCTCATATGGGTATATATTGCCCCCAGCTTGTATGGATAATGCCCCCCAGCTCTCATGGATAATGCCCCCCAGCTCTCATGGATAATGCCCCCCAGGTCTCATGGATAATGCCCTCCCGCTATCATGGATAATGCCCCCCAGGTCTCATGGATAATGCCCCCCGCTCTCATGGATATTGCCCCTCCAGGTCTCATGGATATTGCCCCCCCAGGTCTCATGGATATTGCCCACTCCCAGGTCTCATGGATATTGCCCCCCAGGTCTCATGGATATTGCCCACCCCCAGGTCTCATGGATATTGCCCCCCCAGGTCTCATGGATATTGCCCCCCCAGGTCTCATGGCTGTTGCCCCCAGCTCTCATGGCTATTGCCCCCAGCTCTCATGCATATTGCCCCCAGGTCTCATGGAAATTGCCCCCAGGTCTCATGGATTGTGCCCCCAGGTCTCATGGATATGCCCCAGGTCTCATGGCTATTGCCCCCAGGTCTCATGGCTATTGGCCCCAGATCTCATGGAAATTTCCCCCCAGGTCTCATGGCTATTGCCCCCAGGTCTCATGGAAATTGCCCCCCAGGACTCCTGCATATTGCCCCAGGTCTCATGGATATTGCCCCAGGTCTCATGGATATTGCCCCCCAGGTCTCATGGATATTGCCCCAAGGTCTCATGGAAATTGCCCCCAGGTCATGGCTATTGCCCCCAGGTCTCATGGAAATTGCCCCCCAGGTCTCGTCGAAATTGCCCCCAGGTGTCATGGAAATTGCCCCCAGGTCTCATTGATTGTGCCCCCAGGTCTCATGGAAATTGCCCCCAGGTCTCATGCATTTGCCCCAGGTCTCATGGATATTGCCCCAGGTCTCATGGATATTGCCCCCAGGTCTCATGGAAATTGCCCCCAGGTCTCATGGAAATTGCCCCCCAGGTCTCATGCATATTGCCCCCAGGTCTCATGGAAATTGCCCCCCAGGTCTCATGGAAATTGCCCCCAGGTCTCATGGAAATTGCCCCCCAGGTCTCATGCATATTGCCCCCAGGTCTCATGGATATTGCCCCCCAGGTCTCATGGAAATTGCCCCCAGGTCTCATTGATTGTGCCCCCAGGTCTCATGGATATTGCCCCCCAGGTCTCATGGATATTGCCCCCCGTGTCATGGATATTGTCCCCCCAGTGTCATGGATATTGTCCCCAGCTCACCTCTGCTTCTTCTGTGGCTGCTGCCGCCACCGCTGCCCCCGCCGCCGCCGTTGCACATTGCAGGCGGCCGCGTGCTTCCTGCTTCAACGCCGCTGACAGGAAGTGAAGCCGAGTGGCTCCACTTCCGGTCAGCGGGCCGTTCTAACAGGATGCACGCGGCCGCCGGCAGCTGTGGCGTTCGAGCTCGGGCCACAGCGGGAACGCTGCATTCCCGCAGCGTTCCCGCTGTGGGAGAAGTGCGGGAACGCCGTTCCCGCGCGTTCCCGCTCGACTCGAGCCCTGTCTATACCCCTCACTCCTGTATCTGAACTTTAGTTTTGAATGACACAGAAAAAATGCAAAACTGACAAAGAGCTGAGGTGTGAGACATACTGGATGTGAGGCAAATTAATCTGTATTTATTATAGACTTTAGGAGGGAATAGTTTACATTTATTTATTTTAGCTCTACTATTTTACTGTTGGGAGATTTACTTTTTTTACAAAAGACAGAAATGTATGGTTATGAATAGGTAATATAGGTGGTGGAGGGGGGACTACACTCTTAATGAACAATGTAGACTGTCAGAGTTATTCAGAGAAAGGTGAAAACCAGGAGAACTGGCAGGAGAAGAGCACAATCTAGACCAAACAACCAATTTGGAAAGTGAGTTAAATGGGATAATTTTTCTGGTTTGGCTATTTTGACCTAGAATTTTAATTTCTCCAGTCATTCTCCTGAGGTTCATCTTTCTTTGAATAGACCTGTGTGTGTCAGTGAACTAAATGCTATTCCACCCTGGACTCTCCCTCCTTCCATCACTCTGCAAGCAGAGATGGGGTAAATCCTATTACCCTCAATCACCGAACCATTGTACTAATAAAGAGATCAGATGCTTCTGATATGTCCCAATTGGTCTGATAACAAAAATTCCGAATTTCCAGATAAGATGATTCCAATTTATTCCAAATCCCAAATGTTAGATTCTGAAACTTTCTGAATCAAACAGAATTTTTTGCCTGTGCACATGTTTAATGTCAAATGGGATACAGGATCCTATGACTGCCTCTCCACAGGTTACTTAGCATGCCTGTAGATACTTCTAGGAGACCTTGCTGGAACAGTAGTTCTCTATCACCATGGCACATTGTGATCACTTTTGGTGATCTATGGTAAGTCAATAAGTAGAAAGCTGAGCTAAGAGAATCAAAATGGTGATGGGAATGTGAGAGGCATCGATGTAATGAGATGCACCGAGTACAAGCACAGTTGTAGTGAGTGCTCGGTCAGGGGCAACATTTGGGTTAGTGTGACAGGTTTGAGGCTCAGCTGGGTTTAGAGGGTTGTGACTGAGGCAAAATTGGACTATGTGAGCTGAGAATGAGGCTCCCCAAAACCACCAGCTTCAGGCCCTTGTAAAAGACAGTGTGGTTTATAATGAAAATATTCAAATTTTCTTTTCAAATTTAGCTTCCCTTTTAAATATTAAAAAACACCCAAACCATTTAAATAAAATACAAGCTACTATTCTGTGAAATTGAAACAAGCCAACACTTATATATTTGTTATTAGAAGCATTTTTCAAGTGATTACTGCAGATCTTTTAGTAATATTTTCAGACGTCTGTCTATTTCTTTATCATCAAATATGTGTCATTTCATGTACATTCCTCTGTGGTTTAGCTTAACAGTATTTTTTCACAAACACAAATTGAATAATTGAGTACGTTCAAAGATCCCAATTATTTTTGGCTCACATATCCCACGTCATGAATCCTGTTAGTCTTCCTTGTAATATTTTGGGATGGTCTCAAAGTGCTGGCAGAGAACTGTATATGTTTTGATTGGGCTTATTCAGTTTTCTTTTGTGTTATGAAATCCATCTGTTTCAATAACACAAGGTTTTTGTGGTGAACTTAATAATTTTGGTATTATGATTTATACATTAGAAGAATGCATGTTTTCTATTGTATTTAGTCATTTTATTTCAGCTCTATGGGTAAACTGAGGTATT
The DNA here is from genome assembly GCA_009667805.1 of Leptobrachium leishanense. Classification (NCBI taxonomy): domain Eukaryota; kingdom Metazoa; phylum Chordata; class Amphibia; order Anura; family Megophryidae; genus Leptobrachium; species Leptobrachium leishanense. The sequence continues at coordinate 396,905,974 of CM019063.1, forward strand.
ATTTGTTTAGTTTTACAAACCGCCCAGAATGACCAGCAGCCGAACGTTCCAGCCATGTAATTGCAGACATTATACAGTAAAATCTGTGTGGGCCACAACATCATCACCATTTGGCCAAGAAGGCAAATTCAGCACATCTAGTCTGTTCATTTTAGTACCATTTAATGTGCGTTAGATTTTATGAATAGAATTTTTCATACCAAGAACAACATTATGTAGATGTATGCTATATTGCCTGTACTAGATTTTAAGAAGTATGACACTAGCTTCAGCATTGTATACAATTCACAACAAATATAAAGGATACATTATGTAAGGATTAAAAAATGAAGATGTAGCAATTTGTGTAAGATTATTCAGATTCTGAATATTCATTTAGTTCTCGAACTAATGCGATGGTTGGTCCTACATTACATTTTATAAATGTGACAAAAAACATCATATGTGCTTTAACACTTTAAATGCCATGACATTTTTTGAATTATTATGGTAGAAACTAGTCAAATTTTGAGTATTGTGCCATCATGCGCTTTAAGTTATTTTCTTTTAAAGAGTGCATAAACCTAAGTATTGTGTATCAGAAGACAATGCAGACTTCGCTTTCATATCGAACATGCATAATTAGCTAAAACATATATTGAAAAATATATATATGTAAAAGAAAACATTTTTATAATTTTGCTAATAATAGTCATGAAAAAAATGGTAATGTGAAATGTTACCACAACTTTCATCTCAATAAATGCTTAATAGAACCGCCGAAAGAGTGCCAGGTTACTCTATTCTCTTTGCAATTCTATGGAGTTGGCCTACTTGGGATCAGCATTTGTACTCTTCACCAGGCCGGTAATATATATTTTTCAAGACAACAGAGTGCCCTGTTATATTTCTTTTTTGTGCACACTGAAAAAGACACACACACAATCACTGACAAAGGCAATGACAGACACAGAGGTTTTACAGAGACAATAAAGACTGCACTTAAAAGAGTGTAAGTATTTATTTATTTATTTATTTGCAAAGGATTTTACCAGGAAGGATACATTGAGATTTCTCTCGTTTTCAAGTATGTCCTGGGTTCAAGAACATTGAATTTTTACAGTCGTTACAGAAATACAAAGTAATAAATGCAAGATATTAAAAACAAAACACAAAATATACAGAGTAACACGGAAAATAAATATGTAAGTAATATAGTCATTATGTTACATGTTTACAGGTGCATTCCGTATTGAGGTATGTTAATAGGGAGCTCTTGAGTGACTTAAGACTGGGCGAAGATTTGATGGCGTCTGGGGGTTTATTCCATGACTGCGGTGCTCTGTAGGAAAATGAGCATCGAGTCACTTTCTTTTTGTATTGTGGTACTGCAAGTAAGGTGCTGGTCCTGGATCGGAGGTTATAGGATGAGGGAACTGCTAGAGGAATCCGCCTATTCAGGTAGGGTGGTAGCTTCCCAGAAAATCTCTTAAACACCAGTAGACATGTGTAGGGACCAAGATTTTGTTTAGTCGACAAATTTTGTAATCCAAACATTTTCAAATTATTAATGGATAATTTGTAGAAACTCTATTTGGGTTCCCATGTAGTTTCTTTTATGTGGGCAGTACAAGTAGTGCTGAGAACTGTGTTTCCAACTCTGAATTTTGTTCCCTATACATGGTTGGATTAGTGGAGTGGAGAGGCACATTGATCTACACAGTTAAGCCCATGTTTTAATTTTGAACTGTGTCCTGCCATGTATTGTTCATATACACCATATTCTTTTCCTTTAATATTTGTTTCATTTCCTGTACTTATCATTGTATTGTTATTTTGGGTAGTCGTTTGCGTCTCATGGTGACTACTCCTCCCTTTTTAGTGTTGCCCATTTGGGATCTACTACTGGTAGATATACCATGATCAACAATGAAGGGAAACAACATGAACAATTAATTCTTTGGAATATCATTCTTCATGGTGCCATGATTTATAAAATATTGATTATGTCTTAAATTAAACAGCATAAACTATAGAACACAAACTATGCAAGTGATTATCATTTTATAAAATGTTGGGAAACTACTGTTTAATGAAAAAATATTTATTGAGAAGACAAAGATTTAAATAAAACTGAATTGTAGAAGCTATTTTTCGGACACTTTCCCCAAGATTCCTGTGGCAGGGAATCTCATAATTTTTGTTCAGTTTGCCTGGGACTGATTTAAATTTTTGAGAGTATTCCAATAGGACATCTACAAAATGGAATAACATATTAGTAGACAAAATCAACAAAGCTGAAGTAATCTGTACTTTATAGGCAAATGTTGTGTTTGGGATTATTAATTTTTACCGCAAATGGTTGTTGCATGCATTAATTCTACTGATCCTCTGCATTTGCCCCTGAATTACATGGAACAGGTGATTTATATGTGAAAAAAGATTTGCAACTACAATTTAGTTTCTCCAGCTTAGAGTTCCACTTAAATAGCTTTTAATGTTAGCTATTCAGGCCAGTTATAATTATTTATTATCTTAAACGCAACAAAACAAATCAATTACCGTAACTCACGTATCAGCCATTATTCATCACAAGTTGAAGGTAGTTGGCTTAATTCATGATTATCTGTTTTCCTCTAATGCATTATGAAAAAAAAATAGCTGTAACTTTCAGTGTGTGCACAGGTTTTGTATTTCTAAACGAAAAAGGTTCAATTATAGGTTTAGACTGGATTAAATCCAATCAGTTGGGGAAAATAATCCCAACGCTGACGCAGAGTTCTTTTTTTTTCTTTGTTCCTACTTTGTATAAGATTTATCAGGAAAATTACAACATTATTGCACCTAAGCATTTTCTAGACATGCAATTTTATACTTTTTCAACTACATACATATTAGTTACCCCCAAAACAAGCTATTAATTAATATATATATATTAACATATTCTACTAATGATGGCTATATTTATTTTACTTTTTAGCATTTGCACTACATTGTATAGAAATATTCATTTTAAATGTATTTGTCATGACCTGTGCTCTGACCCCCTGGCAGCCTTATTCTTGTGCTACACATCCATGGACCAGGTGCTGAAAATCACTAAGCCCTGGTATCCAGTCTCAGTAAACACACTAACCACATGACTGGCTGCTTCCAAATAAAGGGCCACGCCCCATGCAGCCAGCTCCTCATCATTGTAGTCCTAAATCTCTAAGAGTGAAGACGTGTATGCGTTTCCTGCTACTCATCAAGGTCTTGCCATGTCCCCCTAACCAGCACCCTGTCCATCTGCCTCTCCTGGTTCCTAGACTCCTAGTTCCTGTGTCTCCAGACTCCTGCTGTGGTTTTTGCCAGCATCCAAGCCAGCACCGTTTGTGTCTTGCTCATTTTTATCTGTCTGTAGGTTCTGTGCTCTGCAACCCTTCACCCTCCTTTGTGTATTCACCACATACTAGACTCATATCCCCACACCCCGTGCCAACCCTGACAGAATGATGATGCCTGACATTAATGAACCCACGGTGCTGCACATTGTGGTGGAGCTAATAAAAAAACCCTACCAGGAGCTATTCTATTATCAGGCTGACCTTACGAAGGAGTTGCTGCAGGCTATATGGGGCTTCCCTAGGTGTGTGTTCCTGCAGGAAAGAAAAAATGTGGTCCTCTGTCCCCTGAGGAGCGTATCGAAAGGCGATCCACCAACCTTTGCCTATATTGTGGACAGTCAGGACATTGGCATTGACATTAATTGATTTATAGACATGTTCGTTTCATTTAATCCGAATTGAAATTCGGATGAAAATCCACCAATTTTAGTTTTCGGAAGCTTTTCCGAAAACGAAAATCAGCAATCCGAAATTCCAAATCAGTCCAAAAAAACTAATCACAGTATCAATGAAAAACGAAACTAAATTGATCAGAGACGAAAAATAAAATTCATAACACAGCAATGGGTTAATGGCATCTCAAAGTGCACAGTTTATATCCCAGTCAGGGGTTAATGGGCATAGGGGATCTCAAAGGGCACAGTTTATATCCCAACAAAGGGTTAATTTTTGGTCTCCATGGTGCTGAATAGGTTTCAGCAGCAAGGAAAGGGTCCTCCGTATCTTTTTCTTTTTGTTTTTATTCATTATAAAATACAAAATAAAAACGAAATTGGTAATAAAAATGAAATACGAATCGATCTGAAAACGAAATACAGATCGTCTGCATTAACGAATCAATCTGAAACTAAAAACAAACCATAACGAAAAAATCCGAAACTGAACGAAACGAAAATTTGGGCAATGCACATGTCTATTGATTTGTGAATTCAATGTTTATGACTAATCGTGTGTTCTACAGCTCAATCACACATTCTGATACAAAGTGCCAACAAATTCCGCAGCCCTGTACAATGGGAGAGACAGAATATCAAATATACATACACGTTAAACACATAGAACAGTAGGAGAGAGGATCCAGCTTGAGAGCTAACAATCTAAGATTGTTTCCTTTAAATAATTGACCAATGAGCAGATAAAAGGTTACAAAAATAATATCCTGCATGAAATTGAATCTTCAGATTTATGCTCTAAGCGACAGCATTTACATGCTATGGAAAACAAGTGCTGTAACTGCCATCCATTGTACAGCAAAGCTAAAGGCATCTACAGGCAAATAGAAGAAGGAAGCGTGCTCCTCATGCTCCATTTTGAAGTGAGACTATAATATTAATCATTTAATTTTATAATACATTTGATTTATTAATGGGATGCTATTGATCTTAACTGAGAAGAAGGTATCAGTATTCACATGATGATTGTTTCAAACAGTATGTTCTCTACTGGAAATGTAAAAGAACAGAAACTATTTTACAATACTCCAGACGTGACCAAATTAAGGGAGGGGGAGAGATCGACATGGGATTTTGAGAAGAGGAATTGCTGTAATTCTTTGGTTCAAAGATAAGTTAATTTCTTTAGGGAAGAAAAACAGAGATCGTTTAACAGAACAATACAATTCGAGATGCAGTATATGAGATAGGAGAGAAGCTGCGTACAAGGACAAGCAATACTATTTTTTATATTCTAAAGATAAGAAAATATCATGGCTCCAAAAACCACAAAAGTAAAAGAGAGTTTAATTGTTGTACTGGCTTTCCTGGACCACTTGGCAAAACATTTAAATGCCTCAGGCTACGCTCAGCAAGTTAGTTTAACTAAAGCAATAAGCCTTCTCTAATTCCTTCCATTCTCCACGTTTCCTGTTTTAGAAGTCCACTCTGTACAGTGAGTGTTGTAATACTGCTGTTTTGATTTTTCCACTTGATATCTGTATGGTGGTTAATATACTGTACATATGTTGTTCTAATCTGATCGGCTGCTGGGCCTTATGACATTGCATAATTTGGAATCTGGAAAGAAAATTAAAGATCAATTTAGCATAGGGATGTTTGATTAACTCTATGATACCATGAGCAGATGTGAAAAGTAGCTTTGGTGGTTTGCATAATAAAGGTATGTTTTTTGGGGTGAATAAAGAAGCCCATTGCTTTCCTATCATATGGAAAATGCGTGGTAGTTTTAGCCAGCTGTAATATAATTCTATGGGATGTATCAATCAGTGTCAGGATTGTTATCTTCTGTGTCCTCTAAAAAACAAACCATGAGTAGCACAAAATAGACATTATTACTAGGCAGATACAATAAGGCACAGAAAAGAAGACTACTGTAGTGTTAACAGGTAGCTATTAGTACAACTGTAACAGTTAATGTTCTTGAACCCAGGACATACTTGAAAACGAGAGAAATCTCAATGTATCCTTCCTGGTAAAATCCTTTATAAATAAATAAATAAATATTTTGTAACATTAAGCATATAATATGTTTTATATATGATGTTATAGCTATTTGACCGAGCAGCATCAAACCATTTAACCACACAACAAAGTCTCCAATGTTTACAAATAAATATCACAGATATTAAAAATTAATATTTTTATCTAGTGTTTCGCATAATTTTCAGTACGTTATGGCTGGTCTTCGTACCATGCAAGTAGGTAAGGATGAAGACGTCTGCAGACGTTTTCTTTACATAGGAATGGTTTGCTAAAGGTGGGAGATGAATAATGGATGTAAACTGGAAAATGTTAAAAATCCAAGACTGATTTAGGTCCCCCTTTAGTGCCAATTGATTGTTCCATAAAACCTCTGTCAGGAGCAAGTGCTTTTTTAAAAAATCACATTTCGTTAATTATAAAGTGAATAAAACTTTCCGAATATTCACAAAGTATTTTTTCCTGATTGTGCCATCTACTGGTGAAATAGTGTAGTGAAGCTGAGGCTCTTTTCTGATTCAGTTGGGTATCCATCTTTTAGACCAGCTGTTAAAAATGTTTTGTCATCTTGGCTGTCATGTCCAAGGTGCTAAAACATTGGGGTTACATACTGGACCCTATTCTCGAATTATTTGTGTTTGCAATAACCAGGATTCCTTTACATCGCTCCAGAATTAGAGTTCCTGATATTGGAGCACCAGCACGTGCATTTGAGGATCTAGTATTTACATATACACTAAAAGTATTCGCTCACCTGCCTTGACTCGCAAATGGATGGGTGAGCGAATACTTTTGGCAATATAGTGTATATTTGTAGTGAAGGTGATAATCTGGCATTTGTGTCTATTCAGTTAGTTTCTTAAAATACATTTTGGATTTCAAGATCAAGATTTTCCCTGGTCCTGTCCTTGGCGCACATTCTATGAATATGGGCAGCAACTTGGCACATCAGCTTCCTCTTACAATAAAAAGTTCAGCAAACTTTACTGCTCCAATACAACAGCCAGAAAGACAGAATACAATGAGAGCTCTTTGGCCACTCACTACTGGACAGGTTACCACAATTGCTGGAAATCCCCCTATAGAGAAACATGAAATCTTAATGTATCTTTTATATGCAGACATCATGACCATATGCAGATACTTTCCCATTCTGTTTTTTTCTTTTAGTGTCAGATGTACTGCTACCTACGCTCATGATGATCACTATAAATTACCATAGGCAGGCTTTCTGGCATCTATTTTCATCACATTTGATATATTTGAATGGCAGCGCATTTATGAATTTATTTAATAATGCAGACCCTATGTGCAATATCACAAGATAAGGGACATCATGAAGTGTCTAAAAATTTGCAATATTTATGTGGAAAATTAACAAATAAATGAAAAAGTAAAACGGTGCAAATTTACATTATTTTTTTCATCTGTCTCAAAATACTAATCTATACACAAAAATCCAATCAATGGAGGAGCACACATATCCAAAATAAATAATGAAATAATAAATTAGACCCTATTAGACATGTTAAGCATCGGCAGCATTGTTAGAATACTTCCATTAAGTACTTCACATTTAGACAGTGAGCTACCCTATCGTTTAATAACTTTAGACACTGTATTGTGATGTGTATATAGTATAGTATGAATAATTGGAGAATTTATCAGATTTCAGCCATTGTTCTGGTGTTGTTTTGTACATCTGAGAACATTTAAATGTGAAAGGTTCTGGGTTTTGCTGGTCTCTCTCACCGTAAGCCGCAAATAAACCGTGCCATGTGTTGATGTTTTATATCATTTCATCTGTTTGTATTCTTGAAAGTATTGTTTTCTTATTTGTCATTCTAGATCAAAAACACAAACTGAAAGGATAATCCGTTTGTCTGAATATTATGTTCGTTAGACATCATTCAGGCTCGTCTTAACTTCCTATTGTGAAATGATGCAGCCATTTTTAAGTCATTATTCATTTTGTTGCTGGATGTAAAAGGAGTAAATGATTTATCACATGGTTCTCGTGAAACACACATTTTTAATTTTAACTTTGAGTATTACATTTTTTTCTCTTTCAGCTTCAATACCTATAACCTACTTTCCTACCTCTCATTCTACATTTTAGAATGAAAAAAAATAATTAATGCAGTTTTTCTATCTGTCTGTCTAGCTATCTATATCTGTAGCTATCTATTTGTCTATCTAGTCATATCATACAGTGTGGAAGCAAAAATGTATTAGCATTTTGGAATACTTCTGTCCTCAAACGTCCTCAATTTTTAAAATTTTCAATTTATTTAGTCTTAATGTTACATTTGTCTTGGTTTGGCCCTTAAACGTCCTTGAAGAATTCTGAAATATGTGCCAGGATAATGCTAAGCAGCATGCCATCAGTTGTTTTCATACAAACTATGTGCAAAAGATATCCATATTGTTTTTAGACAACTATTATTAACTCAATTTTGGAATAAACGTAGAATAAATAGGGACAGAAATAATAGTAATGATACCTCTGACTGTACATTAGATTGTAAGATCTCGTGCAGGTTCCTCCCTCCTTCTGTTCCATGTGTGAAACGTGTATGTATACAGTATTTGTATGATCTGAGTCAGAAGAACCATGGACAATCGCCGATGGAGAAACACATATTATCGATCTATTTCTTCATATCAGCACCATGGATAACGACAGTTATCGGTGAGTGTTCGGCGAGTATTCCCTGCACTATAGGGGCTCTGCGGTGCTTGCTGAATACACCGCAGGGTCGGCGAACTAAGAAACGCCAAATCGCCCCGAAATGCGGTAAACGAAAGGTCACCTAACGTGCAGTGACTTTTCAGATCTCTCTGAATAACCCCTTATGTCTTAGTTGATGAGCATTTGGACTGTATCTCTGGATCTGTAGCAGCTATTGAGAAGTGTGAGGTATCAATGGCAAGAGAATGATTTTATGTAAAAAATAAAAATATTAAATAAATAAATAAAGGGTTGTTTTTTTTTTCTTTCTGCCACAGCACTATTGTTCACTTTTCATTTCCCATGTTGAAGGCAAGTGTGGAGGTGATGGCACAATGCTTTACTATGCATTATTACATCAATAAAACTAAACTGCCGCACTGCAGTGAGGAGCACTGGGTGGGGTTCTTTGGAACCCTGAGTCCCTAAACTTTACATGGCACAAGGACATGTGAGGTGTCATTGAGCAGGTCAGAGTCTGGCCCTTCCAGCAATACCAAGTATGACTATGTAAAATCTAAGAATAAAGAGAAAACAGGTTTAATTTATTTACAGGTCTATTCACAAAAAAGTGAAACTCAGGTGAATTGGCAGGGGACGAGAACTAAATGGGAGAATTTTTCTGGTTTGGCTATTTTGACCTAGAATTTTCACTTCTCCTGCCAATTCTCCTGAGATTCACCTTTAGTGAATAGACCTGTTAGTTTTTGTTCCAAAGAGATGGCATTGTCCATTTGTCATGCATAAAATGAGCAATACCACTGCCAATACTCACCTTCTCATTTCCCACACCGGGCGCAATGTCAGTGTTTTATACATAGTCATATTATTCATAAAAAACAAGCCTCCAAAACACAAGCGAAAACTTTCATTTTTTTTCAGTTTTGGGTAAAACTGCATATTTTCTCAGAGAAATGCAATAACAGGTTCCCGTTTCTAGTTTATTTAACAAATGTACCCTATATACTTTATAACCACAAAGAATTGGAGGAAAAATGTGAAAAAAACATTTTACATGCTGTAAATGATTGAAATCTGAATTTAAATTTCCATTTTTTCAACATTTTTTGTAATAGCATTCTGACGGGAATGATGTACACATATAATAATGATATATTCTGCCGAGCTGAAAAAGAGGATATATAATTTGTCTGGGTCCTATAATAAAAAAAGCCTTCAAATCGCGTTTAAACATGATGAGCGCAAAACAGTTAAAATGAGCTCAGCACACAGAGGTGAATTGGCTCAACAGGGAAGGGCTGCGTTCCTTTCTGTTGTTTACTCACGGCCGCAGCTTACTACTGTGGAAAGGTATGGCCACGATTAATTATAGAAAAGAAAATCAGTGCGGAGGCATCGAGTAGGGATATGCAATTCGTTTCGTACCGAGTAGATTTTCGGATGAAAGTTACCATTTCCGTACCTCCGAGGGCATCCCGTATCCGAAATGTCGACCACATGAAATTTCAGATCGATTCGAAATTTCGATTCATTCGATTTGATAATTCTGATGAATCGAAATTTCGGGTTGATTCGATAAATCGGGTCGATTCGGTGATTAGGGTAATTTCGGTGTTTGGATCATTTCAGTGATTCGGATCATTTCGGGTCATTCGGTTCAGTTTGTTTTTCGTTTTATGCTCCAATAATTACACTGTAGAGGTGCTGCCCAGCAGTGTGTGGATTCATATGCTGCATTATTCTGTAGAGGTGCTGGCGGCAGTGTGTGGATTCATATGCTGCATTAATTATACTGTAGAGGTGCTGCCCGGCAGTGTGCGGAATCATATGCTGCATTATTATACAGTAGAGGTGCTGCCCGGCAGTGTGGGGACTCATATGCTGCATTAATTATACTGTAGATTTGCTTCCCAGCAGTGTGCGGAATCATATGCTGCATTGAAACCTATGGGTTAAAAAGCCTTGTTTCTTTAAAAAAAGTTAAGAAACCTAAAATTTCACCCAAAAAATGCTTAAAAAATCTTAAAAGAATAAATAAGTAAAGGAACTTTCATTCTTTTGGTAGTAATCTACTTTCCATTCTTAAATAAGCAATAAAAAAACAAATAACTCATTAAAAAGGAAAAAACAAACTGAACCGAATCACCCGAATGATCCGAATCACCAAATCGCTGAAATGATCCAAACGCCAAAATGACCTGAATCACCAAAATTTCGAATCGATTTTGAATTACCGAATCGAATCACTGAATCGAAAGGAAAATGGTCTGAAGTGACCCGAAACGAAAAAAAAAACACCTGGAAAAAACCCGACATTAAACCAAACAAAATTTTCAGCGGTGCACATCTCTAGCATCGAGTAAGAGCAGGGATGAGCAGCCAACATTAAGTGGGTGCTGAGTTGCTGCACTACGGGCCTCTGTGATGTAGTTGCCCCCAGTCCAAAATTTGCCAGTCGGCCGTGGTAGTGGCACATTGGGAAACATAGAAAGATCATTAAGCCTTTTCTAATAACTTTTCGCCTTCAAGCCGTACACCATTTTAGTAGCCCTTCTCTGAACTCTCTCTAAGATGTCTATATCCTTCGGGAGATACGGTCTCCAGTACTGCACACAGTACTCCAAGTGAGGTCTCACCAGTGCTCTGTGAGCTCTTCCCTTTTCCTACTGCTAATACCTCTCCCTACACAACCAAGCATTCTGCTAGCATTTCCTGCTGCTCTATTACATTGACTACTTACCCTTAGATCCTCTGAAATAATAACCCCTAAATCCCTTTCCTCAGATGTTGAGGTTAGGACTGTATCAAATATTCTATATTCAGCCCTTGGGTTTTTACGTCCCAGGTGCATTATCTTGCACTTATCCACATTAAAACTCAATAGCCGCAGCTCCGACCATTTTTTTAGTTCACCTAAATCATTTGTCATTTGGCTGATCCCTCCAGGAACATCAACCCTGTTGCAAATCATTGTGTCATTAGCAAAAAGACATACTTTTCCATTAATCCCTTCTGCAATATCACTAATAAAAATATTAAAGAGAATGGGTCCAAGTACTGACCCCTGAGGTACCCCACTGGTAACAAGACCTTGTGCCGAATAAACTCCATTTACCACAACCCTCTGTTGCCTGTCACTCAGCCACTGCCTAATCCATTCAACAATATTGGAATCCAAGCTCAAAGATTGCAATTTATTGATAAGCCTTCTATGCGGAACAGTATCAAAAGCCTTACTGAAATCTAAATAAGCAATGTCTACTGCACCAAGGGAAGGGGATTAGAAGGGGCCAGCGGCACACCTATCTCCCACTTCAGGACCATGTAGCTTTATTCCAGCACTGGATACACGTGAGCATGAGTTGGTGGGGCAGGCATTATTTCACCCATGAAAGAACAATGTCTTAGGCCGACCCTACATCTAGCTACCTGTTTTCCCGAAAATAAGACCTACCCTGTAAATAAGACCTAGTTGTAGGGCAACTTGAAGAGCCGTGGGACAGAATCAGTGATGCTGGCGCCAGAGGAAGCGAGGCGGCAGCAGAGGGAGCAGAACCACATAAGGCTGCGGTCACGCAAGCATTCTTTGAGCTGAAGGAATGTCTGTGAGAGTGGATGTTCCTTCCACTCTGATGTCCGTGTGGCCACCTTGCTGAGCACAGGTAGGGCGCTCAGCGGAACAAAGCTCGATCCTCTATGGAGGATCATGCTTTGTAGCCTTGTCTGCGTCATAGCTTTTTGACGGGGAGGCTGAACACAATGTTGTCCTCCCTGTCCAGCCTTCACAAAGCTGCGACAGACGCAGGGAAGTGCAGTCACACGGACGCACTCAGTGCGTTCCTTCTGCTCAAAGTAATGCTCGTGTAACCGCAGCTTTAGCCGATGCTTCCTCTAGCGCTGGCTCCTGTCACAGGCAGAGTGATACCAGACATAAAACGTAAAAAAAAAAAACACACCAACATAAAAAAAAAAAATTAAGACCTACCCCAAAAATAAGACCTAGTGAGTTTTTTTGGGGGCTTTTTTGCTTTGCCCAGGTGCTACTCGCAAGAGTATGGATACAAAAACGGAGACATGGGAGCACTCTGGGTCTTAGAATAAAATAACAAATTTATTAAAGATGCATTAAAAGGGGACCGACGTTTCCCTTTTAATGCATCTTTAATAATTTTATATATTTTATTCTAAGACCCAGAGTGCTCCCATGTCTCCGTTTTTGTATATATATCGGTGCGTATGGGCATCTTTTTAATGTTTATTTAATAAAGCATTGTTTTTATTCTATTTTTTTAAGTCCTGGTGTGCGTCTCCCTCTTTTGACCAGTTTTATATAAATATATATATATATATATATATATATATACACATTATACAGTACGTATATACTCACACAGTATCTGCCTGGTAAGATATACCCATGTCTGCACTATCAAATAACATTAAATATGTTTTCATTTCATTGAATTCCAAAAAAGCCCACCGAAGTCTTCAACTCCAGGCCTATAGAGATATTAATCAAACCCTGAGAATGGTGTTCATTTTAGAAGGCGCTCATGCATTTTTCTTCATATAGTTAGGCAGTCATGTTTTTACGTTACTTTTTTAATATATGCCTATGGATAGTAGTTTTAGATATAGTTTTATTTGCCACAAAAGTTGTTTTCCTCAGCTGTGTTAGTGACCCTGAGTGAACCTAAATGACCCCATATTTTTATCTGGCAAACATACGATAACCTAGTTGTTCCAACAATTCTCCTTCTCATGATTAATTCTTTTGATGTCTTGTACTCCATGGTTGACTTGCCGTCATTTCATAGCTGCTAAATTGTTCTTCTGACAATGCATGAAATTAAAAGATACTGAAAAAACACCAACTATTTTGACTGGTACCTATAAAAATGCATGCAATAAAAATTCTTGGCCAAAAATATATTTTTTAAAGTCACTATTTCGAATTATAAAAATTATTGTGAAATCTTTCATTTGCTTTTAATTATGCCACAAAATGTTAGTACCCTATTAAGAGTGGTTTTAAATTGATTACTGCTTTTATATATAAAAAAGAAGAAAACAATGTGTTTATTTTGGCAGAAAGTTCAACCTAAGGCTAGGGTCAGATGAGCGCATTTTGTACGGACTGTGCGTCCGTGCAGTTTGGACGTACTTACTGACTGACAACAAGGTAGTGGCCACACAGTCCGTTTTTTTCACTGACGTATTTTATGACTGATGTAGCAGGGAAAATAAATTAAAATGAAAAAAACATTCTGTCCATCAAAAATGCTTGACGTATAAATGCAGTCCATCTGACCACGCTCCATCACTCACACACAAAGCTATGGGACATGGCGCACTCTGCACGTCCGTTCTATCAGTATTACGTTCTTGCCTAACCTGCGTCCGTCTGCAGCGTCCGTCAGCCTCCCCACTTCTGTGCGGACGTACTTCGTGTGTGGGGCTCCATTTAACACAATTGTATGCTATCACGGACGTACTTATGTGCGGCAACACAGACTTTAACACTGCGCTCGTCTGACCCCAGCCTTAAACTTGCAAAGCTCCTCAACCAACCTTTTAGTATCTATGGTAACAGAGCGTAAATAATGATTATAACTAGTGCTTTGTAAAAATATATGTATTTAGGCTATGACGATAAGAAATTCTGTACAATCTATTACATTTTTAACCCCTTCACTGTGTAAGAATTGTGGGAAACGTCATGGGATTCTCCTGCTATATGCGGAGGATGTTCCCCACACGTCTTCCGCTAAGCGGGTTCTGCTCACTATACTCACCTCTCTCCTCCAGGGTCCTGTGGCGATCTGACTTCACGGACGTCAGACGCTGCTTTACACCCTCCTCCCGGCACTCTGACATCATCGCGACGGGCTCAATGACGTCAGTTTCAGGCGCCTCCCGACAAAGCCAGTAGAGTACATGAAAGGAGGGGGTCCTTCGGACACCTCTCCCTCCCGAACAGGATGAGATACAAGAGAATAAGAGGCAACGCTGGAAAGGGTAGAGTCTGCCCTTTGCAGCGCTGCCTATCTTTGACCCCTGAGGTGCCGGTCTGTGATACAGAGCCATACAGCACCGGATGGCGGACCTCTCCTGGAGGTGGCTGACATCCTGGATATCAGCCAAGCCTCTGGGGCCTTTCCCCATCCACTGGCGTCATCGTGCCACATCAGTGTCAGCATTAACCCCTAGCTGCCAAGGGGTTTCCCTATGGAAACCCTATGGTGGAGATAAGGGGATCCAAAAGATCCCCCTATCTCCTGATCCGTGGCAGCTAGAGGTTAATGTTTGGTATAATTGAAAATACCAAATCATGGCCTTTCCAATGATATCAAACATGATCAGGTTAAAGTTAAAAAAAAAATAGAATTTTGTTTAAAAAAAAAATATTTTTTATTAATGCAGCACTATTGTTCACGTTTCAATTATAATGTGGACAATGATGCTGCACTAACATTTTATTTTTGGGGATTTTAGCTAAAATCACGTAATTTCTCAGAAAAAACAGTAGCAGGTTCCCAGTTCAATTTTTTTTTTTTGCAAGCGTACCCCATTGAATATATAAACACAAAGGCTCGGATGAGAACATGTGAAATAAATATTTTACACGTAGATGATTGGAAATTCTAATTTTATTGCATTTTTTGTTACAGTATTCAGGCAGAGCATGACGTATACATACTGTATAAGAATGATGAAAAAATTAAATACTCTATAATTTGCCTGGGTTGTATAATAAAACGTGACTTCAAATCCTGTTTAAACATGATGAGCAATAACGGTAAAAATGAGCCCAGCACACAGAGGTGAAATAACCCAGCAGTGAAGGTGTTATACCTATGACTTGGTGTCACAGGAGTTCGCACGGTGGGGGTGCCTGGGCACACCCTAATCCCACCCCGCAGTACACTCTGGGGCCGCAGGTGCACAGATGGGGGGGCACCAAATACTCTCCGACCCCCTGCCAGGCCTGGGATGCCCGATGGCCTAGTAGGCGACTGCAAAGCTGCCACATCGAGAGGAAAAATCGCCAAAAAAAAACAGACGCATCTGAAAAAAGCCGACCATCCGCCACAAAACCACCGAATGCGTCCGAAAAAAGCAGACGATCCACCAACACAGCACCAACCAGCCGCCGGAAAAAACAGACAAGCCGACGAACGGGGTAAGGAAAAAATTACCAAATGATTGAAAGTTTCAAATTTGAAATGCTGTTTGCAAATAAACTACCAGATGAAAATTCTGGAATTAAGATATAAGGACATACAGTTGTGTTCAAAATTATTCAACCCCCAATGCTGTAAAGGGTTTTAGGGAATTTTGTGTACATTTGTAATTGTATTCAGAATGAAATCCTACAAGGACTTTTTAAAGAACCATATGCAACTAAAATGACATCAATTGGTTTTGTAATACAGTAGTAAATGTTTCTTTTGTGAATTCTTCATTGACACAATTATTCAACCCCTTAAAGACTACCACTCTGAAGAACAGAGGTTCATTCAAGTGTTTTCAATCAGGTATTGAAAACACCTGTAGATGTCACGGAGCAGCAATAAAGCATAATAAGCACCAATTAGGCAGCTTTAAAATGACTGTGATACTCAGCTCCTTCTAGACATTTACTGGTGTGGTTACAAACATGGTGAAGTCAAGAGAATGGTCCAGGAAGACAAGAGAAGAGGTGATTACTCTTCACAGGAAGGGCAATGGCTATAAGAAGATTGCAAAGATGTTAAACATACCAAGAGAGACCATAGGAAGCATCATTCGCAAATTCAAGGCAAAGGGCACTGTAGAAACGCTACCTGGTCGTGGCAGAAAGAAGATGCTGCCTTCGACTGCTGTGCGCTACCTGAAGCGTAGAGTGGAGAAAAGTCCCCGTGTGACTGGTGAGGAACTGAGAAAAGATTTGTCAGATGTGGGTACTGAAGTTTCAGCTCAGACAATACGGCGCACACTGCGTAATGAAGGCCTCCATGCCAGAACTCCCAGGCGCACCCCCTTGCTGTCTCCAAAGAATAAGAAGAGTCGACTGCAGTATGCCAAAAGTCATGTGGACAAACCACAGAAGTTTTGGGATAGTGTTCTGTGGACTGATGAAACAAAATTAGAACTGTTTGGGCCCATGGATCAACGCTATGTTTGGAGGAGGAAGAACAAGGCCTATGAAGAAAAGAACACCTTGCCTACTGTGAAGCAAGGCGGGGGGTCAATCATGCTTTGGGGCTGTTTTGCTTCTGCAGGTACAGGGAAGCTTCAGCGTGTGCAAGGTACCATGAATTCTCTTCAGAACCAGGAAATATTGGATGACAATGTGATGCAGTCCGTCACAAACCTGAGGCTTGGGAGACGTTGGACCTTTCAACAGGGGTTACTAAGGGATAGTATTCAGGAATTTATTGGGAGGTATAATGTAATTGGCAAAAATCAGCATGGTTTCATGAAACACAGATCATGTCAGACTAACCTAATTACGTTCTATGAGGAAGTAAGTAGAAGTATAGATCAGGGGGTCGCAGTGGATGTGATTTACTTAGATTTTGCCAAAGCTTTCGACACAGTTCCACACAAAAGGTTACTATTTAAATTAAGAAAAAATGGTCTAGATGAAAATACTTGTTGGATAGAAAACTGGCTAAAAGATAGGGTACAGAGAGTGGTCATAAATGGTACATTTTCAAGATGGACACCAGTGGTAAGTGGTGTCCCTCAGGGGTCTGTTATAGGACCAATACTATTCAATTTATTTATAAATGACCTTGAGATAGGCATTGAAAGTCATGTATCAGTGTTTGCAGATGCAACAAAGCTAGGAAAAGTAATACAATGTGAGCAGGATGTTACTTCGCTGCAGAGGGATTTAGATAGATTGGGGGACTGGGCACTTAAATGGCAGATGAAATTTAATCTAGATAAATGTAAAGTTATGCACTTTGGAGTGAAGAACACACAAGCAATGTATACCCTAAATGGTACGGAGTTAGGGAAATCCAAGCAGGAGAAGGATTTGGGAATAATCATAGACTTCAAACTAAGTAACAATGTGCAATGTCAAACAGCAGCCGCCAAGGCCAGCAAAGTACTGGCATGCATTAAAAGGGGAGTTCACTCACGGGATGAAAACATAATTTTGCCTCTGTATAAATCAATGGTCAGACCGCACCTTGAATATGCCGTGCAATTTTGGGCACCTGTCTTAAAAAAAGATATTATATCGCTAGAAAAAGTGCAGAGACGGGCAACTAAATTAATAAGGGGATGGAAGGGTTAAGTTATGAGGAAAGACTAACAAGCTTAAACCTGTTTAGTTTAGAGAAAAGGCGCCTTAGAGGGGATCTGATAACCTTATATAAATATATACGGGGCCATTATCAACCATTGTCTGATAGCCTATTCATTAACAGGACTATACATAGGACAAGGGGTCATCCATTTAGACTGGAAGAAAGAAAATTTAGCTTAAAGCATAGGAAGGGTTATTTTACGGTGAGAACAATAAACTGTGGAATTCTCTGCCTGTTGAGGTGGTTGGGTCAGAGTCTGTACAGACTTTTAAAAACCGACTGGATGACTTCCTGCAGACACAGAATATGAAGGGTTATAATATTTAAGATGTGGTTAAAAGCTTCTTGATCCAAGGAGAAATCTGACTGCCATTCTGGGGTCAAGAAGGATTTTTTTCCCAGTATGTTGCATATTGGCAAGCATTCAGACTGGGTTTTTTGCCTTCTTTTGGATCAACAGCAGTAGGTTATGTGGGAGAGGCTGAACCCGATGGACGCATGTCTTTTTTCAGCCTATATAACTATGTAACTATGTAACAGGACAATGATCCCAATCATACCTCCAAGTCCACTAGAGCATGGTTGCAGATTAAAGGCTGGAACATTTTGGAGTGGCCATCGCAGTCACCTGACTTAAATCCGATTGAGAACCTCTGGTGGGACTTAAAGAAAGCAGTTGCAGTGCGTAAGCCTAAGAATGTGACTGAACTGGAGGCTTTTGCCCATGACGAATGGGCGAAGATACCCGTAGATCGCTGCAAGACACTTGTGTCAAGCTATGCTTCACGTTTAAAAGCTGTTATAACTGTAAAAGGATGTTGTACTAAGTACTAAAATTGAATGTCACTTGGGGGTTGAATAAAACTGATAATGATGTGAGCACAGAAAAGACATTTGTGGTTATTTCATTATAAATGTTATGTTATATTTGTCTGACCTACACGTACCTCTTTGATTTAATTGTAAGCAAGATGACTGAATGATCAAAATCAATGTCAAACTGGCCAAAACACTCAATTTCAGTGGGGGTTGAATAATTTTGAACACAACTGTATATTATATGAATAATAATAAAAAGGTCTGCTACAGAAAAAAAGACCCGCTATTTAAAAAGACGATAAAAAAATTTGCTGATAAAATTCCGAAAAATGCCTAAAGAATCCTTAAAAAAATAAAGAGACTTTTTGCTGCAGATTAAAAGAATAAATGGTTTAATAGATACTGGATAAAACCAGGAATATTTTTAACATTGAAACCTATGGGATTCGCCTGATTAAACCTGCCGAATGAAACCACCGAACATCAGGGCATTTCTCTGACATTTCTCTGCTGTTCGGTGTTCTGTGAATAGATTAACCTCTATAGGGATTAAATCTCTATGGGGATTTCACTGCCGTCGAACAGAACTGTATTTCACTGGCATTTCGCCAAACTTTGGTGAACTGCCCGCTTCGCTTTCTGAATAGCCGAATGGCCACGAGACTGCACCGTACGGGGAAATTCACTGTTCGGTGAAATATAAGGGCCAGATCTGCTTTCTGTGAATAACCCCTTTAGTTATAACCAGTATAGGCTCTGGTTTAAGAGTGGGCGCAGCTTAAATTAAAAAAAATCTAGGCCACTATTATGACATTAATAGGTAATAGAAAAAACCTGTGTTTATTTTTTTTGTCAACTGATTAGTTAGAATGGTTTTGCAGTCTAAGTTTAGAGGTTGGTTGGGGGTGTCTTCTGCTTGAAATAGTTTCTCTGAGCCATGAATAAGAATCTGTAAAACTGTCCTGTAATTGTGTAGTTCCTCTCTCTTCCAACTAAAACTTTTAGATGCCACAGTGTTTGGAGTTCTTTTAAATATTTGCATATGTATTCACTCATAACTATTTGTTTGCATATGTGTTTACTTATATTAATTTGTGGTGTGCTTGTTTCATGTAAAAATCGAAAGCTTTAGATGCAAAATACATTTCTACTACTTAACTGTTGCTTCCATATCTCAGACACACCTAAGACGTCAAACTAGAACGAGAGGTCTGATCCCTATACTCACAATGGAGAGAACCAATCATCTCTTTTCTGTTGCAAAGTCCTTGACCTCAGAACTTTATTTTACATATGCCAAACAATTAATTGATTCTACCCAAATGAGTGTGATCTGTCTTTTGGACATTCTTGCGACCATTACATTGTACAATGCTAAACATTGGCTGGAATGATTCCTACCTCCCTGTCCTCAGATTCTGGACTAAACTGACTTTTATCTTTCATATAACACTTCTCCATTTGACAGTCATGCACATAAACATATATGTATACTACTACCAGATAACTCTGTCGCTCTCTTCCAGCCAGGTTACAATAGCAATAACTTGACATCAAACTAACAGCTTTTGCACTAAAGCAATAGTCCAAGAGTAAATAAATCTTTAATCAAGGCAGGTGTATTGATTTTCTTCATGTTGTTAATTTATAGCACTGACGTCTGTAGAAAACCAAAACTGAAATTGGAGAAAAATCCCAGTATGATATTGGTAGATTTTTCCCATTTCGGTCCGCTGTTCATTGGATAAATTATTTATAATTTACCATATTATAGAGAATGCTACATTTTACAATTCTTAGTGTGGAACAATCAATATTTCTGTTAATACTATGCTTTAACTTGCTATTTTTTCTTCTGCTGGACTCGATCTTAATACATTTGGATCTACGATATGTTAACTGTTTTGGCTGATTTAACCCATTCACTACCAATCATGTTTTGTTTAAAATAACTATCACAAAATTTATTTAAAACATGGTATGTAAAAGTTTTATTACTTTAATTATTATTTTCATTCAGCAGGTTTAATCATGTGAATCCTATAGGTTTCAAGGTTAAAAAATATTCCTGTTCTCATTTAATATGTATTAAACCTTTCATTCTTTTAATTTGCAGCAAAAAGTCTCTATTTTTTCTAGGATTTTTCTGGCATTTTTCAGGATTTTTATCGCCACAATTTTGTTTCTGATTGTTTCGTTTGGGATTGTTTCGGCCCATTTTCGTTTCGGCTCATTTCGTTTCGGCTCGGTGTTTTGTATCGATTTTTGTTTCATGAAATAGGGGAATTTCGGTCTTTCGGATCGTCCGTTCTCTTAGTTTCAAAGGGTCCATTCTCAGATTTTTGTTTTGACTTTAGACGTATGGTATTTCGGATGCTCCGATATTTCGGTCGATACGGTAATCCTGCCGATAAAACAAATACCTGTTTTTAAGTGTTTATTAAATATTTCTAAAACCGTTTATTATTTTCAATTGCAGCAAACAGTCATTTCTTTTATTTATTTTTTAGGATTATTTTTGCATTTTTCTGGAATTTTGGGTTAATCTTTAGGTTTCTTAAGTAATTTTAAAGAAACTAGCCTTTATTCCATCATAACTTGCAATGTTAAAAAAATTCCCATTTTTATTAAATATATCTTAAAGCATTTATTTTTTTCACTTACAGCAAGAAGTGTCTGCATTTATTTATATGTTAGGATTATTTTTGCATTTTTCAGGAATTTTTGGGTTAATATTTAGGGTTCTTCCTAATTTGATTTAAATGTATAATGAGGTCTGTTTTTTTTCTGTGCAAAACACATACAGCTGGATTATCTTCTCACAGTCTGTCCGTATGTGTTCTGTTCTTCAATGAATTTTGATACAATACATTTTGTCAGTATCTGTACCATGGATAGTAACAAGCCTGCCGTTATCCATGGTGCTGATATGAAGAAATAGTTTGATAATATGTGTTTCACCATCGGCGACTGTCCATGGTTCTGATCTGAGATGGACAGTCGCCGATGGAGAAACACATATTATGTGTACTGATGGTACTGATACTGACAAAATGTATTGTATCAAATTACATTGCTCAACAGAACACATATGGACGGACTGTGAGAAGATAATCCAGCTGTATGTGTTCTGCAAAGAAAAAAACAGACCTCGTTATACATTTAAAATAAGTTAGGAAGAACCCTAAAAATTAACTCAAAAATTCCAGAAAAATGCAAAAATAATCCTAACAAATAAATAAATGCAGACACTTCTTGTTGTAAGTGAAAAAAATAAATGCTTTAAGATATATTTAATAAAAACGGGAATTTTGCACTGGAACAATTGAAAAAAGTGACTGAAGATACGAAATTACGAAATCAGCATTGGAACTGAAACGGACTCGAAACGATACGAAAATACGTTGTCCGAAATGAACCGAAACAGAACCAAAATCGTGAATAGAACGAAAATGACTTGCGATTTTACAAATTTCATGTCCATACGAAATAACTAAATTTTTTCGTTTCGTATCGGGAAATATTTCGGATGGTGTGTATTTCGTTGCCGGTCCTGTTCGGAAAATCGGACGAATACGAAGCACTGAATCGGCCCGTTTCGTGAGAAAAGCGAATCGGTATGAAACGAAACGCACATCCCTCGTCTGGTCCTCCTTATTGTGCTAGAAATGAGTCTGTGCCGTCCTCAGTGTCGATTTATAGGAGCCTAAAAAGATCCCGGCTCTAGTTAAGAATGCCAGCGGCTATATAAAGAGTGGTACTTCCCTTCTTTTGCCCACAGTAGTAAGTGGATAAATCAGAAAAGGGAGACAGCGCTCCAATAGCGTAATATTGTCAGGATCTTGCTTCATTCAAGACCCAGCAGGATGAAAAAGCTGAAAAAAAATTGACACTTTAAATCATTTCGTTTTTTTTTTTTATCAAGTTCGTTGACTTGTCAGATTTTTCCGGCAGCTAGTCGGCGCTGTGATCAGCGAATTGTTGGCTTTTTCCAGATGTGTTCAGTAGGTTTGTGGCGGCTTACCAGATCAGATAATTTCTGCAGATTTTTTTTTAAAAAAACACTGCAAAACCGCCAAAATTATCGGATCCAATCTGATTTTTTTCCAATCAGCATTTCGGTGGCTTTTCCCTGCACTTCAGGGACCCTGCGGTGAATGCTGAATTTATTGCAGGGTCAGGGAATTTGATTCCCCGTAGTGCGGGGAACAAGAGAGCACCAAAATGTCGGTGACATTTCTAGTTCCTTTATTCTCTTTTATGGGAGATGAGTAATGATATGGTAAAGAATTCATGGGATATAGCTTGGGTCTGGCATCCAGCTCCATTACAATAATAATACGTTGCTATGGAGTTCAGAGGGGGGCATCGTATTCGAATGATGTTTGATTGAACATATCTGTTCTAAATATTCACATGTACTTATGCCACCTGTATCTTGGATAAACTGACCGTGGATACCATTTATAATCATGAGACGGACACAGCATGTAAATCATGGTAACGTTTTGAAATAACAGCAGAGATGCGTTTGCCTGTTACTATAACAACTGGTCACGTGCACCAGACATCCAATCAAACAAAACATACCCAGTTACATGCTCATTGGCTACATATCTCACGTGATCGGATGAGTGGAAATGAATCCACGGTTCAAAAGCACATATATACATATTATATCCCTATGACAATCCGTAATACACCACACATCCACCAATAATAGAGTCTGATTAGACACCCATAGGCTTATAAAAACTGGTCTGGAATCAGTAGAACTTAGAGCTCCTGAGGAAACTGCCGTTAGCCCAGGCGGAGAAACGCGCGTTGAGCTAATCATGATTTGTCAATAGACTGAAAATATTTTCTTGCAACAATTGGTACCAATACTATATTATTGTCAGGCTGGGAGTGCGGCGGTGGGTGAAGTAAGCCCATGATGCAGTGATCATAGGAGTCACACAGGTTGCTGGGTACTGAAGGTTTATTAAATAATAAACAAAACAAATAGTAAATGATAGGAGCACTAGCAGGCAGGCAACAGACTGTATGCAGGTTTCAGCTTGAAGAACGAGGATTCTTGAGAGCGGGGTATTCTCGAAAACAAGGATTCTTGAGAGAGGGTTACCTTGATAGGGAGATTCTCCTTGGGAGCAGGGTTCCACTTGGGAGCAGGGTTCCACTTGGGAGTATCACTGGAGGGATTCAGGTACAATGGTAGGGAGCTTCAGGGACAGGTCTGGTTGTCTGCACTTCCAGGAACGTTTATGTTGAAGCCCTGATGGAAGGGTGGATCCCTCTTTTAAGCAGGCTTCATTTAGGTGAAATAGCATACACCTGTAGGTACCACAACAGAAGCTTAACAGCCAGATAGGGGAATCTGTAACCTGCATACAAACCTAGGCAGGTGAATAAGGGTTTGCCAGGGATTAGGTGCGGGCACAGGCTTGATTCTTGACAATTATTTACTAGTTTTCAATTGATAGCAGCTAGAATTGTGGTGACCAATGTGCTTTCTGATATACACCTGCCAGACTTATTTAAGGAATCTGGTAGCTGGAATTTACAAGATTACTCCGGTATCAGCATTAGGGTTAGTACACGGGTCCCAACACAAGAAGACCTGAAGGATACTGTTAGCTATGCCAGAGCTGCTGACACGGATACCAGATTTTGTCTATCAATGAATTATACTTCTTGGATTTCTGGCTGACAGTTCATGGAACTCCTCTAATAAAGATTAATCGAATTGTAAGCAACAAATTTTCCTAGTTCCTCATTGTTACACTATGGAGGTGTTGTGGATCACTAGTGTCGCTAGGTGGGTGCGGGGGGTGCGGCCCGCACCAGGTGAAACCCGCCCTTATGGTGACACCAAAGCAGCGGCATCCAAGCAATCCCCCCGATTAGTTCCTGCCGGCGGCCGCATGCTTTTCCCTCCTACGTGCGGCCGCCAGCATGAATATCTGCCTCTCGCCTGGGATTCTATACACCAGCCAGCCGCAATCTCACAAGATCGCGGCTGGCTGGTGTATAGAACCCCAGGCCAGAGGCAGATATTCATGCTGGCGGACGCACATAGGAGGGAAAAGGATGCGGCCGCCGGCAGGATCTAATCGGGGGCGCAACGAGCAGACAGGAGGTGAGAGCTGGGGGCAAATCTACCCATATGAGCTGGGGGGCAAATCTACCCATATGAGCTGGGGGGCAAATCTAACCATGTGTGAACTGGGGGCAAATCTAACCATGTGTGAGCTGGGGGGCATATATCCATGCGTGAGCTGGTCTGGGGGCATATATCCATGCGTGAGCTGGTCTGGGGCAATATATCTATGTGTGAGCTGGTCTGGGGCAATATATCCATGTGTGAGCTGGTCTGGGGCGATATATCCATGTGTGAGCTGGTCGGGGGCAATATATCAATGTGTGAGCTGGTCTGGGGCAATATATCCATGTGTGAGCTGGGGCACTATATATCCATATGTGAGCTGGGGCAATATATCCATATGTGAGCTGGGGCAATTTGTATCCATGTGTGCCTTCACTTTCACTGCCTTCGAACAGGCACCGTACTTTCTGGCAGTTCGCCAAAATTTGTGTGTGAGCATAGGAGAGAGCTCCACAGCAATAAGCCTCACAGTAATGTGCGCTGTGTGTATGAGCATTCATTGTTATATGGGAGTACTGATTTATGAGTACGAGTAGTTGAAAAAATCCATAAAACTCGGGGGGGGTGACACCATAAGTTACCGCACCGGGTGACACCAACCCTAGTGACGCCACTGTTGTGGATACACACACAAATTGTTGTATGCACCACTAGCTATAATTGTTGAAAACCATCACGTTTCGGATGATTTTAAAATGATGGTATGAATGGTTTCAACCATTGTAATAAATGTTAAGTTTTAATTTTAAGAGCACTAAGGGAGTATTTGTGGTTATCCTCCACCGAGAGGAGGTGTTTATATCAATATATTGATGTTCAATCACCATTTTTCTCCCTGACATTACGTTCTTTTGGGGAGAGTTGTGAAACTAATCCTGAATAATATCATTATTTCATAGGAAATATACTTAATGTGTCGAGAAGTGCTCGTCTTCAAACTAATAACTACTTTGAAACGTTTGCACACAGAATGCTAAGGCTGCAATTAATGATTGCCAATAAATACATTCCCAGCTCCCTTCCACCATGCTCATAAATCTACCTGAACACTGAAGGTCTCTCACAATCTTTTTATGTTTCACAAAATATTTTTATACACAAAAACTCAACAACAATAATATATCATTTGCTAAATTGTTGTAAATCTTGAAATGCAAGGAAAAAAACTTTAAAATATCAATGTAATGTTCCAGCTCCAATCATACAGTACATTTAGTCATCCCAAAGGTTGACAGTAATCCAAGGTTATATTCTGACAGACATACAATGAAGGATTACATGGTGTAAACATTAACTGTGCAGTGGAGTCCTCTTTGTCTTTTGACACCTAATGATTAAAAATATATTTTTGTAAGAAACTGTTTTCTATTGCCATACAATGAAAAGCAACATGTCCTTAAATCTATTTTTTAAAAAATGCAGAATTGTAAAAGTTTTATTAAACGATACAAGCTACTTAGACATTTTCTGAAAATTATTATTTTTCTAAAAAATATAATAAACCTGCTCATCCTATTCCATATTTATGTCTTTGAATTATCTACATAGAGTGTTGTAAAGATTGCCTAGAAGGTAATATAAATGGACCATCACAGTATCATATTATACTTGCTGTGAATTGAACATCGCAAAACCCTGAATCCAAGATTCATAAAACAAGTAAATTAAATGTGGCTCCAGTGGTTTTGGAAAAGGACCAAGGAGTTATCTTTATTAATGTACTTAGGGGGAAAACTTTCATTTTATTACATTATTTTCCTAATGATAAAGGCATAATGGAAATTCAGCAGAGAACGTTAAAGAAAGTTTTGTTTGTTGGCAGCATGGTCAAGTTATACATTGTTTGGTGAAAGGTTATGATTTGGCAGTATCCTAGATCTGACTGACTTCTGTCTTAAAAGAAGTGTAGTTCTTTCCCTTTACATACCTAAAAACTTGACATTTATTTGGCTTAAAATTGGGTTTTGACACATAAATCCCACATGTCAAATGATACTGTAAAACAAGTATTCAAGTGTCAGCACATAGCCCAATAGTCTAGGGACCTAGGCTTAGAATCCGGAACACCTTTTTGGAGACTTTCATCTGCTATTAACCATCTGCAAATAATTTGAAACAAGTTTCAGATGAACAGAGAAACATCCAACAGATCTACTGCTCATTTCATTTAAAGAAGTATATTTTGCCAAACTGATGCTCAAGGAGTGAGCCCATGGTCAGACATGTTAAATTTTTTTTTTGAGAAAGGATTTTACCAGGATGGATACATTGATATTTCTCTCGTTTTCAAGTATGTCCTGGGTGGCGAGTATGTACCGTTAGGTGTCTTGCCCAAAGACAATTATTACTGAAGAGGTGCTTTTGCCGGGATCGAACCTTTGTCTCCACAGTCTTTCTCCGCGGTTATAGAGCAGTGATGTTACCTCTTCTCTACCCAGCCGGTAAATTGATAGCTTTGAGTCATTTTATCAGTCCTTTAAACACATTCAATAGTGCTTTCAGACATAATTTAGAATTAGATAATTTCCTACTTTTAACAATTTGGAAACTTGAAGTAAAATGTGGAAAAGTGTCCATTCCTATCTTTGAGATGTCTCTTTGTTTGCAGAGATGTATTAAACCCTTTTTTAATCTTATTTAATAATCAGTATTTGTTCTTAAAAAGCTGCTTTTACAACAAGTTAACTAGGCTAGCAAACAAAAGACCTTTGGTATTCACTGAATTGTATTTGAAAATGTGCAGTGCCTGTTTTCCTACATAGATGAACATATAGTGTGTGCATCAATACAATGCAATTCTTTCGAGTTCTTTTCAGGTAAACCTCATCACTTGACATGTCCGTGTCTGATTTACTTCTACCCACTTAAAGAAATATGACTTTGTACAAAGATGTTACTGTTCTTAAAACTCAGCAGAATATTCTACTGTGGGCGTATTTAATAATTAAATTAAATTATTGTGTGTATACCCAATCAAAAGCACTTAAAAATCTTAAAGGTAGACTCTACTCATCCTGATCACTTTATTGTTTTAAAATGGTCAGGATGTGAGGAGTGCCCCCCGATCTGGAGAAATAATGCCATCTTAAATAGCATTCCTACCAATTTCCCTATTCCTCTGTCATTTCATCTTCTCCGGTGACGCCCCTCAGCTAGGGGTGTTTCTACAGCGCATACTTCCTTAATATTTCCTGCCTCCTCCCCACCCACTACTCCACCCACTATTGCACCCATCAAAGCTTCACATGAATTACATTTCTTGCTCCATCTTGCCCACAGTCCTCATGCACCCCACTACTTCACATACTCAGCTATTACCCTCACCTAGCATGTCACCCCTCTCCTCTTAGATTGGAAGTTCTTGGGCAGGGTCCTCTCTCCTTCTGTTTTGTGTGTTTAACTTGTATGGACATTTGTTATTCTGTCTCACCCATTGTACAGCGCTACGGAACTTGCTAGCGCATTTTAAATACCTGTGACTGTATGAACTAACACAAGCTGTGCAGCTCAGGACCTCAAACTGGGGAAACCAAGGAGCTGAATATTAGCATCTCTGCAACTGTGAAAGCAAAACACACCTGCTGACTCACTTGCACACTCACCCGCTGTCTTGCTTCCACACTCACACTCTGACACACAGACTCACTCAATGACACGCTCACTTGCACTCTTTCAAAATTGACATACTCACTGTCTCACTCAAAGTCCCTCACACAGTCACTCACTCTCACTTTTTCTTGTGCTGTCTGTCTCTTGTGTGCGCTCTCTCTCACTGCACCTTTTCCGGTGCTTTCTCTGCTTTATCTTACTGTCTTTCTCTCTTTACCGTTTCTTGCTGTGTCTCTGTGCTTTTCTTTGTTGTCCCTCTCTCTGCTGTCTCTTTTTCTCCCTGTGTGTTTGGATTTCTTTCCTTCCCTGTCTCTGCAGTAGCTGGGGGTGAAAGTTCAGCCCAGCCCTCCCCTCAGCTCACAGTGCAGGAGGGAGGAGGAGCAACTCAGACGCACATGCTAAGTGTGTTTTTTTTATCTATACCTAGGTATAGGCACTGATTGGTTAGCTTAAAATGCCTCCTTAGGTGGGCGTGGAAAACACCAAGAAAGAAGATCAGGTAAATATGAAAAAAATATCATATTTACTTGCTTTTTATGCCTGCTGAATGGCACTATTAACTCATTTAAACTGCATTGCACATTTTTAAAAGCACATTAGCAAAGCATGCATGTCCCTTTAACATATACACAGCTGTCTAAAGCCCTTTACTCTTGTCCTTTCTACTTCTGACATAATGGTTTAATTAAAAATATATATTTAGTCAAGGGTTATAGTGTTGGAAAGTTAGTGTTCACTTCATGGTGTTCACTGTCAAATCATGTCGCAGGCGCAAAACCCTAATGATAGCCCAGTCAGTTTGTCCTAAAATATTGTCTGTTCAGGGCTATTTTATTTTCCCAATTTTTTTCAAAAGTATTTAACATATTTATGGATTACAGAGTTTACACTATGAATTAAACTGATTTCATATTAATGGTTCGAATGACTACTTCTCAGTCTTTCAATTAGTCAGCTTGGCAGGTAAACTTCTAACTAGACTAACTTTCATATGAGTTATTAGCCATAGAGGGAAATCCATGCTTTATACAAACTACATTCGATTTTTGTAGAATTGGCCAAAAAGGGATTGTGAATAATTAATATTCCGGAAGGTTTTAGTGTAACCCTTTCCAGAAGTAAAACTGGCAGCAGAAGAAACCATGTGAAAGTAATGAGAAAAGGATACAGCCTTCCTCAAAATCTATAATGCCTTCTCCATTTGTGGAAATTAAAATATTATAAGTAATATAATTTAACAAGGTCATGTTGGGTAACTTATTGTAACACTAGACAGGTTAAAGTTTGTGGACAAATTTTGATGTTGGCTTGACAAATTCTTGTTTAACCCCTTCACTACCAAGTGATTTTTAAACAAACAAAAAAAACTGTGTTTTTTTGAAAATCATTTAATTAATTGTACATTAACCCTTTTCGCTGCTGAGCCATTTCACACCTCTGTGCTGAGCTCATTTTTACCGGTTTCACTCATCATGTTTAAACGCGATTTGAAGCCACGTTTTATTATAATACGACCCAGACATATTATATATCGTCTTTCCAGCAGACTCGGTAGATTCATAATATATCATTATTATATTCATGTCCTGCCTGAATATTATAACAAAAAATGCTATAAAATTAGAATTTTCAATAATCTACAGCGTGCAAAGTGTTTTTTTTCTCATTTTATCATGCAAGCGTTTGCGGGTATATTTTCTATGGGCTGCGTTTGTTAAAAAAATTAGAAATAGGAACCTGTTACATTTTTTGGGGGGGAAATTACGTGATTTTTAGCAAACGCCCCCCATAGAAAAAATAGTTAGTGCAACATCATTGAGAAGAAAACCACAAAAGTGATCCCACCTGGGAAGATTGATGGTGCCAAACCCACACTCCCTAGGGGCCTAACCCTCCTAGATACAAGAAACCAAGAAGAACCATATAGTAGACCAATACAAAAATTGCATGGATTTCTAATAGAGGGGATGTTGGTCCCCAATAATACACAATTTATTGCAGTTGTAAATAATCAAACCCATAAATACACACGCAAAAAAAACCCCACATAAATTGGAGTATATTGTATGTGGAGAGAATTTAACACACAGTGTGTAATGATAGGTGGAGACTCTTAGAAACCAAAGTAATGGTGCTGAAGTTCATACAAATCAGAAATGGTTTTAAAAAACTGCTCATGTTGGCTTTTGATTCAAGGAAGCCAGGCCGACATGGAACCAGAAAAGTGAATTGGGAGGAAGATGGGTTAGAGGGCCATGACGTACATAGTGCATCCTTGGTCCTTAACCCCTTCACTGCTGAGGCATTTCACCGCTGTGTGCTGAGCTCATTTTTACCGCTTTCGCTCATCATGTTTAAACGCGATTTGAAGCCACATTTTATTATATGGCCCAGACATATTATATTTCATTATTTACGGCAGACTCCGCAGATTCATAATATATCATTTTTATATGTATACGTCATTTCCTGCCTGTATATTATAACAAAAAATGCAATAAAAATTGAATTTTTAATCATCTGCAGCGTGTAAAGTGTTTTATTTCCACATTTTATCACATGAACGTTTGTGGTTATATTTTCTATGGGGTGCGCTTGTGCAAAAATTAGAAATGGGGACTTGTTACATTTTTGGGGGGAATTACGTGATTTTTAGCAAACGCACCCCATAGAAAAAAATCATTAGTGCAGCATCATTGAAATGTGAACAATATTGCTGCATTAATTAGGGATGCACCGATACCACTTTGTTAAGACCGAGTACGAGTACCGATACTTTTTAAAAGTACTCACCGATACCGAGTACCGATACTTATCTTTAATGTCATGTGACGCTTTCCAATAAGAACAGACCATATAAAAATGCCGCCAGCTCACATGTATATATATCCCCCCCAAGATATATATATATTCATACTGCCCCAGCTCATGGATTTGCCCCAGCTCATGGGATATGCTCCAGCTCATGGGATATGTTCCAGCTCATGGATACTGCCCCCAGCTCATGGATACTGCCCCCAGCGCATGGATACTGCCCCCAGCTCACACATGGATACTGCCCCCAGCTCACACATGGATACTGCCCCAGCTCACACATGGATACTGCCCCCAGCTCACACATGGATACTGCCCCCAGCTCACGGATTCCCCTTCCCCCCGGCACTTTCCGCGATGATACTTACCTTCCTGGGCGACGCCGGGAAAGTGCCGATAGAGCATTCGGACAGCCGCCCCAGCACCTCGGATGCCGGCAAGCCGGCTCAATGCCGGCTTCCGGTATCGGGGAAAATATCGGGGGGTACTGCACGAGTACCAAGTACTCCTGCAGTACCCGGTATCGGTGCAACCCTAATTTAAACTAAAACCAGGCAATGTAAAATATGTTTAAAATCACACGATATAAATGAGCATAAAGTCTTTCCCAAGGCAATTGTCTATGTCTTTTGGGGTTTTCGCCATTGGAAATAAAAGTCTTGGGGTTCGATGCGGGGAGCGCTATGTCATTTCCATGACAGGATACTCAAGCTGTTTGTTTTTATTTTGCTATTTTACTGTACCTGCTTCTGCCCCCCCCCCGTGTTGTTGATAGTTGCGAAGTCGTGTCCGACCCGTCGCGACCCCATGGATGGCATTCCTGTCCTTTACCATCTTCAGGAGTCCATTTTAAGCTCACGCCTACTGCCTCAGTGACTCCATCCAGCCAGCCTGTACCCAACCAAAATAAAGAGCTGGAATTCTTTTCTCCTTTCCACTTTTTGGACCATTTTCCTACAATGCAAGTGCCTACAAGCCCAACTGTTCTAGGTGTTTCCTCCAGCCTTCCCTGTTTTACACAAGTTCTGTTTTATTGTATAAATGATTTCTGTATTTGCCCTCTAATAACTGACATTGGGGGCAATAAGTTTCAGAAATGTTGAAACTTTACTGTGTGTGTGTTCGTTCCTGAGGCCATACCAAGCAAACAGAGCAGTTGCAACTAAAACTAGGGATGCACCGATACCACTTTTTTAAGACCGAGTACGAGTACCGATACTTTTTAAAAGTACTCACCGATACCGAGTACCGATACTTTTCTTTGATGTCATGTGACGCTTTCCAATAGGAACAGACCAAATAAAAATGCCCCCAGCTCACATGTATATATCCCCCAATATATATATATTCATACTGCCCCAGCTCATGGGATATACCCCAGCTCACACATGGATATGCCCCAGCTCATGGATTTGCCCCAGCTCATGGATATGCCCCAGCTCACTCATGGATATGCCCCAGCTCATGGATTTGCCCCAGCTCATGGATTTGCCCCAGCTCACACATGGATTTGCCCCAGCTCACACATGGATTTTCCCCCAGCTCACACATGGATTTGCCCCAGCTCACACATGGATATTGCCCCCAGCTCATGGATTTGCCCCAGGTCACATATGGATATGCCCCAGCTCACGCATGGATATGCCCCAGCTCATGGATATGCCCCAGCTCACACATGGATATGCACTCTCCACGACGATACTTACCTTCCTGAGCGATGTCGGGAATGTCTCCACGCATGCGTTCGTTGGAAGGGCCCCAGCCGCACCACGTGGGACCATGTGATCGCGGGTGGGGGCCTTCCAACGAGCGCACACGCGGAGACAGCTCTATCAGCATTCGGACAGGCCCTGCAGCTGCTCACTGTGTTCATACTTACCTTCCTGAGTGACACCGGGTTAGTTCCCGCACGTGCGCTCGTTGGAAGGCCCCCAGCCGCGATCACATGGCCCCACGTGGTGCGGCTGGGGTCCTTCCAACGAGCGCACGTGTGGAGACATTCCCGGCATTGCTCAGGAAAGTAAGTATCGTCGCGGAGAGCTCCAGGGGTGGCTGTCCGAATGCCGATGGAGCATTCGGACAGCCGCCGCAGCCCCTCGGATGCCGGCAAGCCGGCTCAATGCCGGCTTCCGGTATCGGGAAAAATATCGGGGGGTACTACACGAGTACCAAGTACTCCTGCAGTACCCAGTATTGGCCCCTATACCGATAGTATCGGTATTGGTGCAACCCTAGCATTAATAAAAACACACACAAAAAAAACACTTTTTTAAAAAATGTATTTATTTTTTACTTTGTACCTGGTCATGTTGGGTATCATTCGAAAGGCCATGCACGGTTCTGGAGATATCGGGGTTCAAAGGAACCCCCTATCTCCACCAGGGGATTTCCCGGGCAGCTAGGGCTTCCCCGGCTATCTGACATCATCACGCTATGCGTGATGACGTCGGGCAGCGAGGGGGGACCCGGGGGTGGAACCCCACCAGAGCTAGGCCGCACTTTGGCGCCGCAAGGCTTAAAAGGGGAGACTCTTTTTTTAAGGGGTGCCTGGCTTTTAGCGCTGTTCTTTACCGATTGGGAGGGAGAGGGAATCCGGACGGATCCCCCCCTCCCTTCCAGGCTATCTCCCGGCATTGCCGGGGGGATCGCCTGGAAATTACATCATCGCGCGTGGCGCAATGACGTCATTTACGTCGGGAGGAGCTTGACTTCAGCGTCTGAGGACGCTGAAGTCAGAACGCCGCGGGACCCCAGACAGAGAGGTAAGTATCTCCGCCGGGGGTCCCTCACAGCTGATGACGTGTGGGGCACGTACTCAGCATGTAACGTGTGTCAATGAGGACGTGTCCCACACGTCCTCAGCATTGAAAGGGTTATGGGAAATTATCCCCATCGACGTACTATGTACATCAGTGGTCCTTATGGGGTTAACAAAAATGCTCTTCTATGTTAGTGTTAATGGTCAGATGACTATAATTCTTTCAAAAGTGGAAGGGTGACTAATTTGTCGAAAACGTTTGTTTATATATACAGTCAGGTCCAGAAATATTGGGACATCGACACAATTCTAACATCTTTGGCTCTATACACCACCACAATGGAGTTGGAATGAAACAAACACTGTGCTTTAACTGCAGACTGTCAGCTTTAATTTGAGGGTATGTACATCCAACTCAGGTGAACGGTGTAGGACTTACAGCAGTTTGCAGATGTGCCTCCACTTGTTAAGGGACCAAAAGTAATGGGACAGAATAATAATCATAAATCAAACTTTCCCTTCTTAATACTTGGTTGCAAATCCTTTGCAGTCAATCACAGCCTGAAGTCTGGAACGCATAGACATCACCAGACGCTGGGTTTCATCCCTGGTGATGCTCTGCCAGGCATCTACTGCAACTCTCTTCAGTTCCTTGCTTGTTCTTGGGGCATTTTCCCTTCAGTTTTGTCTTCAGCAAGTGAAATGCATGCTCAATGGGATTCAGGTCAGGTGATTGACTTGGCCATTGCATAACATTCCACTTCTGTCCCTTCAAAAACTCTTTGGTTGCTTTTGCAGCATGCTTTGAGTCATTGTCCATCTGCACTGTGAAGCACCATCCAATGAGTTCTGCAGCATTTGGCTGAATGTGAGCAGATAATATTGCCCGAAACACTTCAGAATTCATCCTGCTGCTTTTGTCAGCAGTCACATCATCAATAAATACAAGAGAACCAGTTCCATTGGCAGCCATACATGCCCACGCCATGACACTACCACCACCATGCTTCACTGATGAGGTGGTATGCTTAGGATCATGAGCAGTTCCTTTCCTTCTCCATACTCTTCTCTTACCATCACTCTGGTACAAGTTGATCTTGGTCTCATCTGTCCATAGGATCTTGTTCCAGAACTGTGAAGGCTTTGTTAGGTGTTGTTTGGCAAACTCTAATCTGGCCTTCCTGTTTTTGAGGCTCACCAATGGTTTACATCTTGTGGTGAACCCTCTGTATTTACTCTGGTGAAGTCTTGTCTTGATTGTTGACTTTGACACACATACGAGAGAGAGAAGGAGGATTCGGTGGAGGCGCTCGTAACTAGATATATAGTGTAAGTATGTATTGGTGCAGCCAACTAGAGAGTAGCACAGGCTCTCGAGATGAATGTGCAGATAGGATCAGAAAAAGAATAGGGTATCTAGTGGCGCAGTAATTCAACTGATTTCTTACGCGGTGCCTCAAGGGCTAATAGTATGTGTTATACAGTTCAACAGCATATGGTACAAAGTGAAATTGTGAATCACAGTGATCTGTGTATTTAAACACAATTAAAGTGCAATTGTAGCAGTTGGAACAAAGTGCAAATGCAACAGAAAAAATAAAGTGCAGGTGCAACACTGATGGCAATACAATGAGGATCTGGCTAAAGTGCCCAGTTTAGTTCTTATAAGAGTTTTCAATCGATATTCAAGAGAGTCTATGATGTTGATATTCCGGATCCTAAGTGGATGGTAATGCATCAAAAGTGCTCAGGATTAATGTCAATATTACCCCTTCCACAAACGCAGGATGCTTGCTCTGTTCTTCTAGTGGTCTTGATGAAGCTCCACCGCAGAATATGCGAATAGGGGAATAAAGAAGGGGGAAATAATAGTGCAGAGATCTTTCTATACGTATATGTATAGGTTAAGTAAAAATGCACACTTACAAATTCCAGAGCCTAATGGAATCCAGGCTCTGGAGTGAAACACCTTGTGCCTAAATATAGGGTGGTCACGGCCCTTCTTTACAGCCCTTCTTTAC
Organism: Leptobrachium leishanense; assembly: GCA_009667805.1. NCBI lineage: Eukaryota > Metazoa > Chordata > Amphibia > Anura > Megophryidae > Leptobrachium > Leptobrachium leishanense. The sequence continues at coordinate 396,941,958 of CM019063.1, forward strand.
AAAATCTTCTTACTCCACCTCACCCGGGGGACACAGGAATAAAAAAGAGACAACGCTCTCATAGCACAATACCAGTCTTGTAATGTTGTGTTAGAGGAGGGGGGAGGGATTACACTCACCAATGCAGGAGCCTTGAGGGTCCAGGCTCAACTGTCGCGCATGCGGAATTCCTTATCGGTGAACTCCCGAACCTCTTTTGGCTGCTAACTCTGCACCAAATTGTAGTTACATTCGGTGTTTTCAAGTTTACTTGGCTAGGTCCACGAGCTGTTGTGTTCAAAAACAGCTAAGAGACTCTTGGGGATAAATCAAGGAGTTTATTGTGCAGTTAACATTAACATTAATAGTTAAAGTGCATAAAGGGGTACATAAAATAGTACAAGTTAGGTACATAAAAAGGGGAAAATATAAATTGTATATCAGGGGAGGGGGGGCGGCGAGACGCGTTTCGGTGCAGCCAGCACCTTCTTCAGTCAGTGGGTGTATGGAAAAGGGGGGGATCTGAGGCCTCTCCATGGCCCGTCTTTTATTCAGAGAGCGGGGGCAGTGTCTGTGCGGCGTTTGTGGCGAACGTCCGGGTTCGCGCGGAGACGCGACCACGTGACGCCTGACACGTCATCAGACCGCGTCAGGTTGGTCTCTGGTATGCGTGCCAGCTCGTCTTTGCGTTCCACTTCATATATCATAGCGCTGGGTGCGTGTATGAGGTGGCCAGATGTCCGCAACCGTTTTGAATGTCACAGAAACATCTCAATATATTTCAAAATGGAAAGAGGAAGGGGTCCCAATTAATTTAACGTGATGCATTGGGTACCCAGACATAAAAATTAAGGTAAAATATCGGGATAAAATATAAATAATGCAACAATATTAAAAAAGCAACAATTATAAAATTCAACAATAATAAAATAATGATAAAATAAGGCCATAGGAGGAGGATAAGGATAAGGTTTTCTCAACTAATATCCCGTGACCCATTTTTTAGCCATTGTTTTAGCTATAATTTATGAGCCCTTATCCTTATCCTCCTCCTATGGCCTTATTTTATCATTATTTTATTATTGTTGAATTTTATAATTGTCGCTTTTTTAATATTGTTGCATTATTTATATTTTATCCCAATATTTTACCTTGATATGTTTATATGCATTCTTAAAACATAAGTCCATTTTAATAGGATGACTGCTATTATATACACATATTGTGATTGTACCCTCCCCCTTCGTGTGGATTATCCATTATTATATGTGCGGGTCCCCAATGCACCACGTTGAACAATTCAACTATCAACCAATTGGGCCCCCCCCCTGTTTTTTTCCCTTTTCCATCTCCCTAATTTGATATATTTACTTTCATATGTTTATAAGTCCATTTTGATAATATGACTGCTATTTTATATGCACGCATTGTGACTATACCTCTCTCCCCCTCATGTATCGTATGGATCATCCATTTTTTATGTGACATAATTTTTATGTCTGGGTACCCAATGCATCACGTTAAATTAATTGGTACCCCTTCCTCTTTCCATTTTGAAATATATTGAGATGTTTCTGTGACATTCAAAACGGTTACGGACATCTGGCCACCTCATACACGCACCCAGCGCTATGATATATGAAGTGGAACGCAAAGACGAGCTGGCACGCATACCAGAGACCAACCTGACGCGGACTGATGACGTGTCAGGCGTCACGTGGTCGCGTCTCCGCGCGAACCCGGAAGTCCACCCCAAACGCCGCACAGACACTGCCCCCGCTCTCTGAATAAAAGACGGGCCATGGAGAGGCCTCAGATCCCCCCCTTTTCCATACACCCACTGACTGAAGAAGGTGCTGGCTGCACCGAAACGCGTCTCGCCGCCCCCCCTCCCCTGATATACAATTTATATTTTCCCCTTTTTATGTACCTAACTTGTACTATTTTATGTACCCCTTTATGCACTTTAACTATTAATGTTAATGTTAACTGCACAATAAACTCCTTGATTTATCCCCAAGAGTCTCTTAGCTGTTTTTGAACACAACAGCTCATGGACCTAGCCAAGTAAACTTGAAAACACCGAACGTAACTACAATTTGGTGCAGAGTGAGCAGCCAAAAGAGGTTCGGGAGTTCACCGATAAGGAACTCCGCATGCGCGACAGTTGAGCCTGGACCCTCAAGGCTCCTGCATTGGTGAGTGTAATCCCTCCCCCCTCCTCTAACACAACATTACAAGACTGGTATTGTGCTATGAGAGCGTTGTCTCTTTTTTATTCCTGTGTCCCGGGTGAGGTGGAGTAAGAAGATTTTGTAAAGAAGGGCTGTAAAGAAGGGCCGTGACCACCCTATATTTAGGCACAAGGTGTTTCACTCCAGAGCCTGGATTCCATTAGGCTCTGGAATTTGTAAGTGTGCATTTTTACTTAACCTATACATATACGTATAGAAAGATCTCTGCACTATTATTTCCCCCTTCTTTATTCCCCTATTCGCATATTCTGCGGTGGAGCTTCATCAAGACCACTAGAAGAACAGAGCAAGCATCCTGCGTTTGTGGAAGGGGTAATATTGACATTAATCCTGAGCACTTTTGATGCATTACCCATCCACTTAGGATCCGGAATATCAACATCATAGACTCTCTTGAATATCGATTGAAAACTCTTATAAGAACTAAACTGGGCACTTTAGCCAGATCCTCATTGTATTGCCATCAGTGTTGCACCTGCACTTTATTTTTTCTGTTGCATTTGCACTTTGTTCCAACTGCTACAATTGCACTTTAATTGTGTTTAAATACACAGATCACTGTGATTCACAATTGCACTTTGTACCATATGCTGTTGAACTGTATAACACATACTATTAGCCCTTGAGGCACCGCGTAAGAAATCAGTTGAATCCTCATTGTATTGCCATCAGTGTTGCACTTGCACTTTATTTTTTCTGTTGCATTTGCACTTTGTTCCAACTGCTACAATTGGATTTTAATTGTGTTTAAATACACAGATCACTGTGATTCACAATTGCACTTTGTACCATATGCTGTTGAACTGTATAACACATACTATTAGCCCTTGAGGCACCGTATAAGAAATCAGTTGAATTACTGCGCCACTAGATACCCTATTCTTTTTTTGACACACATACACCTACCTCCTGGAGAGTGTTCTTGATCTGGCCAACTGTTGTGAAGGGTGTTTTCTTCACCAGGGAAAGAATTCTTCATTCATCCACCACAGTTGTTTTGTGTGGTCTCCCGGGTCTTTTGGTGTTGCTGAGCTCACCAGTGCGTTCCTTCTTTTTGAGACTGTTCCAAACAGTTGTTTTGGCCACGCCTAATGTTCTTGTTATCTTTCTGATGGGTTTGTTTTGTTTCTTCAGTCTAATGATGGCTTGCTTCACTGATAGTGACAGCTCTTTGGATCTCATCTTGAGAGTTGACAGCAACAGATTCCAAATGCAAATAGCACACTTGAAATGAACTCTGGGCCTTTTATCTGCACATTGTAATTGGGGTAATGAGGGAATATCACACACCTGGCCATGGAACAGCTGAGAAGCCAATTGTCCCATTACCTTTGATCCCTTAACAAGTGGGAGGCACATCTGCAAACTGCTGTAAGTCCTACACCATTCACCTGAGTTGGATGTACATACCCTCAAATTAAAGCTGACAGTCTGCAGTTAAAGCACATTGTGTTTGGTTCATTCCAACTCCATTGTGGTGGTGTATAGAGCCAAAAGATGTTAGAATTGTGTCGATGTCCCAATATTTCTGGACCTGACTGTAAATATATATGTTATACATATATATATGTTTCCTTTTAACTAACAAATGCAAAAGTCCAATTGCTACATAAAGAAGCTATGGTTTTGTAATATAATATATTAACTATAGTGTATGCATCTATTTATGCTTGGATCACTAATACCCCTTATTTACCCCATTACCAATTTAACCCTTGTTCAGACCCAAAAGCAGAATAACATAGGGTCTCATATAGCAGATGGTATTGAAAGACTTGCACTGCATGCTTAAATGTTGCATGCCGCCAAAAATATAATAATATAATGCAATCTTTTGAAAACAAGGGTTATTCTATTTTTTGGCACCCGTTCTTGAGTCTTTGTTCCTGTGCTGTTCATAAGCCTCTCTGGTTATGTAACTACCCCCATGCATAGTCTAGAAGAGTGGTTCCCAACTCTCTCCTCAGGTGCCCTTAACAGGCCAGGTTTTCCAGATATCTGTAGCTCAGCACAGGTGTTATGATTTGCTGCTTAGTTTTCGCAGGATTCAGTCTGCATTTCCCCAAGGTAATCCTTAAAAATCTGGACTGTTGATGATTCCTGAGGACCAGAGTTGAGAACCACTGGTCTACAAGAAAGTAAACTTCACTTAAAACATGAATTAGGACAAATTATTTACTTCCAATATTGGAATTAATAAATTAGGACACAAGAACACATGGCAAGAGAAGGGGGACACTTTTTTTTTTTCCACATAAAGAATTTTTATTGGAGTTTACACAAAAAATGGTACATACATTTAAATGAAAGAACCATCCAAGGGAAGAAGCATAAATGAGCATCAATGGCAATAAACAATATAATTCAATTGGATTATCTTCGTAACTGAAAAAGGGGGTCAGTTGTGCGCACTCCATTTTCTAATAACATATAATTCCTAAACTAACATAAAACATAAAACAGAAAACATGGCAGCACTATCATCTTACAGTCGACATGTCTTATATCAGATTTCCAGATTCAACAAACACTTCCATCCCTCCCACGTATCATGTAGCAGGCACATAGAATTGTTCGCGGTGTGAAACATTTCCTCATATTTGAAAACATTTTCCAGGCCCCCATAACTTCCTTCATAGAGGGACACATAGAGGACCGCCAATGTCTAGCTATTACAATTTTAGCTGTACCAAGTACCATGGAGATAAAACCTATGACGGGTCTGAATTGTAACAGGTATAAGGTGTAGAGGTACATTTTCGGACAAAGTGGGAATTTAAGTGAAGTGCAATGAGAGATCAACCTATTTATCTTTTCCCAATATCCCCCCAGCATGGGACAAAGCCAGAAAGTATGCAATAATGAGCCAGTGCCTGTAAGACATCTCCAACAAAGACCAGTGTTCCCTGAAATATGGGCCAACCGGGTGGGTGTTAAATACCATCTGCACAGGAGTTTGATATGGGCTTCTCGTAAATTGGTACTTCTAGAATATTTATATATCGTGTCCATGGCGTAAGACCAATCTTCTATGGAAAGTGTGAAGGCTAAGTCTTTTTCCCAATTAACCATATAGGGTAGTTTTTTAGGCGGGGTCGGAGTTAGGAGGCTGTTGTAACAAAGGGACAGCGGTTTCATGTGACATTTTCGTCCCATACACAATTTATGAAAAGCCGAGAGGTTCACTTCCGTGAAAGAGGTAAGGCCTTCTGGGTCAAAGCATGCTTCACACGAAGATATGTGAAGCATTCCTTTGATGGAATAGCGAATTCCTGTACCAAATCGGGGAAGGTTTTCAGAGAGTGTGGCGTGAAGAGCTGCCATACATGAGTCAAGCCTCGCCTGATCCAGGAGTCTAAGTTAAATCGGGAATAAAGCGACACAGAACCCTTAAGGGGGCAAGGCATAGTAAATTGTAAGGCCTCACCAATTGACGGCCCCACAATCGCCACGCCATGAGGAGAGCATCGAAACAGGCAACAAACCCGTGGTACTATTCCTCGGCAGGAATGTGAGCCACATCAGGTCATGGAGTCGGTATGGGAAAATCATGGCATTCTCCAGCTGCAGCCATAGTGGTGGTTCTTTTTGATACATTGATGACAACAGTTGGGCTAGTAAGGCTGCTTTGTAATAAGATTGCAGATCCAGAAACCCCAACCCACCATTACGCCGCGGCGTTGTAACCGTGGAGGCCGACACTCGAGGAGGCTTCCCCTTCCATATGTGTGCATGAATTAGTTTTTGCATCCGGAGCAATAAATGCGCCGGGATGAAAACCGGGATATTCCTGAAATAATATAAAATTTGGGGTAAGATACACATCTTCATGGCCGCCATACGACCCAGCCAAGATGAGTCGATTGTGCTCCATTTGGAGAGCTGCGCCTCAATAGAGTTCAAGAGTGGCGTAAAGTTTTCTTTAAGGATGGTCCCTGCGATTTAGAAAGGGATATACCCAGATATTTTAAAGAGGTAGAACGCCAGTCAAAGGGGTATTTACTACGCAGAGAGCTGAGGGATGAAGCAGCAATATTTATGGAGAGAGCTTGCGTTTTACTTATGTTATTTTTATAATAGGATATCGCGCCAAAATTATCGAGGAGGCTAAACAGGGGAGGGAGCGAGGTCTCCGGTGTGGTCAGAAAGAGCAGTATGTCGTCCGCAAACAGTGCCAATTTATGTTCCCCATTCGGGGTTGATAAGCCCTTAATAGCCGGAGCCGTTTTAATCTGCAACGCCAGGGGTTCTAAGGCCAGAATGAATATTAGCGGGGATAAAGGGCATCCCTGACGGGTGCCATTTGTTATATGGAAAGCGGATGATAGAAACCCTGAAGCCAATACTTTTGCCGACGGATCTGAGTAGAGGGCCATAATGCTGTTTATAAATTGTGCTGGGAAGCCAAACTTTAGTAACACCGTCCGCATATACCCCCAGTGCAGGCGATCAAATGCCTTTTCAGCATCTAATGCCAACAGGAGTCCAGAACTGTTAGTCCTATGGGCCAGGTCGAGTATATCATAAAACCGTCGGGTGTTGTCACACGTTTGGCGGCCCGGGACAAAGCCAGTCTGCTCATTCGCAATCAAAGAAGGAAGTAGAGGGGCCAATCTATTTGCCAGCAATTTAGCATATAACTTGGCATCTACATTCAACAGGGAGATGGGACGGAAATTGGCACAATGTGTCGGGGCTTTACCAGGTTTAGGCAGGGTGACTATTGTCGCTTGCAGCATCTCCGAAGGATAATGCCGGTATCCTTAATATCATTAAAAACCAGGGTAAGAATCGGGACTAGAAAGGAAGCAAATTTCTGGTAGTACAGATTCGTAAAACCGTCGGGGCCTGGAGCTTTATTTTTTGGGAGCGCCTTAATAGCCTTATATACCTCCTCCTCTGTAAACGTAGCCAGCAAACCTGTAGCCTGAGGGGCAGTTATAGAAGGGAGATTAGCCGTCTGGAGAAAGAGCTCTATGTCGTCTAATGCAGGGGTCGGCACGGTGTTGTTTAGTCCCAGGTTATATAAGGAGGCATAATAGCGTGCAAATTCATCAGTGATAAGGGCAGGATTGTAAATCTTCACGCTATTAGCATCCAAAAGGAACGGTATGTTAGTTTGCATTCTTTTCCCTTTCAATTTAGACGCCAGCAATTTCCCCGGTTTATTCCCTTGGGTATAGTGGGCATAGTTAAGCCTCCTAAGTGAGCGCGCCGTGACCTGGAGCATAAGGTGCTCCAACTCACGGCGCTGTAGAGTCAGCTGAGCAGTAATATGTGGGGCAGGAGCGAGTTTATTCTGGGACTCCAACTCAGTGATTCGTCGTAGAAGCGCAGACGTCTGAGCATTAAAACGTCTCTTCCTCTGCGCTCCTTTCTGAATAAAATGTCCTCGCAGAACAGCCTTGTGTGCCAACCAAACCGACGATGTCGCAACATCCTCAGTCACGTTCGTCGTGAAATACTCCTGAAGGAGTTGCATAGTGTTAGCCACGTCATCTTCATTTACAATAAGCGAGTCATTGAGTCTCCAGTTCCCCATACCCCTTGGCGGGAAGGCTGCCTCAAAGGTAAGCGTAAGTGGAGCATGGTCAGACCACGTGATAATGCCTATGGTCGCCTCTAACAGGCGGGACAAAGCCGAACTATGAATCAAACACAAGTCAATTCTACTATACGAGGAATGAACATGAGAAAAAAAAGTGTAATCACGCGTAGTAGGGTGACATATCCGCCAAGTATCATAGAGTTCAAACGAGTGCATGAATTCCCTTAGTGTTGTTTACTAGAGGCTGGGGGGAGCGGGGTTTGGAGCTGGGTTGGCTCGATTGGGTGTCAACGTCAGGGTCAGGAGTGCAGTTAAAATCCCCACATAGAAACAACGTACCACTAGATATTTTTTTCACTCTACCATAAGCTTTCCAAGATAAGAAATTGGGTTTTCATTAGGGAGATATAGGTTAGCAATAGTAATTGGTAATTCGTTCAACGTGCCCACAAGAATCACTAGGCGGCCCAACGGATCAACATACTGAGCCGAACATACAAAGGTCCAGTCTTTTGGAATAGAATCGAGACACCTTTAGACTTCGTCTGAGCAGTGGAGTGATACGCCTCAGTATACATGCGCGATTTCAGGAATGGCGGACGTCTTGTACAAAAATGAGTCTCTTGCAAACATACAATAGCTGGTTGAGACTTATGAAGATCACGAAATAAAGCATGGCGTTTGTACGGAGTATTCAAGCCTCGAACATTTAAGGAATAAATTTGGAATTGAGGTTTACTCAGCATTATTTGCCCCCAACCCCCTGGTACTCACGACGGTCCTGACAGACAATTTCCGTGGGAGGATGGGAGGGCTTCCCTGCGTACAACAATGCCCAGAATGATATATTACAGTGCATACCAATAAGACAAACAGTACGTACAAGACAAACCTAAGACGAACCAGAAAAAGAAAAGAAAAATAAAAACAGAAAAAACCAACAGACCAAAAAAGAAAAAGAGAACTGCATTCCATAAATGCAGTTGAGTGGGGTCAATCAACACAGCAGAATGGTATAATTGGAAAAGCAACACGTTCAAGAAAAAAACCCCAACGGGGGAAAAACACAGTCCCAACTTCATCCGTGAAGGTGACTGCGCCAATATACAGGCCAGTAAAAAGCCTCGGGCTAGTCAGTCGCAGGAACAGAACCCCAGAAAGCGCCACCCAAGGGACGAATCACAAAGGGATGAGTCCCGAAACCACGATAGAGCACCTGGTGTAATAAAAGAACACGCCCACAGGTAAAAAATGCAGGACCATATCATCTCACTTAGGCCGAACCCGGTGCCACTCCGGAGAAACTTTCAGCGGCGAAGATGATTCCTCACGGGGGGAGTAAACTCAGCCACCACTTTCCATTCTGTCAGCAGACGCATGCCAGTGGTGGGCTCCGGAATGACGTGCAGGACTCCTTCCCGCCATAACAAGATCTTTGTGGGAAATCCCCAACGATACGCCATGTTGTGGTCACGCAAAATTTGGTGAAGGACGAAAATTCCCGTCTTTTAGACATAGTAGCCGTTGACAGGTCTGCATAGAAAGAAACTTCGGCATACGGAGACGGTAGAGGCATAGATTTCCGTGACGCTCTCATTAACGCTTCTTTAACGTGAAAAAATGCACCCGGACCAAAACATCTCTAGAGGCGGATGGCGGCAGGTTTTTTGCACGCGGCAATCTGTGCGCTCGATCCATCAGGAAATCCTGCGATGAATATGTAGGTGCCAAGATCTGGAAAAGTTCTATAATGTAAGGCTGGAGATCAACAGAGCCCACTGCCTCCGGAATGCCCCGGATCCGTATATTATTACGCCTGGAGCGGTCTTCCATATCGGCCAGTTTCGTTGCCATGGTGTCATGCGCTGTTTGCAAAGCAATGTGACGGTCCACCAGGTCATTATGGGCTAAGCATAAGTCGTCTGTCTTAGATTCTAAAGAGTCAGTCCTCTCACCCAGGTCTTGTACATCGCGCCTCAGCTCCTGCAGCGCCTCTTTAAGATCCGCTTGGATGGTAGATCGAAGTTCTTGCAGCATGGCATGAAGTCTGCTTTCCGATGGTGGTGATATGTCAGACATGCAAGGTGGCCCCGCAGCTGCTGCCTCCAGCGTGGGGGATGAAACAGAGGAGGGAGATCCGCCATCTTGGGCCTCCCGGACCCGATCTTTCCTAGCCGATTTGAGCGGCTCTAGCGCCCGCTGCGCCTTAGGTGGCACCATCTGGGTGCTAGGAAGTATCACCCACCTGTGGGTGAAGTTTCAGCCCCGGGGATGCAATAATAAAGCCGCAGGAATTGGAAACTCAGCGCCGGTCACAGGAGCTCTTCCTACATGCGACCGCGCGCTGCAACGTCCGGCCACGCCCCTCCGAAGGGGGACACTTTTAAAGTAATTAGCAAGCCAGCTAAATGGGGCTTCCCAAACGCAGATTTCTATTATCCTGGCAGATATGATCAATGTATCTAAAGAGAACAACTTCCTGTGACAGTAGGGACATTCATTGCAATTCAGAGATGTGTTTAGTTATTACACATGGAAACTGCCAGATTTGAACAGATTTTCTTTGTTGATGTATGGGAATAAACTGAAACCATCTGTATGAAGTATTCAGGTCAGGAATTAGAATTTTAGGGAATCCGCTGCCTGTATTGCTATAACATTTAATTTACAATATATTTAAGGGAGCGTTATATAAAATGTGAATGATGTAAATTTCCCTAATAGTGCTTCCTTAAATGCACACAATGTAAATATTTTACTGGAAGTTCATAAGTTAAACAATTTCTAAAGATCATGGGAACTTTGTTTAGAATAATCCTCTCCGAGGAACTTTACTCAGATGTACAATATAAGCAAACACCTTACAGCGTATTACCGTCCACTTCTAGACTAAACATCTGCAAAGCAGAACTACATCCGTGTAGAACTACACCCTGTAAAGAAAATCTTAAGGACTATTACAACAAATTTACCAACTCATCTGCTTTCACTATGGTTATATCATGACTATAAATCTTATTTGATTTATATGATGAAATGACACATGCTGGTGCAATCAATGCTAAACCTCTGTGTGATGTATGATTACTAAATAGTGTTGCAGAATAAATACAGATGGTTTAAAAAATATTTATCTCTCAGCACAGTGACATTTCAGCTCTGTCATGTTACTACGGTATGTGATATGCCCAATTTTGGTTCTTAAGATGAGTTAAAGACACAGTAGGGGTTAATTTTAACCTCTCCACTGGATCTTTCTTTTTTATTATTAAGTGTCCCTTTAATACTAATACTAATAATGAGTGCAATATGGTTATGAAACCAATAGCTTCAGAGCTCTGAACTTATTATCAATTCCATAGAATTTTACTAATTTCTCAATGTTTTTATAAGGGGTTATTTTGAGTCATCACACTTCACTACTTTTGCTGGGGGAACTGAATTCCCTTTTGGCCCACCCACTGTAAACTACAAAAGTACTGAAAATTTAGGTTTCAACCGTATGTTTCCTTATTAAGTCACAAGAATTATAAGATATTTATTACAATGAATCCCTAAAGTCCATCTTATTTTTGTATTCGTCCATGAATATTAAATCTGAGGGTGGCGTGTTGGGTTAACTGTGACATGTCAATGTTTAATTAGTGAGCAGAAATTTTGGAGATATCCCACACTATGTTTTTAGGACTGGTATAAGTATGTTTCATCAACTGATGTGTCATTATTGAGGAATGGTTGTACCAAATGCTTGCAAGATTCAAAGAGAAAAGCCACAAAAAGAAAATTCTCAAAGAGAAATTAGCTTACTTAATTATATCTGGTACCCAGACCATTATACAGTATCTGGTAAAATCTAGACTCCAAAGTAAAACACAAAGAATTCATTTTGTTTGGACATATTCACAATTGTGTAACAAAATTACTGAAATGCCCTTGGGAACTGGCCTGTATTGGCAAAAACCATAAACCTTAAGGTACAAAATACAAAGATTGCTCTATAAAACAAAGAACAAAACAAACACTAGGCACAATAAACAATGGTTTTAAAACAGCCCCTGCTAACTGAAAATGCTCACAGGATAATATGAATAATATCAATAATATACCAACCAATGGTGCTGGATACCCTCACTGGAACCTACCCATCATATGGAAGGAGCCACAGGATACAAACCGCATTCCAGGTAGATATGATATCGATAGAGCATAGATAAAAAACAGCTAGATGAAAGAATCAAGTGACACTTAATACCATAAATATACTTTATCGATGCGTTTCGTGACTCTAAAGGTAACTTTCTCAAGATAAATGTCCAAAACCAAAAACCTTATTAAGGAGAGAATTTCACAACATAAAACATCCATAAATAGTCTAACCTCAGACGATGCTGTTGCAAGACATTTCAAAAACTGAGACCTAATGCATCTCAATTTATGGAAAATATTGTAATGATGGATGCAGTTTGTATATAGGGGTCAGTCATCGACATTTTGGTACCATTCAAATGTGAAGTCTTGACACTGGACCAGTCAGCTACCCACCAGAAGCCATCTGCACATCTCAGCAATTCAAAGAACTGCACTCCAGGGCTCCTGTTCTACATTCCCCATATGCAGCAAGGAATTCTGGATTCCAATTCAAATGTTCTTCGGGTGAACTTTGGAACTGATATATAACACCAGGTTCCGGGGTGGCTGGCTACCGGATTAGTGCTGTCCGGAGACCGCTTTGACCCCCTCTCCGGACCAGAGACAACCCGCTTCGTGCCTTCAGTACTAGCAGAGCGCGACCTGCCGGCGGCCATCTTGGGGCCTGGGCTTCGGCGCCTGCACGTCCTGATCCCCCTTCAGCCCCCTTACCAAGGTTCCAGGTGGCGGCAAGTCATGGGGATGGTGGGTCCCGTACTCTGGTTGCTGCTGCTGGACCCATAGCAGAGTTAGTAGGGGTGGTTGCGGACTGGCAGCAGCTAGCCTGCCCACCCCCCACCAGGACTTTGGGAGCCGTGTTGGAGGACCTCGAGGTGTACCTCGCATTACTGCCCGGGGATGATGAGAGCCCGCTTACATGTGGCGGGTGGCGCCGGCTAATGGAGGTACTGAGGACGGGACCAGAGCGAGGAGGTGACGAGAGGATGCTGGGGGATGGGATCGTGACACCATGCTGAGAGACTGCGGTGGTGTGAGTCCCCTGACCAGAGTGCAGCCGGAGGAGTTCCGAGGGGCAACTGCTGTGCCTGGTGGCGAGACAATGGAGGAAGCCTGTGAAGTGGCAAGTAACCCGGACCCGCGGCGAGTGCGGCATACCTTGCAGAGGAGGAGGAATTGTTGCTGCCATGTAGTCCTGGTGCGTCTGCTTTGCTGGGGCTGCCAAGACGCGTGACGCTGGATGGGCCAATGACGACAATGGTGGTGTGTGCGGTTGCTGGGAGGCCTGCGTGTTGGGGCCCAGCTGAGAAGGTGATCGTGGAACCTGAGGCTGCGGCTCCCTCTGTGAGGCCTGTGCTGATGGCGCTGCTCGGGACCCTGAGCGTGGGCACTGTTGAGGGGCAGTGCTTGCCTTGGTCCCGGGCTGTTCTCGGTGCTGCAGATGGAGGAACCTGGTCGCCGGATATATCGGGCACTGAAGGAGGTAAAAGACGGCCTGAATATCTTTTCTGCCCCACGTTCCTGCTGGACACGGGTTGAAGGGAACTGCCCCGCCGATCTGTTGTTTCGCACTGTTTTCTGACCCTGGCACCCTTGCTTGGCCTGCTGTGTTTTTCTCCCTCCTTGTAAATTTTCAGATGACTTTTTTGTTTCTTTTTATGTTTACCCTGATTTTTGCTGAGTAAAAGCTGATTTTTATTTTTCCTGCATTATATTTGCGGACTCTTGCTGTCCCCCCATTTTTATTACTCCCCACACCCCCCCATTGAGATATATTGTTATTCGCTGACTCTTATTTGATTGCTGCAATTATCCTTCGTTGAGTGAGTTACTGTTGATTGTCTAGGGTGGTCTTGTGCGACCCTCAAATTTCACTGTCTGTAACTATGCTGACATTTGTTACATAATAAAAAAACTTTAAATTTAAAAAAAAAAGGGAAGTCTTTTTTCAAAAGCTCTATACAACTTAACTAGTAAACGTATTTACCTTTTAAATACAAAACTGTCCGGGCCTTCATATGAAGTTGTGCATTTATATTTCAAAATGTATTATACTCATATATAAAATTATTTACAAACACACATATACGTATATTCATATTATGGTGAATTTAAATTTATCAGGTGTATGAAAATTAGGTTGTGAGCAGTATCAAATTTTACGCTGGCTCAAATATCAATGCAGATCCAAATTAGATTTTCACCTTCATGTAGTTTTTGGGACATGGTGTGCCTCACACCAATATTTTAATTTGTTCTTCATTTTTTTTCCCCTTAGCAATGTCTAGTGTTACTGCTGACACAGTATAACTCTTAGTACATGTGTGTTCACCTCTATCACAAACAATTATTTGCAATATTCTTAGAAATAATAAATAATGTCACTTTTATAAATTAAGTTAAAATGCTATTGAAATTAAATTTACCAAACACCTACTGATAAAAACCTGAGTGAATTTTATCTTTTATATTAAGGTAGATGTAAAGAATAAAAATGCAGGAAATTGAAAAAAAGAACAAGTTAGTATGGGCCATAACATTAACAACAAGTTTAATGGTTTTGTAAAGATGCTGCCAACTCTGCAATGGTAGATCCAGGTGTCTTAGTTAAATTACCTAGGACGTGTTCCAGGACTCCACTTATTAAATGTCAATTGACAGGACTTGAAAATTAGCATAATGTAATTCCATCCAGGTAGTAGGTTCCAATCCACAGTGACCGGTTAGGGTTTTTCGAGCTTTCTTAGCTTGGCACATATTAGTCTGTAGGAGATGAGGTATTAGCATGCACAGAACACTCCTGAAGTTACTTTGATTCCCGAATCCCAGGCAGCTCAAATCCACATACGCAGTTAATCAACTGAATTTTTTTTATCCACATTGTTGTCTCAGTTTTTTTCTTCTTTATTTCTAGGAAAAAATGTCCAACTGTGAATGTTATTAAATTGGACGTACCATGCAAAAAGCAAGAGAACGTCAGAAATTTGAATTACTGAAGTAGGTTAAGCAATGAGAAAATATGGTTATACTAACTGAAATTTGTAGAAAATGTATACTTAACCCTTTCGCTGCGGATGACATGTGGGGCACGTCCTGATTGACTCCCGCTAAATGCGGAGGACGTGCCCCACACGTCATTCGCCAGCGGGAGCCCCGCGGAGATACTTACCTCTCTGTCCGTGGTTCCACGGTGTTTTGGCTTCAGGGAAGCGAGGCGCCGAATATAGGCCGGCCCCCTATGTAAATGACATCATCGCGCTTGCGCGATGATGTCATTTCCAGGCGACCCCGGGCAAAGCCGGGAGATCACCTGGAATGGAGGGGGGATCCTTTTGGATCCCTCTCCCTCCCAATCGGGAGGGTTTTCCACCAAAAACCAGGCACCGCTTTGAAGGGCAGTGTCTGCCCTTTAAAGCGGTGCCTGGTTTTTAACCCTGTAATTGCCAGATCGTGATCGGCGCGCTCGGCAGCCGATCGTAATCTGGCTCCGGTGGGGGCTGCCATCTTGGAATGGCGGCTCCACCTTCGGGTTCCCCCTCGGCTCCTGACGTGTCGTGCATGGCACGATGACATCAGATAGCTGGGGAACCACTAGCTGCCCGGTTAATTTGAACCATGATATCTCCAGAACCGTGGCAGCTAGGGAGTCATGCATTGTGTCATTCGAAAGGCCTGAGCATGGCCTTTCGAATGATACCAAACATGACCATGTTCAAAGAAAGTAAAAAAAATTAAATAAATAAAAAATAAAGAAAATAATGTTGTATTTCATATTGCAATGAAACGAATTGACAGTAGTATTGCAAGATTTTTCGTTATTATTATTTTTATTTATTAATGACCAACACATTCCGCAGCTCTGTACAAATGGGACAATGGGAAAAGACAAGACAATTCTACAGTATTACAATACACCAAAAAGGCAAGTCAAGATTTCAACAGCACATACAAGAGGAATTTAGGGCCTTATTCCCATGGTACTTTACAATCTAGGTAATAGATTAAATGGATGCTTGAGTTGACAGATTATCGATAGATGTATATACAGTATATCGATCATCAATTAGTTACCCAACTTTGCCTAGGCTCACTATCCAGTTCTTTTGTTTTTCTAACCTGGTTTTTAATCTATTTCTGGGTTACAAATGTCCATCTGCAGCCTGCAACAATGTGAGGATAAAGTGACAAATGAAGAGTATATTAGCAAGAAGATATGCATGTCAAAAAAAATATTGTACAGTAAGCCTGAATGCTATAATACATCTCAATATTTCTGTTGATGAGGTAGATTAGAAGATACACACTGGAATAGACTTTGGAATTGAAAGAAGTAAAAGCATTCTTAATGAAATCACAGTCACATCATGGGAATGCAATAACATTCCCCAAAAATTGTTCCAGACGTGGCTAACACTGAGTAATGCAAATAAATGACTATATCAATAAAAGGTTGCAGTTTACATATGTGAGATGAAAAACAGTGCAAACTTTAGTGATGAGATCCCTTAAACATGTTTAAGAAAGGAGTTTGCAGGTTTCATAAATTATGTGATGCTTGTGCTGCTGACTAATGTTTTAAGATAAATCCTAATGAGGCAGGAAGTTCCATGTTAAAACTATCATAAAGATGTATAGTGACCTTGGAAAAGCAGCACAAAAATGTTCAACTGAGACTGACATCCCACATATTATTACACAAAATAATCTGCCACTGAAGTAAATCTATAACAGGGTTTTTTTCCATTATAAACTCTGTTGATAGAACACTGCCATATTACAAATCTCACAAACAGATTTATGAACAGCAGTATGTCATGGGCTCCTATCTGTATAATACATTCTACAGTATGTAATCAAGTTGTAATGGAAAATTGCCCTACTAGGTCCAGTCCTAATTGAAGATGTAGAGGAAACTCACCAAAATGTCCCACAAATTTTGTCCTATGAGTACACATACATACACTCTGAGCACACACACAGACAGTATACACACACACACGTAGAATACACACACAGTATACATACATATGGTACACACATACAGTTGTGTTCAAAATTATTCAACCCCAACTGAAATTGAGTGTTTTGGCCAGTTTGACATTGATTTTGATCATTCAGTCATCTTGCTTACAATTAAATCAAAGAGGCACGTGTAGGTCAGACAAATATAACATAACATTTATAATGAAATAACCACAAATGTCTTTTCTGTGCTCACATCATTATCAGTTTTATTCAACCCCCAAGTGACATTCAATCTTAGTATTTAGTACAACATCCTTTTACAGTTATAACAGCTTTTAAACGTGAAGCATAGCTTGACACAAGTGTCTTGCAGCGATCTATGGGTATCTTCGCCCATTCGTCATGGGCAAAAGCCTCCAGTTCAGTCACATTCTTAGGCTTGCGCACTGCAACTGCTTTCTTTAAGTCCCACCAGAGGTTCTCAATCGGATTTAAGTCAGGTGACTGCCATGGCCACTCCAAAATGTTCCAGCCTTTAATCTGCAACCATGCTCTAGTGGACTTGGAGGTATGCTTGGGATCATTGTCCTGTTGAAAGGTCCAACGTCTCCCAAGCCTCAGGTTTGTGACGGACTGCATCACATTGTCATCCAATATCTCCTGGTACTGAAGAGAATTCATGGTACCTTGCACACGCTGAAGCTTCCCTGTACCTGCAGAAGCAAAACAGCCCCAAAGCATGATTGACACCCCACCATGCTTCACAGTAGGCAAGGTGTTCTTTTCTTCATAGGTCTTGTTCTTCCTCCTCCAAACATAGCGTTGATCCATGGGCCCAAACAGTTCTAATTTTGTTTCATCAGTCCACAGAACACTATCCCAAAACTTCTGTGGTTTGTCCACATGACTTTTGGCATACTGCAGTCGACTCTTCTTATTCTTTGGAGACAGCAAGGGGGTGCGCCTGGGAGTTCTGGCATGGAGGCCTTCATTACGCAGTGTGCGCCGTATTGTCTGAGCTGAAAATTCAGTACCCACATCTGACAAATCTTTTCTCAGTTCCTCAGCAGTCACACAGGGACTTTTCTCCACTCTACGCTTCAGGTAGCGCACAGCAGTCGAAGTCAGCATCTTCTTTCTGCCACGACCAGGTAGCGTTTCAACAGTGCCCTTTGCCTTGAATTTGCGAATGATGCTTCCTATGGTCTCTCTTGGTATGTTTAACATCTTTGCAATCTTCTTATAGCCATTGCCCTTCCTGTGAAGAGTAATCACCTCTTCTCTTGTCTTCCTGGACCATTCTCTTGACTTCACCATGTGTGTAACCACACCAGTAAATGTCTAGAAGGAGCTGAGTATCACAGTCATTTTAAAGCTGCCTAATTGGTGCTTATTATGCTTTATTGCTGCTCCGTGACATCCACAGGTGTTTTCAATACCTGATTGAAAACACTTGAATGAACCTCTGTTCTTCAGAGTGGTAGTCTTTAAGGGGTTGAATAATTGTGTCAATGAAGAATTCACAAAATAAACATTTACTACTGTATTACAAAACCAATTGATGTCATTTTAGTTGCATATGGTTCTTTAAAAAGTCCTTGTAGGATTTCATTCTGAATACAATTACAAATGTACACCAAATTCCCTAAAACCCTTTACAGCATTGGGGGTTGAATAATTTTGAACACAACTGTATGTAGTTGTATGCTTACAATATTGGGAGGCAAAAAGTCTTAGAACACTGGGGTCTCTGGAAACTCATGAGAAGGTTAAACATAACTTTTACTAAGTATCAAGAATAAAAAGCCCCACTGGGCAGTGAATAGGCTGGGCAGACTTCTAGCCTGCCAGAACGCCGAGGGAGCCGGACAAAGAGGCGAGTATAGGGAGGGGGGGAGCTTAGGAGACCATGTCATACATTGTACGTCCGCGGTCGTTAAGGGGATTTCCCCACAGGGCGTACTATGTACGTCAGCGGTCAGGAAGGGGTTAAACATTACTAACCTCAGACTTTGCTTTAGAGATGATTGCAGAAGATGTGCCGGCTGTTTTACTTGGTATGATTTAGTTCTAAGGATATGTCAGACAGAACAAATTTTGTTTTTGTGTAGTTTAGCAGTAGCAGAACTAGAGCACAGACCAGGGAGTATTGCCTCTGGATGTAGGTGCTATGCTACTGGTGTTTTATTCTTATGTAGCGCTCACTCCCGGAGGAGCCGCTGAATTTAACCTCGGGTTAGTCTCACCGCACTAGGAAATAAATATACACCAGCACTGTTGTGGATTTTATAGATTATATACTTTACTGATCCCAATAAAGTGGCATATATAATGTGAACACGGTATATGAGCGACAGGATTTTCGTAATGCGGGAAAACACGTGGCGGCAAAAAAAAGAAAGTTTAACCCCTTCATTTCTGGAGTGTAAGTCCCGTAAAAGTAGTGTCCCAAAAAGGTGTGTGTGTGTGTTATCTCAGGTACCCGGGTACTATATTCAACTGGCCAGTGAATGGATTGAGCAAATCTTCGACTAGTCACGTTGGGGCCCTGTAGATTTAAACAATACTGCAGCGTGCTTTGTTTAAACTTTGACTGTGGCCTGGAAGGCCTCTCACCCATCCGCTAGACAATCTGTTCCGCTGTCCGATCAAGGATCTCTCTCCACTTGGTTATACTGGAACTCTGTGCCACCGGATCCGCTTCTCCTGCTTGTCCGATTTCGGTAACGAGAACTACGGCCTACCGCCTGCACTCCCAGTGGATCATCGCGGTCTCCTTACTCGGGGTCCAAACTGGAACGTTGTGTCTGCGCAAAACCTCTCAGCGATGTGTGGATAGATCTCCGCCAGCACTGTCTCTGATTCTCAGCACCCGCAAGGCAGCTCCTGCTCTTCGGCCTGGTCTTAATCTCTGGCAGTCTCACGTGCGTCTTCCACCTTTCGTCACTCGGCTCACACTGGCTCTCCTTTGCATGAGGCTGCGGATGTCCTTCGCTCTCTCCCACCCACTTCCTGTCCCTGCCGCAAAGCATGATGGAAAATGTAGTCCCGTTGTGTCCAGTATACTCTACATTGCGCTTGTCTGGCACTTGTTTGGTGGCCAAACCCGAGCAATACATCAACAGAGTTTTTAAACAGCGCTACACTTACTTGGAGGTGGAGGCCTGTGCTACCACTCAGCCCTTCCTGTCTCCCTTTCTCCAGCCTGAAACTGCCATCCCTCCCTTTGGTCCAATTCCATTCTGCACATCTCTCCCACAGTTGAGTCTGGTCCCTTACCCAAACTCATTCCCTCCCCCTACTCAGTTTGTTCATGAAATTATTTAAAAGGGACACTCTAAGCACCCTGAGCCCTTTAGCTTATTAAAATGGTCAGGCTGTGTGGATTGCTCCCCCTTCTCACCCTGCTTTGCATGTTTACATCTATCTGAGCACTCACAGCAGCATTCGTTCAGGAGAAAGCAGGCATGGGCTCGAGCTGTGCACGCAGCATCAATTTATCACTCTGACCAGGCGCTCTCTACGTATGCTATACAAATTGTGTAATAAAAAAGGTGGGAGAAAGAAGGGAGGGGTTTGATATTTACATAGTATTCATTTAACCCCTTCACTGCTGAACCATTTTACCCCCGGGGGTGAGCTATTTTTGTCCGTTTTGCTCTCATTATGATTAAACACGATTTAAAGTTATGTTTATTGTAGGACCCAGACAAATTATATATTTTTATTTTCAGCGAACTCAGGAAAAATATTCAAAATATATCATTATTACATGTATACATCATGTTCTGTCACAATGCTATAACAAAAAATGTAAAAAAAAAAAATTCCGTTCAGATTTCAATCATTTATAGCTTGTAAAATGATTTTCTTTTAACATTTTATCATCCAAACCGTTGTTGTTTTATATTCTATTGTTAAAAAAAGAGAATTGGAAACCTGTTACTGCATTTTTCTGAGAAAATACACATTTTTAACTAAAACTGAAAAAAACTTTATTTTTCGCTTGCATTTTCCTGCATTGTGTTTTATGAATAATATGACTATGTATAAAACACTGACCTTGCTTGTGGCGTGGGAAATGAGAAGATGAGCAATGACAGTGGTATTGCTCATTTTATACGTGACAAATGCACATTGCCATTGCTGTGGAACAAAAAAAATGAAACAAAAATATTTTATGGTTTTTTTTTACATGACATTTTACATGGTCATGTTTGGTATCATTAGACTCTGACCTGTCTAATGACACCTAAAGTGTTTTTTTTGGGGGGGGCGTAAAAAATGGCGATACAGACCCCCGCTCTCCTTGCAGTTGTGAAGCAGCTTGTGTTTTAGATGGACCAATGTGTAATAAAGCTTTGCACCATTATCTTAGAACAGAGAAGAAAAAAAAAGTAACTTTGCATTTTTTTTTAATCTTTTCTATTCTTACAAAATATGTGTACGTGGTCATATTTGGTACTGTTGGAATGGCATTGTAATTGAAAAGTGAACAATAGTGCTGCATTAGGGGAAAAAAAATATTTATATTTAGTTTATATTTTTACATAACCTGGTCATGTGTGGTTTCACATGCTCTGGCCTTTCCAATGATACCTTGCCAGGTATGGTTAAGGCTGGGGTCAGACGAGCGTAGTGTTCACGTCCGTGATTGCGCCTAAAAGTACGTCCGTGATAGCATGAAAGAAAGTCCATTGGAGCCTGACACATGAAGTACGTCCGCACTGAACTGCGGACGCACAACGGCCGCGGCAAACGGACGCAGGTTGGCAAGAACGTAATACTGCTAGAACGGACGTGCGGAGTGCGCTGCGTCCACAACGTCTGCATAGCTTTGTGTGTGAGTGATGGAGCATGGTCAGACGGACTGCATTTATACGTCCAGCATTTTTGACGGACAGAATGTTTTTTCATTGTAATTTATTTTTCCCTCCTACATCCGTCAAAAATAACTTCAGTGAAAAAACGGACTGTGTGACCACTACTGCGTCATCCGTACTGACGATGTCCGTACTGCACGGACGTACAGTCCGTAGAAATCACGCTCGTCTGACCCCAGCCTTAGGAGATACAGGGATACCATAGGGAGATCCCTGCCTGGCTGGGGGGGTCCTTTTCTAATGTCATCACGGCTATGTGCAATGAGGTCAGTGAACTAGAGGAGGTCCTGGAGAACAACGCGGTCGGCGCCAGATCAGTGCTCTGCCGTAGGGCTGTAACGTCGTGCGGAGCTCATCTTCCCCGATCAAGCTGGAAAGCAGAGGATGTGCTCAGTGAGTCATCCGCAGCGAAGCGGTTAAGTAAACAAAATTATTGTATTTAATTTTTTATCGGATGAATCAATTATTCAAAAAAATAATTGGTCAACTAATCGATTATGAAAATAATAATTAGTTGCAGCCCTAATCTCTACCCTGGCTCCCTAATAAATTTATTTTACCACATTTCCAAACATGATCCAAACCTTTGTGCATATATATTCTAAAGGGTACTCTTTAAAAAAAAAAAAAAACAACACCTCAGAAATGGAGAACCTGTTACAGCATATTTCTAAGGAAATACCCAATTTTAACCAAAATTGAAAATATATTTCTATATCTCTACTATTTTTTTTTATCTCTGCATTAACCATGGCCAGTCTCTGACCCTTCCAACAACACCTAACTTAACTTGACTGTGTAAGGTTTATGAAATCAGAGACATAGGGGTCCAAAGGATTTCAGTTGATTTCAGCCACCCCCGTCTCCATCTCTGGATCCACAATGCCTAGGCTCTAATGTTTGCACATTCATTCATGCTTTTCTTCATCCTCTGCTCTCACCTGAGCCACTTTACTCAACCTTCTCATGTTTATCTCTCTGCCTCCACACATGTATACCATTAACCTCTCAGTGCCCAGTTTCTGTCTCCATCCATGTGTGCTTTTAACCTCTCAAGAATGGCTTCTATGCATAGGCATCTCTACAGGGGGAAGGGGACAATTGCCCCCTAGGTTAGTCTTTGCCTTCCCTATGTGCCCCCCCCAGTGATCAGCATCCAGCTTCCCTCACTTCCTTCGGACCACTGTTTCTCTGTCCCATTGCATCATACATGGTCAAGGTGTCATTGGAAAGGGCACAGTCTGGCCTTTCCAATGATACCCAACATGACCATATTCAGAGTAAAATAGAAATCATAAATAATATAATAAAGATGAAACTATTTTTTCCCCACAGGGTTAAAATGGCTCAGCAGTGAAGGGGTAGATGGTCAGACTATATATTACATTGTGTATTACTTTCGGTTTTGTCTTGGTTTAGTTGTAAATTAAGGGTTAATGGGTATACTCCATCCCTCAATGTATACATTTCATGTTTTCCATTGATTAATGGCATTTAGGAGTTAATGCATAGGATACATACCACACTGTCTATTATTTTTATTGTAGTTCCCTGTTTTTATGGCATTTTACTAAAGGGTCAATTCAGCTTTGGACCCTTTGTTTTACGTCACATTTCAGGGAATCCATTTCACTGAAAATATGGTGAATTCCCTATTTAGCGAATGATCACTGTAATTTGTGAAAATTGGAGTCGCTCAAAACTACTGAACTGTGGAAAATAAAATATTGATTTTAAGTATCAGGTTAGTACAACAAAAAGGTATAATTGCACCACATTACTCTGAGATTTTGGAATCTTATTTATTTATACTTATTATTTTTTTCAATGAATTAGTAGCAAAAATTATTAGTGCCCCTCCCCCCAGTTTCGACTGTGGCACCTTATGTGCCCTCCCTGTATATTATTCCTAGAGTCGCCACTGCCTCCATGTCACACACTGCAGCCTTGCGATCTCGCCTCCTGTCTGTGCACCATGGAGGGGAGGCAGCTTGCGAGGCTTCGGTGAATGTGAGCCCTTAAGCGACCAGCTAAATGGCCTAATTGCCGGACCCCTCTGGAGGTTCTTCAGTGTCATATGATAAAGCCAACATGGGTTTACCTCAGGGAGATCATGCCAAACTAATCTTATTGATTTTTTTGATTGGGTAACAAAAATAATAGACACAGGTGGTGCAGTAGACATTGCTCATTGCTTATTTAGATTTCAGTAAGGCTTTTGATACTGTTCCGCATAGAAGGCTTATCAATAAATTGCAATCTTTGAGTTTGGATTCCAATATTGTTGAATGGATTAGGCAGTGACTGAGTGACAGGCAACAGAGGGTTGTGGTAAATGGAGTTTATTCGGCGCAAGGTCTTGTTACCAGTGGGGTACCTCAGGGGTCAGTACTTGGACCCATTCTCTTTAATATTTTTATTAGTGATATTGCAGATGGTATTAATGGTAAAGTATGTCTTTTTGATGATTGAGGTAAACTAAAAAAAATGGTCGGAGGTGTGGCAATTGAGTTTTAATGTGGATAAGTGCAAGATAATGCACCTGGGGCGTAAAAACCCAAGGGCTGAATATAGAATATTTGATACAGTCCTAACCTCAACATCTGAGCAAAAGGGATTTAGGGGTTATTATTTCAGAGGATTTAAGGGTAAGTAGTCAATGTAATAGAGCAGCAGGAAATGCTAGCAGAATGCTTGGTTGTGTAGGGAGAGGTATTAGCAGTAAGAAAAGGGAAGTGTTCATGCCACTGTACAGAGCACTGGTGAGCCCTCACTTGGAGTACTGTGTGCAGTACTGGAGACCGTATCTCCAGAAGGATATAGACATCTTAGAGAGTGTTCAGAGAAGGGCTACTAAAATGGTGTACGGCTTGAAGGAGTAAAGTTACCAGGAAAGGCTTAATGATCTTAACATGTACAGCTTGGAAAAAAGACGAGACAGAGGAGATATGATAGAAACATTTAAATACGTAAAGGGAATCCACAAGGTAGAGGAAGGGAGTATATTTAAAAGGAAACAAAGTAGCAAAACAAGAGGACATAGTCTTAGATTAGAGGGGCAAAGGTTTAAAAGTAACATCAGGAAGCATTATTTTACTGAGAGGGTGGTGGATACATGGAACAGCCTTCCAGTTGAAGTGGTAGAGGCCAAAACAGTAATTGAATTTAAGCAGGCATGGGATAGGCATAAGGCTATCCTAAACAAAAGATAAATACAATAAAATATCCATGTAATTGGGCAGACTAGATGGGCCGAAAGGTTCTTATCTGCCGACATTTTTCTATGTTTCTATGTTTCTAAAGCGTATATAAGGAAAAATTTGAATGCATGATAAGTGCAATATCTCATTGCAAGTAGGTTAAACTGGCTGATTGATGCCAGCAATATTAACCCTTTCCCGACCGCTGTTGTACCATGTACGTCCGATCTGGAAGTCTCTCTTAGACCCGCTAATGTTCTTGCTATGTCAGGGTCCCCTACCCTCCCTCCCTCCTGACACTCAACTTCCTCGCTGGGCTCCCATGGTGGACTGGCAGGCTGAAAGCCTGCCCCACCTTTTCAGGGGGCCCAGCTGCCACGATGATGTCATCACATTGCATGATGACGTCATTGCCAGGGGGCCTCCCGGCGCCTGCAGTGTAAATCAGGAAGGGGCAGCTCCTTTAGAGCACTCTTTCTCCCCAATATTTGAAGATAGACAAAAACAAATTGCACCACTGGAAGGGGGAGAGTCTCCCCTTTTCAGTGGTGCGTAGATTTAACCATTTTGCTGCCAGATCGCGATTCGCCACCGAATCGCTATTCAATCCCAGAGGTGGCAGACATCTTGGATGTCAGCCAAGCCTCCGGGTCACCCCTCACCCACTGACATCCTCACCATATGTGTGAGGACGCTAGCTGTCAAGTGTTGATAGGGGGATCCTTTGGATCCCCGTATCTCCCGATCCTAGAGGATGATGTTTGATATCATTGGAAGGGCCTGATTATGGCCTTTCCAATGATACCAAACATAACCAGGTTTGTTGTAAACAAATAAAATAAAATAATATTTTAAAAAAATGTTGTTTTTTTTAAAACAAAATTGTCTGGGGGTTTAATTAAATTGGACTTAAGCTGGCATCTAAAAATTATGAGCATTAAATGATCAGAATGAGCTCAGCACACAGAGGTGAAATTGCTCAGCAGTAAAGGGGTTAAAAAGCAAAACATGTAAAAATTGGGTATTTCTATTCTCAGGACAAAATTTTGAAACTACTTAGCCTGGGTATTTTTTGGCGGTTGTAGATTTTGGGGAATAAATTTTGAAAAAGTCTGTGTATTCCATTTTTTCATCATATTTCATTTTTTTTATAGTAAATTATACGATATGATGGAAATAATGGTATCTTTAGAAAGTCCATTTAGTGGCGGAAAAAACTGTATATAATATGTGTGGGTTGCATAATCGAGTAAGAGGAAAATTTGACCTAAACACTAACAGTGCAGAAATGTAAAAACAGCAGCGGGCACTAAAGGACGGATT
The DNA here is from genome assembly GCA_009667805.1 of Leptobrachium leishanense. NCBI lineage: Eukaryota > Metazoa > Chordata > Amphibia > Anura > Megophryidae > Leptobrachium > Leptobrachium leishanense. The sequence goes on from CM019063.1 coordinate 396,968,257, forward strand.
TTCGTAAAAACTGCCCGGTCACTATGGGGTTAAACTTTAGATGCAACAAAATGAAAGAATTCTTCAAAACTAATTAAAATAAGTTGAGGTGACACTGAAATGTATTACAATATGAATTTGCTTGTGTGGAAACCGAGCAGAGGAAGAGAACATTATAGTAGGCCATGATAATACAGAAAAGTTGCCCAAGAATGTTGACTTCTCGCGTCGTTATGAAGAAATATGTGTCATTATAACTGAGCATTGAGAAAATGTTAGTCATATTTCCTTACAGTGCACCTTCATCAAATTGTATGCAGTCCCTAGGGATTATTATTTTTTCACTGCAGCTGTTCAACATTAATTTTATTCCAGAACTGCTGAAAATATTTAGTGTTTCTTCATTCATTCTAGCCAATCAGAATCCCTGTGGATTATTTTTCCTTTGCTGGCTGAACATTTCCATTACACAAGGTGACAATGATAGGTCACAGAAATAAGCATAGAAACTAAGATACCATACTGTACTGTAAGTTATGTTCAAAATATTATCTCTGTATAATGGATAAGAATTTACTTTTGGAATATCTATGGAGTAAAATGATTCTATTTATAACGTACAAACGAGAGAAGACAAGCTGCACCTTTGTTTTCTGCAACAATAAATACACATTAATGTTGGGTATCTTCCTTTTGTCAAACATACTTTTTATTGCAGGTTTATTGTGTTTGTATATGGTTTCACAATCGAGCTCAAGTTTATATTGGGTGTGTAACAAAATTCTATTCTGTTTTGATTTGATGTTTCTCAGTAATGGAAACTAGACAATATTATGTTTATTTCAAGGTTTACAAGAGTTTTATTTATGTGCTAGGTCTGCAGATTGTCAACATCCAGTATAATAAGTGTATATCATTTCTACGCAGACTGATAATATATAGTTTAACATCTATGTGCTTTACTTTGATATTGTGCAATTGTTACATTGATCACATTAATGAGTTTCAGAAACTATGTACATGTACCATGTATGATAAAAATGCTATTAATTAAGGACAACAAACTGAAATATATTTTATTTATTATTAATTATTATTAACTTTTTACTGTTAACGACCAAGTCATCAGAACCATCAAACACACTGACCTGAGCAGTTAGCTAATTGACCAAGAAATCAATGAGATGGCTTGCTTGGTCAATGAACGAGATGTACTTGTTCAGACCTCAAGGGCAGTATTACATAGTTGGTGCTAACTTAACCAGAGCTGTTGTAAACTTAAAACCTCCATAGGCTATAATGGCTCTGGGAAGTTTACAACAGCTCTGGTTAAGTTAGCACCAGCTATGTAATATGGCCCCAAGTGTGCAGTTTCTATAGTTTCAAGATCAAATAGCTATGTAACCTGGACCAGGGTACAGTTTTTGAAATAGAATAACCTTTAATTGGTTATAAAAATCTAAAGCAAGCTATGTGCATCCCTTGAAGTACAGTTCAATCTATAATTTTCTAAAAATGTAAATTATCCAGATAACATAAATATCACATTCATCGAAAAAGTAAATATAGACCAATAACCACATAAGGGTGCTAATGAAATTCCCAGATGAAATGGGGAAAAGCCCAAAGATCAAATATAATTGCATTTATATTGGTCATCGTATTTTGCAATAATTGGAGTCGCCAAAGCAATTATTGAACGTTGGTGAAAACTGCCAAATTGTGCCGATAACCGATGAACTAGCATCGGCGACTTCTGCCAAACTGCGAAAAAACACAAAAAGAGGAAGACTCCTATTCTCCTAATAGGAGAATAAATGAATACAATGTGTCCAAATAATAAAAAAGAATAAAAAGGTCTATTACAAAATAAAAAAGTCTTTTAAAAAATAAGAAAACCAAAAAAGGTGTTTTAAAATATAGAAAAATAAAAAGGGTTTTTGTAAAATATCTAAAAAAATAAACAGTCTTAGATAATTTTTTTATAAAGATACTACTTTTTTATGTTGACTCATATGGGATTCTCCTGTTTAAACCTGTCTAAATGGAAACAAAATGAAAATCAGGGCATTTCGCTGAAATTTCGGTGCAATTCGGCATTCTGTGAATAGAAGGCACGATAGTCTTCTATGAAGCAATTTCAGTGCCGCCGATTGCCATCAGATTGCACTGTATTTCTGGTCAATTCAACAGAATTAGTGAATAGACGAATTGGCCCAAAATTCACCGTTCGGTGCAATTCGGGGCCAATTTAGAGATTAGTGAATAACCTCTTTAGTGTGGCTTTTCAGGGTAATGACAATGCAACACTGTCCAGTAATGATCACCCACATCAAGGAAGGTAAAGGGTGGAGGAAATGAGGAAATGGACCAGGTAAGACTTTAATAGTGGTCTATTTTAGAGGACTTGCAGAGCCTAACTAAAATAAAACTACTTCAGACGTCAGAGCCAGCTGGAAAAATAAAATTTCTAAGTAGCTGTTTCAACTTATTCCGGTTCTCAGTGCTATAAAATTTAATAATGATGAAATAATAATAATAATGACCAATATATGCAGGATAATTATTTGTACATATAGCAATCTGGAACATTTTTTTGTCGATTCTTTAGTATGAAATGGTCAAGAAAATATCTTCCATTAAGAGCATTTTTTAAGAACGTTTTGTCCTGAAATAAACATCTCTAATTTGTATGAATCCTGCCTTTTCTTTGGTTTCAATCAAATCAAGTGGGATCACTCTTTCTTACTTTTCCTGGAAAATTACAGCCAAAAAGTCTGAATGCTGTCATTTAACTAAGAAAAGAGGTAGCACTGATTGTAAAATATAGTATACAAAGATATGAAGTGGACATATATAGTCTCACAGTTTACACACCACTTTAGAAAAAACCTTGCAATGAAATTCAATATGGCACATAAATGATCTCTAGACAACATTGATGACCTCTCACAGTTTAACAGCATTGATCAGTGCTTTAAACGAGACTTTCACTACAAAAAACCTGAACGATGTATTAAGTTTTTAACAAAACTTGCAACCAGTATTTTCCAAATTCAACATCTCCCATCCTTGTTCAGCTGATGCCTGGTCATTATCTGGCACTTCACAAAAATGTTTATTTTTTTCCCACCATGGTTTCATTTATGTGGTTGCCATGCTATTAATTATCATTTCACACTTTTGTTGCACACTGTACATACTGTTATATGAAGTGACAATCATGGACCAACTGTAAGTTTAGTTTGTCTGTAGTGGTGATATACACAGACAAAATTATATATACCATTGCTTTTTAAATTAGGGTTAGAGATAATGTTAGGACTAGGGTTCCAGGTTAAGGTTAGGTTAGAGTTAGAGTTAGGCTCACAGTTTCTGTTTGTTTTTAATTAGGGTTAGGATTGCTATTAGGTTTAGGGTTACAGTTTCTGTTTGTTTTGTGATTAGGGTTGTGGTTACGGTTTTTGCTTGGTTTTTAAGCAGTGTTTGAGTTACAATGAGGGTTAGGTTTACGGTTAGGGTTACAGTTTCTGCTTATATTTTAATTAGGGTGGGGGTTACAATATCTGTATTTTAATTAAGGATCGGGGTTAGGTTTACAGTTAGGGTAACAGCTAGGGTTATCCGTTCAAAAAATTACTTTTAATATTCCGAATTAATTCTAACAGTTCAGATTCTCTGATTAAAATTAGATCAGATAATTACAAACGTTTTGGATCAATTGGCATATTTTTTAGAGTGTGCTTTGGTTCATAAGCAGCAATTCAGCATTTGGATCAATCCAAATTGCGGCTTATTTGGCTTAATATCAGTTCAAACTGATGTGTTTGGATAGCGGCTTGTCCGTAACTCCATCCCGAAAAGCTGTCATAGTTCCTGACAGTAGGTCTCTAATGGGGTCCCTGACTGTTTGTTCAGGCTTGTCGCTGGGACAAGTATTTAAGTAAAGTAAGTGTAGATAATGTACTCTGTCAATCCGGATATATGAAATTTAAGGGCTTATTCAGAGAACCAAAATGTAACCAACATTTTGGTGCTCTCCCGTTCGCCGCACTTCGGCAAGTTAAATTCGTCGGCTCTGCTGTGAATCAAGCATTCATCGCAGGTGTCCCCGAGGTTCGGCAAATCGACCTGTCGAAAGCATTTTCAAACCGCCGCAAAACGGCCAGAAAACCACAGCAAAACCTCCAAACGAATCGAAAAACCGCCAAATCGATTAAAAAAACTACTGAACGCATCCTCAAACCACCGCAAAACCAGCAATTCAATCACATAACTCGCTGAAAAATTGCCATCCAACGATCCACCGCATCGATCTGAAAAAAGCCGACAAGCCACCGAACGGGGTTAAAAAAAAAACAATGCAACCTTTAAAAGGCAGTTTCAAAAAAACTACTGGATGAAAATGCCTGAAAATAATATATAAGATCTTATGAATAATAATAGAAAGGTCTGTTACAGGGAAAAAAAACACCATTTTAAAAAACTGGGGGGAAAAAATTGCGAATAAATCCTGAAAAATGCCTAAAAAATCCTAAAAAAAATGTAGAATTTTTGCTGCAAATGAAAAGAATAAACAGTTGGATAAATATTTAATAAAAAGGGGGGCATTTTTTAACGTTGAAACCTATCGGATTCGCCTGTTGATTGAAACCACTGAAAATCAAGGCATTTCACTGACATTTCGGGGCTTTTTGATGTTCTCTGAATTGATTAACCATTGCTTCTCTATGGGGGATTTCACTGCTGCTGAAGGTCACTGTATTTTGCTGGCAATGCACCAATATTTGGCAAACTGTCAGCTTTTCGAATAGCCGAATGGCCATGATATTGCACCGTAAGGGGAAATTCACTGTTCGGTTCAATTTCGTTGCCAATTCGGTGTTCTTTGAATAACCCCTTTGTGTTAAATCTTTGGCTCAAGATTGGGTGAAAAAAGAAGTGGATCATGACAAGTAACACATCCAGCGCATCTGATACACCCCAGGTTGGCCAGGATGATGAGTAATAGCCATTAAAATTTAGTTTCTATAGTATCCTTTCGGTACAGAGTATTTCTCAGAGACTGACCATTATGTAAGAAATGCTAGACGCATGTTTTAGCTGTAACTTGAATGAGAGTAGAAAGGAGTTTAATGTATTCAACCATCTGGTTAAAGTTAAAAGACTGGATTGCAACGAAAAGATCGCTTACAATATGAGCATACGACAAAAGGATTTCCAATAACCTATGGAGATTATTGCCATTTTCAATTTGGTACATAAACGCCTTGGAATGTGAAGGTGCCACGACCACCCCTATCGATCACCCAGAAATTTCTAAAATAAATAGATTTTTCTAAGCAGAAATAATTGCATTCCAAGGTGATCTGCAGCAATTCCAGAAGAAATTCAATACGGATACACCAGGGAGGCAAGCTCCAGTTTGTTTAAATGTTTCCAAACCCACACTGATACGGTTTGATGATTTATAGATATTTACATCCAAGGTAGCTGGTGAGATTTTGGTGTCTGGCAACACAGGACATTTTAGAAGACAATTAATCGTGTCCTGGAGACAAGTGGGCAATGCCAGTATCAACTCTTTACAAAAAAATCAATACATTTTACTAAAGGCTATAGAAATCCTTCATGGCTGAGACTACTGGGCAGCCAGGTGACTGACAAAAATCCTAATGTGTTATAGGGATGGTGCGAAGTATCGGTGTTCGTGGGTGGCTCACTTTCAGGTACATGTAGTGGATTCATTCAGAAAATCAGCTCATAATCCAAACTCAATGACAGATGAGATTCAGTTGGAAAATTGTTTTAACATCTAACACAAAGGTCTTTTCTGCCTGTATGATAATAATGCAGACCCCGTTTGAAATTGTGAAAGATAAGGGGCACCAGTTAGAGCTCAGAATCTTACAGTTCAACAATAATTTGGTAAAGGATAATCGAATACATGAAAAATTTACAATGAGCAAATTAACTTTATTTAATTATTTTAACTATCTCAGAATAACAATTTGTGTGCGAAACTCTTGTTTTACACTATATTTAATTGTTAACTTCACATCCCATGTTTCAAATAAATGTGATGCTAAAAATTATTTCAACAAAAATCGCTTGGTAGTGAAAGGGTTAATGGCATCTTAGTTTTGGCGACTAGATGTTTACATGGCATATGTTTTCAATATTTTAAATTTTAAATTCTAATAACAAATGAAGGCCTCAATTTAATTTGACGCAATAGACGAAAACTGCACATTTAAGGCTGCAATTTGGCCACTTTTTGGATCGGCAGATTCAATTCCAAGCTTCCTAGCATTTTGATTCCCGATAAAAATTAAGATCAAATATCACCTCTTGCGGCTATACGTTTTAATGGAAATATCAGCTTTAGCGATTCAATTAGAATGTCTGCATGTGTATGCAGATTTACGAAAAAAAATACAAATGCTGAATGGTGTTGATAAATGGGTTTTCAGGCGTAAAACAAGTGGGAATAAGACTGAAATTTTTTTTTAAACATTGGATTTTTCTAATAGCTATGTTTAGAAGCACAAATATTCATAACGCTGGTTGAAGATAAGCTTTTTCAGGCATTTAACCAGACCATTTTTTTTGAACCAGTGTTTTTTCTTTAATAGAGGCCCTGGCTGAATTTTTTTAACTTAAACCAGTCAATGTTTCTAAAAAAATTATCATCCACAAGCAACCAATACTGCCTCAAAAAAATCAGTTGATGGAATTAAATTGATTCCTAAGTTAGATGCCAATGTTGACCCATTTTACAAATTATGTGATGGGTAATTTGTACATATTTCTTCAAATATGGAAAATTATTTGGAATAATGTCTGATTGACATTTGAAGACAGTTGACTGAAGCCCAGTGATATTTGAATTAATAAATATAGAATCAAATTTGTAATACTGTCTCTTGCTTATAAAGTCATCTAAAATGCTGTTTACATTGCCGGCTCATTTCCATATATTCCCCCAGCTCCCCACTGTGCTTTGTTTCTGTCACTCAGCTTTCTGTTGCTGCCATGTCCTCCTCCCATTGACAGTGCACAAATTCTGGCATTCAGCTACTTGTCCCTCTCATGTGCCTCCTCCCATTCATACCTTCAGGACTTCTTTCAAGCTACACCCACACTGTGGAACTCTTTCCCAATCTGCCAAATTGTCACCTACCTTTACAGATGCAAATGTACCTAATATAGGATTATACAACAACTTGAACAACATGGGAAAAAAAGAAATCACACTACCATAGTGTAATATTTAAAATACAACCAGGTTTAATTGACAAGCAAATGAAATTCAATTGCTGCAAACCAATCTCATTTGCGTTTAGGCTGCAAAAGGTGCACTCAAAGTTTTAGCAGTGTGGGCATAATGACCAAAGAGCTAAAACTGTGTAAAATTCAGCTGATGAATGCCCTGATATCGGGCATTCAGCAGCATATGCAGGGGAAAAATAAAGGAAATCGAGCTGCAGCTGTAACGGCTATAACTCAAATTGACAGTAGATGCTGCCATCTGCTGGCCAAACAGTGTATTTACAGGAAGAAATACAATGGGAATATGCACAGATATTTCTTACTGTATAATTAATTAAAATGATTTTACAAAAAAAACACTACTGGTTTCTGACAATGTTTTTTTGGGAAATCACTTAGTAGTGAAGGGTTTAAGCATATTAGGTCAATTTACACATTTAAGATCTTTGTTGCCTCCGTTCTTAATTTGTGGATTCAATAAAATTTCTCTTTTGTGCTATCCATTCCCTCCAGTGTTCTCTGACATGCTCTATGCTAGGAATTTGAAATTAGTGTATATAGCAAACAGTTGTAGCCCTGTATGGGAACCAAATGTTTTTGATCTTCCTAAAAATATACTTGACATTCCACAATTTGATGTAAAGGTTTCACCTGTGATGTTGCTTTTAAATATATTAATATTAGTATCCCTCAGGAATCTGCAAGCTTTACATTGGTTACATTTTGAAAAGAGATAATTCTGTGTTATTTCCATTTTATTTGATTTATCAATTCTATATATTGGTGTTGCACTGGGACAATAATCATTTGGAGGTTATTAACTTTTCTGAAAACTATAGCTTTTTTTTCTAGATGAGCATAGTCCCAATATGAGATCTTTTAACATGACTGACCAATGTTTACGGAACATTCTTCAGATATCTTCATGTTGGCTGTTATACTTCATCATGACTGACAACTGTAATACTTCTTTGTAATGTTCACATTACACTTATTTTTTGATTCCTGAGTAACTGTTCCCTATTTATTTATTTTATTTTATTATTTTCAGTTTCTCTAATTATCTTTTCTGTCATGGTTGTCATGCCTATTCTCCAGTAACTTGTTCTTGATCATTTTAACTTGTTTTCTAAAATCTGATGGTTTTGAACAATTTCTTTCTACTGTCACCTGCTTCCTTTTTTATTTGCCTCTCAACCAGGTTTTGTAGTGACAGTTTTTGAGGTGCACACATCCAATTCCATCACTCGGTTAAAAATAAAATATTGACTCCATGCTGCCTCCCTCTATGTGACAATGTGAGGTCCAGAAAATTAATTTCCCATTTTAGAAGAGTACTTGAAAATTTTAAATTATATTCAGTTGACAATATAACCATTTAAGTACTCGATCATTCTTAAAATTTACTTTCTGAACCCCTAAATATTACTAGGATGTCAATGATTAAAGGATTTTTTCAAGGTTGCCAATATAAATGTTGGCACAACTAGGAGCAAACCTGGTGCCCATAATTGCCCTCTTCAATTAAATTTTATGAATTATATAAAATCCAGAATGAATTTATGGAAAGTCTCAGAAATTTCTACATCTCCCTATATTACTTCAGTGATAGTTCTTAAACCCATGTTTGATGACTGTGTAAAGGAAGTGATGTCACGGGTAGCCCACTTGTAATCTGCTTTACACTCCACAGTGACTAGTTCTACTATAATATATTCTTTATCTTTTATATACTGTATGATGCTATTACTTTTAAATATTTCTCAAGATGATAGTCACAAAGTTGAACAGTGGTGTTGATATTGTGTCACCTTTAAATAACACAACACGCAACACTGGAATAAAGCTGACTTTGGAAACAATCGTAAAGGAATGTTTACCCCCATTTTCCCGACATCCAATCAGAACCCAGAGTATCCATTTAAGCACCTTAAGATACTTTACAGTACCTTACTGTCATGTGACTTGTGTAACATAGCAAACCAATTAGAACTAAACAAAAGAATTAGTAGCATTTTGTTTTGTTATATCAGTCCCTGGAAACTGTGTAGGCTTGTACATGATCTTGTGTAAACCATGTCTAAAGTTACCTCCATGGAGTTCTATGTACACCTAAGTGACTACCACTAGTGGTGCTCTTTGGTAGTAGAGGTGAATTGCCTAGAACTCCAACTAGAATAAAAACTCTAACATTTTCCTGGCTGGGTGGAGTAGAGGTAACATCACTGATCTATAACTGTGGAGACACAGGTTTGAATCCTGGCAAGAGCACCTCTCCAGTAAGTGCCCTTGGGCAAGACACCTAACGGTACATACTCGCCACCCACGACATACTTGAAAATGAGAGAAATCTCAATATATCCTTCCTGGTAAAATACTTCCTCAAAAAAAAAAAAACATACTACGTTAATCATAAATCTCTCACCTTTGATTCCTTTGCTGTGTATGACCACTGTGAAAAACCTTTAAAACTGTGTCTTTCACTTTGCAGCAATTAATAGAGAGAGCGTTACAGTGTTATTGTAACATTGTTATTAGTGTTAATATCAGTATTTTTTTAAGGATTTTGCATATAATTGGGTCCTTGCTTTTTCTGTTTGTGTTTGGGTTGCACAGCATATTAAAATATATGACCTCATTTCATATTTTGGCCATGCCTTACTTTCATAACATTTGTGTATGAATCAATAGTAATGTATTTTATTTTTAAGTAGATAAGCATCCATGGAACGGATTTGGAACCTGATAGCAGATGAAGTCCGGTGAATGAAGTAGATGGGTCTGGCATTAATGGTTTTGCTGGAGAGAAAATAGACAGATGGAGATACAGTAATGGATGAAAAACTAATGCAATGTTTCAACTATACTGATTTGAGAAATTCTTTGTAGTTTGTTCTCTAAATGCCTAAAATACTTGATTTTTGAGTAGTTCTTCTTAGCATAATTTCCTCCCTGCATTAGATAAACTGCTACACTTGGAAGCTTATGTGGAATTTAGTCATTGGGATATTTCAATAAATCAAGTAATCAAGACCCCTTATCATCAAGATTTCAATGTCTCCAGCATAAGAAGGGTATGCATAATTTAACAATAGAATATATTTATGGAACTCTGTTTCTGGAAGGATTAAAATAGAATTCTATTGAAAATATGCACTCATTCCAGAATATGAATAAATCCATAAACAGAGACATTGTTAAATTGTTTGATAACAACCAGCCAATTTCTTCATAATCTAGCAATGTAATATTTCAAAAGCCAAGTTTGCTGAGTCTGTATTACTTTACAGGAAGCAGATACAGCACCTGCTGGTTTGCATATTAAAGATTCACTTAATTTTGGAAAAAAGCTCTTTTTGATTTCCCTTGGGCTTGTCAGCTGTGATAGACTACTCCTTGCAGATGATTATATAGGCTCTAAAGCGTATAGTATCATGACATGGCTTTAATAAATACAAACTCTTAATTTAGTTAAAATTTTTGTTATATAAAGTTCTCTGTGCTAACTGTAATTAGAAGTTGAAAGTTTATATTCATGCTTACAAATTACATTATAGCTACCATTGCCTTTTAAGTTAATCATAAATCTCCCACCTTTGATTCCTTTGCTGTGTATGACCACTGTGAAAACCTTTAAAACCGTGTCTTTCACTTTGCAGCAATTAATAGAGAGAGAGTTACAGTTACAAGTATTCATAAAGCACCAACAAATTCCTTAGTGCTGTACAATGGGACAGAATAACAAATATACATACACATTACACACACGGAACAGAAGGAGGGAGGACCCTGCTCAAGAGCGTATGATCTAAGAGGAGAGGAGTAACCCATTAGGTGAGGATGAATAGTGTAAGTGAAGTGGCGGGTCGTAGGACGGCTGAATGGGTAGAGGGGCAGGGAATTACAGTGGGGAGGTCATGGAGTGAGCTGATGGGTTTTCAGAGACTTCTTGAAGGACTGGAGAGATGGGCAAAATCTAATGTTGTAGGGGAGGGAGTTCCATAGAAAGGAGGCAGCTCGGGAGAAGTCTTGAAGGCGAGAGTTTGGGGTGCGGGTACGAGGAACTGATAGCATCAGATCATTGGCAGAGTGGAGTGGTCGTGTCACGAAAAACCATGCGCCGCGACAAAGGACGCAGGGTTAAGCAAATCATTATTTGTCTATCCTAGACCCAAATAATGACTACACGGACAACAATCTCCCGTGCACGCTTGCCTAACTGTCCCAGCAACAGCTTCGCTCGCAACAGGCACGTAAAATGTGATGAAATGGTCACAGGATTGCAACGCAGTATCCGTTTACTCTCGACCCGGAGTACCGACTACATTTCCCACAATCCCTGTACCCGCTTTCCTTATACTATTCGTCACACTGCCACCACAGACCAGGGCTTTCCCAGGATGCCTACCAGAATATTACGCACCCCACAATAGGAGAACAGTACAGCGCCTGCCCCCACTACAGCTAACCATTTGGTAGATAGACCCGAACTTACACAAAGGCAAATCTCTATGATAATCCAGTCCTTCAGTTAGCGTGGATCGAATATCAGTCAGATGCAGAGCTTAATAAATTGTAGATTTTATTTATGATATAACAAATTATGTATATCACAGTGCATTTAGGGTTACAGAAAAAATATAGCTATAATATTCAATAATTACACACGCAAACAGCAAGAAAATAACGAGTAAAACACAGACCCTACTCACATGTCAGTAAGCTAACATCTGTGACTCCTGGGGCTGGAGATTAGAACCACGGGCCAAAATCCTAACTTCTTCTGATGTGAACCTCAAGTGGACAAAAAGCCCAGCCACATGGTGTGCTCCAGAATATTTAGGTCTGCCTTGTTCCTCCCAGGACAGCCCCTCGCTGCTATACCCTGTGCACTACATTTCCCAGAATTCCTACTCCTACTCAGTGCACTTATTCATTAATTTAATTCCCAGGTATATCAATCATCTCCAAAGATCACCTCTAGTGATCAAATGATGCGATTGCTTCTTTGATCTACACTTGTGGTGCCACTCAGGCTGACCCTTTTTCCCTGCCATGAGCAATTGCACCTCCCACCTGCTGAGCAGAACAAAAGGGGCCATTTCCTTTTCCCTGCCATGCGCAATTGCACCTTCCATTTGACCAAATGGGTAATTTCCACCCTGATCCTGTATCAAAGAAGACTCATTCCCCTGGTATTCTGCAAAAACCCATGATATCCCTTCACCAGGGCTTAGCGATAAACATCTTAATTACTTTCCTAGAAACTGCTAGAAACTCAGCCTTTTACCAGGCGGCTGTGGAAAATGGACACTTTGCATATATGGATAGCCATAGATGTGTATATATATATATATATATATATATGCGTATATATAGAGATATATATATATAGATATACAGTTAGATAGACACAGAGAGATAGATATACATATCTATCTCGACATGTATATATGTATATCTACCTGTGACAGTCGGTATACCTGTTAACCTCCCTGGCGGTATCCCAAATTTGGCTCGGGATTTGATTATCAATACCAAAAGCAGTAAACCCCAAGCCACACTCAGGATTACACTGTAGTATAATTTACCTTGTCCCTGTGATCCCCCAATGTCCTCCTGTTGTGTCCTCCAGCCGATGCCAGAGATAAATTAGAGAATATAAAGATAAAGAAATAATCAGAGCACCAGGGAGGATAATAAGGTAGGAGATGTAAGCAGGGGCGTGGTTATGGAGAGCTTTGACGTCGAGGACTTGGATTCTTGCAGTCTCAAAGCCATACAGGGTTATTCAGAGAGAGCCAATCTGGCCCCGAAATTGCACCGAGCAGTGAATATGGTGCAATTTCGTGATATCTGGTGAACGAGGTGGCATGGAATTGGGCCACCCCTTCCAATCCACCAGTCACCAACCATAATTTTCCAGCAAGATGGTACACCACCACATTCGGGACTGCATGTTCATGGGTTCCTAAATGAAACATTTCCAGACCGGTGGATTGGAAGGGGTGGTCCAATTCCCTGGTGACACATTTCCACTGGTTTCAGCCATGCCCTCTGGTGGTGAGAGGGATTCAGGTCAGTTCTACACTGTCTGTCTTTGGCTATATTGCCGTAAGCTGCTCCTGGGTTCTGCTGTGCTGTTCAGGTCTGGGGTCACATGTCCAATTAACCAGACCTGCTCCCTATTTAAATGCCAGCAGCACAGAGGATCATTGACCTGGCATGAGTTCTTATGGTGACTTCTGGTCCTGTGTGTTCTTGTCCTGGTTCCAGTTTCCTGTGTTGCTGCAAAGCAGTCTTGCATTTATTTATCTGGTATTGGCCTCGGCTTTCACTGACTATCCATTTCTGCCTGCTCCCTGTTTATTGTATTTCTGATCTGTTGCCAACCTCTGCCTGTCTGTCATTTTTCCTGGTTCTATATCCCTGGCTTACTTCCTGACGATTCTTGCATGTTTCTTGTTGTATGTGTTTTGGTTTGTCTTAGTTCTAAGGCCGGGTGCACACGAGCACACATAGTGCGCCCGTGCGCTCGCACTTACTGGCACCTGTCGCAGCCATGTGATGCTGAGACGGGGCCGGTCACACGCTTGTGCGCACGCACGAAGTGCATGCATAGCATGCGTCTGCCTAGAGATCCTCCTCGACGATGCACTAGGATGCGCATCGACTGGGCTGCAAAGCGTGATCCTCCATAGGAGGATTGCACTTTGCAGCTCTGAGGGGGGGCAGGCGGGCATTGAGTGGAAGGAACGTCCACTCTCACGGATGTTCCTTCCACTCTGAGTGCGCTCGTGTGCACCCGGCCTTAGAGGCCAGTAGAAGGACCTCTCTTTAGTTTAAGATTCCTGTCTGTCTTGTTTAACCCTCGCCCTTCCTGCTCCCCTGTCATTCTTTGTGAGGTTTTCATTAGTAAGAGGCCAGATCAAGGACCTTACCCAGCTTAGGGATTCCTTTAGTTTTCTTCGTGTCCTCCTGTCCCTCATGTTACAGTCTTATTTGTTTCTTGTCCGGAATCTGTATTGTTTATCTGTATTGTCTTAAGCAAGCAGCTAACCTGCCTTAAGGGCTACATCCCTCCTTGTATCAAGTCCACACGATGGCCCAAGTTGCCGGTCAGCGTGACACCTGGCCACCTCATTCACCAGATATCACTCCCCTCGACTTCTTTCTATGGAGTTATGTTAAACATATTGTATATCGAACAAAAGATACAGGACATCACTAATCTTAAGCAGATGATCACTGATGCCATTGCCACCATTAATGAGGGTGCGCTACAGTGAACATGGCAAGAAATTGAGTACCGTCTTGATGTGCTTCGTGCAACTATTGGTGCCCATATAGAGGTGTATTAAATGAGGAAACGTAAATACAGTCAGGTCCAGAAATATTGGGACATCGACACAATTCTAACATCTTTGGCTCTATACACCACCACAATGGAGTTGTAATGAAACAAACACAAATGTGCTTTAACTGCAGACTGTCAGCTTTAATTTGAGGGTATGCACATCCAACTCAGGTGAACGGTGTACGACTTACAGCAGTTTGCAGATGTTAAGGGACCAAAAGTAATGGGACAATTGGCTTCTCAGCTGTTCCATGGCCAAGTGTGTGATATTCCCTCATTACCCCAATTACAATATGCAGATAAAAGGCCCAGAGTTCATTTCAAGTGTGCTATTTGCATTTGGAATCTGTTGCTGTCAACTCTCAAGATGAGATCCAAAGAGCTGTCACTATCAGTGAAGCAAGCCATCATTAGGCTGAAGAAACAAAACAAACCCATCAGAGAGATAGCAAGAACATTAGGCGTGGCCAAAACAACTGTTTGGAACATTCCGAAAACGAAGGAACGCACTGGTGAGCTCAGCAACACCAAAAGACCCGGGAGACCACAGAAAACAACTGTGGTGGAAGACCGAAGAATTCTTTCCCTGGTGAAGAAAACACCCTTCGCAACAGTTGGCCAGATCAAGAACACTCTCCAGGAGGTAGGTGTATGTGTGTCAAAGTCAACAATCAGGAGAAGACTTCACCAGAGTGAATACAGAGGGTTCACCACAAGATGTAAACCATTGGTGAGCCTCAAAAACAGGAAGGCCAGATTAGAGTTTGCCAAACAACATCTAACAAAGCCTTCACAGTTCTGGAACAAGATTCTATGGACAGATGAGACCAAGATCAACTTGTACCAGAGTGATGGGAAGAGAAGATTATGGAGAAGGAAAGGAACTGCTCATGATCCTAAGCATACCACCTCATCAGTGAAGCATGGTGGTGGTAATGTCATAGCGTGGGCATGTATGGCTGCCAATGGAACTGGTTCTCTTGTATTTATTGATGATGTGACTGCTGACAAAAGCAGCAGGATGAATTCTGAAGTGTTTCGGGCAATATTATCTGCTCACATCCAGCCAATGCTGCAGAACTCATTGGACAGCACTTCACAGTGCAGATGGACAATGACCCAAAACATACTGCAAAAGCAACCAAAGAGTTTTTGAAGGGACAGAAGTTGAATGTTATGCAATGGCCAAGTCAATCACCTGACCTGAATCCCATTGAGCATGCATTTCACTTGCTGAAGACAAAACTGAAGGGAAAATGCGCCAAGAACAAGCAGGAACTGAAGACAGTTGCAGTAGAGGTCTGACAGAGTATCACCAGGGATGAAACCCAGCGTCTGGTGATGTCTATGCGTTCCAGACTTCAGGCTGTGATTGACTGCAAAGGATTTGCAACCAAGTATTAAGAAGGGAAAGTTTGATTTATGATTTTTATTCTGTCCCATTACTTTTGGTCCCTTAACAAGTGGGAGGCACATCTGCAAACTGCTGTAAGTCCTACACCGTTCACCTGAGTTGGATGTACATACCCTCAAATTAAAGCTGACAGTCTGCAGTTAAAGCACATTGTGTTTGTTTCATTCCAACTCCATTGTGGTGGTGTATAGAGCCAAAGATGTTAGAATTGTGTCGATGTCCCAATATTTCTGGACCTGACTGTATATACGTCTCATTTTCTAATAATTTTCACTTATCTGTCTTTTCATTTGTAATTCATTTTTGAAATTGTAAAGAGACTTTATGGACACCCTGTATGAGATATATATATAATATATATTATATATTTTTTTCAAAGCACTCAACCCAAACATGCATCCACAGATTTAAAAACTCCTGACAGGGGTGCAGGTACAAAATATGATCATACTAACGATTATATACTGGTTTTATATTTTTTGAAAAATGTTAATAAACTTCATGCAATAAAAAAAGATATGATTATACATTGCATAAGCCTGCAACAACGTCAAATGGACCTGCTATGATGGGGTGCAATCAATGCCAACTGTAGCGATAGGCCCCCTATTTAGGGCAGGTAAATGGTTTGCTGCTTATAGCAGAATCCAGCACACACTTGCAGAACTCAAAAACAAGAAAGATAGTGCAGAACACAGACACACGAAGGAGCCCTGCACTGGGTATGGTTTCTCATCTAAATACAGTCACAGGGCAAGGGTAGACAGAATGAGAACACACACAGTAATTCTCAACAGGACATAATAAGACTAGAATGTATTCAGCAGCCTGCAGGGTAGAACTCGTACTTGAAAAACACAACAATAAAGACTGGTGATCCTAGCACTCCCAGCCAGGGAGATCAGACAAAGCCCTGAGTACTACTCAACACAAAATGGCTTTTTGGCTAAATGCCTGCTGAGTGAAACAGACTTAACTATAAACAGGCAGAGAAATCCTTAAACAGACAAGGTACATACAGAAGAGAGGTCCAAGAAGCCAAGCCAAGTCATACACGAGATATCGGAATGCAGAATCAGAACTAGGGAACAGACTAGAGCATAAACCGGGAATTAAAGCCAAGGAGTCATACACGGAAATACAGAACAATAATCAAAGGCGCAGGTTCTCAATAGAAATATGTCTATCCTGATCCAAGGATCAAGAGTACTCCTGGGGGGGGGGGCAGAGCTAGCTGTTGAACCGAGCGCTCGCATGCACCAGAGCTCCTCCGAGAATCTGTTCTAATTTACCAAATTTCCTCTGATTTGCGTGCTCAACCTGGGTTTTCTAGTGAGCTTGGGATCTACTGCTGCTCCTGGACTCCAGTGCTGCGACTTGCTGGGTGGTAAACGCCGTATTTCTGGGCTGACGGGATCGGGGCCTGGTGCGGCCTAGCCAGAGCAGCCTTCTTCCTGGAGCCGGGGAGTTTCCCACAGGTCAGCGTAGCTGTTTCCCCTGATTGCCTCCCGATACACTGCGGATGGGCAAGAAACTGCAGCCCCGCCGGGATGTCTCGGAGGGCCCTCGTCAGAGGGATATCAGAGACACCCTGAGCATCACCAGACTCTCCTGTAGCACAATCCCCTCACCTATGCTCCCTGCAGACTATGGCTCCTCGGATGAGGATGAAGGTTCCTGGCCCACAGATACTGCAGTGGGAATAGACTGGCTGGCTCCGATGTCACCGGGAGGAGATGGTGCAGCAAAGGGAACAGCAGCGAAAAAAAGGAGCACAGAAACTGAGGAAAGCTGCGGCTGCGGCATCCTGCGGGGTCCCGGGACCTACTACTGGCCCTTTACGGCCTTCCTCTGATGGAGATGGTCTACCCTTAACCAGTGGCATGGAGGTAACGCAGACATGTGGACTTTTGCCACGGGAGAATGTAACCCGGGAGACGAATGCCTCTGTGGGGACAGAGGCCTCTTTAGATGTGGGATTGTGTTAGACCCCCTCTGGTACTCCGTACTTTCCTGTCTCCATACCAGCCACTCTAAGGACTGGTTTCTGTCCTCCTTGCCTACTATCCCTGCCTTATAGGTTCACCTTTCGCTATTGTGAAATCCAGCCACCTCAAGGACTGGTATCGCAACTAAGTTTAGAGTCTCCTATTATTATGTATAGGGCTGACTGTAGCAACCCTCGGATATGTGTGCCTGCTTGACATCACGAAAGGGCCATGGACCTAGCAGGGACTGCTCAGCAACTCTCAGGTTGAGAGAGTCATTTGGAGGATCAAGATCATCGACTTGATCAATTCGCCCAGGCCCTCCAAACTCTGTTAACTCATACCGCACCTACCCAATTAGTGGTTTCCCCTCCGGTTAATCCGCCCCCTTCTGAACCTTTTACTACACCGAACCCATGCCCTAACCTACTACCACCGGTACGTTATGGGGGTGATCCTATTGCCTGTAGAGGTTTCATAAACCAGATCTCTATTCACTTTGAGCTAACCCTGTGGTCTTACCCTACAGATCGTGCTAAGGTAGCCTTTGTTATCAAACACCTTACCGATAAAGCGTTGTGCTGGGCAAACCCTCTCTGGGAGACTGACAAACCCATTGTTTCTAACTATCGGGAATTTATAACCACCTTCCGTAGAGTGTTTGATCCCCTGGTCGTAAAACCAATGCCGCCACGTCCTTGTTACACCTGCGCCAGGGTACTAAATCCCTGGGTGATTACGCACTAGAGTTTAGATCCTTGGCTTCTGAGTTGAACTGGAATAATGAGGCTTTGGTAGCAGTTTTTTCAGAGGGCTTAAATGATGAGCTCCAGGACGAAGTAGCGGCCAATGATCTTCCAGAAGATGTGAAGGATTTGATCACCTACTTGTCCTTTATAGATGAACGCATTCGCCATCGTAAAAATACCAAAGATAGAGCTAAAAGACTGCCTCTTAGGATACCTCCCCGGTTCCCTTTACCTGCGCTCCCAGAGCCACCTTCTCCTCCTGAGCCCATGCAGTTAGATAGCACTAAACTCCCTGAAGCTGAAAAACAACATCGCCTACGTAAGGGATTGTGTTTGTATTGTGGATTAGGGGGTCATTTGCTTAAGGGTTGTCCCAAATGACCTCAGGGTCCTTCGGGAAACTCGCATGCCTAAGTGCCCCTTGGGGACAGCTCTTAGGTACTTTATTTTGGGAGAGTTCCCGTAGCCCGGTGCATCTCTATGCCCTGGTTGACTTTGGTCCTGCCGATAACTTTATTGATCTTGTTTTTGCTCGCAAACATGCAATTCCTCTTGTTGAGAAAGAAACACCTTTACTTGTACAAGCCATAGATGGCAGACCACTTGAAACCCCTTTTGTCCTTTTCGAAACTCACAACATTTCTGTTGGGCTAGGACTATGTCATAAAGAAAAAATGTTTTTCCATGCCATTTCGTCATCTTCCTATCCCATTGTACTTGGGTACCCGTGGTTAACTCGTCATAACCCTGTAATCGATTGGCGAGCTCGTCAAATCGCTAAGTGGGATAAAGATTGCATGCTCTCTTGTATTGAGGTCCCCTTATCCGTCAACACCTTAAATGTACCCACGGCTCCTCCTCTGACCACGACTGTACCTCCTCCATACTCAGATTTGGCCCCTGTGTTTGATAAGAAAGAGGCCGATAAATTACCACCACATCGTCCGTATGATTGCGCTATCGACCTTCTCCCAGGTACCGTTCCTCCCCGAGGGGCAGTCTATCTGTTATCTGAGAAGGAGCATAGAGTAATGGAGGAGTATATCACTGATTCCCTTAACAAAGGGTTTATTCGCCCCTCTTCCTCTCCAGCTGGAGCAGGATTCTTCTTTGTTCAGAAGAAAGAGGGATACCTCAGACCTTGCAAAGATTTTCGTGGGTTAAAAAAAATAACCATAAAAAATGCCTACCCTAACCCACTCATCCCTGAGTTGTTTGATCGCCTGAAATATTCCAAAATATTCTCCAAGTTGGACCTTAGAGGGGCCTATAACTTGATTCGCATCAGACAAGGGAATGAGTGGAAAACTGCATTCAATACTAGATTAGGGCACTATGAATATCTGGTTATGCCCTTTGGTCTATGCAACGCTCCAGCAGTTTTCCAGGCATTCATTAATGATGTTTTATGGGAATACACTCCTTGTTTTGTTGTTGTGTATCTTGATGATGTCTTGATACATTCTCCTGACCTGAAAACCCGCCACCAACATGTACGACTTGTCTTGTCTAAACTGTTGTCCAATGGCCTGTATTGCAAACTTGATAAATGTTTGTTTGACGTACAACAAGTACAATTTTTAGGCTATGTGATCTCCTCTTCCGGCTTTATGATGGACCCTAAGAAACTAGACGCAATCGTTCATTGGCCTCTTCCCAAGGGCCTCAAGGCCATTCAAAGATTTATAGGTTTCTCTAACTATTATAGAAGGTTTATCAAGGGTTTCTCGTCCATCATAGCACCTATTACAGCTTTAACTAAAAAGGGAACTGACACACAGAATTGGCCTTCCAATGCATTAGAGGCTTTTGGAAAATTAAAAGCAGCTTTTTCAACCGCACCCATCCTTCATCACCCTGATCCAACCAGACCCTTCGTATTAGAAGTGGACGCCTCAGAGACTGGGGTGGGAGCTGTGTTGTCCCAACGTCCAGCTGACGACAAACCTATGCTACCTTGCGGTTTCTTCTCTAGAAAGTTGTCACTTTCTGAGACCCGCTATGACATCAGAGACAGGGAACTTTTGGCAATCATACTTGCCCTGAAGGAGTGGCGTCACCTCTTAGAGGGTTCCAATTGTCCGTTCTCATTACTCACAGACCATAAGAATTTGGCCTACCTATCTGAAGCAAAGAGATTGAACCCCAGACAAGCTCGGTGGGCTCTCTTTCTTACCCGATTTGATTTTGTCATTTCATACAGACCCGGGTCAAAAAATGTTAAGGCTGATGCACTCTCCAGACAGCACGAACCTCTGTCTACTCAAATTCCAGTATCAATTCCCATAGTACCCAAGGAGAAAATCTTAGCCTCTCTGAGTACCCAGATCGATTCACCACTATGGAATCTATTACTATCGAAACAGTCTCTAGCACCTCCATCTATACCACCCGATAAACTATTTGTTCCTCCTGAAGAGGTTCTCACAGTCTTACGACTGTTTCATGAATCTAGATTTGCTGGTCATTTTGGAGTAGAGTAGACTCAGACTCTAATTAAAAGAAACCTTTGGTGGTCTACGCTTGCAAAAGATGTAAAAGAGTAGGTTACTACCTGTTCAGTGTGTACCCGTTCTAAGTCTTCCCGTCTTAGACCTACTGGTCTTCTCCAGCCTCTACCTGTTCCTAAACGTCCCTGGTCCCATTTTGCAATAGACTTCTTGGTGGAACTACCCCCTTCGTTTGGCCATACGTCATTTTTGTCGTTGTCGATCCTTTCTCCAAAATGGCACATTTTATTCCGTTAAAGAAACTCCCCTCCTCTAATGAGCTGGTACACATCTTTACTAAAGAGATATTTAGACTACATGGTGTCCCAAATGTTATTGTCTCAGATCGTGGTTCCCAATTTATATCTAAATTTTGGAGAGGCTTCTGTCAACAATTAGGTGTCAAGCTTTCCTTTTCCTCTGCTTATCACCCACAGACTAACGGATTAGCTGAAAGAACAAATCAGACACTGGAGATTTATTTAAGATGTTTTATTTCTGAT
The DNA here is from genome assembly GCA_009667805.1 of Leptobrachium leishanense. Lineage (NCBI taxonomy): Eukaryota > Metazoa > Chordata > Amphibia > Anura > Megophryidae > Leptobrachium > Leptobrachium leishanense. Next base: position 396,990,008 of record CM019063.1, read on the forward strand.
GCACAGGATGATTGGGTCACTCTATTGCCATGGGCGGAGTTTGCATACAATAATGCCACGTCTCAGTCGACTAACTATTCCCCATTTGAAGTAGTCACTGGTATGCACCCCACCGTTTTCCCATCCTCGTTTGTGCCTCAGGATATTCCAGCCTTAGAGGACCACCTCTGTGGTCTGCGTTTGATTTGGGAGAAGACAAAATTGAATCTCGAATCCGCTTCTTTGGCCCAGAAGCGTTCTGCTGACCTCAAACGCAGACCTCCACCGGTCTATCATGTAGGGGACAGAGTGTGGCTCAGCACACGTCACATCAGGTTGAAGGTCCCTTCTATGAAATTTGCACCCCGGTTCATAGGACCTTATAAAATTCTTAGGTGTATTAATCCCGTCTCATACGCTCTGCAGTTGCTTGCATCCCTTCGTATTCCTAACACCTTTCATGTGTCCTTACTGAAACCCCTCCTGTGCAATCGTTTTACCCGTCCCGACTCTCTCCCTCCTCCTCCTATTTTGGTAGATGGGAACCCCGAATTTGAAATTGAATCCGTTCTAGATTCCCGTTGTTCTCGGGGCAGGTTGCAGTATCTGGTTCATTGGAAGGGTTATGGTCCCGCGGATCGTACATGGGTCTCCCTTCACGACATTCATGCTCCTCGTTTGTTGTCCGCTTTTCATCGCCGTTTTCCTGCCAAGCCGGCTCCCAACCGCCCGGTTGGCGTTCCTCGAGTAGGGGGTGCTGTCAGTCCTCAGAGGCTGGCACGGCTCCGGTGTCCCTCCCTGCGGTCTCGGGGTCTGCGTCTTCCCCACAGCCCTTCCTCGCGCCCTATGCGCGCGTGCCACCGGCCCCAGTGGCTTTAAGCTACTGCCGGCGGCGTGCCGCGCGTGACGTCATCACTCCTCCACCGTGGGTCTCCCTGCATCATGTGACCCTGATGGCCAATCAGATTGCAGGGCACGATATTTAAAAGTGCTTTTTGCCTTTTCTCATTGACCTTTCGTGGTTTTGCTTGTCTAACCCTAAGTTCTTTAACCTCTGATTGACTTTCTGTGTATGACCTGGCTTCTGGATATCGACCTGTGTACCTCTATACTCCTTTGACTCGGCTTTTGAATTTTGACTTCGTATACTGCTGTATTCCTACGACCTAGGATTGTGTTAGACCCCTCTGGTACTCCGTACTTTCCTGTCTCCATACCAACCACTCTAAGGACTTGTTTCTGTCCTCCTTGCCTACTATCCCTGCCTTATAGGTTCTCCTTTCACTATTGCGAAATCCAGCCACCTCAAGGACTGGTATCGCAACTAAGTTTAGAGTCTCCTATTATTACGTATAGGGCTGACTGTAGCAACCCTCAGATATGTGTGCCTGCCTGACAAGGCCCTCGAGTCTAGACACCGCAGATGCAACATCCGAGTCCGAGGTGTCCCGGAGTCGGTGCCACCGTCCGATTTGCTTTCCTTTGTGAACCACCTCGCTCATCATACATTGGGATCGTCCCCTGAAGTCTTGGACCTGTTCGTTTCAGCATCTCGGATTTACAAGCCCGTAACGGCCCCCAGAGATTCCACAAGAGATATTATTGCGATTGCCTGGGCTGTTGCAACTAAGACTCGGATCATGTCAGCTCCTGGGGCCAGGATGGCAGTGAAGTTTGATGGGGTGGCGCGGACACTATACCACGACCTGCCGTTCGTTACCCCGCTGGCGCGGCGTCGCTTCTGACTGGTGACAGGGTTTCTCCATCTTAAAGAGTTTCCGTACCGTTGGGGACTGGCTGGCTCGCTCGTGGTGACCCACCGGAACTTACCATGTTCCATCTCTGACCCGGCCGAGGCTTGGCCGATGCTAGCCGGTATTGGCTTGTCTCAAGATCCGACGACTACTTCACCAGGCTAATTTTCTTTTTGTCTGGGACATTTCCTGCTGTTTTTTCTATCAAGAGTTTTTGAGGTGAGGCTACCTCACCTACGCTCGGTTTCGACAGTCCTTTTCAAGTTTTTCGATGCTTGAGAGATTGCCCCCCCTGTTTTTCCCTTTTTTTCTTTTATTTTGCTCCTCCGGCATTTTTGGGCTGTATTGAGGAGCATCCTCGGACGCCCTGGCCTTGTGACTAATTCACTCTTGGCCTCCCCCACGGTCCTTTGGGCTATAAGGTTTGTGCCAGGACTGTCACATTTTTTGCCTTTGTCACATTATTTTTCTCTCTCCTTTTATTATGTAATTTTTTTTCTTTCTCCTCTCCTCTTACGTTACTCCCCCCCACCGCTGATTACGCAGTTCTCTGAGTACTTTGATCTTCTGCTGATTTACAATGCGTTCTTGTCACTCTGTTGTTTATTTCCGTGCAGTGACGTTCCGATTTATAGTATATATACTCCAGAGGACAATCTATTTTTCTTCCCTTTTTTTTCTCTTCCTTTTCTTCTCTCTTCTCCTCTTTTTCAGTACGATGCATACCCTAGTTCTTTCGATGTCCTTCCCCTGTTCCCCCCCCTTATTTTGAGACGTATTGGACACTTTTTGAATATGCTTTTATTTCTGAGTCTGTCCTTCATGAAGGACATGTTTGCCCTTAAGCGTGTTATTGCAGGTGACTCCTTCTGACAATTGGTAGATGTGGTTTTTTTTGTACTGATTCCCTGTATTTACTTAGATGGCTTTATGCGGCCCTGCGTAGCCATTTTCTCAACGCTGGTTTTTTGTCTAACTATGCAAAATTTTTAAATAAAGAATTTCAAAAAGAGTACTACTGGCCCTATATATAGAGCTGAGCAGGTTATGTGACCACAGCCCATCTGCCCAATAGAGCCTGAGCATGAAAACCTGCAAACTGGCAAATCCCTGCTCCCACCACCAGGGGCAGGGTCGAGACGTGACACCAAACTAATGCCTGCAACATGTTTTGTTATATATATGTCACGGTTAAAGTCCGAAGTGCGGTTAATTTTAGGATTACCTGGGTAATCCTGACATCACCCAAGCGTCATTAGCAAAAGTCCGAAGTGAAATGAAATTTCGGACTTTATCTGGGTAATCTGCAAAGTATCCAAAGGCCTCTGGGTACTCCAGTTTTCTGATGTGTTTTACCCGGGTAAAACGCACATTACCCTAGTGTTGTTGGATAAAGTCTGATGTGAAATGAGACATCAGACTTTATCTGGGTAAACTGCAAAGTATCCACATGCCTCTGGGTACTCCACTTTTCTTTGGTTTTCAGCAGGTTACAGTTGACTGAATTCCGAGGATTACCCAGGTAAAGCTGCAAACTGTTATCTGACTGATAACAAAATTGTGGGGGTTTTTTTTGTCGTTTTTAACCAAATTGTATCCACGGTCACATACCACACTAAATATTCGTAATGTAACTCTGAGCGTTAATTGTCTGAAAATCAAAGTTATGAAGATAAAGATATTATATAAAGAGTAACCTAATAGTTATTATGTTTTATAAAAGATATATAAGCACATGACACATAACAAAGATCATGTAAATTTTTAACATTCATATAAGAAACATATCCTGTTACTCTGTATATTCATTATATCCTTAATACATTTTAATGTTTGTCTTTTGCCATTGCCATTAATGATATCCTTAGATAATAGCAAAATTCACTTTTACCCAAGCGGGGTTGGAGGCTCTGCAGATTACCCAAGTGAAGCTGTGAATAGTCCTCAAATTACCTGGGTAAAGCTTCAGACTTTTATCTGAATGATAACAAAATTTGATTTTAACCAAACGGGGTTGGTTAGTCTGCAGATCATCCGGGTAAAGTGTGATATTTTCAGCTCTTCCAGACTGTTACCCAAGGGCAGTTGGTTAGTCCTAAGATTACCTGGGTAAAGTCCGAATTTTTCATTTTGTTGCAGCTTTACCAGGCGGTTTTGGGTAATGTCAGGATTACCTGGGGAATTTTAAGATTAACCGCACTTCGGGATTAACCGTAACATATAAACTCTGAACACTACTCTATACTTAACAAAAAAATAAATCACATATGGAGACTGTTATAAAATATATGATGCAGGTTCATCAGTACATTGAAAAGTTTCCACCTGTTCCAATAACACTCCCACTCTCTGCAGAAAGTCATCAATAATCATTTTGTATAACCACACTTGGAGCCCAGTGCATTGACTGAGACCGTGGACAGAGGATCTCTGCTTGAATATTTCTCCCCAAACACCGTGCAGAGAGCAAGAGCCTTATTGGAAGAGGCAGAAACTTTTCAATTTACTGAACAAAAAGCAACGCATAATTTGTGATGGCCTCCAGATGTGATTTTTTATTTTTTGCTTTAAATAAAGAGTAGTTTAAAGAAATCCAAATAGCGTCCGGCTGCATCTTCATATAGTGTTATCGGCGACTGAAGCAAAACTGCAGTGATAAGTGTGTGGAGTGTCTATGTTTGAAGGGTCTAAGGAAAAAATGTTGCACTGTAATTAGCATTACCAACAGGGTTTCGGTGCCCTTTCGTTCCCTGCGCCGGGGAAGCAAATTCCCCGACCCTACGGTGAATTCACCATTCACCGCAGGGTCCCCGAATGCATCCGAAAAGCCGCGCAAATACGGAAAACTGCCGCAAAAGACATTGTACCGATCCGATACGAGAAAGAAGATATGGCAGAGTCAGCGCTTCCTTCAACAGTGGCTTATTTCCTCTCTATCTTCTTTCTTTAAATGTGGATATGTACCTCAAATGAAGCAGAATATATCATAGCGCAACAATTTGGTCTCACAAATTCAATGAAAAGAGAGGGAATAAACTTACATATTTTTGTGTCTCAGTCAGACACTTGATGTAATCGGCAGCCGGCGATGTTCCAAGGAGCACCGGATCTCCCCAACGTCCAGCAAAGGTTCTTTAAATGCCAAAAAAGGCCAGGATTCGCAGAATGTGTAAATAAAAGGATTTATTATTAAAATAAATGGGCAAACACATCCAAACGCGTTTTGCGATCAAAGAGTCGCTTCCTCAGTAGGTGTATGGTCCGTTGAAAAAAGAGAATGCACTTCTCTTTTTGTCATTTGCACAAACGCCGCAGCAGCACAAAAACCAAACATTACACATGCCTTGTATCAACGGTTCAGACTGGTGGTGGTGTAATGGTGTGGGAGATATTTTCTTGGCACATTTTGGGCCCCTTAGTACCAATTGAGCATTGTTTAAACACTGCACGCCTACCTGAGTATTACTGACATGTTCATCCCTTTATGACCACAGTGTACCCATCTTCTGATGTCTACTTCCAGCAGGATAATGCACCATGTCATAAAAGCTCAAATCATCTCAAATTAGTTTCTTGAACATGACAATTAATTCACTGTATTCCAATGGTCTCCGCAGTCATCAGATCTCAATCCAATACAGTACCTTTGGGACGTGATGGAACAGGAGATACGCATCGTGGATGTGCAGCCAACAAATCTGGAGCAACTGCGTGACACTATCATAACAATATAGACCAAAATCTCTGAGGAAAGTTTCCAACACCTTGTTGAATCTATGCCACAAAGAATTAAGGCAGTTCTGAAGACAAATGGGGTTCCAACCTGGTACTAACAAGGTGTACCTTATAAAGTGGCAAGTAAGTGTACAATAGATATAATATTTTGTGAATGTATCCTTTATTTTTAGCACTTCTCAATGTTAGGTTTTTCAGAAAAAAATACAAACAACAAAACTAGAATTTCTTAATGAGAAACACAGTATGCAAGTTATCTAAAGAGACTGAATGGAAGCTCATTTTTGTCTGTAAAATACCTTAAAAGCCCTATGACCAAGTGAAAATTCAAGTAGCAATTCAATTTTGGCACAAGTGCTTAGGCCTTTAATCTTTTCTTTGACAACATAGTACAACGTATGGTATGGGTGATTTTACCCATCTGTTCCAAATTGTTGTCAGTTGTCAAATCCAAGACGAACAATGGTATAAATTAGTGAGAAGCTAAATTGAAACACATTATGCCAATAAATACTGCATTTGTACAAGCTGTATATTTTGGACATGTGATCTAACAGAATGCTATATAAATAAATAAATTGCTAAACAGTCAAATCATAATTAAAGTTTTATGAGTTAAAAGCCTGAACCTGGAGTTAAAAATTTAACGTGGAATTTTGTTATTGCTTATTTTGATATACTAATATACTAACCAGGCACATATTAGTTATGATTAAAGAAAAAGATTTTCTAAGTCAACTCCTGTGCTTAAAAATATAAGGGGTTATTCAGAGAGAGCCGATCTGGCCCGAAAATGGCACCGAACAGGGAATTTCCCCGTACGATGCCATTTCAGGGCCATTCGGCTAGTCAGAGAACTGAAAGTGCGGTGCCTGTTCAAAGGCAGTGAAATCACCATAGAGAAGCAATGGTTATTCTATACAGAGAACACCGAACTCTGCGCATTACTGTGAGTTTCATTGCTGTGGAGCTCATACACATTGCGCAGTACTGTGAGTTTCTTTGCTGTCTGAGCTCATACACTCTGCGCATTACTGTGAGTTTCATTGCTGCAGAGCTCATACACACTGCACATTACTGTGAGTTTTATTGCTGTGGAGCTCATACACATTGCACATTACTGTGAGTTTCATTGCTATGGAGCTCATACACTCTGGGCATTACTGTGAGTTTCATTGCTGTGGAGCTCATACATACTCAGCAAAACTGTGAGTTTCATTGCTGTGGTGCTCACTAGGGATGAGCTGTTCGGGTTCGGACGGTTCGGAGTTCGACCCGAACTTTGACAGTTCGAAAGTTTGCGAATTTCAAACTTTTTGGGTCTGTTCGGTTCGAGTTCGAAAAAAAAAGAAATTTTGAAAAAAGTATAGAAAATGCTTAAAAAAATACTAAAAAATCTAGAAATAAAGAGACTCTTTACTGCAGAATATTATAAGCAACGGTTTATTAGATATTGAATTAAAAACTAATGTGTACATGGAAAGATTATCAACTCTAAATGACCTCTGTTCACAAACGGGCATAACACCAGGTGTTTTTAGTCTGGTAATCAATTTGATACATTGTACACCATACTGAGGGTGGGGTGGTGTCTGCTTCTGATTGAGATTTGAGAATTAATTTCCCTAAAACATCCTAATATGCTGCATTTAACCCTTTCGCTGCTGAGGCTTTTCACACCTCTGTGCTGAGGTCATTTTTACCGCTTTCGCTCATCATGATTAACCGCGTTTTGTAGCCATATTTTGATATATGACCCAGACATATTATATATCGTTCTTTCCGGCAGACTTGGAAGATTCATAATATGTCATTATTATATGTATACGTTATGTCATGTCTGTATATTATAACAAAAATGCAATAAAATTAGAATTTTCAATAATTTATTATGTGTAAAGTGTTTTTTTTCACACTTTAACATGCGATCGTTTGCGGTTATATTTTGTATGGGGTGCGCTTGTTAAAAAAATTAGAAATGGGGTCTCGTTACATATTTTGGGGGGAAAATTTCCCTTTTTTTAACAAACGCACCGCATACAAAAATCGTTAGTGCAGCATTATTGTTCACATTATAACTGAAATGGGAACAATATTGCTGCATTAACAAAACAAAGACAAAAAAAAAACTTGTTTATTTTTTTTTAGAATTTTTTTTTAAATACTGTATATGCAAGATATTTGCCATAAAAAGTGTATGGGGGTCCGGGTAGTGCCCTGGGGGACAGGAAACAAGGACAAAAGGTTTAAAAAAAGACCTTTTTAGGCTGCTGTCAGACGAGCGTAGTGTTCACGTCCGTGATTGCGCCTAAAAGTACGTCCGTGATAGCATGAAAGAAAGTCCATTGGAGCCTGACACATGAAGTACGTCCGCACTGAACTGTGGACGCATGACGGACGCTGCAAACGGACGCAGGTTAGGCAAGAACGTAATACTGCTAGAACGGACGTGCGGAGTGCGCCACGTCTGCAACGTCTGCATAGCTTTGTGTGTGAGTGATGGAGCATGGTCAGACGGACTGCATTTATACGTCCAGCATTTTTGACGGACAGAATGTTTTTTCATTGTAATTTATTTTTCCCTCCTACATCCGTCAAAAATAACTTCAGTGAAAAAACGGACTGTGTGACCACTACTGCGTCATCCGTACTGACGATGTCCGTACTGCACGGACGTACAGTCCGTAGAAATCACGCTCGTCTGACCCTAGCCTTAAAGGAACAGTGAGTTTTCCATAAAATAAGGGTTAAAAATAAAAACAAAAAATTCCTTTAAATGTCGTGCCTAGGAGGTCCCCATAACCTGATAACCTGCCCGTGAAGTGGCGGATTTGTAGGATGTATAAAAATATAATAACACAACTGTATATATATTTTTTTTTATTTTTTTATTATTTTTTTTAAAACATTTTCATGCTCATGTTTTCATGCTCATGTTTAAAACATTTTTCATGCTCATCCAAGATGTCGGCCAGCTCCAGGAGAGGATCACGATCCGGTGCTTTGCAGCGCCGTGTCGTGATTCGGCTCCCCAGGGGTTAATCACAGCCACCGTTTGGAAGGGCAGGCTGTGCCCTTCCAAACGGTGCCTGGATTAACCCTCTGTCCCCCGGCGATCGAAGGACCTCCCCCTCCCTTTCAGGCGCTTCCTCCGCACATGCGGGGGGGGGGGGCGCCTGAATTAGATGTCATCGCGCCGCCGCAATGACATTTAATTGCTCCACTGGGGTCCCGGAGTGCTGGGCTGACATCCAAGATGTCAGCCCGCACTGGGGGGCGCAGCAATCCGCCGGAATCTGCTCAGCGCGTCCATAGCACAGGAGAACCACTTGGCTGGATGCGCTGAGCGCGTCCATAGCAGCCAAGTGGTTAACTTGTGTTTGAAAAAAATTCAAAATAACATCTAAGGCTAGGGTCAGATGAGCGCATTTTGTACGCACTGTGCGTCCGTGCAGTACGGACGTACTTACTGACTGACAACAAGGTAGTGGCCAAACAGTCCGTTTTTTTCACTGACGTATTTTTTGACTGATGTAGCAGGGAAAATAAATTAAAATGAATAAACATTCTGTCCGTCAAAAATGCTGGACGTATAAATGCAGTCCATCTGACCTCGTTTCATCACTCACATACAAAGCTACACGGACGTTGCTGACGTGGCGCACTCCACAAGTCCGTTCTAGCAGTATTACGTTCTTGCCTAACCTGCGTCCGTTTGCTGTGTCCGCCATGCATCCGCACTTCTGTGTGGACGTACTTCGTGTGTAGGGCTCCATTGGTCAGAATGCTGGACGTGTATGGACGTGATAACTGCGAATATGGACGTGATAACTGCACTCGTCTGAGCCCAGCCTTAAGCAATGTTATTTTTCACCTCGGGATTAAACATTCACAGGGTTATTCAGAGAGCGGTGAAAAGCAGGAGAATAACTGGAGAAGTGAAAATTCTAGGTCAAAATAGCCAAACCAGAAAAATCCAAAAAAAGGTTCCTATTTAGGGAAGCCTACCACCCAACTCACTGACGCAACCATCAATAACTCTCACCTTGCAATCCTCTCCTCCTGTTTCCAACCCCAACCCTCCCAGATTGTGAGTTCCTACGGGAATAGGGCCCTCATCTCCTCCTGTACTGTTTGTCAAATGTTGTTCAATGTATTGTAACCCTGTCTATACTGTGCCTATTTACAGCGCTGCGGAATATGCTGGCGCTTTATAAATAAAGAATAATAATAATAATAATTTTCACCTCGGGATTAAACATTCACAGGGTTATTCAGAGAGCGGTGAAAAGCAGGAGAATAACTGGAGAAGTGAAAATTCTAGGTCAAAATAGCCAAACCAGAAAAATTCTCCCATTTAACTCACTTTCCAAATTGGCTATTTGGTCTAGATTGTTCTCTTCTGACAGCTCTCCTGGCTTTCACCTCTCTCTCAGGGTTGTTCAGAGAAAGGTGAAAACCAGGAGAATGGCAGGAAAAGAGAACAATCTGGACCAAATAGCCGATTTGGAAAGTGAGATAAAGCTAGGGTCAGACTAACGCATTTTTCACAGCGACCGTCAAAAAGTGCGTCCGAACGCATTGCCTTATTTTTTCACGGAATGCGCGAAAACGGTCATACGATGCGCATTTCTGTGCAGGATTTTTTACGGATCCAAACCAGGAAACTTTGGGTGTCTGGACGTTATGTTGGCCGGACATGAGCAGGGTCTGACGTCTCCAAATCACGCACACACGCCGCTAGTGGACGCAGCGCACTCTGTACGTCCGTACTAGCGGTTCTGTGTTCTCGAAAAAATGCGTTCATTTTCCACTTGCGTTGCGCAGTCGGACTTTCGTGCGACCGTACTTCATATATTGGCTGTCATTGCCCGTCATTTGCTGCTAGTGCGGCCGTGATTAAGTGCGCCTAAACGCATGTTAAAAATTCGCTAGTCTGACCCTAGCCTAAATGGGAGAATTTTTCTGGTTTGGCTATTTTGAGCTAGAATTTTCCATTCTCCAGTCATTCTTCTGCTCTACACCACTCTCTGAATAACCCTGACAGGGTTATTCAGAGAAAGGTGAAACTCAGGAGAATGGCTGAAGAGAAAATTCTAGGTCAAAATAGCCAAACCAGAAAAATTCTCCGATTTTTCTCACTTTCCAAATTCCTATTCCTCACTTTCCTATTTGATCGAGAATTTTCCATTCTCCAGTCATTCTCCTGCTTTTCACCGCCAAAAAAATTAGTAAACTTTTTCTGCGTGTCCGAAAATGTCTCCTCTTTTCATACAGGCTGCCGCCCCAAGCAGTTGTTTATGGATAGATTAAAGGAAAAGCATTTACCGTCATTTGAAATGTCATTTTTTGGTTTTTACATATTTCTATACATCCTACAAATCCGCCACTTCACGGGCAGGTTATGGGGACCTCCTAGGCACGATATTTGAAGGAATTTTTCTTTTTAACCCTTATTTCATGGAAAACTCACTGTCCCTTTAAAAACGTTTTTTTTTTAACTTTTTGTCCTTGTTTCCTGTCCCCCAGGGCACTACCCAGAGCCCCATACACTTTTTATGGCAAAAATCTAGCATATATGCCCTCTTGGAGGGCACTCTAAAAACCGAATTTTCAGCCCCATTGACTTGTATGGGGTCCGAGTTCGGGTTCGGACCAGAACATTTGGAAAGTTCGGGTTCGGCTTCGAACCGAACTCGGGGAGTGTTCGGCTCATCCCTAGTGCTCACAAATGCTAGGGGATTATCCACTCAGTGCCAGCATTGCAAAAAAAAACAACAACAAAAAAACTAACTGCACTGCAATACAGACTTTTCTTGCAACAGAGGCACTAAGGCTAGGGTCAGACGAGCGTGATTTCTACGGACTGTACGTCCGTGCACACGGACGTACGTCAGTACGGAAGACACAGTAGTGGCCACACAGTCCGTTTTTTTCACTGACAAATATTTTGACGGATGTAGGAGGGAAAATAAATTAAAAAGCAAAACCATTTTGTCCGTGAAAAAAATGCTGGACGTATAAATGCAGTCCGTCTGACCACGTTCCATCACTCACACACAAAGCTATGCAGACGTTGCGGACGCAGCGCACTTTGTTCGGCCGTTCTAGGGGTTGTACGTTCTTGCCTGAATTGCGTCCGTTTACCGCGGCCGTGGTGCGTCCGCAGTTCAGTGCGGACGTACTTGATGTGTCAGGCTCCAATGGACTTTCTTTCATGCTATCACGGACGTACTTTTAGGCGCAATCACGGACGTGAACACTACGCTCGTCTGACCCCAGCCTTAGTGGATAACCCCCATAGGGTTACAACAATAGTTGTAGTTCATTTAAAGGAACACAGTATTGAAAAATATGGTTCCCTTTTATAGTGTCTTCATTTAAGTGAACTACAACTATTGTTTATGAGGACATGAAAATAGTCATAATAATCAGTTTTTCCCCAGATGTGAGAGTACCCCCACCTATTTTTCCAGAAAAAAAATCACTGGGTAAAACACATAAAAATCAATCCTGAACAATATCCCCACTATACCTGGGTTCAAACATGGACTGTTAATAGTCATCCCCACTTCATGCATAAAACATGCCATAAATATTGCCATCTGTCCACTGACTCCCATATTTCAACACATGGATGAGGGCATGAAATATACCCAAAAATGAGAGAAAGTAGCAAACTGGCATTAGTTTAGGACCCACCTAAAGAGGTTGCCTTGATATTGGCAAGTGAACCTTAAAGAGACACTACCGCATACATAAGCTGTAGCAAGTTTACTTGTGCATTTCAAACAAAGCCACCTCATTAAACACATACTGCTGTTTTTATTTTCTTTGTCTGAAGTAATTGCATGTCCAAATAACTAATGTTCGGTTTTTATTTCCATTTTGCAGATTTTTCCCCAACACTTACCAAAATCTTATGATAAGTTTTACTTTACAGATGTACAGGGGTTATTCAAAGAGAATCGAAAAGTCACCGCACGTTCGGTGACTTTTCCTTCTCTTCAATTCGGTGCGATTTGGCGATCCCATTGCGGCGATCCTGCGGTGTATTCAGCAAGCACTACAGGGCCGTCGTACTGCAGGGAAAAGCCGCCGCCAACCCGACGAACACTTACCGCAAAACCTGGCGAAGGCACAGCGAAACCCACAAAAACATCTGGATCAACCCCGCCGAACACGTCAGAGAAAACCGAGCAGCCTCCGTTCACAGTGCAGAGCAGCCGCCGGAAAAAGCCGACACCGCAGACGAACGGAGTGAACAAGAAAAAGCCAGTACGCTTGAATGTTTGAAAAGTGAAACGCTGTTTGCAAAGACACTACAGAATGAAAATGTCTGAAATTTACATATAAGATCCAAGGAATGATAATAAAAAGGGCTGTTACAGAAAAAAGAAAAAGCGATTAAAAAAGTAAACGGAAACATTTTTTTCGCAAAGAAATCCCGAAAAATGCCTAAAAGATCCAAAAAAAAATCGATAACTAAAGAGACTTTTTTTCCTGCAGTATAATATAATCAACAGTTTATTAAATATTGAATTAAAACGGGAATATTTTTAACATTGAAGCCTATGGGATTCGCCTGAATAAACCTGTCGAATAAAACCACCGAACAGCAGGGCAATTCGGCAACTCTTCACTGCTGGTTTATGTTCTCTGAATAGACGAAGCATTGCTTCTCTATGGGGATTTCACTGCCCTCAAACAGGCAACGAACAGGCACCGTATGTGCAAGCAATTTGCTAACATTTGGCGAACTGCCTGCTCTCTGAATAGCCGAATGGCCAGGAAAGGTAACTGTACGCTGAATTTCACTGTTCGGTTACCTTTCGGCCACAATTCGGATCTCTTTGAATAACCCTGCATGTTTATCTTCTGTTTAACCCTTTCGCTGCTGAGGCTTTTCACACCTCTGTGCTGAGGTCATTTTTACCGGTTTCGCTCATCATGTTTAAACGTGTTTTGAAGGCTTATTTTAGTATATGACCCAGACATATTATATATCGTTCTTTCCGTCAGACTCGGTAGATTCATAATATGTCATTATTATATGTATACGTTATGTCATGTCTGTATATTATAACAAAAAATGCAATAAAATATGTATTTTCAATAATTTACAATGTGTAAAGTGTTTTTTTTCACATTTTAACATGCGAGCAATTGCGGTTATATTTTGTATGGGGTGCGCTTGTTAAAAAAATTAGAGATGGGGTCTCGTTACATTTTTTTTGGGGGAAAATTACGCGATTTTTAACAAACGCACCGCATACAAAAATCGTTAGTGCAGCATCATTGTTCACATTATAATTGAAATGGGAACAATATTGCTGCATTAACGAACCAAAAAAAAGAAAAAAAAATGTTTTTTTTATTTTTCAATATATTTTTATTTTTAATTTTAATTTTTTTTAAAAAACTTTTTTCACATTCGAGTTTGGTATCGTTGGAACGGCCATGCTCTGGCCGATCCAACCATACCAAACTTTAACCCCTAGCTGCCACGGATCGGGAGATAGGGAGTTCATTGGAACTCTCTATCTCCACCGTTGGTGGCAGTTAGGGGTTAACTCTAGGACTGGCGTCATCGTGCTATGCACGATGACGCCAGTCCTCAGGGGGAGTTCCCGGAGGCTTGGCCGACATCCAAGATGTCAGCCAGCTCCGGGAAAGGATCACGAACCGGCGCTTTTCAGCTTCGATTCGCGATCCAGCTCCCCAGGGGTTAATGCCAGGCACCATTTGGAAGGGCAGGCTGTGCCCTTCCAAATGGTGCCTGGGTTAACCCCCGCAACGCCACCGATCGGGAGGGAGAGAGGTCCAAAGGACCTCCTCCCCCTCCCTTTCAGGCGCCTCCTCCGCACATGCGGGGGGGCGCCTGAATTATGCCGCGATGACACCTAATTTCAGCGGCTGCGGTTCCGGATGCTGGGCTGACATCGAGGATGTCAGCCCGCACCGGGGGGGCCAGCGATCGGCCGGAACCCGGCCGAACGCTGACCCCAAAGGGAGGACGCGCTCAGCACGTCCTCCGCATACCAGCAGCCATGCGGAGGACGCGCTGAGCGCGTCCTCCGCATTGAAGTAGTTAACAGTCAATGGGGTGGTGGAGTGAATGTTTAGATAAGACTGCAGGGGGCAATTGTGTGGTGTAAACTACCTGAGATTAGAGATGGCAGCTGACAGATAAAACAGGGATTTTAAAATGCTTCTAATCTACCCCCTGGTGATGTCCTTTGCATACATCCTACATAATACAATGCTGTGAGTTGGTTTCCATGACTACAGACCCATTCTCTCCATTCTATGCTCAATGCCACAATGTGAGGAACAGGTGCTGTAAAGATACGGGGGCATTTACAGTACAGAATATCAAAAAATGGATGCACACAGTGACACATATAAAGAAAAATATTTTCTTAACTAAACATACATGAGAAAAACAAAGTACATGTAAGATATCTACATAAAATAAATAGAAGAACATTTAATTTCATATATACATGTTTTTTTGGTGCTTAATCATGAATTGATGCAGATGGGGTGTGCCATGATTGTTGTGTGAGAGTGGCCTTGAGAAATGATGTTCCATTTGTAACTGTGTAAACTATTTTCCTCATTCAGACAGTAGACTTGTGTGACATGTTGTGATTCTCTTAAAACCAACCAATCAGAGCTGCCTGCTCTGCTTGGTATTCTGTTATCAGACAAATCAACCAATCAGAGGGCTCTATGCTTTGAAAGGAAAAGCCTTATAATGGGCTTCCCCACCCCGAAGGGCCATTCTGCATTGTCCCGTCCATGGGTGAAAATTAATTATTTTTTAGCGACACATTTTATTCGTTTATTTTGGGGTTCCAGTTCTTTTTATTTTTTTTCTTTAAGTCTTGTCGATTTATTATAGGGTAGAATTTGCCTTTTTTGGTTAAAAAATTCAATATTAGTAAAAAGAAGTCAGACTAAGTATATATTTATTTTCATGGTATCTCTTAGATTGTAAACTCGCAAGCAGCGTCCTCTCTCCTACTGTTTTGTGTGTTTAACTTGTATGTATATTTGTTATTCTGTCTAACCCTTTGTACAGCTCTATGGAACTTATTAGTGCATTATAAATACTTGTAACTGTAACTGTAGATTATTGGGCCTCCTTCACTGTTATTGGGGTGAAGGGTATGTGTGTTCTATCTTCGGGATGCTTTGCCATGAGAGGATGAACATTGGCATGCACACTCCCAAATGCCTCTTACTCCCACACATGACACTCATGGGTGCGGGTCCGGGGAGGATGAGACTATGGCATGTCCCCTACATTTGTATTAATTATCACCACACGTCATGCATGGGTAGGGGCCAGTGCCATTAGATAGAATAGTAAAACTGGGCAACCGATGGCTGCTGGCTGTCTAGGCAATATGCCACCACCCCCACCTTTTTTTACAGTGGCAACTGGCTAACACGAATGAGTGAACAAACTGACTGAATGACTGGCTAAAAATCATCCGTTATCGGATACGTTTTTCTTTCTTCTGATTCATGCAGCATTCTATTTATTTGTGATTTGGCGTATCACCAAAAATCTTGCGATTTATGTTACTGTACATTACCTAACTCACTTATATTATTATTATTATTATTCTTTATTTATAAAGCGCCAGCATATTCCGCAGCGCTGTACAATAGGCACAGTATAGACAGGGTTACAATACAATACAACGAACAACATTTGACAAACAGTACAGGAGGAGATGAGGGCCCTATTCCCGTAGGAACTCACAATCTAGGAGGGTTGGGGTTGGAAACAGGAGGAGAGGACTGCAAGGTGAGAGTGATTGATGGTTGCGTCAGTGAGTTGGGTGGTAGGCTTCCCTAAATAGGAACATTTTAAGGGAGCGTTTGAAGGAAGAGAAATTAGGGGAAAGTCTGACAGTACGAGGGAGAGCGTTCCAGAGAGTGGGGGCTGCGCGTGAGAAATCCTGCAGTCTATCATGGGAAGAGGTGATGCGGGGAGAAGCTAGGCGCAGGTCGCTGTTTGACCTTAGGGAGCAGGCTGGGGTGTATTTGGTGATTAGTGAGGACAGGTAGTGGGGAGCTGAGTTAGTGAGGGTTTTGTAGGTCAGGGTAAGGATTTTGAACTTAATTCTGCAGTGGATGGGGAGCCAGTGAAGGGACTCGCAGAGGGGAGCGGCAGAGACAGAGCGGCGGGTGAGGTGGATTAGCCTGGCGGAGGTGTTAAGGATGGATTGTAGGGGGGAGAGGCAGGACAGAGGGAGGCCAGATAAGAGATTATTGCAATAGTCAAATCAGGAGATTACCAGGGCGTGTATGAGTTGTTTTGTGGTGACAGCGGTAAGAAATGGCCGAATTCTGAAAATATTACGCAGTTGGTATCAGCAGGAGGAGGAAAGAGACTGGATGTGGGGGATGAAGGAAAGAGCAGAGTCAAGTGTAACTCCAAGACAGCGAACTTGGTTTGATGGGGAGATGGTGATACCCTCCACCGTGATAGAGAAGTCAGGAGGTGGGGAGGCATTGGAGGGAGGAATAAGTAGGAGCTCAGTCTTTGACATGTTGATCTTTAGGCGGTGGGAGGCCATCCAGGAGGAGATGCCAGATAAACAGTCACTGACTTTTGAAAGGACAGGGGGAGAGAGATCAGGGGTAGAGAGGTAGATCTGAGTGTCATCAGCGTAGAGGTGGTAATTAAAGGCAAAGCTGTTGATGATTTTGCCCAGGGAGGAGGTGTAGATGGAAATGAGCAGAGGACCAAGGACAGAGCCTTGAGGTACACCAACAGATAGAGGCAATGAAGAGGAGGAGTTACCAGCAAAGGACACACAGAAGGACCTGTTGGATAAATAGGAGTCAACCCAAGCGAGTGCAGTGTCACCAAGACCCAGAGAGTTGAGGGTCTGTAGAAGGAGGGGGTGGTCAACAGTGTCAAAAGCAGCCGAGAGGTCAAGCAGGATGAGAATAGAATAGTGGCCGTGTTTTTTAGCAGTTAGGAGGTCATTGGTGACTTTGGTGAGGGCAGTTTCAGTTGAGTGTAGGGGACGGAAGCCAGATTGCAGGGGGTCAAGTAGGGAATTGGAGGACAGGAAGAGGGAGAGGTGGTTGAAGACTAGTTTTTCTAAGAGCTTTGATGTGAAGGGAAGCAGGGGTACAGGGCGGTAGTTGGATGGAGAGTTGGGATCTAGGGATGGTTTCTTTAGTAAAGGGGTAACTAGCGCGTGTTTGAAGGCGGATGGGAAGGAGTCAGTGGAGAGAGATTGGTTGAAGATGTGTGTGAGAGCAGGGGTGAGGGAGGAGGAGAGGGGAGGAATTAGATGTGAGAGAATGGGGTCGAGCGGGCACGTGGTGAGATGTGAGGAGGACAATAAGGAATTGACTTCCTCCTCAGTGGCTGGGAGGAATCGGCAGAGGGGGCTTCTGGGAGTGGAGGTGGCAGATAACTATCTTGTGTTGGGATGTTGCTTCTGATAGTTAGAGTTTTATTGAGGAAGTAGTCTGCCAGGTCTTGAGCGCTGAAGGCAGCTGAGGGGGGAGGTGCAGGTGGGTAGAGGAGGGTGTTGAAGGTGGACCAGAGCCGTTTAGGGTTGGAGGACAGTGTAGATATAAGAGATGAGAAGAAGGATTGTTTGGCCAAGTGGAGGGCAGAGGTGAATGACCGCAGAATTAACTTGAAGTGAACAAAATCAGCTTTAGAGCGGGATTTCCTCCAGGCACACTCTGCAGTGCGGGAGCATCTTTGCAGGTAGCGTGTCTGGAGGGTGTGCCAGGGCTGAAGCTGGCGGCGTGGGGCCTTACAGAGTCGAAGAGGAGCAAGAGTGTCTAGAGCAGAGATAAGAGTAGTGTTGTAGTGATTAGTGGCAGCATCAGGGCAGGTGAAGGAGGAGGTGTGAGGGAGGTGGTGAAGTTGATTGGAGAATTGATGGGGGTCCACAGCATGTAGATTTCTGCGAGTGTGTGTGTGGGCTGGGGGAGCAGGGTGTTTAGGAAGTCCAGATAGGTTGAAAGAGAGAAGGTGGTGGTCAGAGATGGGGAAAGGGCGACAGTTGAACTCAGAAATGAAGCAGAGGTTGGAAAAGACAAGGTCAATAGCGTGACCATCGCGGTGGGTAGGGAGGAGGGAGGATTGTGTGAGTACAAGGGAGGATGTGAGTGAAAGAAGTTTGGAGGCAGCAGGGGCAGAAGGATCATCAATGCGAATGTTGGAAGTCCCCGAGAATTAGGCATGGAAGATTAGAAGACAGGAAGTGAGAAAGCCAGGTAGCAAAGTGGTCAAAGAACTGGGAGGTTGGTCCTGGTGGGTGGTAGATGACTGCCACCCTGAGAGCCAGAGGAGAGAACAGGCGGATGCAGTGTGTCTCGAAGGAGGAGAAGGAGAGGGATGGGGGTGGAGGGAGATGCTGGTAGGTGCAGGTGGGAGAGAGCAGGATTCCGACCCAGCCACCATTTCTCTCACCCTGTCTGGGGGTATGGCTGAAGTGTAGACCGCCATGTGAGAGAGCAGCAACGGAGGCCGTGTCAGAGGGAGTTAGCCAGGTTTCAGTTAAAGCTAGGAGGTGGAAGGAGTTTGAAAGGAAGAGGTCATGGATTACTGTGAGTTTGTTGCACACACAGCGAGCGTTCCAGAGGGCGCAGGAGAAAGAGGACAGGCACTGAGGGTTTATGGGAATGAGGTTGCTGGGCTTGCAGGGAGGTGATTTATGTGCGATGGAGATATGATGAGAGGGAAGTATTGGATGTGTTGTGGGGCCAGGGTTAGGGGATATGTCACCTGCATAGAGTAACAGCAGGAGGGTGAGAAAGAGAAGGTGGGAATGGGATTTGTGTGAGTGGGAGTGATTGGCAGCACAAGAGTTAGAGGGAGACCATGTTCTGTGGAAACAAAGGAGCTCATGCGAGGCCATCATGTGGGACGAGAGGAGGGAGGGAGAGGTGCAGATAGTGTAGGGGTCGGTGGTAGAGGGGCAGGAGTTCCATTTAAGGAGAAAGGTAGAAGTAAAGAGTAGAAGCGTGAGAGAAAGCATAATATAGACGTGTGTTTACCCAGAGTAAAAAGTGGCCCTTGCAGTTCCTTCCTCCAGTCCCTACCTACTTGTAAGCAGAGGCTGCCTGCTACATAAGACCAACCCCCATTCCTTGGTCTGTGGAAAAATGAACATATTGGAGTTGCTTCCATCCCCTCCATTCCCAGGGCCGGATTTACATCTCAGAAGCCTGTAGGCATGGAAAAGTGGAGTGCCCCTATCACCCCCCAAATAAATAGAAAAGTGCAAAATTACTTTTTATGTTTTTCTTTTAAAAAACTAAAAAAACAGTTTCTCTCTATGATCAATTCAAATGAAAGGGCAAAATCTGTTGCCTTAGTTGAGTTAATACAGTGGCATTGTTTGCTTTATGAGTAAAATGCCTCTGCCTTAGAACAGAGAAAAAAGTAAATCTTGCATTTAATTTTTTTATTTTTAAACATTACATGATCATATTTGGTATTTCCGGAAAGACCAGACTCTGACCTTTTCTAATGACATCTCACTTCACCTTGTGTTGTATAAAATCAGAGATGCAGGGTTCCAAAGCCCCTCTGTCACTTCTCACTGCAGTGCCACTGGTTAGGTTGTTAATGAAACAATACATTGTGCCATCACCTCCACACTTGCTGGCAGTGTGGGAAATGAGAAGACGATTTAATGCAGCATCACTGGTCACTTTATAATTGTAAATGAACAATCATGCCATGTTAGAAAAAAAAGGGAAGAATATTATTATTTTGTTTATTTTTATCTAAAACTAAGCACTACCAGCTTAGAGCCAACCCACCCCAAAATTAACACCAAGCCACAGAGACTAAAAAAATTATGAAATCAAAAACACAGTCTGCATTAGAGTAAGCACTCCATCACTCGACGTGTTTCGCCATAAACACTGGCGTCCTCAGGAGCATGCAGGAAGTAATGTCCATTCTGGCAGCATGGTGTTAATTTTGGGGTGGGTTGGCTCTAAGCTTGTAGTGCTCACAGCATTGATTTTGGGCCTCAACCTTTCCTCTACCTAATGCAATTTCACTTGCCACTCATCCTGTTGGGATCTCTCTCTATAGCAGGCTTCTCTCTGTCCTATTGCGCGGACCCGCAAAGGCCTGTTTCTTCACTTTGATAGGAGTTGTCACAATTTAGGTTGTTTGTCTGTTTGTATCCCATATGAGAGACTTATCTAGGTGCACCTAGTACCCTATGTGGCATTTATTACGCTGCTTGGAGCCACAGAGACTTTTTATCTATTCCTTGGTTTGTCATTATGTTGTTCTGTTTTTTAGTTTCCAATAAAAGTTAAATTTTATTTACTATCTCAGTCAATCAATATCCTTTGTTATATCCATGTTCCAGGGTTACCCCCATTTCTGTTGCTGGATATTGACTGTCACTGTTTCTGCAGGGGTTTTATTTTGTGCTTCCACTTGCTTACCTGCCGTAGTATAGACCATATATTTCCACCTGTAGGCACATGCCTACTCTGCCTATTTATAAATCCGGCCCTGTCTATTCCCACATCCAAGGCCAGCTGGGAGAGGAGTTAAATCAGTTGGTCTGATTTAACATTTCACCCATAGCCCACGTTTGGGATAAATGGGGGTCAGGAGCAGATAAGCAGGTTCCATCCTATGTGACTTGTTTTGGTTCATTCATTAAGGTAGCTTTTCATAAAGTTCAGTTTCAGACAAATTATTAAGTTGCCTTGATGGATTAATCAGAATTTGTATGAAAACTAATGCAGATGTCTAGTGTATATATTTATATATATATATATTTAAAATAAGATTTCTTCGTTTCTCATGCCTTCTGGGGGTTTGCTAAATTTAGGAAGGTTTTATTTGGAAATACTGTATCAAAACACATATGTCACATGGCCATTAACTACAGAACATTGTTGGGTTGAAAATAAACTCTAATTTAGCAAAGAGAAAGCTCGAAGTAAGATCAAAAGTAAGTTAGGCACATGTTCTGTTGAATGACATGGCAATACTGCCAGAAATGAATATTTTAAACTTTAAAGAATACTGTAGCATGTTGCCCATTTACTTCTTTCACTTGGCAGCAATGATAGCATATGTCTGTACTATGTCTTAAAAGGCAAGTTAATTCACTGAAGCATACTGCAAGACTGGAGCCACACATACCTAGATGAAATGATTACTCAGTTATGTTACAAAAGGTCTTTGCAGTGCATGTCTCATTAGCATCTAGTTTAGAACATAAGCTATCTGAATGTCAAATAAGGGAATTTGGCAGAATTGCACAGTCATAATCCGTGAACAATGGACTTGTGCAGTTAGCACAAAATATGTATTAGAAGAGAGACAGACGGCATCTGATCTTTTTTTAACTTCAAGTATTTACAAAAGGATGGTTTTCGTTTATACACAACAGTAATCTCTGATATCCCATTCCTAGTAAACCTCCTAAAATAATAAAATACATATTTTTTTTATCAGACCGTGTTAAACAGTTACAGTATTGTGTTCAATGAAAGTTTATTGCTCAATTGATGTAAATCTCTCATAGTTTTAGAAAAATAATCTTCACATAAATCTGCCTGCCTGTCTATCCATCTTTCTTTTTATATTTACTGTTGTTTCACTTCAATAGGAGTATAGTTTTTAAGCTGTACATGTTTGTAACAGACTCTGGCATCACGTTACTTGCAAAAACTATTTTGGGAAGGAACTAAGATTAATGAGCAGATCATTTGTTATAATTTCCCCAAGCCCTTGGTTTTGAACAAGTTATTTGCAAATTGGATGGATCACAATTGCCAATGAATAGACTTCTTAGAATAATTCTCAACCACCGAATTATATATTTTTAAAAAAGTTAAAATCTTTGGTTATTATTATTATTATAATCCTTTATTTATATAGAATCAATGTGTAAAAAAAAGATTAGGATTTGACAATTTTTAGGAATTGGAGAAAAGTATAATTTAGTATGATTTACATGAGAGCTTTTTGTTTCGGGAGGACTAAAATTAGGAATGGTGCATGTTAATTGTATCTAGGTTCTTGGATAAATAGGGTGAAATGGACTGAAAGTAAAGATGGTTAGAAGTGAAGAGAAGTAGGGGAATGGTTATTATTTAAGGGGTGGGGTGTTTTATTTATTTAAATGACTGAGCGTAAAGAAACAAAAAACAAAATCCTACTCTCAACCCTATTTCAAACCCTTAATATGACCCCCAATCCCAACCACTAACTCTAATCCTAAACCATAACCTAACCCTCCCTCACCCCTGCTCTCACACACATCTTCAACCTATCTCTCTCCACTGGCTCCTTTCCATCCGCCTTCAAACACGCGCTAGTTACCCCTTTACTAAAGAAACCATCACTCGATCCCAACTCTCCATCCAACTACCGCCCTGTACCCCTGCTTCCCTTCACATCAAAGCTCTTAGAAAAACTAGTCTTCAACTGCCTCTCCCTCTTCCTGTCCTCCAATTCCCTACTTGACCCCCTGCAATCTGGCTTCCGTCCCCTACACTCAACTGAAACTGCCCTCCCCAAAGTCACCAACGACCTCCTAACTGCTAAAAAACACGGCCACTATTCTATTCTCATCCTGCTTGACCTCTCGGCTGCTTTTGACACTGTTGACCACTCCCTCCTTCTACAGACCCTCAACTCTCTGGGTCTCGGTGACACTGCACTTGCTTGGGTTGACTCCTATTTATCCAACATGTCCTTCTGTGTGTCCTTTGCTGGTAACTCCTCCTCCTCATTGCCTCTATCTGTTGGTGTACCTCAAGGCTCTGTCCTTGGTCCTCTGCTCTTTTCCATCTACACCTCCTCCCTGGGTAAAATCATCAACAGCTTTGGCTTTAATTACCACCTCTACGCTGATGACACTCAGATCTACCTCTCTACCCCTGATCTCTCTCCCCCTGTCCTTTCAAAAGTCAGTGACTGTATATCTGGCATCTCCTCCTGGATGGCCTCCCACCACCTAAAGATCAACATGTCAAAGACTGAACTCCTACTTATTCCTCCCTCCAATGCCTCCCCACCTCCTGACTTCTCTATCACGGTGGAGGGTATCACCATCTCCCCATCAAACCAAGTTCGCTGCCTTGGAGTTACACTTGACTCTGCTCTTTCCTTCATCCCCCACATCAAGTCTCTTTCCTCCTCCTGCCGATACCAACTGCGTAATATTTCCAGAATTCGGCCATTTCTTACCGCTGTCACTACAAAACAACTCATACACGCCCTGGTAATCTCCCGACTATTGCAATAATCTCTTATCTGGCCTCCCTCTGTCCCGCCTCTCCCCCCTACAATCCATCCTGAACGCCTCCGCCAGGCTAATTCACCTCACCCGCCGCTCTGTCTCTGCCGCTCCCCTCTGCGAGTCCCTTCACTGGCTCCCCATCCACTGCAGAATTAAGTTCAAAATCCTTGTCCTTACCTACAAAACCCTCACTAATTCAGCTCCCCACTACCTGTCCTCACTAATCACCAAATACACCCCAGCCTGCTCCCTAAGGTCAAACAGTGACCTGCGCCTAGCTTCTCCCCGCATCACCTCTACCCATGATAGACTGCAGGATTTCTCACGCGCAGCCCCCACCCTCTGGAACGCTCTCCCTCGTACTGTCAGACTTTCCCCTAACTTCTCTTCCTTCAAACGCTCCCTGA
The DNA here is from genome assembly GCA_009667805.1 of Leptobrachium leishanense. Lineage (NCBI taxonomy): Eukaryota > Metazoa > Chordata > Amphibia > Anura > Megophryidae > Leptobrachium > Leptobrachium leishanense. Next base: position 397,014,170 of record CM019063.1, read on the forward strand.
AAACATTCCTATTTAGGAAAGCCTACCACCCAACTCACTGACGCAACCATCAATCACTCTCACCTTACAGTCCTCTCCTCCTGTTTCCAACCCCAACCCTCCCAGATTGTGAGTTCCTACGGGAATAGGTCCCTCATCTCCTCCTGTACTGTTTGTCAAATGTTGTTCAATGTATTGTAACCCTGTCTATACTGTGCTTATTGTACAGCGCTGCGGAATATGCTGGCACTTTATAAATAAAGAATAATAAGAATAATAATAACCCTGACCCTTTACCCTAATGTCTCAATCTTGTCCAAATCCCTTTTTTTAATATTACCCTAAATCTTTACTCCAAACCCTAACACTAAATCTACTTTTATCCATATACCATCCATGATTCTAGCCCTACCCTTAATCCTAACCCCTAATTCTAACACTTTACCTTAATACTAATCCTGTTCTTAATTCTAATCTCTACCTCTACCTAATTCTTACCATAACCCTAACCTTAATCTTCATTCCTAAACCTCAGTTTTGCTTTTAGTTAACCTAATGATCAATCCTATACTGCTGTGGGGTCCATATTTCAACAGATTGGGTCTCTGCAGCAAAGGCCTTGTCTACTAAATGGTTAATTTGATGCACAGTCCCTCCAAAGTTTACGGAAGCATCTGGCCAGTGGAGAGCGCAAAGTCCTAACACTAATTACACCAAGCTACAGTTAACTGAAAAGTTAACCACAGCTTGGAGCTTGTGCTAACTGATTCTGCTTCTGCGGAATCAGTTTTCACCAGCTACAAATCCCACCCAAAAATCACATACTCACCTCTCATCTCGCGGTGAGGATGGTGGCCCAATCCACCTCTTCTGGCCCCTGTGAGCACTGTGAGACTGAGGTCTCCAGTCTCCCTTTGTGATCCGCCGACCTGCAGGATCTTGCGAGAGGCGAGATCCTGCAGGTCATGTGGCATGGCAGTCAAAGCCTCAATGGAGTCCTATGGACTCCATGGAGGGGATGCTCGTGGCGGCGGCATTATGGGGCAGGCTGTTGAATTAGCGCAAGCCCTGTAGTATGGAGCTAAAACGGGGAAGCTAAGCAGGAACCTGCAGGCGCAGGTTTTCCTCCTTAGCATCCCAGTTTTAGCAGGCAGCGTGTAATACTGTTCTGACTCTTTTCACCCTTCACTCTTTTCTTGTATTTGCAACACCTGAATGCACCAGGAGTTACTCCATAGCCCCCTAGCGATCCAAGAGAAGACCTTGTCCTTTTTACTACATAATTTGTCTCACCAAGATAATTCTGAAGAGCAGGTCTTAGAATTAAACTCACATGTTTTGATATCATACACTAGTAAAAAAAATAACCGACCATGAAGATTGCTGACAATATTTCAGAGATTTTACATTTTTTGAAATTATGGATGAATTATTCTTCTTATACAATCTGACAACCTTCTTCATATGTTGTCTTCAACAGCAATAAGAATGGTTGAAATTACAATGCAAGCTATTTATCGTATGAGTTCAGACTTCATATCATACTTGCAGTCCTCATTAATTTATTCTTGTTAGCACATTCTTTGTCCGTGGGGGTGATCGAAGTACATGCAAGAACATTGTTTCCATTAATTTGTTATTTCAAGCAATCACGAGTTTTCTTCATATAGAGAAATTCCAAGAATCAAATTCATATTGTTACTCAGTAGTTGTAAGGCTATATTTTGCTTAAAAAATTTAATATTTAATCCTTTTGCTACCACGTGCTTTTTGCTGTAAAAAAATACTATTTGAACAATTATTTGAAACATTATATGCACATTTAACCCTTAACTGTAGGATTAAATGACAATTTTGGTATGTGCTAGATAGAATGTTTGTTTAAAGGGATACTCTATTAAAAATAGAGTCCTTTTTTTCCCTTAAATATTTGGGCAGATGCTTCTGTCTGCCTCTACTGCTATTTTCCTAGTTTTTTAATTAAGGTGACTTTACTCACCTTTTGTCTCTTGGTGCCCGCAGCTCGCCCTCTTCAGCTCAGGGACTCTCCAATCCAGAAGTCCCTAAAAGCTATGCTTGCGTAGCATAGGAAGCCCAAATTGTGCATCACTACAGACTTGTGCTCTTTACGTATGCAAGTTCTGTAGCACCTGTGCAGAGCGATGGATCAGACCTGAACACGCATGTGTTGATCTGTTTGATTGTTGTCTCTCTGAGACTGCTCACCATGATGAGTGGTCTCAGAGAGGGAGACATTGGCATGCTCTCTGTCCGATCTGGTGACCAGTGGCTGGGAAATTTAAAATTCCAGGTGCTGCTGATGCTGGGTGGGTTGAAAGCCCTCTACATCTCCCAGCATTTCTGCCAGATCGGGGCAGCACGGAGGGGGCTGTGAAGGGAGGCACTCCTCAAGTGTTATCCTCACCACTTTAAAAAGAAAAAAATGGTCAGGATGAGTAGGGTGTTTTTTAATGGTACAAAAAGCTTTTTAAAATGCAGGGTGTATACATGATAGGTGTAGAATAGATGTATCTTTGGAAAGCAGAAAATGTGCCAATAACTTGGAGGCCAAGAAACAAATCCTCCTATATGTTGCACAAAAAGGGGGCAGTTTACAATTTGAAAGGAACGTTACTCCCACATGTAGAAAATTAGTGTATATAATGCTATCTCAAAAGTGGTCTCCGACAAAACACCACATGCTGCTAGAAAAACCATACTTATAGGCAGTGCTTTTTTTCTTGGAAAACAGGTGGGGGTACTCATACTCACCATAAAGCATCCGGCAGCGAGCCGCCAATGAAATGATGGTGTATGCTCGCATGAACTAAAAATAGAGAACGCAATACCAATGAATAGAGCCAGGGCCAAGCCATGACATTGTGTTGGTCTGGGTCCACCTGCATGCGCAGCTCGTTACATTAGGGTGTGCACACATGGAACATTTATCAATTGAAAACTTATGTTTAGAAGATTTTGTACAAAATACACAATTTCCATTAGAAATAACAAGCCAGTAATCAGATATAGTCAGGTTTTTATGCTGATCATCATGAATTAGATAAAGGACACCTAAAACGTCAATATAGGAGGTGAAAGAGGACCTCTTCACCCAACATTAGTGTTTGCCTGGGCACACCCCCTGCACACTCCTATGCCTGGGTCCAAAGATAAAATGCTGCTGGCCCCCTCAAACTATTCCCACCAAAACACAGTAATGTGCAGTGTTTTTGAGGGTGTCACAGAGCTCCACACTAATGTGCAGTGTGTATGAGGGTGTCACAGAGCTCCACCGTAATGCGCAGTGTGTATGAGGGTGTCACAGAGCTCCACAGTAATGTGCGCGTTGTATGAGGGTGTCACAGAGCTCCACAGTAATGTGCAATGTGTATGAGGGTGTCACAGAGCTTCACAGTAATGTGCAGTGTTTATGAGGGTGTCAAAGAGCTCCACAGTAATGTCCAGCGTGTATGAGGGTGTAACAGAGCTCCACCGTAATGTGCCATGTTTATGAGGGTGTCACAGAGCTCCACAGTAATATTATATGGTGTTTATGAGGGTGTCGCAGAGCTCCACAGTAATGTGCAGTGTTTATGAGGGTGTCGCAGAGCTCCACAGTAATGTGCAGTATTTATAAGGGTGTCACAGAGCTCCACAGTAATGTGTGGTGTTCTTGAGGCTGTCACAGATCTCCACAGTAATGTGTGGGTGTTCATGAGGCTGTCACAGAGCTCCACAGTAATGGGCAGTGTTTATGAGGGTTCCCATTTCTATTTTTTTTAACAAGTGTACCCCATAGAATATATAACCGTAAAGGCACAGATGATAAAATGTGAAAAAATAACTTCACACACTGTAGAGGATTGCTACTCCTAGACACACCCCTCACTACACTTATACACACACACACACCCCTCTAACTACTCCCATACAACTAAACAAACACCAAAAAATATACCGTATATATATTTTTTCCTCTCCACTTGCACTCGGACACAGAGCAGGGGAAGTGAGAAAGGTATGCAAGAGCTCACAGCTTTGGGCTGCAGTGCATGGTTCCTCTGGCTGTCATTTCGTTAAAGGGAGTCAGTGGTTAATTAACTCCTTCACTGAGACGTTGCTATTTAACTAAGGTGTTTTACGGTGTATAAAAGGTCACTCCGGCAAGAAAACAGATATGTAGGCTTGGTGTAGGAGCGTTTGAGCATCACAGGCATCGCCCAGTCAGACTGCTGCTATATAGGCTACAGAAGTGATGGGACAGCGTTCTCCTCAAATTCTACCTGAAGCCCCATAAATCATCATGTCTAAATAGGGAGCAGACTAATCAAAGGCACAGACAAAAAGAGCTTGCTTTTCATTACTATATAAATAATCAAATAATCACTAACATGATTTGTAGTACTGGAGGAGAGTTTTCGGCCGCAGCAAGATCAGTCGGTCTGGGAGAAGAGATCCAGCGTGGCTTTGCAGGACTGCGACAACTGGCTCTCCCTCTTGCACAGTGCACCCAGTCTGACCAAGAACTGCCTAGGAGGCCATGACAAAAGACGCAGATGTCACATGGAGCGGCACACACTGTGACATCATCAGAAGGGGCCGGCTCTGATCTCCTCTGCTCGTTCGGGCTGGTGGTGAGGTGCTGGTACTGCGTACCGACACGTACCGCCTGAAAAAAAGCCCTGCTTATAGGGCTAGATTACTAACAGCATACTAAAACGGGGAGGCTAACGGGGAAAGCCTGCGCCTTCAGGTTTCCTTGTAGGGTCCGTGCGATTCCGGGGCAGACGCTAATTCAGCAGCCTGCATCGGAGCCACGCGCTACTCTAGGTTATACTTGCGGTAGCGGTTCCGTAAGTTTATTAGGTAAAGTTTAAATTAAGAAATGGTATTTCATAAAAACAATATTTGGATATTAAAATATACACATATTTTATACAGGGTCTCAGAATTGAAGGTGCAAGCTTGCGCATCCAACAATGCCACCTGTCGTGGGTAAGTGATATTTCACCAAAATAACAAAGGCACCTTATAAAAAACACAGAAAAGCAAAGCTATATGCGCACACTATCATAGTAGGAAGACTATAGATCTATAGTCATTGGGGGTTTCTATCTTTACTACAGCATTGTATATGTCCATATGCAAAGTGCAAGTAAATAGAATCCTTAAGAATTTCCACTCACATATTCTAGAGCCTAAAACACCGGCTCTACTCTGTGCACCTTGTGTGAAACCACTATAGGGTGACACTGCCTTCTCTATGGTGTGGTTTCCTCTGGTCCTCCAAATAAAAAGTGAGAGAGATCTCATAGGGTAGTATATCCCTGTTCAAAGTATCAATCATATAAATAGCGGGGATTAAGGATTTTCTGGACGCTTCTATATGTCACTAAATATCTGCCATTCCATTAACTATGTTATCTAGTTGAAGAAAGGGCACAGGTAAACTACAATATCTAATAAAGAAAACTAAAGATTAGTTGTCAAGAAATCCATTAAAAAAAACTGCTCTTGTTTACTCTTCAACATAAAAACCCATTTCAGACGGCATACGATTGCACTATTAAAGTACATATAGGAACAATCAATATAAAGAGCTTTCTGGTGGCCTGTTTATTTACAGGACTTTGCAAAGAACACAAAGTCGTCCGGTGAGATTGGAGGATATTAGATTTTGTCAACAGCAAAGAACAATGAAACACATGCAGGGTTATTCATTGAAAGCCAAATTGGCTCTGAAATTGCACTGAACGGTGAATTTCTCTGTATGGTGCAATTTTGGAGCCATTCAGCTACTCAAAAAGTGGCAGTTCGCCAAATGTTGGCGAATTGTCAGCGAAATACAGTGCTGTTCAACGGTAGTGAACCCCCCAATAGAAAAGTAGTGGTTAATCTATTCAGAGAACACCGAACAGCACCGTAATGTCAGTGAAATGCCCTGATGGTCAGTGGTTTAATTCGGCTGGTTTAATCAGGCGAATCCCATAGGTTTCAATGTAAAAACAAAATCCAGTTTTTATTGAATATTTATTAAACATTTTATTATTTTAATCTGCAGCAAAAAGTCTCTTTATTTACTTTTTAGAATTTTTTAGGCATTTTCCGGAAAAAAAAATTCTGATATATATATATATTTTTTCTAAATAGTTCTTTTTTTCCTGTAACAGACCTTTTTATTATTATTCATAGGATCTTATATATTAATTCCAGGCATTAAGAGCGGATTGTTTGGTGCTTTCGGCCTTTTTTCGTCAGTTTATCAGATTGCTCAAATGTTCTCTTCAATGGTTTTGCTGCATTTTTTGCGTATGAATCGGCGATTTTGCGGCGGTTTTTCGGATGCGGTCGGAGGCTTTTCTCTGCACTTCGGGGACACTATGGTGAATGCTGACTTCAATGCATGATTGGGGAATTTAACTCCTTGAAGTGCAGGGAACAAAAGAGCAGCAAAGTTCCCGCTCTTTGATAACCCTGTAGGTCTAATGTTTTCATTTTTCTCCAGGGTTTTAGATCTTTGTTAAACCCTATCTTCTTAAAATAACACTAATGTAGATCAAAGTCTGCTCTTAGTAATGTCATGTGTACCTTATCTGATTGGATTGAAAAGGATTTGCCAGTTTCACTTTACAGTAGACGATGATTACCAGCATAATATTACTACAAAGGTAGAGATTCACTGATGGTCATTACGGCCATAAAGGGAAATGTCCAAGTTGCAAGGAGACTCATCAAATTCACAAAATATTCCATATGGCGAATGTATGAGGAAAAGATGGTGGCCATGAATTATACTATACCCCATTACTCACTATAATGACAGTGTACGTGCTCTAATAGCCAGGAAACCATTAGAATGTATGTTATCTTTATGTTAAAATTGTTTGTATGTTCTTACTGACAGTTCATTTATGCTTTTGGTTTGTTGAAAAGTGACGTTTACAATATTTTTAGTTAGTTTTCTCACATCCATTATTCTTGCACTGTACTGCAATGCACTGCACTCTCAACTATAGATGCTGGATCGCTCTGCTCATTGATATGCTAATGGCAGTTCTGTGGTTTTCTCTCAGTGGGAATTGAAATGGTATTAATATTGTCTAATTTGCCGATGCCTTGTTATGGGGCCAGCCTTGTGGTCGAGGCTCAGCAATTTGGAGGTGGTGATTTAGCCATTTTTACAAAAATGCCTGTTTCTCATCATGTTTGACTATTGTCTGTTTGCAAACATTGGTTATATTCCCACATTTTACACTTTCCACCACACTAGGCTGCTGTTATTGAGGGGGAACGTCACAACTCCATTTTGGTTGGCGTGTATGTCAAGTTCCTACACATATGATGAAGAGAAAACGGCTCCTGTTGGCAATGTAATTTTTAAATTAATTTTGCAGGTTTTTCTGCACTTGCATTTTTACAAAATTGAAGAATAGTAACTTTATTCTGTAGACAAATATGTCCAAGACATTGTTTAATTTGTCAGTTGAAGTTCATAGAGGGAATATCTATAGAATATCATATGGCAGAACTATTTAAGCCAATGTATTCCAATATGTTGCCTAAGCTTTAATTATATTAACATGGAACTTTTAATTGTTTAACATAGTTTATTCACCGTGTAATCAAAATGGCTTGTATTAAATGCTGAATGACAGAAAGCATTCCAGAAAATCCCAGTAGACATATATAGTCCAAAATAAGTTGGAAACCACCCCATTGAAATTGAAAAAAAAATAATGAGTTGCCAAAAGTGAGAAATGTGACAGGCAAGTATGCAGAATATGAATGCATCAAATGAAAAACAGACTTATAATAGATCAATCAAACAGACATTTATTTTTACAATAAGCAAGCACTACTATAGTACATACCACTATCCAGGGTGATTTATATAGAACCGACCCCAAAGTTTTGGTTATGGATAGTTTATTCATCATGTGGATTCTTCTATATTGCCTCTCATTATAGACTGTAAACAAATGTGTACCGGCTGGGTGGAGTAGGTAACATCACTGCTCTGCGTGGAGAGAGCCTGTGGAGACATGGGTTTGATCCCGGCAAGAGCACCTCTACAGTAAGTGTCCTTGGGCAAGACACCTAACGGTACATACTCACCACCCAGGACATACTTGAAAACGAGAGAAATCTCAATGTATCTTTCCTGGTAAAACTCTTTCTCAAAAATAAATAAATGAAAGGAACCTAATAAGAGGGTCAGAAAATGTACCTCCTATGTTGAGCAAACCTCACCACTGCATATACTGTAAGTGGCTTTTTGGTGGCGGCACAACTACCCTATGTCAACAGCAGCAATGGCCCTCACATGGAACAATATGGTTTACTCATTGGAATTTACACAAGGTTACTTCCATCATGATGAAGTGACATGCCACACAAATCACAGGAGTCAATGGCAACAACCCATAGCATTTGATGGCTGTGTCATTTGAAATAATTTGTGGCAACTCCAGTCTTTTTGTGCAGTTATCTGAAGAATCAAGTGTAGTGTACCTACCAAGCCCCTTACAATTGAGGCACTAACGGCTAACATTAGGAATGAGATCCAAAACATGGATGATGCAATATTGCGTTGCCTCAGCAACAACATGCAGAACCTAACAGCACATGGAGGCCACTTCCACTACTTGCTGTGATGGGATGACAATAGAGAAGGTACATGCCCTGATGCTCTCATTAATTTCCAGTCATTCATGTACCTGCTGGATGGAGTAGAGGTAACATCACTGCTCCATAACCGTGAAGCCCCAGGTTTGAACCCAGCCAGAGCACCTCTCCAGTAAGTGTCCTTGGGCAATACACCTAACGGTACATACTTGCCTACCACACAATATCGGCTGTGGAGTCCAGTGATAACATCTCTGACCTTCGACTGTGAAGAAGTAAGTCAAAATACCATTCAGCACATCCCTCCAATACAACTGTGGAGAAGCAAGTCTCAACTTTACCTGAAGCGGGTTCAATCTAACCACCAGGTCGCTGATCTACAATCATGGAAAGATGACCCAATCCCATTGAGAAGACACCACCAGCAAGTGTCCTTGGGCAAGACACCTAATGATATGGATGCTCCTACCTCACAAAAAATACTTGTAATATTTGAACATCTCATAGATTGTAAATTCCTTTGGGAACAGTGTCCCCCTGAATCAGGTCATCATCCATGTGTGGTATTCTAATATATCAACCTCTTGTGAAAACTGATCTTGTAAAGCGCTGTGGAATATGTGGCGCTATGTAAATAAAGGATAATAATAATAATAATAATATCTATATGAATCGCCCTGTAGTAATGTCAAAGGTACGATGATCAGAGATGGAGAAACCTTGATTCTGCAGGCTAGATAACCTGTATGTTGCAAACATCAGTGACCAGCTTGTAGTATGATATTAATGACAGCAAGGTCAACCGGTGGTTGTGTTGCCAGGAGATGAAGATGAACAGCAGAGCATAGTACATCCATGAAGTGGTCCATCAAGTCGTTACCCATGATGTCGTCGGTTCACAAAGCCAGGAGTCGAGGACTGGAGAAAGCAGCGTAGTCAGAGTTAAACTGGGGTCAAGGGTTAGAGTGAGTAACACAGTCCAAGTCAGAAGAAATAGTGTTCAGTACAGAGTGATAGGCAATCAATAGCAGAACAAAACACTGGAGCAAGGGCTCTCCGCTCGGCGTCTTCCTTATATAGTGCTGATAGCAGTTCGTGGGTAGATGATGTCATTGCGCCAGTGGCGTAGCGTGGGGGGGCTGGGGGGCCGTGGCTCGGGCGCAGTTTTGTTAGGGGCGCATAATTTCAAAAGAAATTTGCGCCCCTAAAACTTGAGGCCCGGACTGACCCGCCGGGCCCTCGGGCGCCGCCCAAGGGCCTGCGGGTTGAGGGGACCCAGATGCTGTGCAGCGGGAGTGCCTGGCCGGTCCTGAACAGTGAGTCCGTCTGTGTTGAAGGGGATGCGGCTGCGTGCAGGCGCAGCCGGTCACGTGGTCCGACTAATCAGGTGGTACTGAGTCTCTGTACCACCTGACTGGCCGGACCGCGTGACCTGCGCACGCACGCAGCCGCCTCCCCTCCAACACGGACGGAGCTGGGGAAAAATCCATGAGCTGGGGAAAAATCCATGAGCTGGGGCAAATCCATGAGCTGGGGGCAGTATCCAAGAGCTGGGGCAAATCCATGAGCTGGGGGTATATCCATGAGCTGGGGCCAAATCCATGAGCTGGGGGCAAATCCATGAGCTGGAGGTATATCCATGAGCTGGGGCAAATCCATGAGCTGGGGGCAAATCCATGAGCTGGGGCAAATCCATGAGCTGGGGTCATTATCCATGTGTGAGCTGGGGCAAATCCATGTGTGAGCTGGGGCAAATCCCATGAGCTGGGGCAAATCCATGTGTGAGCTGGGGAAAATCCATGTGTGAGCTGGGGCAAATCCATGTGAGAGCTGGGGCAAATCCATGTGTGAGCTGGGGCAATATTCATGTGTGAGCTGGGGCAATATCCATGTGAGAGCTGGCTGGGGCAATATCCATGTGAGAGCTGGCTGGGGCAATATCCATGTGAGAGCTGGGGCAATATCCATGTGAGAGCTGGGGCAATATCCATGTGTGAGCTGGGGCAATATCCATGGGAGAGCTGGGGCAATATTCATGTGAGAGCTGGGGCAATATCCATGTGAGAGCTGGGGCAATATCCATGTGAGAGCTGGGGCAATATCGATAACGTGTCCACAGGTTGGGGGGGCGCACAATTCTTGGCTGGCCCTGGGCGCTGACAACCCACGCTATGCCACTGCATTGCGCCACCATCTTTGGGCACTGGCAGCCAGACCAGCATAAAATGCCGATCGGGGAAGGGGCGGACTGACCCATTGGACCCACGGGCACTGCCTGGATGGGGTAGGGGCAGGATTGGGCCCCATCAGACAGCCTTGTTGCCCCTGGACTGCCGGGACATGCGTGGAGTGACATAGGGATTCCCTCCCCAGCATGGAGGACACTCCACTCACATCCTGTTCGGTCCCTGCACAGTGCCGTTCTGGCTCTGAGCAGGGCTGCAGCCACAGCGGGCTGACATGAAAGATATCAACCCTAACTGTGGGACTGCTCACCGCACCGCTGGTGTCATCACATACTGAGATTAACCCTGGCCCTGCACAGCAGGGAAAAATACCATTATAGAAGGTGCAGGGGTCTTTGGACCCCTGCATCTCTGGAACCATGTGTCCTACAAGGAGAGTCTGGCTTTTCCAATGATATGTAACATGACTATGTTAAGTGCAAAAAAACAACACAGATAAACAAAAAACTTTTTTCCCTGAAAGCAGCAGCATTTATTTTTCTCCTTCTAAATTTAACAATGCCGCATTTTTCATATATATTTTGATATATTTTAATAATATATTTTTATATTTTATTTAACAGTATTATAATTATTTTAATTAAATACATTTTGATAATATACTGTATTAAATATATATACTTTAATAAATAATAAGTTAAATATAATAGTTTGAGTTTTATTTAATGGCATATCATTTAATGGACAAAGGCAATATACTGGAAAATTATTTTCTTGCTTGATTATTTAAGACCTCGGTTTGAGAAAAATATCTTTTGTTATTTAGGTGTTAAGCATTTTGTATATTATTTTTAATTTTCCTGCCTCTGGTTTGGCAAAGCCTTTTACAAGAGCTTAATTGGCGTAATTATATATTACTATGTTTATGTTCATAGTCTATAGTTGTATTACTTTTTGCATGAATAAAATAGAAACATCTTTGATACATGTGTATTATCGAGAAAACTTTATAAACCCCAAAAGCCTCACAGTGTTTATTGAAGAGTCAGCAAGTTTTAGCACACTGTACTACATGTTTTAAGGAAAATCGTTGTTACCGCTTTCTCTTCTGAATGCTGATTATGGGGAGTGACTTGGGTTTCGTGAATTATAGAAAAACTTAACTTGAAGCTCTGCTACGGTGCCCAGAAAAATCGTTTGTCATTCATGGAGACTCTAGAATAAAATGTGTTATCTAAGGCTAATGTCAGACGAACTCATTCTGAGCACACTGTGCGTCCGTGCACAACTGACGTACCTTTCTGACTAATGATACTGTAGACACCACACGGTCCCTTTTTTTTTGGACTGATGTAGATGGGAAATAAAATTAATATGTAAAATGAAAAGAATTGATACATGATAAAATGTATCCTTCCTGGTAAAATCCTTTTTAAATAAAAAAATAAATATGAAAAATCATGTCCGTCAAAAATGATGGACGTCAAAAATGCAGTCCGTCTGACTAGATTCCATCACTCACACACAAAGCTAGGCGGACGTGGCGCACTCTGTGCGTCTGTCCTAGCAGTTTGACGTTCTTTCCTAAATTGCATCCGGTTCCACGTGCGAAGTGCGGACGTACTTCGTGTGTGGATCTCTATTGATCATAATTTTATGCTACAACTGACGTTAAAATGTGCGGCAACACGGACGTGATCACTGCACTCATCTGACACGGGCCTAAATGAAAGTTGAGAAAGTTAAAGAAAGTTAAAGTTTAAAAAAAAAAATCTGAATCTTAATAGAAGCACATATAACTACAGGGAAACCAGTGCTTGGTGACTCTGACTGACAACAGTTTTATTGTCTTGTTTACTGAATTGTCTAAAACATTAATGAATATATTGTATTTTTATTGTTGCTACTACATATATTGCATGCATCGCCAGTAATACAAAACAAAAATACACCTACACAGCATCTAAAATTGAAAACAAATGTCAAATTAGGAAATCGTATGGAATCATTCAGTGTATGTTAGTCCCAGAATATGTTATCGCTGGAATTGGTAAAAAGATCCATGACAAAAAGAGTGTGTGCAAGAAATACTTGCATTATGGAAGAGAAAAATTATGTTTTAAAATAATAGAAGTGTTTATTTGTTGCTGGCTTCAATATGTCCCAGGTTGCTTTTCAATACTGTGGAGGACGTTTTTGCCAAGAATCAAATGCTATATGAGTTTGCAATACATATTTTACTTACTAAATTCAAAATCATGCTACATGAAAAAATCATACTACACGAGGTAATATTAATTTAGTGGCAAGCCTCTTTCATAAATACAGGGTAATTCAAAGAGAATCGAAAAGTCACTCAGGAACTTCCCTGAAGTGCAGGGAAGTGCGGGGAACGAGAGAGCTCTGAAATGTGCGAAATATGTTTTTTACATAAACATAACCTGGTTATGTTTGCTATGTCTAGAAAGTCCATAAATCGACCTTTCCAATGATACCTCATATGTCCCTCTAGCCCTTAGGGCTCCAGAGATGCAGTGGTCTAAATGATTGTAAATCATATACTTTTTTTTTTCACAGAGTAAGGTGCCGCCTTGTGGTAGGCACCTATAGGCACATGCCTACTCTGCCTAGTTATAAATCCCGCCCTAGGTTTGAGCTGCCCTCTGCACCCTAGGATCATGGGGAAGGTTTATTTCATCTATTTCAATTTAAGTGTTAGAAATAGAATAGAATAGAAAACGGACGCGCACAAATGCACGCGCAGCAACGCTGCGTGCAGAAATCAGTGTGCAGGATCGTTTTTTTCACGCTATTCAGCCAATCAGAATTTAGAACCACAATTGTCTCACGTTAAGTTTTTGCACCTGTCAAAGTCAATCTGCACATATATGCTGCATCAATAAAAAAAAGCACACACAACTTCTCAAATTTATTGGTTTGGTATGTTTAGAATGTGTAACTATCCTTTGCAGCATTTTTGGGCTGGTGTATTTGGTTTCGGCCAGGTTGATAGAAATTGCCATTAACACCAGCTTTAAGGAGTTGCTAAAATTATGCGCGCAAAGGCTGTGCGTTAAAAAATGCGCATAGATTGTAATACCATCCGCGTACCAGCGCACAAACGCATTTGCGTTCTCAATGTTAAGTATAGGACGCGGGACGTACAGTAAGCTCGCGCAGCATTCGCGCAGGTTCACCCGCGGTAGACGTATACGCGCGTTTGTTGCGCTGACATTGTAATACGAGGTTCAGCGCAAAGGGTTTTGCCCCTCGCGTTAATGCGTTTTTGCGCAAGCGCTGTAATAGGGCCCCGTATGTATTTTACCTTTTACAAGCAATTAATTCAAACAAAAAAACAGTAACATGTTTTTTATAAGGTGGTTTTGTTTGTAATGCACAAGTAATCTAGGTACAGCATGTACATGGTAGTGTCTCCCTTTACACGTCACCAGATGGCATAGCACACCCTGTGGATTTCTGGCCCTACTCCGGCCTGTGTCCCTTCTCAGCATGGCGATCACTGTCATTAGCTGCAGGGGGGCTGCCTGAGTACAGACACTCTCCCTGCAGCCAATGATAGTGATCAACCAGCTCAATGAAAGTGGGCCTTAGGAGGGCCAAAAAGACACAGGATGTGTTATGCTGCTGTGCGGTGTTTAAGCCTACTTGCCGCTAGGACTGAATCACATTTTTAGTGAAGTTGAAGTTTGTCCAAAAGTCTTCTCTTTATGTGTTTCTGCTTACTTGCATTCAACATACATTTTTGAAATAGTACATCTAAAAATAAAAAGTACAAATATTGTGATAATCTGTTTAAATGACATACTGCTGCATTCAATAAAGATTACATATCAGATAACAAAAATATTCATGCAGGTCTAGAAATTTTCATATATTCAATAAGTCGCTTACTGTGATGACCGAGTCGTACGCAGGGAGACAAGAAGTAAACAAAAATACACAAACACTTAACTGTGGAATAATATATATTTATTATATATATACCGGCCACAGCTAAAAAACTCCACACAATATACCCACCAACGTGACATAAAAATTGCCATAACAAATATATACAAATGACATAATGACACAGTGCTGAAAGGGGACTCCACACAACTACCACACACAGTGGTGTATTTAGGTTTTGTGCTGCGCTAGGCCTGACTAAACTCGTGCACCCCCTAATTTAAATTTGAGGCACCCCTTCCTGTCAAGGGCACACTTCTTCCTGGTTAATACCCACCCTTCCTCTTTAAGCTCCGCCTTTTCCTCTCTTTATATTAAAAGTGGATACCAAGTGCCTACTTGTATATTTTGTATACCATTTCAAATGTATCTATTGAGATAAATAAAATTATGAAATGTTTAAATTCAAGCATTTTTACAAAGAACAGCCACGCATGTCAAGTATACTGGATCACAGCTGCTCTAATTGGTTGAACAATAAAATCCACAGAAACGTGCACTGCATATGAGCGTATCACAGAGATGCACAGCAATAAAACCCACAGAAATGTGCACTGTGTATGAGCATATCACAGAACTGCACAGCAATAAAACTCACAGTAATGTGCAGTGTGTATGAGTGTATCCCAGAGCTCCAGGGCAATAAAACTCACAGTACTATGCAGTGTGTATCACAAAATCCACAGCAATAAAACTCCCAGCAATGCAATGTGCGGTGTGTATGAGTGCATCAGAATCCACTGCAATAAAACTCCCAGCAATGCAATGTGTGGTGTGTGTCAGCGTATCAGAATCTGCAGCAATAAAACTCCCAGCAATGCAATGTGTGGTGTGTATGAGTGCATCAGAATCCACTGCAATAAAACTCCCAGCAAACCGAGTGTATATGAGCACACAGCAATTATTTATTCTACATTTACCGGCCTCCGCGGTAGGGCTGTGTGCAGAGTCAGCAGGGACTGTGTACAGACTCAGCAGGAGGTCCCTCCAGGCCACGTTAGGATCGAGGCTGTGCCTGTGCGTGGAGCCATCTTGTCGGCAGTGGGGTGCCACTGCCAGAGGGTGCACCGTGGCTTTGATTCCCTTCCCGGTGGGTGTTCAGTCCAGAATAGAGTGACAGTCCATGTTAACGAAAGGGCGGGCATCTGCGTGCGTGCGTGTCACGTGGTTCAGCCAGTCAGGTGGTACTGAGGCTCAGTACCACCTGACTGGCCGGACCGAGTGTGACCTGCACGCACGCAGCTTCACCAGGAGCCAGGCAGCTCCATGACAAATTTCTATCACTGCAGTGCTGGTTAAGGAAAGGTCCACTTTAAACAGCAGTAAGCGGACAGGGCTTCATATTCTGCTGATACCCCCCCTTTACCTGCCGTTTACTGTCATCTTCTCTCTCTGGACACAAATCACATCCCCCTCCCCTCTCCTAGAGCTGCTGCGGGGCAGGGGAGGAGCTATGGAGGGAGGAGAGGGGGATTTTTATTCTATTCGATTTTATTCCGTATGCAAACGCCCTGCTCCGCTGCTCATTGTTTGAGAACACAGCTCAAAGCTGACACACAGTCACACAGTCCTAGTACCCCCTAATGACACCCCAATAATCACTGGTACCTGGGGCGGCCCGCCCTCCGCCACTCCTCTAAGTACACCACTGCTCTGGTGATATGCTCACACACAAGTTTGGCGAACTGCCAGCAAGTACGGTGCTGTTTGAAGGCAGTGCAAATCCCCATAGAGAAGTAATGGTTAATCTATTCAGAGAACACCAAACAGCAGAGAAATGGCAGTGAAATGCCCTGATGTTCGGTGGTTTCAATCAGCAGGTTTATTCAGGCGAACCCCATAGGTTTCAATGTTAAAAATATTCCGTTTTTATGCAATATCTAATAAACCATTTATTATTTTAATCTGTAGTAAAAAGTCTTTATTTATTTATTGATTTTTTTTTAGTACCTTTTAGTAATTTTTCTGAATTTTTTTGGCAAAATCCCCCCCCTTTTTTTTAATAGCGGTTCTTCTTTTTCTGTAACAGAACTTTTTATTATCAATCATAGGATCTTCTATGTAAATTCCAGACATTTTCGTTCAGTAGTTCTTTTGAAAACAGCAGGCCATGGGTTTGCGGTGGCAGCATTCAGCAGCCGACTCCATGCACTTTGGGGACCCTGCGGTGAATGGTGAATTCACTGCAGGGTGGGGAAATTTTATTCCCCGAAGTGCAGGGAACTACAGAACACAAAAATGTTGGCGTCATTTCGGTGCTCTATGAGTAACCCAATTAGTGGTGAGGTTTTTTGTTTCCCCCTGGAAAGTGAAAGCCTAGGCCTTGCCTACCCAGGACATACTTGAAAATTAGTGACATCTCAATGTTTCCTTCCTGGTAAAATAGTTTGCAAAAGTAAAAAAAAATTTTATTTTTTTTTAGGGGTGGGGCCACCCAGCGGGCCGCCGCCCCCTGTAAAGTGCCACCCTAGGCCTTGTTGGCCTAGGCCAAAGTACACCAGTGACCACACACCTCCAAAACAACCAACCACAAAATCCTCCCATCTCCCAACCATCTGATCCACAAATAACCTAAATAAAAGGAACCCCTACCCAGCACTGCCTACAAGCCCCCGCCGTGACAAAAAGGGGCACAACAAAACTAATACCCTAACTAAAAACCAACCCTTCCCGTAACTAAATAGGAAAGGGGTGGGAGGGTAGGGATTTTAACCAGATCTACCTCAGGAGAAAAGGCGCGCAGAGACTCCCTTCACGCGCCTTAAGTACCCTCCTGGGAACTCCACCCCCACATCTCCCGCTCAAACCCCCACACGCGCAAAACTGTTCTAGAAAAATCCTCCCTGCGTCCTGGCATCAGAGGCAACTTAAGGGCCGCTCCCCTCTGCGATTCCCTTCACTGGCTCCCTATCCACTGCAGAATTAAGTTCAAAATCCTTATCCTTACCTACAAAACCCTCACTAACTCAGCGCCCCACTACCTGTCCTCACTAATCACCAAATACACCCCAGCCTGCTCCCTAAGGTCAAACAGTGACCTGCGCCTAGCTTCTCCCCGCATCACCTCTTCCCATGATAGACTGCAGGACTTCTCACGCGCAGCCCCCACTCTCTGGAACGCTCTCCCTCGTACTGTCAGACTTTCCCCTAACTTCTCTTCCTTCAAACGCTCCCTTAAAACATTCCTATTTAGGGAAGCCTACCACCCAACTCACTGACGCAACCATCAATCACTCTCACCTTACAGTCCTCTCCTCCTGTTTCCAACCCCAACCCTCCTAGATTGTGAGTTCCTACGGGAATAGGGCCCTCATCTCCTCCTGTACTGTTTGTCAAATGTTGTTCAATGTATTGTAACCCTGTCTATACTGTGCTTATTGTACAGCGCTGCGGAATATGCTGGCGCTTTATAAATAAAGAATAATAATAATAAGGGCCCTACGCCTTAGGTGCTTCCGGCCTTCAAAATCATTTTTTAAGCTGTTATAAATAGGGATGAGCTGTTCGGTTCGATCAGTTCGGAGTTCGACTGGAACATTGACAGTTCGAAAGTTCGCGAACTTCAAAGTTTTTGGCGTGTTTGGTTCGAGTTCGAATTTTTTTTTGAAAAAAGTATAAAAAATGGTTTAAAAATACTAAAAAATCTAGAAATAAAGAGATGGTTTACTGCAGAATATTATAAGAAACGGTTTATTAGATATTTAATTAAAAAACATCTCAGGGCAAGAAGGCATGCATGTGGGCGATGATTAGCAATGGACGGACTGTGTACATCGTCAAGAAGCGGTATGTATAATAGCATAAACATGTTACATACACATAACACACATTACATACATCTACCAACATATGTCAACACCTGCTGCAGCGTAATGTATTATCTGTTTGTCAGACAAATGTGACTGTCATAAAATTATTCTGGCTTTATTTAAAATATTTGCACACGTGTACATTTTTCTGAAACTTTCACACCTCAAAATTACATGTGCTTAGAGTGCATGAGGCTTGCATAGGATGCTTCTGCATTAGTAACACAACACAACGTGAAAATGTCTATCATAAAGCGTACAAGCTGAGTCCCTAGAGTCTCTGACTATCCATTGTCATATAAACCTTGCTTTATACATATAATACATTCCCTCATCTAACAGGATAGTAGCCAGTCCCTGTGCATTTTAACCCCTTAAGGGTGGCTAGGTGTCGAGTGTGGGTCTCTGATGGCGATATTTTTATACATCCTACAAATCCGCCACTTCACGGGCAGGTTATGGGGACCTCCTAGGCACGACATTTAAAGGAATTTTTCGTTTTTATTTTTAACCCTTATTTTATGGAAAACTCACTGTTCCTTTAAAAAGGTCTTTTTTAAACTTTTTGTCCTTGTTTCCTGTCCCCCAGGGCACTACACGGACCGCCATACACCTTTTATGGCAAATATCTTGCATATACTGTATGCCCTCTTGGAGGGCATTCTAAAAATCGAACTTTTGAGTCCCATTGACTTGCATTGAGTTCGGTTCGTGTTCGCGTTCGAACTCGAACTTTTGAAATTGTTCGAGTTCGAATGCAAACCGAACAGGGGGGTGTTCAGCTCATCCCTAGTTATAAAGTACAACTTAAAGTACTGAATACAGGGAGACTCAGAGTTTTCTGTGTGAGACCTTAACTCCTAATTTTGAGCTACTTTTCTATATCATGATCTATCATGGGTACTGTGAATGCATCTTCATGATTCTCAATTATGATGATTGTACAGTTAAAGAGTTTTGAGTCCTGGGTTGTGGCTTTGTGCTGGTCAAGTGGTACTAGTTGTTCTCGATACAAATGTTAACCAACAAGCCAGTTTGGATCTCTAGATTGTTCAGTAGGTGGCGATATATCATCCCATTTCCCAGAGAAGTATTCTCCAAATTATTTTAAATGCATATATCATCAGGATATTCCATTAGACTATACATTCGTTAGTCACAGCAGAGAAGTAGACATAATAGGTTTAGAACAACAGAACAAAAAGAAGCACGAGCATCTTGTTTCTGACTTATGAGCTTTGCTAATTTTCCTAGGAAACACATTTGATAGTTGCTAATGCTTTGTAATATTTTTTTATAATATAATTTATATTCTATATATTTATAGTATTTTTATATATTCTATTCTAATTTATTCTATATAATTTATAGGTCTGTAATGAAAAAAAATGCATGCTGTTTAATATATTTTTGGATGCTGAATTAGAAAATCACAATGGAAATCGACGTTTTGTTATTTTGAATTGATTTCTGTGTTTCATATCAGCAAACTAATGTATTTGGAATGTCTTCTATCTAGAAGACGTTCACCCAGTTCTTTCTCTTTTTTAGGATTCTGAAAGGCAAGGTTCCTGTTGTTTTCTGTGTACTTTAGTCAGTTGTGAAACATGGCTCGCCATGGATGTGGCAACAGTCCAGATGAACATCTTGTATATTTCTTGTAAATAAATATATTTAACTGGCTGCTAAATAGTTTTCATAGGGTAATTTTGAAATTTTACTAATTACATTTACAGGTCAATTCACTAAAAGGTGAAACTCGGGAGAATTGGCAGGAGAAGACAACAATCTAGACCAAATAGCCAATTTGGAAAGTGAGATAAATGGGAGAATTTTTCTGGTTTGGCTATTTTAAACTAGAATTTTCACTTCCCCTGCCAGTTCTCCTGAGTTTCACCTTTAGTGAATAGACCTGTATGTTTCATAATCCAACATAAAAACCTCAAAGCCAGTTGCGAGAAATCTGTACGCGATGGAGCAAATCTCAGGTAATTTCTGCATTCGAGCAAAATTCTTATAAAGCCACCATCAATTTTGAAAACAGTTTTCATAATCCTCAGATTCGCAGGCCTGTGCTAGCATCATAATTTACATAATTCCTTCATTATCTGTAGTGCTTTTTGACAAAAGTCAGTTTACCTCACAAACCTATGAGTATGTTCACCTCGAAAGATGTCTGTTTGACCTGTTTTCTTCCCCCTTTCCCTTTAGGAACATCCTTGGATAGAGGAACATCGAAGGACGCTATACGATATTGTCAGAGTTTGATTTATACTAGGAAGGATATATTTTTTGTTGTGTTTTTTTGTTTATTTTGTTTTTATTTTTTGTTTTTTATTTATAGATTTTTTTATTTTTATATATTTTTTTTCATATGGGCTATTAATTAGCATAAGTTGACGAATATGACTAGAATGAATTACTTGTGAGAGTTATTGTATTGCCCTAAAGAATGAATATATGTGATTTGGTAGAATCTATTAATTTGTATTTGTTTATTATTTATTTATTATTATTTTACTATTTTGTTATTATATATTTTTATATTTTTTTAAACATATACATTAAATTCCTTCTTTGGTATTTATATGATTTACTTATGGATTAATTATATTCTGTATATGTAGTCTTTATTATTATATTTTTTTGTTGTATATAAATGAGTTGATTATGTATTAATGTTACTTTCTGTATAATCATGTTTAAGACTAATATTTATTTATTTTATAAAGGATTTTACCAGGAAGGATACATTGAGATTTCTCTCGTTTTCAAGTATGTAATATAAGGGGTTTATGAATTGTGGCTCCTTTCATTGTATAGAGGGTACATATGTGTGTTATTGAATGTTCCATTTTTTGCATAATTATGATAGATATTGTCCGTTTTTCATTATAATATGATTAGAACTGATGATTTTACAAATCCGTTTTTCTCTATCTGCAATCATTCAATAGTCTTTTTCTATTGTAATGACTGGGCCATTTTTTTTCTGCAATCGTTTAATGAATACCCCTTTCTTTTCATTATCGTTCAGCTCAGACACCTTTTTTTCTTTGGGACATCTATTGTGCATGTGCTGTATAGACGCATGCGCATGGTATCCCGGTCTCTTGTGATACCGGACTCTTGAGCGAGTGATATAGCACTCCAACCTAAAATCAGCCTTACAGCTGGAACCTCGCTCTAGTGCATAGCACTCCAACCTAAATCAACCTTACAGCTGGAACCTCCAAAAAGACTATAGGTATAGCAGGACTGTGAAAACATTGGCATCTACTGAGGAAGCAGCTTCATACCGCGAAACGCGTTTAGATGCACTTTTTATTATATATTTTACTTTAATAAATTAATTAATCTTACACCCCTTGCGTGTTGATTTTCACTTTTACTGCTACAATCCTGGATTGCTGCTGAGGAGCGGAAAGAAGGCGCTGGAGTACTGTAAGGGGAATCCGGCATTCCTAAAGCTGCCGGTTGCTGTTACATCTAGTGTCTGATCTTAAGACACTGAAAAATGTGAGTCATTTCTCCCTAAAGGGGTTTATTCATATATTTACCTGACATACGGCGCACTATATTTGTTTCTGTTTTATTTGAGGGCTGGACCCCATCTAAATAGAGGGAACATCTTAAAGAACACCCTCACTGGCTGGAAGAAGCGCCTGTCCCACCACATTGTTTTTTTCCATATGCTTCTCTTTGAGGAATTGGGATATTTCCTCTAGTGAGTGGAGACGAGCTGATCTAGCCCACCCTAGACTTTTGTATAGGTCCACAATAACATACTGAACTGTTTCATCACCACAATCCCTATCCCACTCACCATCACTATATTCAGTGAAATCCATTGGGAAGACATTCTCATAAGAAATCACTAGGTGGCGCCTGACATTCATACTTTTGTGTATCTCACTGTCTCTGTCCCAGCTTGCTAGGCCATGGCACATGAATCCCAGGTGTTATAGGTGGTGACTAGTACTGTGTACACTGACCCCACCTACAAACTGCACTGCGCAGGCTTAATGGCATGTCCATGTTTACGGAAAGCATAATCATCAAGCCCTGCAGAGATGGGAAAGGGGAAATCCAGTAGGTAGAAGATGACATTGCAGAGTCGTAATTAGAAACCTCAGGGTCCAGGTACAGGAACCATGACGGCCCCCCAACCTAGGCAAAAACATATTTTGTCCCCCTCCCATCAACATGCATTGTCCCCTCCACGTCCACAATGTTGACTTCAGACAATCAGTGTCCCATTTTTTTCCAGGTTCACTATGAGCTCTTCAGTCCATCCCATTTTTTATGTAATGTGCACTATGTGTATCTCACAGAGCTCCACAGCAGTAAACCTCACAGCAATGTGCACTGTTTACGAGAGTATCACAGCACTCCACATAAATAAAACACACAGCAATATGCAGTGTGTATGAGCGTATCACACAGCTCCACAGCAATGTGCAGTGTGTATGAAGGCATCACAGAGCGCCACAGCAATAAAACTCACAGTAATGTGCAGTGTGTATGAGTGTATCACAAAGCTCCACAGCAATAAAACTCACAGTAATGTGTAGTGTGTATCAGTGTAAATGACAGAGGTTTACAGCAACAAAACTCACAGTAATATGTGGTGTGTATGAGTGCATCACAGAGCTCCAAAGTAAAACTCACAAATAAGTATGATTTTTTTTTTAAAATGATATATATATATCTGGAGACGACGGCTTAATTCAGGAGCACCCTGAATGAGCAAACAGCCTTATCTAGGGACAGCACAGCACTGCTTGCTCCACTCAGTGGGGGGCCTAGAAAATGTAGCCTAACCAAAGCTCATCTCCATGTCTCCCCAGTGGGCGAGCTGCGGTCAACAGGCATCCTCAAAGGTGATCGAACAAGAAAAAAATAATGCACACCTGCCGGAAAAGCTGTGTTAGGACTAAAAATTGCATGTTGGTATATCAGGACCATGCTCAATGTAGCAGTCACCCTGTAAGACGTTCCGCTCTAGTCGCTCCTAAACGTTCAAAGCTGAATGTTGATACTACTGCTGTCAGTGAGGTTTGCCTCCCAGAGAAAGACAACCTTCAAGGGCACTGTGCATGAGTTAGGCCCCTGCTAGGACCACACTTACAAAAAGCAGAAAGTATTCAGGCCCATCAAAAGTGCACACCAGCTTCTTATCCACACCAACCGGCAGCAGGTATAACTCAACTGCCGGTTGGTGCGGATAAGAGGCTGGTGTGCACTTTTGATGGGCCTGAATGCTTTCTGCTTTTTGTAAGTGTGGTCCTAGCAGGGGCCTAAATACTTACTCACAATAACAGTATTATGCTATGGTCATCTCATTTTATCCTTTACAGACTTCAATTCTCTCTTTTTTGCTGTTTCATCGTGCCTAAGGAGGAGGCCGCTGTAGAAGTCTGAGGATACGTATTGCTTTTTTATATATATAAAAAAAAAAAAAAATTCCTCTCCTGGGAGCACAAATTTGTTGTAGATACTAAAGGATACATTGGTAGTGTTGTGGTAGTGTTGGCCTTATGATAAGGAACTCCATTGCCTCCCAACTTAAAAACGCAAATCACATCATTTCCATGTGCCTGCCAGTTCATAACCAGTAGCATCTCATGCTGTTCAGCATGTATGCTACGACTCTACAATCAGGTGCAGCTAAGGCTAGGGTCAAACGAACGCATTATTTGCAGCGACCGTCAAAAAGTGCGTCTGAACGCATTGACGTATTTTTTTCACGGAATGCGAGAAAACGGTCAGACGACGCGCATTTTCGTGCGTGATTTTTTACGGATCGTCAATAAAAGACTTTTTGCATCTGGACATTATGTAGGCTGGACATTAGCAGCATCTGACATCTCCTAATCACGCACACACGCCGCTATGCTGCACTCTGTACGTCAGTACTAGCGGTTCTGCGTTCTCGAAAAAATGCGTTCATTTTCCACTTGCGTTGCGCGGCCGGACTTTCGTGGGGCCGTACTTCGTATATAGGTTGTCATTGCCCATCATTTGCTGCTACTGCGGCCATGATTAAGTGCGCCTAAACGCACGTTAAAAATGCGTTAGTCTGACCCCAGCCTTAAAAGGACAGGTTCTACACTGATTTGCGAAACATTGTGCAGAGGTAAGTATAAAGTAATGTGTTTTCAGAGTCTTCTTGAAGGACTGGAGAGACGGGGAGAGTCTGATGTTGTGGGGGAGGGAGTTCCATAGAAAGGGGGCAGCTCGAGAGAAGTCCTGAAGGCGAAAGTTGGGGGTGAGGGTACGAGGGACTGACAGCATCAGATCACTGGCAGAGCAAAGTGGTCGGGATGGGATGTACCTGCTAATAAGGGAGGAGATGTAGGCAGGGGCGCGGTTGTGGAGAGCTTTGTATGTGAGTACCAATGTTTTGAACTGGATTCTATAGGAGACAGGAAGCCAGTGTAGAGATTGACAAAGGGGGTAGGTGTGAAAGGTGCAGGAAGTGAGGTGTATGAGTCTGGCACAGGCGTTCATTACAGACTGCAGAGGTAGAATCTGGGATCTCTTAAAACCAGAGAGAAGGAGATTACAGTAGTCGAGGCAGGAGATAATAAGAGCTTGGATGAGCATTTTAGTAGAGTCTGGATTAAGAAAGGGACGGATACATGCAATGTTTTTTAGGTGGAAGTAGCAAGATTTGGTGATGACTGAATGTGAGCAGTAAAGGATAGATCAGAGTCCAAGAGGACCCTGAGGCAACAAGCCTGAGAGGTAGAAGTAATGGTGGCACCATTCACATGAAAAGAAATGGGCTCAGGAACAGAGGTTTTAGACGGAGGGAAGATGAGAAGTTTAGTTTTGGGGAGGTTGAGATTTAGGAAATGGGAAGTCATCCAGTTGGAGACAGCCGATAAGCAGGCTGTGACATGGTCCACCACCGGAGGAGAGAGATCGAGTGAGGAAAGGTAGATTTGTTTGTCATCAGCATTGAAGTGATATTGGAATCCATAGGAAGAGATGAGGTTGTCCAAAGAGACGGTATAGAGTGAGAAGAGTAGGGGTACCTCAAGGCTCTGTTCTTGGTCCCCAACTGAAAAAGGAACTGGTGGTGAAGAGACACCAGCGAAGGAGACACTGAAGAAGTGAAAAGAGAGATAGGAAGAGGACCAGGAGAGAGCGGTGTCACTGAAGCCAAGTTGACGCAGCGTTAGGAGCAGGAGAGGGTGATCAACAGTGTCAAATTCAGCAGAAAGTTCAAGAATAAGGAGGGAGAAGTGACCTTTGGTTTCAGCGGCAAATAAATCATTAGTCACCGTGGTCAGAGCAGTCTCAGTAGATTGTTGGAAGTGAAAGCCAGACTGGTGCGGACCGAGTAGAGAGTTAGCAGCAAGAAAACGGTTGAGCTGTTTATAGACCAAATGTTCTAGGATTTTGGAGGCAAAGTGGAGCAGAGAGATGGGACAGTAGTTCAAGTAGGATCAAGAGATTACTTTTTTAGAATGGGGGTGATCAAAGCACGTTTGAATACAGAGGGGAAGATTCCAGAGGAGAGGGCGAGGTTAAAAATATGAGGCAAAGAAGGGCCAGTAACTGGTAGGACAGGCCGAATAAGGTGTGGGGATGGGATCAAGTGGACAGGTGGTCGGGCAAGAGGACATGAGAAGTTCTGAGAGTCAGTGGGGTCAAATGGTTGAAGAAGGAGGGCAGTGAATGCAGCGGCATTGTTTGTTTTATATGTAATAGCATATATTGCTGTAGAACAGAAAAAATATATTTTGCATTTACATTTTTAAATTTTTAAATTTTTTCACATTACATGGTCATGTTTGGTATCATTGTAAAGACTAGACTCTGACCTCTCCAAAGACACTCACTTAACCTTGTGCAGTGTACAATTCAGGGATGCAGGTTCCAAAGTCCCCCTGTCTGTCTTCACTGCAGTGCCATGGTCTAGGTTGTGAATTAAACAATGCGTTGCTTCACCAGATACACACTTGCTGGCAGTATGGTAAATGAGGTGAGTTAGTGCAGCATCACTGTTCACTTTATAATTGTAAACGGAATAATAGTGCTGTGTTAAAAAAAGAAAAAAAAAGGAAAAATAATATTTTAATAGATATTTTACTTTTACATAAATCTAACCTGGTTATATTTGGTATCACCGGAAAGGCTATAAGCTGACCTTTCCAATAATACCTCATATCTCCCTCTAGCACTTAGAGCTCCAGAGATACAGTGGTCTAAATTATTGCAAAATGTAAAAAAAAGAATATTTTATTTTTTACACACAAAGCAAGGCGCCCCCTTGTGGCAGGCGCCTGTAGGCACATGCCTACTCAGCCTAATTATAAATCCGGCCCTGCACAGAGGTTACCAACATTAAAGCCATGCTTTTGAAGATGCAGCTGTGCTGGGCATTGCACATCTCCAGGATGGAAGATTATCGCTTACCCAAGGCTGTGCTGTATGGCGAACCCACAACTGGTCACCATGACAGATGGGCACCAGAGAAGATGTACAAGGACTGTCTGAAGAAATCTCTTTGTGCCTGCCACATCGATCATTGGCACTGGCCTGCTCTAGCCTCCAACCGTGAGACCAGGAGACACACCAGTCGTCATGCTGTCTCCTCCTTCGAGACCACATGCAGAGCAGATCTGGAGGATAAAAGCAAACAGAGGAAGGACTTTAATATTGCTGCATTAAAATTTATTTCAGACCAGATTTTCCCATGCAGCTGCTGTGACTGGATCTGCCTATCCCACATTGGCCTCCTCAACCACCTGCGAGTCTGCAGCAGACTTGGACAGCTCACTTCCTAAGTCTTCAATCTCACAATCAAGTGCACAATGGGTCATTCCTTAAGTGCAATTTTTTTTCTTAACTCCTTTACTAACATGATTTAGTAATTTTTATCTTCAAAAGCACGTGCTGGTGCCCTGATAGTGAGTATATTTGATAAGGTCTATTTTTGGAGTGATGCAAATGAGTTGCATTTACTGCAAATGGAATTTGTTTGCAAATGGGCTCCAACATGTGTCCCCAGAGTTTTAGCATCTTGGCATGACAACTGAGACAATGTTTCTTATTTTTGCCATTTTCCAATGAACTCTCAGCCGCCAAACGTATGACCTATTCCAGCTATGTATGAGCTAGTGGTTGGTCAAGCAATCTTCTCCACCAGTTCACTGAGGTCTTACCATCAAAATTCAGTCAATCACGGCTGACTGAATTTGAGCTCTGATTCATACAGTCATGGATAAACCTTAACTCCCCCAGTGAACACTCCTACTTTCGGCAGACTAATCTCTGGTCATGTACACAGATTTGTCTTTGTACTCAATTTGTCCCTGTCCAAACATATAACTTATAGAAAACCATTTCAAACATCACCATATTAGTTAATGATATTTATTCTTTCTCAAACATGCAAGGATCGTATATGAGGTTGTGTCTCAAAGAAATTTTTATTTCCATGGCCTTGCTCTACAAGTACAATGCCATATTTCTAAAGACTCATCTCACAGCATAGGCAAAAATGAACGGACAATTATTATGACCCTTATATTATGTGCCTCATTATATCTAAAATGTTTACTATCACCGATATATTACTCCTATATTAACTGAACTACTGATTTGAAATTCTACCATACTGTATCTTTGATAAGTTCTAATAGCTTTATAAGTACATGGTAATAGATAGTTTTTGGCTGCATAGATTTATTAAATATTATTTATCAAATAGATTACTGATATTTAAGGTTAATATTTAAATGTAAAATGTCAAATTAAATATTAAAATGTGATCTTTGCAAAAAAGTCTTTATTTTTTTAACAGGCAAAAGAAACTTAAGCATTAAAATAAAAATGATGTAAAAATATGCTACTTTTGTAGTTTCTGCCTCTTTGCAATAAAGGCATAAATGTAGCATAGCTTCTGCCTTCCAGTAAAAAGCATTGTGTTACTGACACAGACTTTAATTATCAGTTTTATGGAATACTTGCTTCAATCAAGTTTCTATTAACACCGCGCAAATTCATTATGCAGAGTATGTGTGTCTCATATTCCAGACAAAACTTTTAAAAATGAGCCTCTAAAATATCCTACTCCTTACACGGTCTGTCGTTGAGGAATGGATGTAATCACATTATCATTCCCAATACCAAAACTCATAAAACTGCAAAATCACTCTGAGCACATGTGAATATGGCAACCATATGTGTAAGCACATTACTAAAAGAAATCTGACTGAAACACATTACTCTGTAATTGTTCTGGAAGCTTGATCATCATCTTTTAATAGTCTCCAAGGGGATTTTTCACTCGAAATTGTCCACTGAATTTCTAAAACAGGGTTATATTAACCCCTACACTACCAAGTTCTTTTCCATTAAACTACTTCCATGTCTTAGTGGATGCAGGGAAAACAAATTTCTATTATCCATTTATTGAAACTGTACTTGAAAATATCACAAGCACATTTTCAAATGTGTGCATTAATTCATAGGCAGATGGCTCCAACTACTGGCCAAATAGTGTTGCTGCTGTGAAGAAAAGGTAGAGAGGTGTCTGGACGTAGGGGTGAGTAGGAGAGGAGCAGGGTGAGAAGAAAAGTGGGGAGAGTAAATATAGGGGTGAGGGTGTGCATTGATAATGATCCCTTACACTTGTCTCATCATTGTTTACCCTGACCGGGGGGGGGGGGGTCTAATGGCATTTATATGGGACACATGTTAAAAGCATAATTTTATCTATGTCATACATATAAATTGATCAGCTCGGGATAGCTTACAGACACATGAGATCAATATGTGCATTTCCATCTTGATGGTGGTGCTCTGTATGGGTAGGGCTGCCAGATTGGGCATGTTTCCAGGGCACATATAATGTATTCGTGCTGATGGGCTGTGCATGAAAAATGGCACCCCACAACATGTAGAATCCATACGCTGTACGTAGGAGATCAAAAAGAAATCCCAGCTGAATTGCCTTGATTTCTTTCCTGCAGCACATGAATTTTACATTTAGTAATATGTGTCCAGGAAAACATGGCAGAGGGGGCATTTTTCAAGCATCAAAATTTATAATCAGAATGCTGTGCAGTCGGCCTTCTTGAAGACTCAGAGATATTTTCCCTTTTGTGGCAAGGAACATTTCTCTATGTAGTTAATCACTACTTCTCCTGAACACATATCCCCATTTGATGCAGGGTGTAGTACATGGAAAAGTGCTGTCCTGCACTATGTGTAATCCATGTGCTGCAGGTAGAAAACCAAGAGGGCATGTCACATGTGATTCCTTTCCTGAAGCTTATGGATTGTAGATGGTGCAGGATGACACTTTAAATGCAGTGCCCTTAGAATGACTGATATGTGATCACGAAAGCTTGGCATATCTGCCAAATCAGGATGTGATATGACAATAGCAAAGGAGATATATGAGTGTGCACTTTACCTGCTAAGAATTTCTGGACAATGCACTGCCTGACATCTGTGCTTACGTCCTCGGCATCATCAGGTGGCACTATTGGGACCTTGTCACACATCAAGGTCAAGCTATACATCAAATGCGGTGCCATCCTCTAGAGCAGTGGTTCCCAACCGTGGTCCTCAAGTACCCCTATCAGGCCAGATTTTAAGGATCAACTTGGGGAAATACAGACTGAATCATGCATCTGTGTTGTACTTCAGATATCTGGAAAACCTGTCCTGTTAGGGGTACTTGAGGGCCACGGTTGGGAACCACTGCTCTAGAGCGATATTGTGCAGCATGGCACATGCCAAAATGATTAAGGCAGCTTTTGGGGGCTGGTACTGCAGGGCATCACCAGACCGGTCCAGACAGAGGAATCACATTTTCAATACTCCAAAGGTCCTCTCAATAATTCTCCTGGACCTCTGGTGCACAGTATTGTAGACCTCATGATCCAGACCTTCAGGCTTCCGAATGGGGGTCATTATCCCTGCCTGAGAAGGTAACCTGAATCACCTAATACATGGTATATAAAACAAAGGTAATATTCTGTTAGGTTAGGCAATACTTTACAAGAATGATATTTGTGTCAAAGGATACGTATACTCACCAAAAAGCCATCCTTCAGGGAGCAACATGTCCTGGAAGAACCGTGCCACCAAGAGTTCTGCAGAATATATGAGTCATAGGCACTACCAGGGAACGATGAAAATAGGTGCCTGATGCGCATATTGGCATCACATACCATTTGCACATAGATGGAATGGAAGTGCTTGTGATTGATAAAAACCGCAAGATCGTTCCAGGATGCACGGATTGCATGTGGGTGCAAACAACTGCCCCCAGAACATTGGGAAATCCTCCATTGTCTTAAAAAACCTGTTTAACATTGTGCAATCCCTCAGGGGTGGTAGGGCAATTCCTCAGGGGTGGTAGGGTATCCAATGTATTGTTGGCACTTGCCCAGCATAGTTATGAGGAAGCGGTAGAGAAAAGGTGCTCTGGCTGACACCTGATATCTCTGACAGGGGTGCTGGAAGGCTCCAGTGACCAGGAAGTGCAGGCAGCAGAGTATCTTGGTCATCCCTGGCATAGATATGCCTTAGCCAGATCCAGTCGAGATGATTCTGCAGCTCTCGATAGAGCTTGCAGATCCAGTCACGGCTGAGCCTGTAACGCAGGCAGCCCACCGCATCGGTCATGCTACCCAAAGTTGGCCATGTTGTATGGACATGAGGTGTCCGTGGAATATGTTGTGCCCTTTCTAATTCCTGAGAGTTGCATCTAATATAATGGTATACAACTAAGAACGCACATGCCAAAATTCTCACATGCCTGGCGACATCAATTGCAAGACTTGGTACATAGGCTCTGCTGCATTCCTTTTTATAAGCTCAGGATCTTGCGCTTGGCCAAGTTATCCAAGTTTGGCATTAACACCAGCGTTCAGGAGTTGTTAAAATTTGTCAATTCGTGTCCCAACGTTAATTTACGCCAGCACTTTGGAATACCTCCGGTCTCGAGACATTAAAATCTGATTTTGCTCCCCGTGTTATGTATGGAAGACTCATGCAACTGCGTAGCGCTGATTTCACACAGCGTCAACTTTGGAATATCATTGTCTTATGTTAAACTTACTAATGCTAGCGCTGACGCTTACATATCAAGATGCTACCATAACAGTTATGAAATATAGCCCCTGCTTTTTTATTCATTTCATTTATATATAAATAATTATTCGATTTTCGCTATTTCTGGACCTTTATTAGTTTGGATACATGTATGTTTACATTATTCATGTAATTATCCACGTGTCTACCGAAATGAAGACTGTTAAAAAAAACATGTCTTTTTGTAACGTCTTTAATTACGTAACTTAATGACTATGCGCATTACCAAATAGAACAAGCATGCAGTATTCAAAATAATCTGATTCTTCTTCTTCTTCTCTGTCTGTTTCTAATCAGACAGTCAATGAATGTCATTATAATGCTGAAAAGAGAGAAACAAGTACTAAGGGGTCTATCTATTCACATTGCGTTAAGATGAATTGACAACAGTCAGAATGTACTAGTCAACATGCTGATTACATTTCGTCTTTTAAATAACTGTATTTCCTTAGTTCAGTTACTTGTTAACTCTTCACAAGCTTGGTAAACAGACTCTGCAAATGATCTGGCAAAATAATAGCGCATAGCACTACAAAGCACAAGTTTTGACCTTTTTGCTGTGCATAGTTATCATATACAGGGTGATTCACAAAGACAGGAATTATAAATTTTCATTATAGATTGTAAATGAATAAAAGGAAATTAATGAGAAATTTAGGACACATACCTTCTCCTATGTTGAGCACATCCCATCACAGTACACGTTGTAAACTGCCACTAGGTGGCAGCACAACCACAACAACAGCACAACCATGAGAATAGCACTCCAATAGAACAAAATGGCTTACTCTATGGAACTGACACAGGGTTACTTCCAGCAAGATGGCGCAACATGCCACGTATCACAAGAGTCAGTGGTGACAATGACCTTCAAGTCTATTCAAAGAAAGGTGAAACTCAGGAGAATAGGCAGAAGTGAAAATTCAGGATCAAAATAGCCAACCCAGGAAAGTTCTCCCATTTATCTCACTGTCCAAATCGGCTATTTGGTCTAAATTGTTCTCTTCTCCTGCCAATATTCCTTAGTTTCACCTTTCTTTGAATAGACCTGCTTGTCTTTTCCAAGAATCTGTGACCATACAATATCCTGATCTTACCCGCCTGGAATTCGTTTTGTGGGACTATTTGAAAGAACAAGTGTACTGTAACAAACTCTGCATGATTATCACCTGAAACATTAGGCATGAGATCCAAACCACTGATGATGCAATACTGAGATGCGATTGCAACAACTCGCAGTACTTTGTCGATATGACATGTGTCGCTTTGATCTTGGGATTCATGGGTCTAGAGATGTATTTGGGAGGTGCAGGCCTGATGCTCAATAGTATTTCCCTGCCTTCTATTATTTTGCAGTCACCCTGTACCTGTAGGGTGCAGTGAGTATGTGTAATCTGTGTTATGTATGAATGCTGTTGTTGTCTATCATTATTGTCCATGTATATCTGTTACTATCTGCTGATAGGTTTACTGGGTGGGTTACTTTAGTCTTCCAACTCCCTCTATCTGGAATGTGCTTGTATCTGTTAAATGTTTGAATGAATATTGTGCGGTCTTATTGTGCAGTCAAATGTTGAGCAATGTTAATCCTATTGTCTGTCCCTGGGCCGATTATGTCCTAGACTCGGAGAAGAAGCACAGAACTTCAGAACAGTACTATAGGGGAGCATTTAATGATGAAGTGCTGTAAGGCACCAGGGTGTCGTTTTCCATTGAGTGCCACGCTCCATCAGGGACTATGTATATTTAGCTCAATAAAGGTGTTCAGCTGTTCTTAAAACCTCCAGATCTGCGTGGTGCCTCATTTCTGGGGGATGCTACTAAGGCTCATTGTGTGTACCTGTGCTTAAGCTTCAGCTAAGAGCTGGAGAAAGGCATGAAAGAATGTTGGTGAGAGAATGGGGGTCCGGCAAAAAAGCATCATTAACAGATGTGACCCAATCGGGGTACAGAGATCTGTTACAGTCGACACTGTAACAGAACACCACGGCCACTTCCGGCACTTTCTGTCCTGGAATGTGCTCAACATAAGAGGAGGTATGTTTCCTGAAACTCTCCTTAATTTCCATTTATCTTCGTGTTCCTGTTTGTATGAATCACCCTGTAAATTTCTTTGTGCTTACATTTTCTACTTCTACATTCAAACAATTTAGAGATATGCTTTGATTTTGCTGCTTCAAACAACATTCACACAAAATAACTTCCATATTTAGAGTTTTTTAAAAAACCTTTCCATGTCAAATCGCTAAATACCAAATCAAAGCCAAATTAGCATACCATGTTTGCAGTTACATTGAAGATGCACTTGTTTGGTTGTGGTTCAGTGATTTAACATACAAAAATCTCAGCAAATCCTTTGACTTGCAACAGATGTGTAATATTAACCTGAAAGAATTAACTTAGTTTTACATCTTTCAAATTACCAAGCCATAACTAAACAAGTACAACTCAGCTTGACATTTAGTGAAAAGACAACATGTTAGGGTCTATTTACAAAGCACTGAAATCGCGTGCAATTCAATGCATTTCGGCTATTCCATTTTGCCGAAAATACAACAAATTCACTATTTAGAGAATGGTCTTTGTATTTTCCTAAAATTGGAGTAGCTGAAGCAGTTATGGGACGTGTGCAAAAACCTCCGAATTGCACCGATAACCACCGGATTCCGCCGAATTGCCATCGGAAAATTTCACCGGATTACAAAAAAAAAAGAATACTCCTATTCACCTAAAACGAGTGTAAATCAATAAAATGTGTCCAAATAATAAAAGGGGTCCTTTAAAAATGAATTAAAAGGTCTGTCACAAACTTTTAAAAAAGTATTTTAGCCCTTTTGCTGCTGAGCCATTATACCCCTCTGAGCTGAACTAATTTTGACAGTTTTGCTGCTGATCTGCAGCCTATAAGCAAATTAAATTAGTTTGCTGCAATCTATTTTTGTTTGCTTTTGGGCTACAGAAGGTGCCCCTAAATCATTAGCCCTGTGGGCATAATGCCCAAAGAGCTAAAACTGTAAAATCAGCTGCTGAATGCTGTGAAATATCGAGCTTTCAGAAGCATTCAACAGTCAATGCAGAGGGGGATATAGACCTGCAGTTCAAACCTCTGAAACTCAGTTTGGCAGTAGGTGCCATCCACTGGCCAAATAGGTTATTTACAGTAATAACTATGTACTACTGTATAATTAATTAAAAATGATTTTACAAAAAACCACTGGTTTCTGACATTTTAGATTTTTTGGCGTTAGAAAAGCTGCCTGCATCGTAAGCCTATGCTAAACCGCGGGATGCGCGTGGCAGCGCTAAGCGCAGCCGCGAGCATCCACTCGATGGAGTCCATAGGACTCCATTGAGTTTCTGCTCTGCCGGTCACATGAACTGCTAGATTTCACCTTTTGAGATCTGGCAGGTCGGCGTAGTGATATCGGCAGGGAGAGACTGGGGGACTTTTCCCCAGTCGCTCCCTACTCCCAGTGGACAAAGGAGTCGGTTGGAGACGCGGTCCTCGCCATGGGATTAGAGGTGAGTATCTGATTTTATTGGGGGGGGGGTTACTGCTGGTGCAGACGTGGAATCCGTAAGCATCAAGTCCAGGCTGTGGTTAACTTTTGTGTAACCGCAGCCGGACGTTAATTAGTGTTAGCACTATGTAATCCTGACGCTAATTAACACTTTGCACTCCCCATGTTAAGCATAGGGAGCGCAAAGTACAGTAACCTCACACTGAAAAGTGCAAGATACCAAACGCTAACTGTTTTTTTAACCCGTTAGCGTTTGGATTGTAATATGGGTGGCCTGCGGTAGGGCCACCAGAGCTAACGTTAACGCTAACGTTAACTTTGCGTTAGCGCTAACGTTAGCACCAAGAATGTAATGTGGCCCGTAGTTTTTTATAATCATCAATGGTCGAGATAGAACAAGGATTACAATGGTTTTGCATGGTTAGTCAGGGGCAACCTGAATTAAAGTTATGCAGTAGCAGGTTTTTAATTTTCTGGGAAATAAGTCCCATGCAAAGGCATAAGTATTTATAGAATCGATTGATGTTAGCAGTTAAATTAGACTTGAATGAGGCTAGGCGAGGGCATCCCAGGAGAGAATTCTATTTGAAAGAATCTCACAATGAGAAAATAAGGTATACTGGCACTAACTATGGGTTTCCAAGGTGCCTCATCTCACGGGTGGGTCTGGCGCATTAGTATTTTTAAAGTTTCATATTTACAGATGTTTAGTTGTAACAATAAATTTGTGGCTATGTGTAAAAGTACATAAAGCATTCAAGAGTTTATGTTTTCCAAGTAGTACACAGTATTTTAAATCCGATATTTTTCATTGGAAGCATATTTCTACATGTAGTAGATTTCTATTTCATCTAAATAAGACTTGATGAGATT
The DNA here is from genome assembly GCA_009667805.1 of Leptobrachium leishanense. Classification (NCBI taxonomy): domain Eukaryota; kingdom Metazoa; phylum Chordata; class Amphibia; order Anura; family Megophryidae; genus Leptobrachium; species Leptobrachium leishanense. The sequence goes on from CM019063.1 coordinate 397,050,257, forward strand.
GAATCCCATGTAGAATCAACACGTGAGACAAGTCATCTGCCCTATCAGTGCAACATTTTTAGTCTATTTGTTGTTGCTTTTTAAAAAAAAAAAAAAAAAATATCACGCAATCTTATACATCTAAATATAAATTGGCATATATGATTAAAAGAATAATTGAAAATGAAAAAATATCTAATGGTGTGTATGGAAAATATAATGATGTTGTCCTATTTACTTTAGATTAGAGGCAAATACAAGTGTTTCTCATTTCTATACGTATAAGCTCTAAGCTATTAATAGAATGACTTCAGTGACCTCAAAGTTGGTCTTCAATCCTCCAGGAATTTTATTTTGGTTTTCTTAGAAACAAGTATTTAACCCCTTGTGTATAATGGTTTGTTAGGCTTTCTCTGACTTAAAGGGACATGTATGCTTTGCTAGTGTGCTTTTAAAAACACGCTATGTCTTTTGAATGAGTCAATAGTCTCATTCAGCAGACATAAAATGCATGTAAATATGACATTGTTTCATATTTACCTGCTTTTCTTTCTTGGCATTTTCCACGCCCACCTCAGTAGGCCCTTTAAGCTAACCAATCTGTGTGTATACCTAGGTATACATAAAAAACACTCTGAGCATGTGCGTCCGAATTGCTCCTCCTCCCTCCTGCACTGAGAGCTGAGGGGAGAGCAGGGCTGAACTCTCACCCCCAGCTATTGCAGAGACAGGGAAGGAAAGAAATCCATACACACAGGGAGAAAAAGAGACAGTAGAGAGAGGGACAACAAAGAAAAACACAGAGACACAGCAAGAAACGGTAAAGAAAGTCAGCAAGCTAAAGCAGAGAAAGCACAAAAAAAAGGTGCAGAGAGTGCGCACAAGAGTCAGCACAAGAAATAGTGTGAGAGTGAGTGTCTGACCAAGGGAGTTTGAGTGAGACAGTGAGTATCCTGCCCAAGAGCTTAAGAGGAGAGGGTTGACACACTAGGTGAGGGTAATAGCTGAGTAATTGAGTATGTGAAGTAGTGGGGTGCATGGGGGGTTGTGGGCAAGATGGAGCATTAAATGTAGTTCATGTGAAGCTTTGATGGGTGGAATAGTGGGTGGAGTAGTGGGCAGGGAATATTCAGGAAGTAGGAGCTGAAGAAACACCCCTAGCTGAGGGGCATCATCAGATAAGATGAAATGACAGAGTTTAAATCAAGAAAATAAAAATTTTATACACATTTTTAAAACTTTTATTGATTTATTCTTGTTTGTCTATAGGTATAAAAGTGGTTAAATGTCAATTTAAAAAGATATTTCTAGACATGCATAAGGATAAAGGCAATTTTGTAAAAACAAATTATGCCCGTGTTCACCTGTGAGTTTCATTTTGTTATTTTGTGCATCCCCCCATATTATATAAGTTCTGGGAAGGACAGATACAGCTTTCTACATGGAAAAAAATAGGATAGAATTTTGTATAAAACAAAAACATTTTTTCAGTTTTAAATATAATTTGCACACAAATAGTGAAAATGAAAAAACCCTCATAATTGTATCAGAAATATGTTTGAATGTCTGTATTTTTTCTCTTCTATACTTTGTATATCACTAGAGGTGTATTACTGATACTGCATATTCAATAGTTTGCCACAGCAATTGCCCCCCCCCTCTAACAGCAAGATTGGCTTTTGTTGATCTGCATGGCTTGTCACACAGGCAGTCAGCAGTAGCAAAAATGTGATTTCCAAGCACTCTAATGCTCAGAATGGGGATTTCAGTGCATGAGAGTCTTTAGAATTTTTTTTAATTTAAATGAGAAGATATCATGATATGCATGTTAAGTATAATGCGTAGTGTGATGGAGGACAATATCCTCTTCCTTCGGATGACAGTCTCTGTTCTATTTGGTGGAGAAATCAGGTAAGTTAAGGTGCGCGCTTAAAGAAATCACACAGACAACGAATGGGTCTATGCAGCCTCTCTGGACAAAACCAGTGATCTCTCCGTTTACTGATAAGTTCTGATACATGTTTTATAGCAGTTTGGTGAGTAAGCGAGTGGGAGTCAACTTAACATTTTGGTCAACTTCAGCATAAAATTGTGCACATACAGTTCATTTTATTAAATAAATGAGAATCAAAAATCAGCTATTTCCAAAGGTCAAGGTATCATGCGTCATCGGCGTAGTCAGCCGTTTTTCTACATCATGGGTGTGTGGTAGGGATGTGCGTTTCGGGTTTCGGAATTTCGGAATTTTCACGATATTTCCCGATTCGTGTTTTCGGATGCGGACGATTTTCCGAAAATTTTTAGATCCGAAAATGGCAGATCCGAAAAGTTTTCCGAGCCGAAACTAAATATTTTCGGAATTTTCGAATGCACTTGAAATGTGTCAAATCGAAATTTATTGCTTTGAAACGAGGAGAACAGACGTTCCGAAAAAATTTCCGAAAATACAAAAAACGAGTGACACGAAAATACGAAAAATGGTCGATATTCCGAAACCATTTACAATTTCGAAAAACGAAAATTTCCGAAAATACGAAAAGTCGATACAAAAAACGAGCTAAGTGACACGAAAATACGAAAAATGGTCGAAATTCCGAAAAAATTTGTACACGAAAAACGAGTCGAGCCGAACCGAATCGAAACAGAAATCGGTCGAAACGAGCCGAATCGAAAAGTTTAAAAATCCGAAAAATCGAATCGAACCGAAAAAAAAATCGGTGCACAAGCATGGTGTGTGGGTGATGTCCTGTGATGTCCTGTACCAGGATGCAAGACGGGTCCGCACCCTTGTTCTTAATACCAAAATAAATTCCTCATGACTTTGCGGTTACCTATTCTACAGAAACAGCGAAGTTACGCAAGATACATTTTGATTTTATCTGAAAAGACAGTTATATTAATCATCTCTTAAAGACATAGCAAACTTAAATGAGCATTTTTCTAGGCCTTTGAATATTATTAAAGCAGATACATATTCTTGTTCATAACAGTAGTATAAAACATACACTATATTGCCAAAAGTATTCACTCACCCATCCAAATAATCAGAATCCGGTGTTCCAATCACTTCCATGGCCACAGGTATATAAAATTAAGGATCTAGGCATGCAGACTGTTTTTACAAACATTTGTGAAAGAATGGGTCGCTCTCAGGAGCTCAGTGAATTCCAGCGTGGAACTGTGATAGGATGCCACCTGTGCAACAAATCCAGTCGTGAAATTTCCTCGCTTCTAAATATTCCACAGTCAACTGTCAGCTGTATTATAAGAACGTGGAAGTGTTTGGGAACAACAGCAACTCAGCCACGAAAACTGATGGAGCGGGGTCAGCGGATGCTGAGGCGCATAGTGCGAAGATGTCGCCAACTTTCTGCAGAGTCAATCGCTACAGACCTCCAAACTTCATGTGGCCTTCAGATTAGCTCAAGAACAGTGCGCAGAGAGCTTCATGGAATGGGTTTCCATGGCCAAGCAGCTGCATCCAAGCCATACATCACTAAGTGCAATGCAAAGTGTCGGATGCAGTGGTGTAAAGCACGCCGCCACTGGACTCTAGAACAATGGAGATGCGTTCTCTGGAGTGACGATTAACGTTTCTCCATCTGGCAATCTGATGGACGAGTCTGGGTTTGGCGGTTGCCAGGAGAATGGTATTTGTCTGACTGCATTGTGCTAAGTGTAAAGTTTGGTGGAGGGAGGATTATGGTGTGGGGTTGTTTTTTGGGAGCTGGGCTTGGCCCCTTAGTTCCAGTGAAAGGAACTCTGAATGCTTCAGCATACCAAGACATTTTGGACAATTCCATGCTCCCAACTTTGTGGGAACAGTTTGGAGCTGGCCCCTTCTTCTTCCAACATGACTGTGCACCCGTGCACAAAGCAAGGTCCATAAAGACATGGATGAAAGAGTCTGGTGTGGATGAACTTGACTGGCCTGCACAGAGTCCTGACCTCAACCCGATAGAACACCTTTGGGATGAATTAGAGCGGAGACTGAGAGCCAGGCCTTCTCGTCCAACATCAGTGTGTGACCTCACTAATGCGCTTCTGGAAGAATGGTCAAAAATTCCCATAAACACTCTCCTAAACCTTGTGGACAGGCTTCCCAGAAGAGTTGAACCTGTTATAGCTGCAAAAGGTGGACCAACGTCATATTGAATCCTACGGATTAGGAATGGGATGTCACTTAAGTTCATATGCGAGTCAAGGCAGGTGAGCGAATACTTTTGGCAATATAGTGTATGAGTCTATTCACTAACCTCAAACTGGCCCCGAGTTTCACCGAACATTGAATTTCACAGTTCGGTGCAATTTCACGACAAGACGTCTCTTCACTTACAGGGTTATTCAAAGAGATTAGAAAAGTCACCGCACTTTCAGTGACTTTTCATTCCCCACACTTCAGGGCGAACTGGGTTCGCCAACTCTGCGGTGTATTCAGCAAGCACCGCAGGGCCCCTCGTAGTGCAGTGAAAACTCGCCGCAAAACACACTGAACACTCACCGAACACTCACTGGAGAAACCAACTAGCCCGCGTTCACATCGCAGAGCAGCCACCGCAAAAAGCAAACACGCACGAGGTGGAAAAAAAAAATACGCTTGAAAATTTGAAATTTGAAAAGCTGTTTGCAAAATAACTACCAAATGAAAATGTCTGAAATTCACATATAAGATCCAATGAATGATCATAAAAAGGTCTGTTACAGAAAAAAGAAAAATCGATGTAAAAAGAAAACGTAATAAAGTTTGCAATTTGTTTTCCAAAAAATGCTTAAAAGATCCTGAAAAAATCTATAAATAAAGAGACTTTTTACTGCAGAATAAAACAATAACCGGTTTATTAGATATTGAATTAAAACTGGAATATTTTTAACATTGCAGCCTATGGGATTCTCCTGAATAAACCTGTCGAATGAACCACCGAACAGCAGGGCATTACGGCAACTTTTCCCTGCTGTTCGGTGTTCTCTGAATAGATGAAGCATTGCTTCTCTATGGGGGAGTTCACTGCCCTCGAACAGGTACCGTACTTGCAGTCAATTCGACAACCTTTGGTGAACTGCCTGCTCTCTGAATAGCCGAATGGCCAGGAGAGGTAACCGTACGATGAATTTCAGTGTCCGGTTACATTTCGGGGCCAGATCGGTTCTCTTTGAATAACCCTGTAAGTTGTCAATTTGCCAAATTCAGGCAAATTGACGGCGAAATATGGCGCAGTTCAACATAGATTTGGTAGTCTTTGGCTGCAGCCAAATTGTTCCATAGAGACGTAATGGTCGATCTATTCACAGAACAATGGACTGTACCAAAGTGTCAGCAAAATGCCATGATTTTCGATGATTCACTTTGACATTTTTAAACAGGCTTCAATGTAAAACATAATATCATTTTTATTTTTTATTTATTTATTTTTTCCATTTTAAGCAAAAAATGTTTTTATATTTTTATTTTTTTGGAACACCTTTTTGAATTATATTTGCATTTTTTAGACAAAATTTTTGTTTCCCACTTTTTAAAAAGGCATTTTTTTATTTTGTAACAGACCTTTTTATTATTTTTTAAAGGACCTTTCTTGGTTAATTTAGACACATTTTAATAAATTTTTACTGAAATACCAAAATGGTCTGAAGTGAAAAGCAATGAAATTTCCATGAAATTTCAGTGCTTTGTGAATACACCTACAGTGAATTTGTGGAAATAGGTCATCGGTGTTGACGTTTCTAGACAGTCTGCATATGTAATATTAAGTAATCTTTTCTCTCTTTCTCATTGTAACCAGATGTTGTTAATTTTATGAGTGTACGCACAAACACATATGGTAATTTATTATTTCTTCTAATCGATAGCATAGGGTTTGAATTGTTTGGGTTATATTAACTCGTTCAGGAGTTAATGTAACACACATGCCAAATCTGCACGTGTTTGCTTGAAATATTCATCACATTTAGCCAAAAATGAAAAAAAAGATGTAAAATATCAGCTGAAGTGTAACACACTTGCTATTCATTGTTAATAAATATACATTAATGGAAATTGTCACCAGGGAAGAGACATGTCAGGAAAATAGTCAGTATAGAAGATTCCCTAGCCATCTAAAAATAAATCCAGATTTTGCAGAAAATGTGGCGGGGAACATTAGACTGTTTAGCCATTTTAGAAGTTATAGATTTAATTTCATAGCATATGTAGGAAAACATGAGTTGCTTCTTCTTTGGAAACCAAAAGAAAACACATATAGGCAGAGAATTCTTCAACATAATAATTACTCTCAAAAAACAATTTCTTCTGCTGTGCATATAATCTGATGAGTTAAATTTGTATTGTGTAATACTATCCCACTTAAGACTCTTGCGGGCCTATTCCAATGTTAACGACAAGATAACTTCTCCAGGCGTTATACATTATTTTATGAAAAGTTATCTTACCGCCTGGAATTGCTATTCTACTCTTGGCGCAAACACGGCTTGTGCCTTGAGTGTAGCGATTCCTTGCACTTGATGACTGTAAATTAACGTCTATTCTTAGTATACTTAGTAGATGAGGTGTTATTTTCTCTGTGTGAAGGCGCAGGTTATTTGGAAAATATAAATATTTAATTGTTTTTTCCAAACACAAACAGAGAAGATAATACACTGTGCAAACACAACCACAGAAAACAAAAACATAATATGCCCAATATATGCTATATAAATCGAAAATGACATGGATGGAATAGAGAGAGAGAAGAGAAATAAAGGGGGAGTAAAGGGAGGGGCAGGGATTGAGGAAAATGTTCTTCCCATACATTTCAAATGAGTGATTGGGACTTCCCAACAAATAATAGCCTACATGTTACATAGTACCCAACCTCTGACGAATCTGAATACACCCTAGCCTCCCACCCACCGATTTAGTTCAACAACATCCCACACCCAGATCCATTGGGATGGGTCATGGCACGGAACCGTCCACCTCCCACTATGGCCATAGTTTTATATAACCCGAGATCCATTCATATCCCAAAGCAGCCAAGGGGACCATATACAAAGATGCATTTCCGAGTTGCCATTCACATGTGCCGCCATAGATTCCATCAAATATAATTGTTCCTCGTTGATAAGACAAATCCGATATGAAGGTAGGGTCTGTGTGATCCATAAAGAGGGGATCATGGTCTTAGCCGCATTCAAGAGGTGTTTAAGCAGAGATTTTTTATACGTCGAAACCGATGTGTGTGTAGTGTAGTGTGGTGTAATCTAAATGTTTCATGGAGAAAAAGCAGCAGTGGCTCTACCACATTGGAGACAGTAGCAAACACCTCCTGCTGTATGTAAAAACCCCTGGGCATTCCCACCAGATATGCAGCATTGTACCCTCAGCTGAGCTACATATCCAGCACATCGCTGACCTGGAGGGGTCAAAGTGATGTAACCTAACAGGATAACGATACCAGCCAGACATCAGTTTGTAAGTAGTTTCCACTATTTTAGCACATCTGGTACTCTGCTGACCCAAAACAAAAATCTTAGACCACAGCTCATCCGTTAGGCAGAGTCCAAGCTCTCGTTCCCACTGACCCACACCGGCAAGGTCCTGAATACCCAATGAAAGGGGTACTCACACATGACTGAAGCTGCTTCTATTAGACTTGTGCACCGATTTTTTTTTCGGTTCGATTCAGTTCGGGTTCGTTCGTTTTTTGTAAATTTTAGTTTCGGCTCGTTTCCGTTTCGGTTCGGTTCATTTCGGTTCGTTTTTCGTATCGACTTTTTTTCATGATTTCGGAAATTTTCGTGTTTTTCGGAATATCTGTTCTCCTCGTTTCAAAGTGTCTATTCGTTTTGACGTAAACTAATGTTTTTTCGGATCCGATATTTCTGTCGATACGATAATTCTGCCGATATGATAATTCTGCCATTGAGATTTCTTATGTTTTACAAGAAGGATATATTGAGATTTCTCTGGTTTCCTGGGAAGGCTACATTGAGATTTCTCATGTTTTACAAGAAGGATACCTTGAGATTTCTCTGGTTTTACAAGAAGAATACATTGAGATTTCTCTGGTTTTCCAGGAAGGATACATTGAGATGTCTCTGGTTTTACAAGAAGGATACATTGAGATTTCTCTGGTTTCCCGGGAAGGATACATTGAGATTTCTCTGGTTTCCCCGGAAGGATACATTGGGATTTCTCTGGTTTCCCGGGAAGGATACATTGAGATTTCTCATGTTTTACAATAAGGATACATTGAGATTTCTCATGTTTTACAAGAAGGATACATTGAGATTTCTCTGGTTTCCCAGGAAGAATACATTGAGATTTCTCATGTTTTACAAGAAGGATACATTGAGATTTCTCTGGTTTCCCGGGAAGGATACATTGAGATGGGAATGATACAAAATTACAGAATCAGCGATATAACCGAAAAATACGTTGTCCGCAATTACTGAAATGGAACCGAAATCAGGAATGGAGCCGAAATCACGAATGGAACGAAAATGAATTTAGATTTTACACATTTCTAGTCCATTTGAAAATTCCAAAAAGTTTTCGTTTCAGCTCGGAAATGTGTTCGGATCTGCCGTTTTCGGATCCGAAAATTTTCGGAAAATCGGTCGAATCCGAATGCACGAATCGGGAAATTTCGTGAAAATTCCGAAACCCAAAACGCACATCCCTAGCTTCTATGGCCCCACCGTTCTCAAAACACTGGCACTAATGATCCTGTAAAATTCCTTTTGTCTTCCTCAACCCCAATCCCTCTAGATTGTAAACTCCTGTGAGCAGGGCCCTCTACACCTCTTGTTTCCATCATATGTCCATTTATATGTATCTCGTTCCCTTTGGTTATTGTAAAGCGCTGTGGAAACTGCTGGCGTTATAGAAATTATGACAATAATAATAATAATTATAATAAACGATGCAGCACCAAAATCCCATGGTTTAGGCTAAGACCCTTAGTGTAAAATTACTCAAAAGCAGTTATCGGGCGATGCAAGGACCCACATTCACCATGTGTATAACAGAAATGCCAAAGTTGGGCATAACGGAATTGCTCAATGACCGTAAGGGGACATCTTACCAAAAGGACATCCAGTTCCTTAATACTCCTTGGAGTCAGCACAGTGTGTTGTGATGAGAGAGGTGACATGGAGAGAAAGGCAAAATTACGGGGGTTTCTGCTTACAGGAAAGGCCTTATTATGGAGAATTGGGACCATAGTGCCCACATTTGTAGTAAGCATATATACTGTATATGCTTAATAGAATGTCAAATACGCAGACTAGCGCTCATTAATGGGTGTGAGAGAGACTCCCTGCTTGGTGGGACTCCATCCGCCGATATATATGGCAAAAGCTTTTGACCACCCACCTCTCTGTCCATAGCCGACCACTGTGCTCGGGATTCGAGCTCATGCCACTGTAGCAGCATTAGAAGATGAGATGCATGAAAGTACCATACGAATGATGGCAACCCCACCCCCCCTCCATAGGCAATTGAAGATGAGACATTTTCACACAGGGGAATTCCCGCCCATATAAACTGGGTGACCAGAGTGGACAGTGATTTAAAGGAGGACCTTGGTAAAGCAATTGGTAAAGTATAAAATAAATATAGTACCCTTGGAAGAATGTTCATTTTCACCGCATTCATCCTACCTAGGGCAGATTTTTAGGTGTCCAGCAAAACAAATCCGCCTGCAGGCGTTTAAGGAGGGACAAAAATTATTTATGTATAGTTTCAAGAGACCAGATGGAATAAGAACCCCAAGTATTTCAAAGGGCCCGAACACCATGAAAAAGGAAATGACCCACGAAATCATTCATCAGATTGTTTGATATCAAAACATTCAGAATTTCACACTTAGACTCACACTTTACCCATATTCATTAGTTTGAGGGCCAGTGCCAATTCCTCTGTCATAATTACGGACTCCAATGATTGTGCGACCTCCGGGGAAAGTCTTCTAGAAATATGTTTAGCTAGATAAGGCTATTTCAAGGTAGCTTTCATTTCCACTCGGGAAACGATATAATTAAATTATTGTATTTAGTATAAAGAATTAAAGTGACACTCTACGCACATTGATCACTTTGGATTATTATAGTGGTCTGGCAGCATCTGCACAATTATTAATGGAGAAAAGAGGGGAGGGTAAATTTTACCTAGATTATTCCTTTAACCACTTGAACGTGAATGGAGCCTCATCCTGTTTCACTCCCATGTCCAGAGGACACTCCATGGACATCTTCATGTTGCCCCAGCTCAAATCCAATCTGGGGCTTCTTTCACAGTGGGCAGACATCCTGTATGCACTCAAAATAAAGACACCACGCCCCTTCCTATCCTCCTTCATCATTGTAGCTGACTACCTGCATGGGTAAAGACCTCTATACTTTTGCTCTGCAAGATCCCCACTATCTGTTCCTGATTACACCGGCTTCCTCTACAATACTTCTGATCCAGCAACCACTCTCACCATCCTCATCCGTATTTGGCAATCTGGTCAGTCTATTATTCATCCACCTCCACCCATATCTGCATCTGTGCAGCATACTGCACGCTGGGCTCAAACGCCCCTTATACTCTGGTGCCACCCCAGTACCAGAGCCCTGACACCTGTGACGTATTTTCAAATGACCTTGGTTTGAAATAAACAACATTAATTTGCTTTGCTCCAGAATAAGACCAAATCGAGTTTTCTAGGACCTATTGCTTCTGCGGGAGCTTTTGAAGATCAAGTATACTCAATCATAATAGTGACAGGGTTAATAAGACCATTTGTGTATACAGACTTTCAGAGCAGGTGTTACAAACTACACCAAAAAAGTATTTGGTTTCTTAGTTTAGTTTCAAGATCTTTCCAATTAAATCTTATATCTCTCTAGGCAACATACTTTTTTATATTGTTCTGCAGCTATAAAGTTATTTCATATTTCCTTGGAGTGAAATTCTCATCATAGCATCCAAGAGTAAGTGGAACTGATTCCCTGAAGATTACACTATAGTATTTTATAGTTTGAAGCTCACTGAGGTGTTGATTTCATTTTTACCAAATAATTCTTAGTTTGGTTAATTTTTCTGATTTATAGTCTCTCACAAAAATAATGGTTTGCATTGAAGCCTTTGCACCTAAAAGTCATGACAAATGTAATTGCAGGATTCAACTATGTTCGACATGAAAGTATTTGGCCTGTATTTCATCATTGGCTGATTCAAGACAGACAATTAAAAAGAAAAGAAATGTATATGCCTTTAGAATTTCAGCTAAACAGGATATGTGAAACCATGAAGCTGATAGATTGTGTACATATGCATGCATTCTCCTTCACATATATCCGGAAGAATTTGACTTTTCTTTCCTAGCAGATCATAAAGTCATTGAACTACATAAAACATTTCTATCTTTAAGTAAAAAGCCTTAGTTGACAAAACAGAAAAACCCATTCAGAATTGGAATCCACGTTGGATGGAAGGTTGAAGTAGATTTGTCAGCTTTGACATTTTTGGCTCCTTTTAGGCTAAGGTCAGACGAAAGCAGTTTTAACGTGCGTTTAGCCGCACGAAATCACGGCCGTGCTAGCAGCAAATGACGTCCAATGCCGGGGAACATACGATGAACGGCCGCACGAAAGTGGCAAACGAACGCATTTTTTTGAGAACGTCAAACCGCTACTACTGACGTACAGAGTGCGCTGCGGCCGCATAGCGGCGTGTTTGCGTGATTGGGAGACGTCAGACGCTGCACACGTCCGGCCAACATAACGTCCAGACGCAAAAAGGGTTTTATTGATGATCCGTACAAAATCACGGACGAAAATGCGCATCGTATGACCGCTATCGCGTATTCCGTGAAAAAATACGTCCATTCGTTCGAACGCACTTTTTCACGGACAACGTGAAAAATGCGTTCGTCTGACCCTAGCCTTAGACAATTATAAAAACCCTTATGTAGTAATGGTTTATATTATTTCATAAACTGTGAATGGGGGTTATACATCCTTGGGTCTTAAAAGGATTCCAGATATCCCCACCAACTAGTGTAAACCTTTGAACATAGGCCACAGTCCATGTCTTTACATTTTACTAAACTTTTATATGCACTCAATCAGTATTTTGTTCTTGAAATCTTGAGGAACTCAAGTTTTGTTTATTTTTTCAATTGATTGACATATCTCAACAAGCCAATAACTCTTAGCATTCCCTTAATACAGGCTCTAGTATGAATGATCTGCTGTTTTAGCAGAGCAAGTCATAACAGGAGGGAACTGCTACATGACACCAGTATCGCTAGTATCAGCTCCTGCAGTCTATAGGACTTCATGAAGACAAGTAAATCCCTCATATAAGTTGTGCTAGGTCCTCAGAGAACACTATGAACCATTTGTTCACAGTGTTCTACTGCACATGACCAGAGGAGGTAGCAGATCTTTCTGCACTCTGCACCATGGGATCAGAAGTAAGTTATTTTTAGATGTATTTATTTTTATTTGTTAAGTGATTTTGCAAAAAGCAAAATCACTTAACATCACTGTATTTTTTTCTGATGCTTTTTTGACTACAGGATCATGCAGAGAATAATGAGCTGAAATGGAATAGCTTTTGATTCTCATCTGTCCAATAGTTAACGGTTCCTATGAAGATATAGGAACAGTTAACTTACAGTAAGCAACCGCTAAAGCTGCGTTGCGAGCAATGGCGTAATAAGAATAGGGCCCCAGATGTTTACAGGTTGATGACAGTCTATATTCTTATCATCCAGTACACATTTTTATGCTTGTGACATGGGCACAGAGGATAGGATGCAATGGAAATAGTTTCCAGTAGTAAGTATGGTTTTCACTTTATTGCTCAAATAGATTTTTCTCAAGTTACTTCTGCTCCAAATATTTTCTGCTTTTACAGATTCCTAAAATGTGATAAACATAGTATTTGAGCATTTTTATACGTTTGCCTGTTAGTAAGAGGAGATATATCACTGCACAGATGTTGAAGTCCCTGTAAAAAAAAAATCTGAATTTTCTGATTGCTATGAAATGTTATTAAAAAGAATCTGGATATTATAACAGTGACTCTAAAATAAATTTTAAATACATTTTTTTATTGGTGCTAAAAACACTCTTCAAAAAAAACCTACAAAAAACCTTTAATAGGATCAAAAATATAGTTTAAATCTTTTATATGATACCTTTTCCTATTATTTCTACTAATTATCTGAAAGCAGCCGTATAAATTGTGGTAAATCATGAAACTGACATATTTAAGGCTGCATTCATCTCATGGGATCTGGTACTGGAAAGAAATCCGGGAAATACATGTCTCCTGTGGTTTAATAGGTTCAAAAGGAATTTTTGGAAGATAAAAAACCTTCAAACTGTGCCTATTAACAAAGGATACAGCTTGATGTTGAGGGTTTCGTGGTTAATCTGGTTATGTATCCACATACATACCTCATTTTACCATTTACTCATTCAAAACTAAATGTAACCGCCATAAAAATATGTAATGCCATCATAAACAAGTTTTAAATGACCACAAATGACTGCATTGATATATATATATATATTTATATATAAAAACTTCCACTATCTCCGCACTCCACCTCTGTCACTTCACCGCTCCAGTGCTGGATAATGGTTGTAACGGTACAAACATCCATGGCAACCCACTACACAGAGACTTTTTTAAAGATATTAAAAGAAATCTTTATTGGGTCGACGTTTCAGTCCACGCATGAACTTTTATGAAGCTAAAGCTCACAGTCACACTTAAATACACACCTCACGCCAATGATTTAATCAGGTATCATCCACATGACCATCCGCAGCCACAACAATTAAAGTACCTATGTTACTTTGGCCGTTGCCTTAGCAACCTCTAAACACAATCCATATCCATGTAGATAATGCTTGCCTGGTAAGATCAAATGGCGATACCTAAAGCATAAGAAGTCAACCTGTGTACTTAAACAAAACATTTTATAAAACAGAAAAAATAAACACAAGACAACTTTTGCTACTGCTAAAGGAAAATTCACCACTGGTAAGTTACAGCTAGGGATGTGCATTTCGGGTTTCGGAATTTCGGAATTTTCACGAAATTTCCCGATTCATGCATTCGGATTCGGCTGATTTTCCGAAAATTTTTGCATCCGAAAACGGCAGATCCGAACAAACTTCCGAGCCGAAACAAAAACTTTTCGGAATTTTCGAATGGACTAGAAATGTCTAAAATCGAAAATCATTTTCGTTCCATTCGTGATTTCGGCTCCATTCCTGATTTCGGTTCCATTTCAGTAATTTTGGACAACGTATTTTTCGGTTATATCGCTGATTCTGTAATTTTCTTTGTATCATTCCCATCTCAATGTATCCTTCCCGGAAAACCAGAGAAATCTCAATGTATCCTTCCCGGGAAAGCAGAGAAATCTCAATGTATCCTTCCCGGGAAACCAGAGAAATCTCAATGTATCCTTCCCAGGAAACCAGAGAAATCTCAATGTATCCTTCTTGTAAAACCAGAGAAATCTCAATGTATCCTTCTTGTAAAACCAGAGAAATCTCAATGTATCCTTCCCGGGAAACCAGAGAAATCTCAATGTATCCTTCTTGTAAAACATGAGAAATCTCAATGTATCCTTCCTGGGAAACCAGAGAAATCTCAATGTATCCTGCTTGTAAAACATGAGAAATCTAAATGTATCCTTCTTGTAAAACCATAGAAATCTCAATGTATCCTTCTTGTAAAACCAGAGAAATCTCAATGTATCCTTCCTGGAAAACCAGAGAAATCTCAATGTATCCTTCCCGGGAAACCAGAGAAATCTCAATGTATCCTTCCCAGGAAACCAGAGAAAACTAAATGTATCCTTCTTGTAAAACCAGAGAAATCTCAATGTATCCTTCTTGTAAAACCAGAGAAATCTCGATGTATCCTTCTTGTAAAACCAGAGAAATCTCGATGTATCCTTCTTGTAAAACCAGAGAAATCTCAATGTATCCTTCTTGTAAAACCAGAGAAATCTCAATGTATCCTTCCTGGAAAACCAGAGAAATCTCAATGTATTCTTCTTGAAAAACCAGAGAAATCTCAATGTATCCTTCTTGTAAAACATGAGAGATCTCAATGTATCCTTCCTGGGAAACCAGAGAAATCTCAATGTATCCTTCTTGTAAAACATGAGAAATCTCAATGTATCCTTCTTGTAAAACATGAGAAATCTCAATGGCAGAATTATCGTATCGACAGAAATATCGGATCCGTAAAACCATTAGTGTACGTCAAAACGAATAGACACTTTGAAACGAGGAGGACAGACGTTCCGAAAAACACGAAAATTTCCGAAATCACGAAAAAAAAGTCGATAGGAAAAACGAACCGAAACGAGCCGAAACGAAAATTTACAAAATCCGAACGAACCGAACGGAAAAAAAAAATCGGTGCACAAGTCTAGTTACAGCCCGTTCCTAAATCACCAAATCTCAGCATGCTTATCTAATAGACAAAAAGCAGGAATAGGTATTTTTCTCGTTTAACCCCTTAGGTGCCATATAATCTAACCTGAGGATCCAAAATGCTTCCCTCTTCAATAGATGTTTTTTGCTCGATCACCACCTCTCGGCAGAGGGGAGACTGGATCTATGCCCATGACTCTCATAGCTGAAAGGGGATGTCGATGTACAAAAAAATGCCGAGCCACTGGCTGTGGGCTATCCTTACCATCCAGAGCTGCCCTAATCGCTGTTCTATGGTTAGCCATGCGTTCTCTCAGGTCATTATTGGTTATACAGTACATACATAAACAAGTCCACATGGGCACATAATGTGATATACAACAAAAGTAGTGGTACAGGTAATCCAGTGCCGGAACTGAAACAACTTCCCACTGTAGGGATGAGTGAAGCACTGACCCGGTGTAATATAGTTGCATGTCTTACAACCCAAACATCTATAGCAACCAGTATGAAAAGTGTCTGGGAGTCTAGAGTATCTGGTAAAAATATCCCAGTGACTATGCACACTCTTCCGAACAACATCCAATGTGTGGCTCATCATAGGTAATACATAACATTATAAAGTGTAAAACGAAAGTATTTTCTGTTTATTATTAATATTAAATATTGATTAAATATGTAGATGTTTATTGATAGCTTTCCTAATGAGTTGAGTGATTTGTAGGACCTACAGGACTTATATTAGATTGTGGTTTCTTTCTTTTTTTCAAAGAGTTTTATGGGATTGTATAGTTAAACCTTTAGCACGAAATGTCAGGACATGCTATCATCCTCTCTTATTATGGTTAAGGGGGTTTTAAGTGAGTCTTCAATGTGCACATCAATGGACTCAATTTCAAAAGTGTCTATTTATTATTATTGACTTATGAAGAAGTC
This sequence comes from Leptobrachium leishanense, assembly GCA_009667805.1. NCBI lineage: Eukaryota > Metazoa > Chordata > Amphibia > Anura > Megophryidae > Leptobrachium > Leptobrachium leishanense. Next base: position 397,066,604 of record CM019063.1, read on the forward strand.
ATCTATAGTTTTGATGGTTATTAGAATCAGTTACGTTCGGCTTCCAACATATTCACACTTATGTTAGTTGTTTTAATATACTTTACTTCATTAACCAACTTTCCAAATGGCCATGGATCTGAAAATGTCAGGGCGAGACGAATTTCCCAGCTAACTAATGAGCACAGCTTCATGCGGGTAGTAAGGAAATTAAAAAAAACTCTTTAACCAGTGCAGAAATAGTTTAAAAAAAATCTGAGGCATAAACTCAGCGTCTACAACACGCTCCATCCATACGTAGGCATGTCCCTTGATCCCACCAACTTCCCACTTATGACTCTGGCCCCTACCTGGCCAATTGTCAACCTTTTTTCAATCCCTGTATGTAAAAGATTTATTAAATCTATAATTAAATTTATAAAACGTCAGCTATACGTGCTTAAAGGCATTGTTAGGTGCAGAACGAGGTAGCATGCAAAATTATAAGAACCTTTCCCCTTGAGAACGGAGTTCATAGAGCACAGCACTCCAATATGGGGAAGCTCACAGCTTGGGGAACTTGTGAAACAGACATATATGCAAAAGAATAATATAATATGCATAGCACTATTATTTTTCATTGTATCATAGAGTCACGATATCATGTTTTGCACTTGGTACTGTCATTTTATATCTATGTTTGATGGATATAATAGCATTGTTTAAAATTTTTAGCACGTAATTGACACTACGGAGGTAATTAAATGACCGTTGTTGATAAAAAAATTAAAATAAAAGGAGACTTTCAAACAATGTGTCACAGCTGGGTTGACGGTCGAGCCCAGGATGCGGTGACAGAGTGGAGTGGAGGGTAAACAGATAAAGATTTATTACACAAGGAGTCACAACAGCAGGAGTAAACCAAAAAGGGAACACTGGATAATGAATAACATAACTGGTACCTGGGCACAACAGGAATGGGACTAAACATGGGACATGATATACCAGGATGACAGGATGACAAATTAGAATAACCAGAATGCTTTAACTAGGAACAGAGGGGCAGGACATGAAGAGGGCTGACTGCAACAGAAAGACACAAAGGACAATTTAAGAACCACAAGGGCACTTTTTTCAAACGAAACAGAAGAAAGGAGGGGAATATGATGGGCAAAGTCCAGGCAGTATGGGGGGATCCAGTAAGGTATCAAAAAGGAGTTATCCAGGTAGCATGGTTAGAGTTCGTGCATGGGTCGAGGCGGGCAGCAGGCAAAAAGCGAAGTTAAAGTCCAAAGCAATAATTCGTACACGGGATATCCAACAGCAAGGGTTAAGGTGAGGCAAAGCAGGAGCTTCTGGAAGGTGATGTGCATATCACGGTGGTTAGCAGGAAACTGAGGACTTCAGTCAATGCTGAAGAATCCTTGGAAGGGCGTTCCACCCTTAAGTAGGGAGTAATGGGTCAGGTGCTCAAGTGCTGAAGGAAAAGTCATACTGAATAAGGCAGCAATTTTCAGGCACTTTTGAGGCGGTTTCAGGACACAGCAGCGTCGGATTCGCCTTTGCACTGCGGCCACCGGGAAGGACCATGACACAATGGCAGAAGAAGCTTCATCACAGAAGCTTGTCCCACTACTGCGGAAATTTCTCTTTAGTGAAATGACAAAGGGCAATATTACGTTCTTAACGTTAACATTAACTCGCAGTTGTGTGAGCGTTAATGCTAGGTTAAGTGGCCGTAGCAGTAGCTGACCATTTTACATTCCCGTAAAAAAAAAAAACAGTAGCGAATCGAAGATTGCACTTTTCAGCGCGAGTTTATTGTACTTTGCACTCCTTATGCTTAACACGGAGAGCGCAAAGAGTTAACTAGCATTAGGATTACAAAGTCCTAATGCTATTTTCTCACCTATGTGGTTAACTCAAAAGTTAACCACAGCTTAGAGCTGGTGCTAACTGATTCGTCCCCACCCGAAAATCAGATACTCCCCTCTCATCTCGCGGCGAGAACGATGGCCCAATCCACCTCTTCTGGCCGCTGGGAGCAGAGTGAGACTGAGGAAAAAAGGCCCCAGTCTCCCTCCAGGATCATTCCGCTGACCTGCAGGATCTCACGAGAGGCAAGATCCTGCCTGTCATGTGACCCAGCAGTCAAATCCTCAATGAAGTCCTATGGTCTCCAGGAGGGGATGCTCAGGGTGGCGCGTTAGAGTATCCTGAGGCTTAGCGCTGCATTACGGGGCAGGCTGCTGAATCTGCGCTTGCCACGTACTATGGAGTTAAAACGTGGATGCTGTTTTAGCGGCAGTATTGTAATACTACCCAAAGTTTGTTGTGGTGCAAACGCCAGCGTTTGTTGAATATCCCTCTATGTCTCTATGTAGCACTGTGGTGTTATATACTGTTTCTCTTACATTATATACTCTGTATTGATACAATACATTGTATATAATTTAGTCATTGAATATTTGTATACACTAGGAAGTAAGTCATATTTGTTGTAATATTGGGTTTGGCCGGACCTAGTTCATGTTGGCCCCAGCTCTCCATCCATGTCTGCGTGATAGCAGTGAGTGCTTCTCCTATTTTGTTGTGTCTATGTAAATGGAGTCACATCTCTTGTTCATCAAGCTAACAAGCCAAATATTTTTACACCTATAATTCCAAGAAGATTCACCCTAACAGGTTATAATTCTGCTCAAAAGGGGTCCTGCTCTGTAGAATTCATACTCACTGAAAAATGTGCACTTTTGATCACTTTATATATCATGAATTTCATATTTAGTAATGGAGAACATATATACAGTATTTTTTTACTTTTCTCAAATTGCTGGCAAAGTATAGTCATATTTGCCTAGCTTTTTCCAATACTTTTATATGGACATGCACATAATAAGCACCTCATAGAAATGTGCACTCGACTGATGTCTCACATACAAAATATCACTCAAAACAGATGGATCACCGGTGCTAAAAGAGGAAATGTAGGGCGTTTCTCCATGCTTCAAGGCATAAGAGGCACCTAATAGAAAACAGACATGGTAGGGTATGCTGAGTTAAATTGAGCCGAATTAGCATAATTTGATAACTGAATGTATGTGTACATGAATATCTTTTGTAAAGTATTTTAAAGGAGCATGTATACGAAGGGTGGGTTAGGCAGACCTTGCTGTCATACCGGTCTTACTTGAATTTTTTTTTAGAAAATATTAATATATTGGAGAATAATTTGTAATATAAGGAAAAGTAAATGTTTTAAACAATAAAAATACATTTATGCAAAATTACCTTAAATGGCAAGTCAGTGGGGCAAAATGTACATGGTTATGTTGTTTGTGTTTGGGTGTCTCGTGTAGAGTCGAGCTGCCCATTTATTTTTGTTAGCACATCAGGTTACATGGATCTGTGGTCCTGTTGTTCACTCAGAGCCAGTATAACCAACAAGTTCTCTGTTATTTGGGCTTTGTTTTAATTGTTCCATAAAAGTAACTTTTTAATTTAGAAGACACATCTCATTGCACTTTAAAAAAAATATAAACATCCATTTTCAAAATGTTTTCTATGTATTTCTAAGCCATCCGGTCCTTGCTTGGTCTCGTTGCAGAGAAGCCTATAGTGTTTATACATATTTTTTTATAAATATTAAATTGCAGTAGTCACACTTTCAAAAATGTTGAGTAGATGATTTAGGTACCAAAGACCTACACCACATAACCTTTTAATTAGAAAATAAGCTCCTATGAGCAGGGTCCTCTACACCTCTCGTTTCCATCATAATATATTAATTTATCTGTATCGCGTTCCCTTTGGTTATTGTAAAACGCTGCGGAAACTGTTGGCGTCATATAAATGATGATGATAATAATAATAGCCAAATCTGATGTCCTGTCTATGAAGTAGGATTATAGTTTGAGGAATCTCAATGCTTTTCTCTTTTTTTTTTTAGCAAGGCACTTCAATACCTTGAAGAGCTTTAGTGACTCTAGACCAGTGTTCTCAAACCTTTCCTCAGGATCCCCAACCAGGCCAGATTTTGCAGATCACCTTGGGGAAATACAGACTGAATCCTGCAATCACTGAGCAGCAAATCATATCACATGTGCTGTGCTTCAGATATCTGCAAAATCTGGCCTGGTTGTGGGTCCCGAGGACAGATTTGAGAACCACTGCCCTAGACCAGTCAGTCCCAACTCTATCTTCAGGGTACACTGACAGGCCAGATTTGCCAGATCATCTTGGAGAAATACAGACTGAATCCTGCAATCGCTGAGCAGCAAATCATATCACCTGTGCTGTGCTTCACATATCTGGAAAATCTGGACTGTTAGGGGGACCTGAGGACAGGTTTGAAGGATGGAAAAGGCAGGTAGGAGCTTAACATTTCCAAATGATGCCTTGTATTCCATTGAAATTTTTGTATCAACTTGATATAAGACCATTAAGGATATACTTCATGGTTCTTTTTCAAAACAGAATAAGACTGGAAGACCTTTCCTCGTTTCAAGTGAGGTCAACAGAAAAAGCGTCACTATTCAACACTGTTTTACCAACAACCCAAGTGAATAGTTTTGTATCTGTGTTACCATGAGTTCCTATATTTATTTTTTATTTAGAAAATATAACTACCATCTAATTTATAAGTTAGGTGTATAACTATTTTAAATTATTTCCAACAAACATATTTCATACAGACCTTCAGACCCGAGCATTACTAACTTTATAATTGCTCTATCACAAAGGGTTCTGGCACCTCAAGCTATTATATGTGACTAACACTTTGTCCAAAGCTTGAATTCCATTATTTTATGATTAAAAGAAAAATACAAGAGTCTACCACACTTTATATATCTAGACTGGGGAGCACATGTGGCTGTTGTCACATGAGACACGATGCAAGCAGCTGTCTTTAAATCAACTCAATGACTCCCCAAAAAGCTATTTTAACAATAAAAATATAATCCTAATATAATGTGGACCATATGTCCAGTACAGAATGTTGAATTAATGCCATATAGACCTGGAATGCCAATCCAGTTTCTAGTATGCAGTTTCTGTTGTTTCAGCTGCACCTAAGAGTGTGTTACTGTTTAATTCATGTGCAGTGGTGACATTCATTTTTAAAAATTGCTTAAAGAATACGAGAGTGCACATAATACTCTTCTAGCACAGAAGTGGTTAATCAAGTCATACCCTGGAGAAGCAGCAGGCATTTTGATAATGATAACTAAATATTTCATTACATATCCTTTGGGTTAATGGGTTAATACATATGTGTATGTTTAATAGATAAATAGAATATATATGTATATTCTATATAATATAATATATAATATATTCTCTGCGTGTATATATACAGTTGTGTTCAAAATTATTCAACCCCCAATGCTGTAAAGGGTTTTAGGGAATTTAGTGTACATTTGTAATTGTATTGAGAATGAAATCCTACAAGGACTTTTTAAAGAACCATATGCAACTAAAATGACATCAATTGGTTTTGTAATACAGTAGTAAATGTTTCTTTTGTGAATTCTTCATTGGCACAATTATTCAACCCCTTAGGCTAGGGTCAGACGAACGCATTTTTCACGTTGTCCGTGAAAAAGTGCGTTCGAACGAATGGACGTATTTTTTCACGGAATACGCGATAGCGGTCATACGATGCGCATTTTCGTCCGTGATTTCGGACGGATCATCAATAAACCCTTTTTGCGTCTGGACGTTATGTTGGCCGGACGTGTGCAGCGTCTGACGTCTCCCAATCACGCAAACACGCCGCTATGCGGCCGCAGCGCACTCTGTACGTCACTAGTAGCGGTTTGACGTTCTCGAAAAAATGCGTTCGTTTGCCACTTGCGTTGCCCGGATGAACTTTCGTGCGGCCGTTCGTCGTATGTTCCCCGGCATTGGACGTCATTTGCTGCTAGCACGGCCGTGATTTCGTGCGGCTAAACGCACGTTAAAACTGCTTTCGTCTGACCTTAGCCTTAAAGACTACCACTCTGAAGAACAGAGGTTCATTCAAGTGTTTTCAATCAGGTATTGAAAACACCTGTAGATGTCACGGAGCAGCAATAAAGCATAATAAGCACCAATTAGGCAGCTTTAAAATGACTGTGATACTCAGCTCCTTCTAGACATTTACTGGTGTGGTTACAAACATGGTGAAGTCAAGAGAATGGTCCAGGAAGACAAGAGAAGAGGTGATTACTCTTCACAGGAAGGGCAATGGCTATAAGAAGATTGCAAAGATGTTAAACATACCAAGAGAGACCATAGGAAGCATCATTCGCAAATTCAAGGCAAAGGGCACTGTTGAAACGCTACCTGGTCGTGGCAGAAAGAAGATGCTGATTTCGACTGCTGTGCGCTACCTGAAGCGTAGAGTGGAGAAAAGTCCCCGTGTGACTGCTGAGGAACTGAGAAAAGATTTTTCAGATGTGGGTACTGAAGTTTCAGCTCAGACAATACGGCGCACACTGCGTAATGAAGGCCTCCATGCCAGAACTCCCAGGCGCACCCCCTTGCTGTCTCCAAAGAATAAGAAGAGTTGACTGCAGTATGCCAAAAGTCATGTGGACAAACCACAGAAGTTTTGGGATAGTGTTCTGTGGACTCATGAAACAAAATTAGAACTGTTTGGGCCCATGGATCAATGCTATGTTTGGAGGAGGAAGAACAAGGCCTATGAAGAAAAGAACACCTTGCCTACTGTGAAGCATGGCGGGGGGTCAATCATGCTTTGGGGCTGTTTTGCTTCTGCAGGTACAGGGAAGCTTCAGCGTGTGCAAGGTACCATGAATTCTCTTCAGTACCAGGAGATATTGGATGACAATGTGATGCAGTCCGTCACAAACCTGAGGCTTGGGAGACGTTGGACCTTTAAACAGGACAATGATCCCAAGCATACCTCCAAGTCCACTAGAGCATGGTTGCAGATTAAAGGCTGGAACATTTTGGAGTGGCCATCGCATTCACCTGACTTAAATCCGATTGAGAACCTCTGGTGGGACTTAAAGAAAGCAGTTGCAGTGCGCAAGCCTAAGAATGTGACTGAACTGGAGGCTTTTGCCCATGACGAATGGGCGAAGATACCCGTAGATCGCTGCAAGACACTTGTGTCAAGCTATGCTTCACGTTTAAAAGCTGTTATAACTGTAAAAGGATGTTGTACTAAGTACTAAGATTGAATGTCACTTGGGGGTTGAATAAAACTGATAATGATGTGAGCACAGAAAAGACATTTGTGGTTATTTCATTATAAATGTTATGTTATATTTGTCTGACCTACACGTGCCTCTTTGATTTAATTGTAAGCAAGATGACTGAATCATCAAAATCAATGTCAAACTGGCCAAAACACTCAATTTCAGTGGGGGTTGAATAATATTGAACACAACTGTATATAGTATAAAATTGTTCTCTCAATTTTCAGTCATATAAATACATAAATATAAATTTGACTATGATCTCTTTTGTTTTGGTAAAGTAAAATAAGTATCCCATTGAATGATGCAAATGAATCTTTACATTGTTACATTGTATCAGTGGTAGGTCAATAAAATACCATTGATTTGCTGGAAAAAAAACATACAGGGTTATTCAAAGAGATTCGAATGGCTGGAGAAAGGTAACTGAACGCTGAAAATCAGCGTTCGGTCACCTTTCTTGGCCATTCGGCTATCCAGAGAGCAGTCAATATGCCAAATCCTGGCGAATTGCCTGCACATTTGGTGGCTGTTCGGTGCCTGTTCGAGGGCAGTGAAATCCCCATGAAAAAGCACTGCTTCGGCTATTCAGAGAACACAAACCAGCAGTGAAAGGTTCCCGAAATGCCCTACCATTCGTTGGTTTAATTCGGCAAGTTTATTCAGGAGAATCCCATAGGCTTCAATGTTAAAAAAATTACCGTTTTAATTCAAGCTCTAATAAACCATTCATTATAAAATTCTGCAGTAAAGAGTCTCTTTATTTATAGATGTTTTAGGATATTTTAAGCATTTTTTTAAAAAAAAGTCCGCTTTTCTTTAAAAAAAATTTAACTTTACTTATTTTTTCTGTAACAGCCCTTTTTATTATCATTCCCTGGACCTCATATGTAAATTTCAGACATTTTCGCTCAGTAGTTTCTTTGCAAACAGCGTTTCACTTTTCAATCATTCATGCAAACTGTTTTCCTAATTTGGTGCAGGAGGGGTGGGGTCGCGCCTATTCCCCAAAGGGTTGGCTGCAACCACCAAATGCATCCAGCCCAACAACATGTGTAGAACATAACAAAGAAAAAAAATGTAATCTGCGCTTACTCCAATTAAACCGTGTGAAACTAAACACAATTAGAGGTTTGGTTTCTTATTAATGGCCATTATAAGACTGCAGATCCCTGCAGCAAGACTCCACTCCGTGTCTTTGTTTTGATCCCAAAGTGGATTTTGTTTCTGGGGGAGCATAAATAAAGGCCCACCAGTCTACCTCATGTTTGACAAGCAGCATGACAAGCAGGTATGGTTTGCTATGTAGCAGCCTGTGGTTTCATTTTGGTTAGGACTCACCCTTTTAGAGGTGCCGTGACGTTGGCGGGCGAGCTAGTCTTATAATGGCCATTAATAAGAAACCAAACCTCTAATTGTGTTTAGTTTCACACGGTATAATTGGAGTAAGCGCAGATGACATTGTTTTCCTAATTTATTCACTTCACTCGTCTGCGGTGTCGGCTTTTTCCGGAGGCTTTGCTGCGTGTGATCGGCTCCTTCTTGGGTTTTTCCGACGTCTTCGATGGGTTAATCCAGATGTTTTTGCGGGTTTTCGGCACGCATTCTCTGGGTTTTCACCAGGTTTTCGGCTGGTATTCGGTGGGTGTTCAGCAGCTTTTCCCTGCACTTCGACAGCCCTGTGGTGCTTGCTGAATACACCGCAGGGTAGCCGAAATGGCAGGGCCGGATTAACATAGGGGCTGATGGAGCAGCAACTCCAGGCCCATGCCTCAGAATAGGCCCAGAGAAAGGATAAATTTGTCTGCAGTTGGACCCCTGTATCTCCAGTTCCATAAAGGCTACAGGATCATGTGAGGTATCACTGGAAAGGCCAGAGCATGGCCTTCCCAATGATATCAAACATGACCAGGCTATAGGTAAGAATAATAAAATAATAAATCTTTATTTTCATATTTTTTTCCTAACAGCAATATTTTTCACTTTTCAATTATAAAGTGAACAATGAGGCTGCACAAACTAACCATCTCATTTATCATGTCACCAACAAGTGTGGAGGTGATTGGACAATCCATTGTTCCGAATTGTTACATCAAAAACCTAACCCAATGCACTGCAACAAATCTTTACACCTCACAAGGTCAAGCGATACAATGTCATTGGACAGGTCAGAGTCTGGCCTTTGCATTGATATCAAACGTCACAATGTAAAATTTAAAATAAAATATATATATATTTTTTTATTATTTTTAGTTCCAAAGCGATGGCATTGTCCATTTGTCACATATAAAATTAGCAATACCACTGCCAATACTCACCTTTTAATTTCCCACACTGGGAGCAAGGTCAGACTATACATAGTTATATTATTCATAAAAATACATGCTCCAAAACACAAGGGACATTTTTTTTCTCTCTTTTTTTGGTTAAAATTATATATTCTCTCAGAAAAATGCAGTAACAGGTTCCCATTTCACTTTTTTTAAAAACAAGAATTCCCTATAGAATATATAACCACAAAGGTTTGGATGATAAACTGGGGAAAAATTATTTTACACACTGTAAATAATTGAAATCTGAATGTAAATTTACTCACACTGTATCTGGTTAGATATATCTGTATCTGTACTATTAAATAACCTAAAATATGTTTTAATTTCACTAAATTTTAAAAAAAGTCCAACCAAATTATTCAGCTCCAGGCCCATAGAGATCTTAACCCGGCCCTGCGAAATGGAAAAGCCGATTTGCACCGAATTGAAGAGAACGAAAAGTCACCGAACGTGCGGTGACTTTTCGAATCTCTTTGAATAACCCTGATAGTATTATTAAAAAGTGCAGAATATTGTGTAAGTGAATTAGCTGCTTTATAATTGCAAACATTTTATATGACTAGGTGACCATGATCATTTATTGATTAAGTGATGTGAGCAAAACAACGATTGAATGGGTTTACTGTAGCTGTGCGATTTATTACCAGAACCAGATTCATTCTCTGTTGCTAATGCTAAATGGGTTTTCTCACGTTTATTTCAACCTGATGTCAAATGCTGTTTGGTGTATATTTTCTTCTGTTTGTTGTCTTATTAGTATTACTACTCGTATTGTTATTTGTACGCATGTATTTAAAAAAACACCTGACTAGTAATAACTAGTCTTAAAAACCTAGAAACCTTGAGTAGTCAAGTTGCAAAATATATAAATGTGCATTTAAGGAGCAGAGTATATATGCTTTATGAGTAGTTTATTTGACCACTATCTATTAATGCTGTTTGCACACATTGTTACAAAACTACTTCCCCTTTATGGAAGGAATTTATCTTGTGCTACATTTTCAGTATATCTGTACCACGATATAGGCCACCATGTAACAGGGGCTTTTATTAATATGTACTGTTGGTTGTAACCACTTGGATTATGTAGAGTGCTTGACACAGGGCTGTATTCTTTATTACTTATCCTCTTCACAGGCCTTTTTCTATGGATGATTCCTTTTAATATTGTAATCTGTGTTTAATATAGGAGTCCTGTTATATGTTCGGGAGAGGTGTTTTAGATGTTTTATACAGTTTTCCAATTATTTTTTTGTTTGCCTCCTTACCCTGTTTATTTCCTTGATTTCATTTTTGATCTGGTGTATTCTTCACTAGCTGGGAGTTCCTTTTCTCAGTAGGGATTCTCCCTGTGGAGGGTTTACTTCTACTTGACTTTACAATGTACCCTGTATCTTTGAGTATATCTTGTGTACCATAGGATCCGCAAATTGAACAGCACTATTGATTTGAGCACTTTAATTATGCAAATTGTGGCACACCTACACAGAACAATGTGTTGGAACTTTGTACACATGCGCAGATCTGATGCATCATTGCCTACAGCAATCGGTCTCAGAGAAGGTGACATTGGCACGCAACCTGTGTACTAACATCACTAGTGATTGATCTGATAAAAATCCCGGCTGTTGGTGATGCTGGGTGGGGTGGAGTTAAGTGTCCCTTTAGTTTACTGGTGTTTGATTAGCATAATAAAAGCAATTCTTCAAAATCATCTGGAGAATAATTTGCACCCTGAGAAATGTGTATTATAAATTTGAGAAAAATCTATTGACATGTCCTTTCCTTTTTACTATTCCACCACATATTAGCATGCCATAAATGTTCATTGTAACCCACGTTTATGTTGCTAATGTTCAACCAAGGTACCTTCAGAGCATCCCTGCATCCTGGGCTTAGACTTCCTGAACCTGTGGTGCCACCCCGGTGCCATTCCTGACAAACACGAACTCAATACAAGTCAATGGGACTCAAAGTTCGATTTTTAGAGTGCCCTCCAAGAGGGCATATATGCTAGATATTTGCCATAAAAGGTGTATGGGGGTCCGGGTAGTGCCCTGGGGGACAGGAAACAAGAAAAAAAAAGTTTTTAAAGGTGAGTTTTCCATGAAATAAGGGTTAAAAATAACTTCATAACCTGCCCGTGAAGTGGCGGATTTGTAGGATGTATAGAAACACTTAAAAACAATGTCCGGGTCTGGGTAGTGCCCTGGGGGACAGGAAACAAGAACAAAAAGTTTTAAAAAAATATGTTTTTAACCCCTTCACTGCTGACGACGTGTGGGACACGTCCTCAGTTACTCCCGCTGTATGCTGAGGAGGACGTGTCCCACACGTCATCAGCTTTGCGGGACCCCCGGCGGAGATACTCACCTCTCTGTCCGGGGTCCCACGGCGTTCTGACTTCAGCGTCCTCAGACGCTGAAGTCAAGCTCCTCCCAACGTAAATTACATCATCGCGCCGGGAGATCGCCTGGAAGGGGGGGGGGATCCGTTCGGATCCCTTCTGATCGGGAGGTCCCACAAATACAAGCCAGACACCACTTAAAAGGGGAGAGTCTCCCCTTTTAAGCAGTACCTGGCTTTAACCCCTTAGGCACCGGGTCGCACTTCGGCGCCGAAGTGCAGCCTAGCTCCGGTGGGGGCTCCACCCCCGGGTCCCCCCTCACTGCCTGACGTCCTCACGCATACGCCTCACGCATAGAACTCCTAGCTGCCCGGAATCCCCTGGTGGAGATAGGGGGTTCATTTGAACCCTGATATCTCCAGAACCATGGCAGCTAGGGGGTGAGCATGGCCTTTCGAATGATACCCAACATGACCAGGTATAAAGTAAAAAAAAAAAAAAATGTATTTTTTTTGTGTGTTATTTTTATTAATGCAGCAATATTGTTCCCATTTCAAATTTAATGTGAACAATGATGCTGCACTAATGATTTTTTTCTATGGCGTGCGTTTGCTAAAAATCACATAATTCCCTCCAAAAAATTTAATAAGTCCCCATTTCAAATTTTTGTACAAGCGCACCCCATAGAAAATCTAATCGCAAATGTTCATGTGATAAAAGTTGAAAAAAAACGCTTTACATGCTGCAGATGATTAAAAATTCAAGTTTTATTGCATTTTTTTGTTATAATATACAGACCAGACAGGACATGACGTATACATATAATAATGATATATTATGAATCTGCCGAGTCTGCCAGAAAGAACGATATATAATATGTCTGGGTCGTATAATAAAATGTGGCTTCAAATCGCGTTTAAACATGATGAGCGAAAGCGGTAAAAATTAGCTCAGCACACAGCGGTGTAATGCCTCAGCAGTAAATGGGTTAAAGGAACAGTGAGTTTTCCATAAAATAAGGGTTAAAAATAAAAACGAGATGACTTCCGAGAGGCGGGCCAAGTGAATGGCCGCTTTTATTTCGAGCTCCACAGCACCTCACTGAAACCTTCTCTGCTGAGCGGACTGAAGCCACCAGAAACGGTTTAAATTACATCAGGAGCACTAACAAGCGTTGCTGCATCCCAGTTTGAGTGCTTTCCGGCTGGACCCGGACCCGCAGCATCCAAAGCCCTGGAGTCACCAGGCCGCAAAGAGGCCGCACGTCCCAGCCTACCCAGGCGGGACCCCAGGAACCACAACACTCCCCTCTCCGGAGATTCCGGTTTTGCCGACCACCTTTGCACTTGAAGCGGGCGCTGACCACACCAAGATCACCCACCACAATAACACGCCAGAGTGGGGATTGCTCGGGGAGGAACAAGAAGGACCGCCATCTTGCGGGAGCCGCGTGGTGGTGCACAGGACAGCTGCTAGGTGAGGCCTGCAAGCGCTGGAGGTGGGATTGCCCGCGACACCCTGGTGGTGGAGGCACAGGAGAGCTTGGAGCCCGAATTGGGATAGCGGGGACCGAGGCTGGTTTCCGTGGGGAGCGGGCAACGCGAGGTGGGGGGCAGTGGCCGCCATTTTACAGTGACTGCACAAGAGAACCCCGGCCTCACCTCAAACTCCCAAAGGCACGGAGCATGATTCCCTCCACGGCCAGGCTTAGCGAGGACTGTCATCGCCCTCCTAAAGGATAACACCCCAGAGAGCCATCCATACCCCGGGAGGGGCATCGCCGCGAGTTCGGGCCGAACGAGGGGGAAGCGTTCACGCCTTCACAACTACATCATCGGAGGCCTGACAAGGCGACACCACCTGCAACAAACATACACGGCAAGGCTTCGGGGCCTACAACCGCGCTCCGTAAACAAACTGCTCGGTTCTGTATCGGCCGGCACCGCTGGGGACCCTTGGTCCAATTTTTGAGTAATAAAGCGCCCCCCACCGCCCGGAGGGACCTCAGATCCCCACTGCAGGGTGATCAGCTTCAGACTTTAATTTTTCTGTCCCCTCCGACAAGGGGGGGCAATTTTCTCCAAATTATTTTTCTTGCTACCGCATGATCCACTAATTGGGGGCACCCTTTCCAGTACATACCTAACAGTTGTAATTTTTCTTAGTCTCCCCACCTGGGGAGGCGACCCACTGCCACTCATAAATTTTTGCATTTGACCTGCTGGTAATTTTTCTTAGTCCCAGGGACGCCAGGGGCGCCTCACCTTTCTATAATTCACCTCACTTTTGTGGCTCTCCACCTGCGAGGACCCACAGATCTTGCGTAGAAGGAACCCCCACTACACACCTTTAGCACTGAGTGGTGACATGGACAAGTTTATAATGACCGGAAAAACCACAAAAAAATCTTCAACCAAGATGACCCCTAAACCAGCTCCGAAGCAACGGCCAGGGCGGGATTCACCTTCCCCACACTCTCGGGACTCGATGGATCTAGAGTCCGAGTTGTCAACTTCGGACATGACTGACTCACACGCACGAGCCCCGGACGGGGAACCCCCACTGAGCGTGGAGGACATTTCTGCAGCCCTCTCACCCTTGTTGGATGACAAACTAGGCCGCCTCATGGCCACTATCGAGTCTGTTTTATCACAACTGACGTCACAAGCTCATAGGCTAACAAAGGTGGAGGAAAGGGTGTCTACCCTGGAGGATGCGGTCAACCCGCTACAAACCCAACAAAATACCATCATTCAAGGCCTGACAGACAAATTGGATGACCTGGAAATCTACGTATCATTGGCCTGCCGGAAACGGTGAAGGGCCAGGCCTTACACGAGTGGGCAGCAGTCTGGCTACCCTCTCATCTAGGCTACAACACTGAATCCTGTCCAGTGGCAATAGAGAGAGTGCACAGATTGGGTCCGGACCTGAACCCATCTGCCGGGCGTCCGAGGCCGGTGATTATGCGTTTCCTAAATTACACTGACAAAACCAAGATTCTCCAAGCTTATCATCGCCTATGAAACCTGGACTACCAGTGTGCCACACTTTGGTTATTTCAGGACTTTTCCGCCGTGGTATCATCTAAACGACGGGCATTTTCTTCAGTTTGCTCCAAATTGGTAATCCAGAACGTCCGCTTTTCCCTCCTATACCCGGCCCTACTCTGTGTGGTTTTTAATGGAACAACGCATTACTTTGATGCAATTTTGTTCCTTACCCCCTAAACTGGGAATTGTGGCTGCTGCTGGGACGGCCACGTTCCCCCCTAACCATGAGGTGTCCCCTCTAGCTGTTAAGGACACGACGTGTCCGTTCCCGTTCTTGTCTCCCAGACTATGACAGCCCAGGTACCAGTGCATAAGGTCTCCTTTAAGGTGGTCTCGTGGAATGTGGAGGGATTAAACTCCCCTATAAAAAGAAAGAAGGTACTCAATCACTTAACTAATTTGCGACCGGATATTGTCCTTCTCCAGGAGACCCATCGGTCTTCCCCCACTAATCTCCTCAGGGCACCCTGGATAGGCTACCAAACCTCAGCCCCCTATATAAATAAAAAACGTGGCACTGCAATCTTGTTAAACAAGGCACTTCTGCATGTAGTCCTAGAGGAAAAAAACGATCCACAGGGCAGATTTTCAATTCTGTTGGTGTCCATCCAAGAAGCTAAATACTTGCTGGTGAATGTGTATGCCCCTCATCCTACCCATCTACAGTTTAATTCTGATTTATATGCACAAATGCTGCAACATAATTTTGATCACTGCCTAGTGGGAGGGGATTTTAATGCAGTGATAGACAAAACTCTAGATCGCTCTCGGCCTAGACAGACACCAGACACCATGCAGTCCACGGCAGGATCTAACTTCTTACAAAACCAGATTGTACCGGTAGACGCGTGGAGATTCCTTAATCCGGAGGGGAGGGATTACTCCTTTTTATTCACACCCATACGATTCCTTCTCCCGCATTGATATGTTCCTCGTGTCTCTCTCCCTGCAACACACCTTACTTGATGCCTCAATTGGCATAATACATATCTCTGACCATGCGGTAGTTACAATTGAAATACGGCTAGGCTCCCCTCTCCCGCCGTCCCGCAACTGGCATTTTCCGGCTTCACTATACAAGTCGGACGGATTTAGGAACCATATGGAATTGTGCTGGCACAATTACGTGGATGACAATATAGAACACCTAGACGACACCAACCTATTTTGGGAAGCAGCCAAGCCAGTAATGAGGGGTCATATAATAGAATATGTATCACACAAGCAAAAAGAGATCAATAAAAAACTACAGGAGGCACATTCGACCCTAGTGTCCGCATACAGGTCTCACTTACTTCACGCCACTGCCCAATCTGCAACGGAATACAAGGCCAGCAAGAAGGTATATGCAGAAATAGTTGAGGACAGGACACAATATTTCTGGTTCCACCAAAAAAAATATTTTTTTCGCTTGGGTAACAAACAAGGAAAATTATTGTCCAACCTTCTTCGACTGCAAACGCCAACACCCCCCTCAATCTCAAGGTTCAAGACACTTACCGGGGAGCTTTTAACAGATCCGTTAAAAATCAATGCTTATTTCAGAGATTACTTTGAAAGATTTTAAAAGGCAGAACCGGACGTCTGGGAGTCCCAGGCTGATATCTTTTTGGAGGCTAACCTACCTGAATTAGATCCAGAGGCTCGGGAAAAATTAGACGCCCCAATTAGCCCAACGGAAATCCACAACGCCATTGCTTGCTTACAGCTTCATAAGACGCCGGTTCCGGACGGCTTTTCGGCGGAATTTTATAAACTTCTACGGGGACATGTAGTTCCACATCTCGCTACGCTATATAATAATATATTACAAGGCAAAGACCCCCCGCCAACTTTTAACCCCTTAATGACCCCTGACGTACCCTGTACGTCCTGTCCTCGGGTCTCCCTTAGACCCGCGGACGTACAGGGTACGCCAGCGGCGCCAAATCCCCCTCCCGCCCGATACTCACCTCCCTCGTCGGATCCCACGGCGATCTGGCAGGGAGGAAGCCTGCCCATGTGATTTACATGGGCAGGCGAGGCTGATGACGTCGCCACGCTGCGTGGTGACGTCATCAGAAGGTGCCCCCATGTGTTTCAATGGAGGGGAGGGGGGTGGCTCCTTCGGAGCCCTCTATCTCCCCAACCATTGAAGCTATGGAGATGCCGTTTGCACCGCTGGAGAGGGGAGAGCCTCCCCTTTCCAGCGGTGTATGGCATTAACGGTTTCGCCGCCAGATCGCTTTTCGGCGCCAATTGGCCTTTCAAATTATGGCCTTTCAAATGATACCAAACATGACCAGGTTTGGTTTTAAAAAAAAAAAAAAAAAATTAAATAAAAAAATAATAAAAAAATTTAATAAAATAAAAAAAGTTTTTTTTTTTTAAAGTTTTTTTTGTCTGGGGGGAGTTTAATTAAATAGGACCTAGGCTGTCATCTAAAAATAATTAGCACAAAATGGTCAGAATGAGCGCAGCGCACATAGGTGAACTGTCTCAGCAGTGAAGGGGTTAAAAAGCAAACGCATGTTAAAATTGGGTATTTCTAGTCTCGAGACAAAATTTTGAACCTATTTAGCCGGGGTCTTTTTGGGTGGTTGTAGATTTTGGGGAATAAATTACGAAAAAGTGTGTTTTTACCATTTTTTTCCTCATATTTCATATTTTTTTTTATAGTAAATTATTCGATATGATGGAAATAATGGTATTTCTAGAAAGTCCATTTAATGGCAGGAAAAAGGGTGTATAATATGTGTGGGTCGAATAAACGAGTAAGAGGAAAAATTGTCCTAAACACTAACAGCGCAGAAACGTAAAAACAGCAGCGGCACTAAAAGACGGATTTGTGTAAAACCGCCCGGTCACTAAGGGGTTAATACCTCGAGAATTGTTGTCCTTCCGAAGCCGAATAAAGATCCCATGCTAATCACGTCCTACCGTCCGATTTCTCTTTTGAATGTCGACCTGAAACTTTTGTCTGGTATCATGGCATGCTGACTCCAGGCACCCTTGGCAGACTTTATTTCCCCTGCGCAAACGGGTTTCCTAAAGGGACGACATTCCGTTCAGAATATTAGATGTGCTCTGGCGGCAATTTGGGCATCAAATGAACGTCAACCTTCGGCGGACCTGGTCCTTAGCTGTGATGCAGACAAAGCATTCGACCGAATATCTTGGGCCTACCTGCATCGGTTTTTTAAATATCATTTTTTTGGCAGATCAATCGGAAACGTATTTGAGGCACTATATCACTCCATGACGGCCACGGTGACGACTAATGGGCTTAACTCTAACCCCTTCCTATTGGAATGGGGCACGAGACTGGGGTGTCCTTTATCTCCTCTTTTTTTTAATTTAGCTATTGAACCGCTTATACGTATACTTTTAACTCGACCTGACGTCAAGGGCATAGGGGTGGGTGACCAGGAGGTGCGGGTGGTGGCGTTTGCAGATGATTTGCTCTTGTTCCTCTCGGACCCAGAAAGGGCGCTCCCAACACTACTTGACTACTTGACTACTTGGAACGATTTCAGATAGCCTCATGGTATAAAATAAACTTTGAGAAAACATTGGCCATTCCTCTGGGTAGGAACCGTAAGGCCCGCTTAGCGAACCGCCTGCCATTTAGTTGGTGCGAGGGCGGCACATTTAAATACCTGGGACTACAGCTCCCAATTGATTTGAGGAAATTATACGAGGTAACAATCTCACCGATGGTGACCCAACTTAAAACTCTGCTTTCCTCCTGGACCAAACTCCCTCTGTCTTACATGGGTAGAATCAGCCTCATAAAAATGGTGGCATTCCCACGCTTGTTATACCCAATCCAAATGCTACCCATACTCATCAACCAGCGGGATATCTCGACCGTTCATTCCCTATTTAATAAGTTTATCTGGGAAGGTGGGAGGGCACGTATAGCACTACGCAAATTACAACTACCATACAGTCTAGGAGGCGTGAATATGCCAGAGATAGGCTCGTATAACCTGGCAGCCCAATACCGCTTAGTCGCCGATTGGATAACAGGATCCTGCAGATTCATGGATTATAAATTAGATCAGGCAATGATCTTCTCAATGTAGGCCGGGTTGCGTGGTACAGGGCCAGGAAACACCTGGGCCTGTCCTGGAAAACTTCGATTTACCAGCCTTTGCTTCGCAACCCGAGCTTCCAAAACGGCTCACCTGTCCCGGCCTTTTGGGCCCTAGCGCGCAAGGGCTTATCACAAATTGGGCAAGTACTGAGACCATCTTCACACACCCTTATCCCCTACGAAGCAATATGCAACATAATAGCACCCACATATCTGCATCCCATGTATTATCTACAACTCTCTACATTTGTCTCACAGCAATTAAGAGTTTTGGGGCTTAGGGATTTCCTTAACCCCCTAGATAGCATAATGAAAGTAGGCCCCTCGACGGCTACTTTCCGACAAACACTCCGTCCCCACTATGATTGGACAGCCGCCACCACGGGGATAGCCTCTTGGTGCCTCCACCTCCCGCAACAGTCACCCTTTTTCGCTTGTAGCAGCCATCACTAGATCACAAAAACAAATTCCATCGGCCCAATATGGAGAAATGTTTTTTAAATTATTGCATGGGGCCTATGTGGCACCAGCCAGACTGGCCCTTTATAATCCACTAAATTCGGGACGTTGTCTTAAATTTTCACAAGATAGGGCGGATCTCTTTCATTGCCTGTGGTCATGCCCCTGCATTAAGCTTTTCTGGAACACCATTAGAAATTTCGGATCCCGAATTTTGAAACTAGGAATGCCGACCTCTCCAGACTGGGCGTTGTTTAACATTCTCTCTGACCAGGAAGCACGTCCATTGTCTAGAGCTCAGTATACGCTTTTGGGCATTATCGCAGCGTCTGCAAAGAAAGCTATTTTGGGCCAGTGGATAGAGGTCCTCCCCCCCTGGTTCTCGATGTTCTACTCCAGGTTCTACTCTATTTTTAGGCATGATTGGGCGGAAGCGAGTCTTCATAAAGAAGACAAGGTGGGAGGGTTCTTTGGGGTTTGGGGGCATTTTATGCAACACCTGCCAGAGGATAGCTTGTCCCGGATTTAAAAGGACTTT
Source organism: Leptobrachium leishanense (assembly GCA_009667805.1). Taxonomy (NCBI): domain Eukaryota; kingdom Metazoa; phylum Chordata; class Amphibia; order Anura; family Megophryidae; genus Leptobrachium; species Leptobrachium leishanense. The sequence goes on from CM019063.1 coordinate 397,086,575, forward strand.
CAGTGCACTGAATGGTTTCTGTCAAATTCACTTACCGGCCCGCCTCTATTGCTGACATCATCCTCAAGGGCGCTGGATAGTTATTTGAACGTCTAACGGTTTTACAAACAAAAAAGTCGGAACACTGTGCTGAGAGTTGTCTATTATTGAGCTTAAGGGGTAATAATTTTAATTTCACTGTATGACATGTCATCACATTTATTTTATGCTGTAATGCTTGAATCTATAATAAACATATTTTAAAAAATAAAATAAAAACGAAAAATTCCTTCAAATATCGTGCCTAGGAGGTCCCCATAACCTGCCCGTGAAGTGGTGGATTTATAGGATGTATGGAAACATCGCCATCACAGACCCACACACGACACCTAGCACTCTCAGCCTGCATACAATGTATCAAATTCATGAGACCGGACTAATTAGAAGCACATGTTTTTTCCAAACACTAATTAAACACCCGTTGTTTACGCCGTTTGAGAGCACAGGTCATTTAGAGGTGAGAATCTTTGCACCTAGACATTAGTTTTTAATTCAATATCTAATAAACCGTTGCTTATAACATTCTGCAATGAAGAGTCTCTTTATTTCTAGATTTTGTAGTATTTTTTAAGCTTTTTGTATACTTTTTTTAAAAAAATAATAATTTTCAAACTTGCACCGAACACGCCAAAAAGTTAGAAGTTTGCAAACTTTCGAACTGCCGATGTTCGAATCGAACTCCGAACTGATAGAACCGAACAGCTCATCCTTACCTCTCACACATCACCTTCTGCTGTTGATCCAAAAGAAGGCAAAAAACCCAGTCTGAAGCGCTCGCCAATATGCAACACACTGGGAAAAAAAACCTTCTTGACCCCAGAATGGCAGTCAGATTTCTCCTTGGATCAAGAAGCTTACCCACATATTAAATATTATAACCCTTAATATTCTGTGTCTGCAGGAAGTCATTCAGTCGTTTTTTAAAAGTCTGTACAGTCTCTGACCCAACCACCTCAACAGGCAGAGAATGCCACAGCTTTATTTTTCTCACCGTAAAGTAACCCTTCCTATGCTTTAGGCTGAATTTCCTTTCTTCCAGTCTAAATGAGTGACCTCGTGTTCTTTGTATAGTCCTGTTAATAAATAGGTTTCCAGACAATGGTTTATAATGGCCCCGTATATATTTGTATAAGGTTATCAGATCCCCTCTAAGGCACCATTTCTCTAAACTAAACGGGTTTAAGCTTGTTAGCCTTTCCTTGTAACTTAAACCTTCCATTCCCCTTATTCATTTAGTCACCCGTCTCTGCCTTTTTTCTAGCACTATAATATCCTTTCTTAAGACAGGTGCCCAAAATTGCACGGCATATTCAAGGTGCGGTCTTACCATTGATTTATACAGAGGCAAAATTATGTTTAATTTAAAATTTCAAACACCTCTAAAACCCCCATAAATTATGATGGTAAGTGACTAGTTATATGCATGCATATCAAGCAAGTTAGGTAGGAAAACAGGTATATAACCATTTGTTGGTTTTGTTCACTTTATTGCTAAGTTCCTCTAAACAAACTATAAAATCATCATGTGCAATAAATATGCTTTTTTATCTGTCTGGTCAAAAAAATGACAACTTGCAAGATTATCTATACGTTATGTAGTGGAAGTTATAGGACATTAAATGTACAGCATTTAGCAAGAAGTCATTGAAACTAAAAAGAAAGTAAAAATTGTAAGGCTAGGGACGCACAAGCAGAGAAAGTAGGTGGGTTGTAACAGACAAACTTTTCCACAGACCTATTTGTAGACACCACACGGCATCCTTGAATTTTGATGTTGCAGCTAAAAAAAACTCGAAGAGGCCATTGCATTTTGTAGTCTCAGTTTCCTACACATGTGATGGACATCAAATGAACGCCTGTCTGATGTCCTGTATTCCCGCCTATAAAAAGCATCATGTCCGTAGACATGTCTCGATGTGCACCTAGCATTTTAAAGCCATCCAAAGAACCCACGTCTGTTTGCATGTTCATGAAAAAGTTTGTGCGTACTTCATGTGATGTTCCCTATATGATCCAAAATTCTATGACAGGCGTCAAGTTGCGTGTTACAATGGATGCATTTAGTGCTCTCATGTGGCCCCAGCCTGAATACCACTTACAAACTGTAAATAATCCCAAACTGTTAATTCTCTCATTCTTTATTAACCCCTTCCCGAACACTGATGTACCATGTACGTCTGATCGGGAAGTCTCCCTTTGACCCGCAGACGTACATGGTACGTCAGGGGTCTCCTATCCTCGCTCCCGATTCTCCCCTCCCACACCGGCTCCCGTGGCGGACTGGCAGGCTATAAACAAACTATAAAATCATCATGTGCAATAAATATGCTTTTTTATCTGTCTGGTCAAAAAAATGACAACTTGCAAGATTATCTATACGTTATGTAGTGGAAGTTATAGGACATTAAATGTACAGCATTTAGCAAGAAGTCATTGAAACTAAAAAGAAAGTAAAAATTGTAAAGCTAGGGACGCACAAGCAGAGAAAGTAGGTGGGTTGTAACAGACAAACTTTTCCACAGACCTATTTGTAGACACCACACGGCATCCTTGAATTTTGATGTTGCAGCTAAAAAAAACTCGAAGAGGCCATTGCATTTTGTAGTCTCAGTTTCCTACACATGTGATGGACATCAAATGAACGCCTGTCTGATGTCCTGTATTCCCGCCTATAAAAAGCATCATGTCCGTAGACATGTCTCGATGTGCACCTAGCATTTTAAAGCCATCCAAAGAACCCACGTCTGTTTGCATGTTCATGAAAAAGTTTGTGCGTACTTCATGTGATGTTCCCTATATGATCCAAAATTCTATGACAGGCGTCAAGTTGCGTGTTACAATGGATGCATTTAGTGCTCTCATGTGGCCCCAGCCTGAATACCACTTACAAACTGTAAATAATCCCAAACTGTTAATTCTCTCATTCTTTATTAACCCCTTCCCGAACACTGATGTACCATGTACGTCTGATCGGGAAGTCTCCCTTTGACCCGCAGACGTACATGGTACGTCAGGGGTCTCCTAACCTCGCTCCCGATTCTCCCCTCCCACACCGGCTCCCGTGGCGGACTGGCAGGCTGGAAGCCTGCCCCGCCTTTTTAGGGGCCGGCGGGCGCGATGACATCATCAGCAGGTGCCCACCGGCACCTGCAGTAAAAATCAGAAAGGGTAGGGTGGGCTCATTTTGAGAGTCTCCCCTTTTCAGCGGTGTAGAGCATTAACTATTTTGCTGACGAATCGTGATTAAATCCTGGGCTGACTGACATCAAGGATGTCAACCAAGCCTCCAGGTCACCCCCCATCCACTGACATAGTCACCATATGTGTTGTGAGGGTGTCAGTGGGCCAGTTAACCCCCTAGCTGCCAAGTGGAGATAGGGGGATCGTTTGGATCCCCGTGTCTCCCAATCCATGGCAGCTAGAAGGTCATGTTTAATATCATTGAAAAGGCATGATCATGACCTTTACAACAATACCAAAAATGACCAGGTTTGATCTAATAAGAAATTTTAAATAATAATAATAAAAAAAAAACATTTTTTTTAAATTGGGCTTTTTTTAAAAAAAAATTGTCTTGGGGGGTTTACTAAAACAGGACCTAGGCTGGCATTTAAAAATGATGAGCATAAACCGGTCAAAATGAGTTCAGCGCACAGAGGTGAACTGGCTCAGCAGTGAAGTGGTTAAAAGGCAAAAACATGTAAAAATTTAGTATTTTTATTCTCGGGACAAAATTAACTATTTAGGCTAGGGTCAGACTAACGCATTTTTCACGTTGTCCGTGAAAATGTGCGTTCGAAGAATGGACGTATTTTTTCACGGAATACGCAATAGCGGTCATACTATGCGCAGTTTCATCCGTGATTTTGTACGGATCATCAATAAAACCCTTTTTGTGTCTGGACGTTATGTTGGCCGGACATTAGCAGCGTCTGACATCTCCAATTCACGCACACACGCCGCTAGCGGACGCAGCGCACTCTGTACGTCAGTACTAGTGGTTTAACGTTCTCGAAAAAATGCGTTCATTTTCCACTTGCGTTGCGCAGCCGGACTTTTGTGCGACCGTACTTCGTATATTGGCAGTCATTGCCTGGCACTTGCTGCTAGTGCGGCCGTGATTAAGTGCGCCAGAACGCGCGTTCGCACTGCCTCAGTCTGACCCTAGCCTCAGCCGGAGTCTTTTATGGCAGTTGTAGATTTTGGTGATTAAATTTTAAAAAAGTGTTTTTTTTCCATTTTTTCCATCATATTTCATTATTTTTTATAGTAAATTATAGGATATGATGGAAATAATGGTATCTTTAGAAAGTCCATTTAATGGCGGGAAAAACGGTGTATAATGTGTGGGTTGCATAAACGAGTAAGAGGAAAATGTGACCTAAACACAAACAGCGCAGTAACGTAAAAACAGCAGCGGGCACTAAAGGACGGACTTTTTGAAACAGTTGAAATGAGTATGACATTGATGTACTTGGGCATGCACAGAGTGTACAAAGTAAGTTAAAATTTTAAAAAATACTGTACATATGAACCTAATTTTAGATAGAGTAAACGAAAATCCATGTATTTCACTTTTCCTCTACATAATGAGTCAAATATAATCCAACAGGAAGATTTATCACTGACTGTTCATATTTCATCCTGTGTTGATTACTTCCTTCAAATGTGTGTTAATAAACACTCAATCTTATCTAAATGGCTTCAGAGATATGCTAAGAATTTTGAATATCACGTGGCAAACTGAATATCATTGTATAACTACTATTATTCTTCACTTAAAAGGGTTGTTTTTTTCTTACAAATTCCAATTAAATTGGAAATTTAATAAAAAAATTTTCATCAAAACAATAATTTTAATGATTTAATGAAGCAGAAGCTGCATCATTTACTTAAACTAATCTTTCAATATTCTGTTATAATATAACACATGTGGCTAAAGTGTGCACTATATGTGTTGATGACAGGTACCAAAGTGTTATGCTTTCAAAAATATACGAACATTATTCCTCTTAACGAGATCTGTAACTGCTTTAGAGGTTTAGGTTCATCAGCCAAAATTTGAAACTGCAAATATTGGAAGAGGTTTTGTGTACTATAGTAGTAACCAATGGAGGCTCATCCAGTGGGGCAGCACGAATAGCGCCCGACCCGAACTTTAGCACAAAAAAACATACCATTTAAAAATTTGGGGGAAAAAATCATTTGTATGGGGTCTCAAGAATATCAGGTCTATTCAAGGAAAGGGGAACCTCATGAGAATGACTGGAGAAGTGGAAATTCTAGGTCAAAATAGCCAAACCAGAAAAATTCTCCCATTTATCTCACTTTCCAAATCGGCTGGTTGGTCTAGATTGTTCTCTTCTCCTGCCAGTTCTCCTGATTTTCACCTTTCTCTGAATAACCCTGTCAGGGTTATTCAAAGAGATCCGAATTGCTTGAGAAAGGTAACCGAATGCTGAAAATCAGCGTTCGGTTACCTTTCTTGGCCATTCAGCTATCCAGAGAGCAGGCAATTCGCCAAATCCTGGCGAATTGCCTGAACATACGGTGCCTGTTCGGTGCCTCTTCGAGGGCAGTGAAAACCCCATGAAAAAGCACTGCTTCGGCTATTCAGAGAACAAAAACCAGCAGTGAAAGGTTCCCGAAATGCCCTGCCATTCGGTGGTTTAATTCGGCAAGTTTATTCAGGAGAATCCCATAGGCTTCAATGTTAAAAATATTCCCATTTTAATTCAATATCTAATAAACCGTTCATTATAAAATTCTGCAGTAAAGAGTCTTTTTATTTATCGATTTTTTAGGATATTTTAAGCATTTTTCAGATTTTTTTTTTTATTTGTTCATGTTGGGTATCATTCAAATGGCCATGCTTCAAATGAACCCCCTATCTCCACCAGGGGATTCCGGGCAGCTAGGGTTCCCCGGCTATCTGACATCCTCACGCTATGCGTGAGGAGATCAGGCAGTGAGGGGGGACCTGGGGGTGGAGCCGCCATCCAAGATGGCGGCCCCCACCGGAGCTAGGCCACACTTCGGCTCCGCAAGGCGCCGAAGTGCGACCCGGTGCCTAAGGGGTAAGGCTAGGGTCAGACTAACGCATTTTTCGCATTGTCCGTGAAAAAGTGCGTTCGAACGAATGGACGCATTTTTTCACGGAATACGCGGTAGCGGTCATACGATGCGCATTTTTGTCCGTGATTTTGTACGGTTATCAATAAAACACTTTTTGCGTCTGGACGTGATGTTGACCGGACATTAGCAAAGTCTGACGTCTCCTAATCACACACACATGCCGCTAGCGGACTCAGCGCCCTCTGTATGTCAGTACTAGCGGTTTGACGTTCTCGAAAAAATGCATTCGTTAGCCACTTGTGTTGCGCGGCCGCACTTTTGTGGCCGTTCTTCGTATGCTGCCCGGCATTGGAGGTAATTTTCTGCTAGCCTGGCCGTGATTTAGTGCGGCTAAACGCCCGTTAATACTGCATTAGTCTGACCTTAGCCTTAAAGCCAGGCACCGCTTAAAAGGGGAGATTCTCCCCTTTTAAGCGGTGCCTGGCTTTTTTTGTGGGACCTCCCGATCGGGCGGGAGAGGGATCCGAACGGGATCCCCCCCTCCCTTCCAGGCGATCAACTGGCATTGCCGGGCGCGATGACGTCATTTACGTCGGGAGCAGCTTGACTTCAGCGTCTGAGGACACTGAAGTCAGAACGCCGCGGGACCCCGGACAGAAACATAGAAACATAGAAAAATGTCGGCAGATAAGAACCTTTCGGCCCATCTAGTCTGCCCAATTACATGGATACTTTACCTGGATTTATCTTTTGTTTAGGATAGCCTTATGCCTATCCCATGCTTGCCTAATCCCATGCTTGCTTAACCCCTTAAGGGCCGCTGACGTACCCTGTACGTCTTGTCCTCGGTCTCCCTTAGACCGCGGATGTACAGGGTACGTCAGCGGCGCCTAATCCCCTCCCGCCCGATACTCACCTCCCTCGCCGGATCCCATGGCGATCTGGCAGGGAGGAAGCCTGCCCATGTGATTTACATGGGCAGGCGAGGCTGATGACGTCGCCACGCTGCGTGGTGACGTCATCAGCAGGCGTCCCCATGCATTTCAATGGAGGGGAGGGGGCGGCTCCTTCGGAGCCCTCTATCTCCCCAACCATTGAAGCTAGGGAGATGCCGTTTGCACTGCTGGAGAGGGGAGAGCCTCCCCTTTCCAGCGGTGTATGGCATTAACCGTTTCGCCGCCGGATCACGTTGCGGCACCAATTGGCGCCAAAACGCAATTCAAACCTGGAGGGGGGCTGACATCTTGGATGTCAGCCAAGCCTCCAGGTCCCCCCCCACCCACTGACAACCTCACCATATGTGTGAGGATGTCAGTGGGCCAGTTAACCATCTAGCTGCCATGTAGAGATAAGGGGATCCTTAGGTTTATTTATGGCCTTTCAAATGATACCAAACATGACCAGGTTTGGTTTTAAAAATTTTTTTTTAAAAAAATTAAATAAAAAAAAATAATAAAAAAATTAAATAAAATAATTTTTTTTTTTTTTTTTAAAGTTTTTTTTGTCTGGGGGGGGTTTAATTAAATAGGACCTAGGCTGTCATCTAAAAATAATTAGCACAAAATGGTCAGAATGAGCGCAGCGCACATAGGTGAACTGTCTCAGCAGTGAAGGGGTTAAAAAGCAAACGCATGTAAAAATTGGGTATTTCTAGTCTCGGGACAAAATTTTGAACCTATTTAGCCGGGGTCGTTTTGGGTGGTTGTAGATTTTGGGGATTAAATTACAAAAAAGTGTGTTTTTACCATTTTTTTCCTCATATTTCATATTTTTTTTATAGTAAATTATTCGATATGATGGAAATAATGGTATTTCTAGAAAGTCCATTTAATGGCGGGAAAATTTGACCTAAACACTAACAGCGCAGAAACGTAAAAACAGCAGCGGTCACTAAAAGACGGATTTGTGTAAAACCGCCCGGTCACTAAGGGGTTAAATTCAATTACTGTTTTGGTCTCTACCACTTCAACTGGAAGGCTGTTCCATGTATCCACCACCCTCTCAGTAAAATAATGCTTCCTGATGTTACTTTTAAACCTTTGCCCCTCTAATCTAAGACTATGTCCTCTTGTTTTGCTACTTTGTTTCCGTTTAAATATACTCCCTTCCTCTACCTTATGGATTCCCTTCACGTATTTAAATGTTTCTATATCTCCTCTGTCTCGTCTTTTTTCCAAGCTGTACATGTTAAGATCATTAAGCCTTTCCTGGTAACATTTCTCCTTCAAGCCGTACACCATTTTAGTAGCCCTTCTCTGAACTCTCTCTAAGATGTCTATATCCTTCTGGAGATACGATCTCCAGTACTGCACACAGTACTCCAAGTGAGGTCTCACCAGTGCTCTGTACAGTGGCATGAGCACTTCCCTTTTCCTACTGCTAATACCTCTGCTGCTCTATTACATTGACTACTTACTCTTAGATCCTCTGAAATAATAACCCCTAAGGCTGGCGGCACACGAGCAGAGGAAGGAACGTCCGTAAAAGTGGACATTCCTTCCACTCTCTGCGCTCAGCGTACAAAGCGCGATCCTCCTATGGAGAATCGCGCTTTGTATCCTTTCAGCGTCCATTTAGCTTTTTGACGGGGAGGGCTTTTTCACGTCCGGTGGAGGACCTTCCCCGTCAAAAACCCACGGACGCAGGGAATTTGAGCCATAAATACGCTCGTGTGCCGGGGGCCTAAATCCCTTTCCTCAGATGTTGAGGTTAGGACTGTATCAAATATTCTATATTCAGCCCTTGGGTTTTTACATTCCAGGTGCATTATCTTAAGAGGTGAGTATCTCCGCCGGGGTCCCGCAAAGCTGATGACGTGTGGGACACGTCCTCCTCAGCATACAGCGGGAGTAACTGAGGATGTGTCCCACACGTCGTCAGCAGTGAAGGGGTTAAAAACGTCTTTTTTAAAAACTTTTTGTCCTTGTTTCCTCTCCCCCAGGGCACTACCTGGACCCAGACATTGTTTTTAAATGTTTCTATACATCCTACAAATCCGCCACTTCACGGCAGGTTATCGGGACCTCCCAGGCACGATATTTGAAGGAATTTTTCGTTTTTATTTTTAACCCTTATTTCATGGAAAACTTACTGTCCCTTTAAAAACTTTTTTTTTTTACTTTTTGTTCTTGTTTCCTGTCCCCCAGGGCACTACCCGACCCCCATACACCTTTTATGGCAAATATCTAGCATATATGCCCTCTTGGAGGGCACTCTAAAAATTGAACTTTGAGTCCCATTGACTTGTATTGAGTTCGTGTTCGAGTTCGAATTCGAACTTTTGAAAAGTTCGATTTCGAATGCGAACCGAACTCGGGGGTGTTCGGCTCATCCCTAGTAAGGATCTGTAGCTGCCGTTTTCTTTGCACATCTGGATAATTTTAGAGGGGAAGAACAACCCAATATACGAAATATGGCTGCTTTTGCTTTCTGTCCTGAATGGGGGAATTTGACACATGCTTTATGTTCCTTAGGTACAGACATATGTTTTGTATTTAGGTATATCTCTATATATAAGGCAGCTTTCACACTCAGAGTAAAGCATATACCTAAATACAAAGCCTTACACAGGCGTGACAGCGCTTTTTTCTGTATGTATGTATATTTTGCTGTATCCCCAGCCAGGCCATTTTTGCTGCTGTTCCTTTCCATGTTTTTGTTTTTAATCCCGAAGTGGAAGTATTTGGTGGTATAAATAAAACCCACCAGTCTCTTAGCTGAAAAGCAGCATGAGAGTGTACGGTTGCTAAGAGAAGCGGCTCGTGGTTTCAATAGATAGGACACACTTTACTAGAGGTGCCTTGACAGTGCCGGTGAGCTTACACTTTAATGGCCATTCAAGTAAAAAAAAGAAAAAACCTGTGTGTTTTGTTTCACATGGTGCTGTAGAAATGAGTGCAGAGGACACCTTTTTTCTTGTTAAGAAAAATGCTACTTTCTGTGGTACAGTATAAGCTTTCTAGCTTGCAAAGATCCAATTTGTAATCAAGTTAATAATATGAATTTTTGCAGAGCAATTTGGTGGACTTCACTATTAGGGAACATGGCCATACAAACCATATAAAGCAAAGTGCCTAGAGTATGCCACATGTAAATTCTTCACGTCAATAAAAAAACAGAAATGAAATAGTGTATACAATTGCATCTTATTCATTATTCAACATAACAAAGTAAAAACAGAAAGCAATTATCTTTTGCTTAACAACAATAAAGACAGAGCTGTGCTGAGGTTTACATGGCTAGAAATACCCAGTTAGTGGTCTAATAAATCTCTGTGTGACTTTCTACCACCGCAAACCTTGACCAGACATTCTTTTTCCCTATTAAAACAAGCTTTGCACTTAGCAGGGGTAACCACATAATGAGACTTGGACAAAATGAAAGTCATAATATTTTAATAGCAAATAAAAATGGATTTCATTAGATAGTTAAACACATTCTTAGAAATAGTGTAATACAAGAACAGATCATTTGCTTCTGAACGGTTTACAGATGGCATAATTTTACAAAAGGCGACAAATGTAGTTTTTGTGGTAAATAAAATAACTTAATAATTAATTTTTTAGTGAAGGGAATTAAGAAGGAATGTATGTACAGAATATAGGAGAGACAACTCTTGTGTTGAAATGGCATTTGTTAAGCCTAGACGTTCACTATAGAGTCCCACCCCATACTTAGATTAGACAAAAAAAACTCATGAAAATTTGTTAAACTATTTTTTTTCTGGGGGGGGTTTACAATATTGTGTTTGTCATATATATATATATATATACAGATAAAAAAATAGATTATCTCCCTTTATTTATATAAGTTAAAATAAGACAGGGAATAACCCTGTAAATAGTAACCCCTGCTTACCCCCTATGTATCCCCGTCCCGTTTAATTTTTACAATTTTTTAACACTTGCCACCTTTTCACTGCTGGGTGGTCTCTTCAATCGTGAGACATGACATACTGCTGCTTCCTTTAAGCTGCAGCAGGCCAATGACTTCATGGAGGCAACCAACCCAATGTCTCTCAATGTCAAACATATTAACAACTATTACAGCTATTAGTGGGAGCTGGTTCCCAAAGGTCCCGATTGCAAAAAACAGAACTCAGTACTCGGCCTCTGAGGTTGTGGAGCTTGGCACCCATGCCTTCACCTTGGAGGAAAAGCAGGTTGTTACCTACTCTCGCGTCATGGTGCTCAAGACCCAGGTTGTAGGACTACAGTCGGCTGTGTTGGCTATGGAGACCCGTCACTGTCGCTGGAACCTTAAGTTTCGGGGTATCCCAGACTTTGTACCCAACCCTGAGCTCCTGCTGTTGGTCAACCTCTTAGTGAATGCTGTCCTGGCCCTACCTGGTGGTGCCCCGAACCCTGTGTTGTCAGCGATCTGTGTCAGAAAGGCAGCAGTGGCTCCTCTGAATAGCCCCAAGGATGTCATCGTTGTTATGGGAACGTTCTTGTTTCGGAACAGCTGTTGGGAGCGACAATCTGGGCTCCCCCGATCCAATTTGAGGGTGTGGAGATTGCCATATTCAGTGACCTGCCGTTTCTGGCCTTGGTGGGCTCTACAACAGTTCGGGGCTGTTGTGCTCTGGTCCCACGCTGTCAGCTATCGATGGGGAGTGTTGGCAATACAGTTCTTGCGTTATCGATACCAGAGGGGGCCCAGGCTCAACTGCTGGCTCTGGGTTTGTCGACGGGTTTGGCAGGTGCTTTTGGGGACCTGTCCCCTGCGAGGCTGTGTGACCGGTAATAGATTGCTGGACCTGGACATTTTTTCTTCCCATTTGCCCATCTTGGCTTTTTCTTTGGACACTCTGGGATGGTGCTCGCCGTGCCCAGGATGGTGACAATGCGTAGTTGACCTTATTGTGACTCCCCCATCCCCCTCCCGTTCATTTGTCCTTACCCACCCACCCCTCCCTGCTTTTTTTGGGGGGGACATGGAGGTATGGTCCCTTGGTATGGGACCTTGGTAGAACCGTGAGGCAGTCATCTAGGCTCTCTTTGCTTATTGGCCCTAGGGTGGCCTTTTGCATTGTGGTTCCCTCTGTGGCCCTCAGTTCCCCTTCGGGGGTTCGGAGGTGCGCTGTTGAGTACCACTTTCCTCTTCTGGGGCTACCTCCCCTCCCATTTCTGTTTTTTTTTCTCTTCTCCCTCCTCCACTCCCTCCCTTTTTGTTTTATTCCACGCGGACTCCTGGCAGTCTGCCCGTGTTGGTTTTTGAGACTGTTACACCTGCACCTCTCGTTGCGGATCTTTAATGTTCTTTTCTCGCTGAGCAGTATCTCTGTGATTTGTTGTTTTGGTCCTGTGTGGCCTATTTTTCTGTGAAATGACATGAAAAACCATAAATAAAGAATGTAATATAAATAAATAAATATTTCTGTAGTTACAAATTGTTTAGTGGATAGACTGGCTGCCCATTTTCAAATATATTTCATAATATACATTTATTTCCAACAAGGTGGAAAGCCTGCCCAGAGGGCAGTCTATTGTGGATATACTGCCCCTGCTCATGGATATATGCCCCAGCTCATGGATATTGCCGCAGCACGTGGATACTGCCCCAGCTCGTGGATACTGCCCCAGCTCGTGGACACTGCCCCAGCTCGTGGACACTGCCCCAGCTCGTGGACACTGCCCCAGCTCGTGGACATTGCCCCAGCTCGTGGACATTGCCCCAGCTCGTGGACATTGCCCCAGCACGTGGATACTGCCCCAGCTCGTGGATATTGCCCCAGCTCGTGGATATTGCCCCAGCACATGGATACTGCCCCAGCTCGTGGATATTGCCCCAGCACATGGATACTGCCCCAGCTCGTGGATATTGCCCCAGCACGTGGATATTGCCCCCCAGCTCATGGATACTGGCCCCAGCTTATGGATATTGGCCCCCAGCTCGTGGATACTGCCCCCAGCTCATGGATATTGCCCCCCAGCTCATGGATATTGCCCCCCAGCTCATGGATACTGCCCCCCAGCTTATGGATATCGGCCCCCAGCTCGTGGATATTGACCCCCAGCTCATGGATACTGCCCCCCAGCTCATGGATATTGCCCCCCAGCTTATGGATATTGGCCCCCAGCTTATGGATATTGGCCCCCAGCTTGTGGATATTGCCCCCCAGCTTATGGATATTGGCCCCCAGCTCGTGGATATTGACCCCCAGCTCGTGGATATTGACCCCCAGCTCGTGGATATTGACCCCCGGTTCGTGGATATTGACCCCCGGCTCGTGGATATTGCCCCCCCAAGCTCTCATGGATATATACCCCAGATCAGACCCCAGACCAGACATGGGGCGGCTGTTCGAATGCTCTATCGGCATTCAGACAGCCGCCCCATGAGCTCCGCCGTCCGTGCCATACTTACCTTTCTGAGCGGCAACGGGGAAGTGAAAGTTTCCCCGCTTCCGCTCTTTGAAGGACCCAAGCCGCGGTCACGTGACCGGGGCTTGGGTCCTTCAAAGAGCGGAAGCGAGGGAACTTTCCCTTCGCCGCTCGGGGGACGGGTTGGATGCACACAGCAGCCGGGTAGAGGCTGCGCTCGCAGCCTCTACCCGGCTGCCGCGCGCATCCAACCCCCGAGCGGCGGAGGGAACTTTCCCTTCGCCGCTCGGGGGTTGGATGCGCGCGGCAGCCGGGTAGAGGCTGCGAGCGCGGCCTCTACCCGGCTGCTGTGTGCATCTTGTAACCGCCGCGGCGAGCCGGCAGCCGGCTCGTGCCGCGGTGGTTGCATGCGCGCGCAACCAACCGCCGCTGGTTGCGCGCGCATGCGCAGAGTAAGGCTTGGCGACGGACACGCCAAGCCTTACTCAATTATATTATAGATAAGTGAATTCTGTCCTCTGTCGTCAAGTGAGCTTTTTTCAGTTGCAAAGTATTTTTGTTTGGAAGGGAGGTAACAAAACCTTCTCTTTATTTCTTTGATAGCAAACTTATATATATATATATATATATAAAAAACATATTGGGTATAGGACAGTGTTGGAAATGGAACATCTGTAAGCTAATATATCATCATGAAGAAGTTAATAGATTTGTGTGATTTGGTTCTGTCCAAATTGGAGTTCATCTGAACATTGATGATTTGGAACTTTTGAAGATTCAAAATCAATCCAATTATCCAAAATCATTTAAACACAGCACAAAGAAAGAGTGAGGTTGGAACAGCTTGTTCTTTATCAGCTAGCCACAAAATACAGGAGCCTTGGTTGTGATAGCACCTGGAATCATGCACTTTTTTTGAGAATGTATTTTAACAGGATGGATACATTGAGATTTCTCTTGTTTTCAAGTATGTCCTGGGTTGTGAGTATGTACCGTTGGGTGCCTTGCCCATGGACACCTACTGGAGAGGTGCTCTTAACGGGATTTGAACCTGTGTCTCCACAGTTATAGAGCAGTGAGGTTACCTCTACTCCATCCAGCTGATACTTAATGGTTTGGTTAGCAAGGGGCCCTAAGTCGGTATGATTTTCTGCAGCATATGAATTAGCATAGCGCAGGGATGCACATCTCTGCATGAAGCAGAAATCAATGTATTGATTAAAATGATTTGACTTCATGAAAGTGTTTCCCTGCTATTTGCAGAATTCACATGCTTCAAGAATAGGGATGAGCTGTTCGGTTCGATCAGTTCGGAGTTCGATTCGAACTTTGGCCGTTCGCAAGTTTGCGACTTTGAACTTTTTGGCGTGTTTGGTTCGAGTTCGAAAAAAATAAAAATTGAAAAAAGTATAAAAAATGCTTAAAAAAAATACTAAAAAAAAAAAAAAATATGAAAAATAGACTCTTTACTGCAGAATATTATAAGCAACTGTTTATTAGATATTGAATTAAAAACTAATGTCTAAATGTCTAGGTGCAAAGATTCTCACCTCTAAATGACCTGTGCTCTCAAATGGCGTAAACGGGTGTTTAATTAGTGTTTGGAAATAACATGTGCTTCTAATTAGTCCGGTCTCATGAATTTGATACATTGTATGCAGACTGAGAGTGCCAGGTGTTGTGTGTGGGTCTGTGATGGCGATGTTTCCATACATCCTACAAATCCGCCACTTCACGGGCAGGTTATGGGGACCTCCTAGGCACGATATTTGAAGGAATTCTTCGTTTTTATTTTTATCCCTTATTTTATGGAAAACTCACTGTTCCTTTAACTGCTGAGGCATTTCACCGCTGTGTGCTGAGCTAATTTTTACCGCTTTCGCTCATCATGTTTAAACGCGATTTGAAGCCACATTTTATTATACGACCCAGACATTTTATATATCGTTCTTTCCGGCAGACTCGGCAGATTCATAATATATCATTTTTATATGTATACGTCATGTTCTGCCTGTATATTATAACAAAAAATGCAATAAAACTTGAATTTTTAATCATCTGCAGCGTGTAAAGTGGTTTCTTTCACCTTTTATTACATGAATAATCACATGCGGTTATATTTTCTATGGGGTGCGCTTATAAAAAAATTAGAAATGGGGACTTAATTTTTTTGGGGGGAATTATGTGATTTTTAGCAAACGCACACCATAGAAAAAAATTAGTGCAGCATCGTTGTTCACATTATAATTGAAATGTGAACAATATTGCTGCATTAATAAAAACAACACACAAAAAAAATAAGTTTTTTTTATTTTTTTACTTTATACCTGGTCATGTTGGGTATCATTCGAAAGGACATGCTCAGGCCTTTCGATTGACACTCTCCATGACCCCCTAGCTGCCACGGTTCAAATGAACCCCCTATCTCCACCAGGGGATTCTGGGCAGCTAGGGGTTCCCCGGCTATCTGACATCCTCACGCTATGCGTGAGAACGTCAGGCAGTGGGGGTGGAGCCGCCATCCAAGATGGCGTCCCCCACCGGAGCTAGGCCGCACTTCGGCGCCGCAAGGCACCGAAGTGCGACCCGGTGCCTAAGGGGCAAGGCTAGGTTCAGACTAACGCATTTTTCGCGTTGTCCGTGAAAAAGTGCGTTCGAACGAATGGATGCATTTTTTCACGGAATACGCGATAGCAGTCATACGATGCGCATTTTCGTCCATGATTTTGTAAGGTTATCAATAAAACACTTTTTGCGTCTGGACGTGATGTTGGCCGGACATTAGCAGCATTTGACGTCTCCTAATCACGCACACACATGCCGCTAGCGGAAGCAGCGCACTCTGTAGATCAGTACTAGCGGTTCGACGTTATCGAAAAATTGTGTTCGTTTGCCACTTGTGTTGTGCGGCCGCACTTTTGTGTGGCTGTTCTTCGTATGCTGTCCGGCATTGGACGTAATTTGCTGCTAGCGCGGCCGTCATTTAGTGTGGCTAAATGCATGTTAGTCTGACCGTAGCCTTAAAGCCAGGCACCGCTTAAAAGGGGAGACTCTCCCCATTTAAGTGGTGCCTGGCTTTTTTTTGTGGGACCTCCCGATCGGGAGGGAGAGGGATCCGAACGGATCCCCCCCTCCCTTCCAGGCGATCTCCCGGCATTGCCTGGAAATGACGTCATCGCGCATGGCGCGATGACGTCATTTACGTCGGGAGGAGCTTGACTTCAGCGTCTGAGGACGCTGAAGTCAGAACGCCGCGGGACCCCGGACAGAGAGGTGAGTATCTCCGCCGGGGGTCCCTCAAAGCTGATGACATGTGATACACGTCCTCCTCAGCATACAGCGGCAGTAACTGAGGAAGTGTCCCACACGTCGTCAGCAGTGAAGGGGTTAAAAACGTCTTTTAACTTTTTGTCCTTGTTTCCTGTCCCCCAGGGCACTACCCGGACATTGTTTTTAAATGTTTCTATACATCCTAGAAATCCGCCACTTCACGGGCAGGTTATGGGGACCTCCTAGGCACGATATTTGAAGGAATTTTTCGTTTTTATTTTTAACCCTTATTTCATGGAAAACTCACTGTCCCTTTAAAAACGTTTTGTTTTTAAACTTTTTGTCCTTGTTTCTTGTACCCCAGGGCACTACCCGACCCCATACACCTTTTATGGCAACTATCTAGCATATATGCCCTCTTGGAGGGCACTCTAAAAATCGAACTTTGAGTCTCATTGGCTTGTATTGAGTTCGTGTTTGTCAGGAATGGCACCGGGGTGGCACCACAGGTTCAGGGAGTCTAAGCCCAGGATGCAGGAATGCTATGAAGGTACCTTGGTTGGGTTGATATTATGTGATCTGAGGCGTGGTACGATGGGGTTTATCCAGGAGAATAGGTCAGCAGGCGATCCTAGGTCGAGGGACTGGTACAGCGGGATAGTCGTTGAAGCAAGCAGGGGTCTAATACACGGTAAGTCTTTAGCAACAGATCAGATATGTTTGCAGGATAGACTTGCAATGCGAAGCCATGGTAGAAAGGTGGGAGTGACTATTTGCAAGCAGGAGGGTGTGGTGCTTGTGTTTTTACTGTTTAACCCCTCTCCTTGCTGGATTGGAACGGGGCAGCACTTTACATGTGCTGCCTGAGCAAGGAATGTGATCCTGGTGTGGTCAGCGATGGGGATCCTGACATAGCCCCTCCCTCAAGGCCGAACCCCGTGCGGCCCAGATGTGCTTGTAGGCTGGGTTCAACTGCAGGAGACACATAGGAAAAGATCCCCTGCACACAGTAAGAATCTTGACCTTTAGTAGAGTTTCTGGACTGTGCATCATAAGGTATAGGACCACTCTGGTAGGTGTTGGAAGCAAGGAGGGAATTCTGGGCAGAGGGGGCAGCATTAGCTTGGAGATGATTCTTTCTCTGACGCCTCCTTGCCCTTGATTTGGAGGATTTGGCCAGGATGGTTCCACACAAGGAAGGAACCGGAGCCACACTTGGAACAATCTCCTCCATAATGGGTATCTCTTCCTCGTTGCTGGATGTCATAGACATGGTGAGGGTAGTGCCCAGGAATGCCCCTTCTTGATCACTCTGTGCAGTCTGCAGCGGTGACTCACCATTTAAATCAATAAAGTCAAGCCCCTTCTCTGAGGATGGATCAAAAGGTAGGTGGTACAACTGCAGCAGATGGTGGCATTTCGGCAGTGGCATTTATTTTAGCCAGTTGTTTCAGCAGGAAAGTGGGGGTTTTCTGGAGATTCTGCAGGATGTGAGAGAGGGAATCAACCTGGCTTGTCAGGGCAACAAGAGTGGAGGTAAGTACTGAAACGTCTGGTGCCTTGCCTATAACCACTTCTGGTGTTGAAGTGGGTTTGACAAGCACTGCTTCTTTCGGTAAAGCAGACATGTACTTCGATTCCTCAGGCTGCAGGGAAGCGCACTTCGATTCCTCAGGCTGCAGGGAAGCGCACTTCGATTCCTCAGTTGGAAATGGGAGCAGGAGCCCTTCTAGTTCCATGCTTGGGCTGGGGTTCCGCCTTGGGAGCAGGAGCTCTTCTGGTGTCATACATGGGCTGGGGTTCCCTGGAAGGGATTGCCACTGGGATTTGCTGTCTGATGGGCCTTTCTGGGCATTCAGAGACCCAGGGATTCGGAGAGGTACAGTACCAGCAGAGATTGTGGGTCTGTCTTCTGAATCGCTCCTCAGGAGTTAGTGGGCCTTTGACCTTTTTCACAGGAGGAACACCTTATTAGAGCAGTTTTTGTGGGAGTCCTTCAGTTCCCATAATTCCTCCAACACCCCACACAGCTGATAGTCCATATGGTCCAGGGCTTGCAGTATCCCTGCGGGCTTAGTTGTGGGGCTTTGCATTTTGTCAGGAATGGCACCGGGGTGGCACCACAGGTTCAGGAAGTCTAAGCCCAGGATGCAGGGATGCTCTGAAGGTACCTTGGTTGGGCTGATATTATGTGATCCGAGGCGTGGTACAATGGGGGTTATCCAGGAGAATAGTCAGCAGGCAATCCTAGGTCGAGGGACTGGTACAGCGGGATAGTCGTTGAAGCAAGCAGGGGTCTAATACACGGTAAGTCTTTAGCAATAGATCAGATATGTTTGCAGAATAGACTTGCAATGCGAAGCCATGGTAGAAAGGTGGGAGTGACTATTTGCAAGCAGGAGGGTGTGGTGTGTGGTGCTTGTGTTTTTACTTTTTAACCCCTCTCCTTGCTGGATTGGAAAGGGGGCAGCACTTTACATGTGCTGCCTGAGCAAGGAATGTGATCCTGGTGTGGTCAGCGATGGGGATCCTGACAGTGTTCGAGTTCGAATTCGAACTTTTGAAAAGTTCGAGTTCGAATGCGAACCGAACTCGGGGGT
Organism: Leptobrachium leishanense; assembly: GCA_009667805.1. Taxonomy (NCBI): domain Eukaryota; kingdom Metazoa; phylum Chordata; class Amphibia; order Anura; family Megophryidae; genus Leptobrachium; species Leptobrachium leishanense. The sequence continues at coordinate 397,105,884 of CM019063.1, forward strand.
GTTCGGCTCATCCCTATTCAAGAAATCACACCATCTGCAGCATATGAATTTGGCATAATGCAGGGACTCTCTCTCCTGCAGTATATAGAATTTATTGTATTAGTTAAGAATTTTTGCTTATTTATACAGATTCCCTGCCTCTCTGTGAGACATGTTAATGGACTTTCTTGACAATATTTTAGAATTATACATACTCCCTGTCTTTACATGACAGGCTCACTTCATAAACCTCTGCTATAGAGATAAAATATGAGTTACTGATTCCTGAAACTTCTCTGCTCATTTCATTGGAGTTCACCATTTTTCAGCCGCCATATATTTGTACTAGACAGAAGAATGGTAATTATGTTAGAAAATGTCATATTCCTTTTAAAATGAACTCTTCTATGGCATTGATAAAGAGTGTCTTGAGTGATAGATTGTTTGTAGGATTCAAAATGTCAAGCTGAGGATTGCTGGCAGTTTTAGCTTCATTGAAGCAAATCCAAATGTTTGGCTTTTACAAGAGTGTAATATTATTAAAGTAAATTAGTAACATGGGAAGAGTTTCAAAAATAGCAGAGGTAAGGCTTGAAAAAATATACAATAACTATCTTTAATAAAAACATGCTTTACATGAACATTTGAATGCCACTCAGTGTAGGAATTGACCTAATTTTCAACTTCAAAATATTTATCCTGTTTTGATAAAATACAATTAAATGTGTCCTTAAATTTTGCAATGAAAATCCGAAATTGGAGCTTGCCATTATTTTCAATTTTTTGAGATGGGTTTTTCAATAATCATTGTTTTTCTAACAAGATGTAAATGTAGTTCTAAGCTAGAGATGTTGACTTCATTATTCCCAGCTAATGTAGAATGCGTGATGATTTTTTAAAACCTTTAATATTTTTATAAGAGTCTGATTACTGAATCAGATTTATTGGGAATCATTCAAGTTCACTGAAAAAAGGTGATTTTGCTCATGTCTGGGCAAAGTCCTCTGCTATAAGGCAATTGCGAGATAAATGGAAGTAAAAGAATTAACCTTTTCACTACCAAAATTCTGTATATATGATTCTGGATCCTACTCCAATGGAGCTGTTAAGCTAACAGCTTGTACCTTACTCATAATGGCTTCAGCCATTCGCTTAATAACTCAAGTAGCTGTTCTGACCAAGTAGCAGCTCCTTTACTGTACATTAACTCCTCCTATACTTTGTATGCTTATACATATGGCTTGGTCGGAAAAAGCTGTAAATGGCAACTCTCTAATGGATAATGGCTCATGCACAAGTTATTTATTAGCTTATCTGTGATCTCATTTACACATGTGGTGTACCTACCCCCATCTAGCCAAACTTTGGTCCTCCATGAGCTTGTTCTTGGCAGTACTGGGCCACTATATTCCCATGACATGGACCTTTCACTTTTGGTTTTCTGTATGGAGAACCTTTTTTCACATCAAAACAAACTCACGTTAGCAGCCCATGGAACTCTGTTCCATTGCTAAGGTTCACCACACCATGGAAGACTTTAAGAAACTATGGGACTCATGGATCGATTATGATGTTTAAACATATTTAGCAATATTGTGGCTTATGCAATATACAATGTTTACCATATGCTAGACATCCTGACCCCCATGGTGATTTCCATGGAAGATAACATGTGTACCGTGGCTTCCTCCTAGCACCCCAAACCTTTTTTCCCCTCTCTTCTTCCTCTTCCCTGATTTTCCTTATTTTCCAGTCTCTCTGTGTCCTGCCCAGTGATCATTCTTTCACAATATAGCATTGTACAAAATGCTTGTATTTATTTGATGGTCTGTTCAACCATTGTCAAACTGTTGTGTCAGACCTTTTTAGATATGAAATTTCTATAACGCAGGAATGTTTAAATTTGGGGCCAGGAATTGCGTCACGCAAACAACTTGTCTGCGTCGTTAATATATAACAAGAACAAGAGACAAGCTAAACTCGTTAGTGTTACGCATACAAGAAAGGACATTTAACATTGATCAAAGACTGTCTAATGGACTCTGTTTATTTTATTTATTTGTTACAACCAAACAGGGTTTAGATCAAATGGTTTAAAAGTAAGGGAACACAATGACAACTAAGATAGATATCTCAGTATTGTGTTTATTTCGTCAGATCGAAACTCTGAAAGCCACGTAAACATGGAACAATAGGTTGCCCAATAAAGAAAAAAACCCAAAGAAGGTTAAATGGCTTGGGTAAACCAGCTTGTAATGCCATGCTATTCGGCAATATGTACTATATGGTATGAGAATATTTATTAGTTAGAACTGATAATTTTAGCATCTTATAAAAACAGAGGCCCTACCACATTTAGTTGATCATCACGAATGTCTGGTGTACTAACCCGCATGAAGCCGATTAAGTCGGGTAACGTGTGACTGTTAAAAACGATACCACGAATGAATGATTGTATGTCCCCTCACATACACATCCCTGTGGATATAAGTAAAGCGGGATGAGATGCACACACGCCGTGGCGAAGTATGCCGGCGATGTCACAATAGAAATAAATTTTAATTTGTTAATAAAATCTATGGAGTCCCGGGATATAGGAATAAAACGACCCCAAACCAGTAAAAGATTGGCCAAGCCCATAAATTAATTCCTGCAGAAGGTTGATGGTTGATCTGAGAGCGCCATCTGCTGGCCAGGTAACATAACACCTGGACAGACCCCTGGAGTTGATGAATATATATCCTCCAATCAAATGAGGCCACATAGTGATGGGCTAGATCTAAAACTGGGCGGAAGACCACTATATAGAGAGGACACTCCAGAGCAGAGGGATCAGACACACTGAGAAAAGCTTGGGGAGAGACCTGAGGGACGCTTGGAGGGAAGAAAGGCAATCACCATCGGCCGCCCCTTTAAGACCGACCACACCCTAATCTTCCACCACTCTATCTTCACTAACCAGATGGTAAAGTATACCTGAATAATATGATATCTATTTTCTAATTGCATAGTCCTGACTTTAGATGTCCATCACAAACTAAAGGAATATAAATGAATTATTTTGCTGTTTGAGCCTAATAATCAGTAGAATAGAAATTCTGCCTTTACAGTTCACTGCAGAGGACTGCTAAGGAAGAAAGCTGTTCCCGGCTGCATACTTGAGCCATAATTTAGGGAAATTATTTATATTCCAAGAATACTGTTTGTGGACATCTAAAGATCAATTATATACCTATAGTGAGATACGCTGGGACCGTGAAATAGCTTTTATATGTCAAGTGCCGTCCGCCCCATTCGTAACCTAGCATAACTCCTTCCATATCCATCTTGCAGCCCTTCCGAATGAATGCATGCAATGTAAGTCATTAAGAAGCGTTAGGTTAACGTATATCGAATGAAGTGCTGTGATTGATCTGTGGAAGAGATAGTCTCCCTATCGAGTGTGTTATGTATCTCCCTGAAGGAAGTTGCATTTAGTGAATAGGCCCCCACAATAATAAATTGTGCTGCAGGTGATGCCCAGTAACTGAGTGTTTATCTTAGCCAGGTGGAGGATTGGTTTATAATGGGAAAGGTTTAAGTGAATAGAATAGAGTTTGGTGTTTAAGAATTGAGGCGTGTATATCTGTGGTGCGGTCTATAAACCTAAAATATCTGTCCATTAGATTATTACGTGTCGCAGTATCGCTACTAATCACGATCTATAATCACTTGTAAATTGTATTTTGCTAATCCATTGATAACATACGATTGTATGAAACTTGACGTGTGAATAAATTTTGGTTTGAATTGTTTTACCGTTACGCAGTCTCATATCTTTATTGATTTTATCGTGTTTAAAAATATCTAGAGAGCATCAAAAGAACTCGGGATAACGCGCCATATATTTGTTAAGACGTATATTCATTGATTGGTTATTAATCCCTGTCTTAGGGGTTAAATACCAATTTATACCACTGGTATTGGAGGCACTGTCAATAATATATATATATCTATGTATAATTAATATATCCCTGACCTATTAAAGAAGTCAATAATCTCTAACAGTTGGTATGGCTTTAGCGGTAGTCACTTAGGACTTCCCAAAAGCACATTCAAGGTCCAGGTGCCCAGCGTCATAAGTGACTTCTCTAACAATGATAAAACTTAATAAAAATATATTATTTCCATACACAGGTACAGGGTGAGCCAGTCAAACCTGCATTTTTGAAAAGGGCGGGAGAGCCATGAAAGTGGGCGGAGCGAGTTAGCAAGGTTACCATTGTGTCCCCCACAACTAAGCATTTCAGTCGTCATGGAGCAGTGGTCTAAACTCTAAACAACAACGTTCATTCGCTGTGAAAGCGTTTTACCAAAGTGGTAGTTATGCAGCTGCTCAGCGTCGTTTCCGGAAGAATTTTCAAATTAATCGAAATAAGCCAGTGCCGTCTGTTAATTCAATCAAATTGTGGGTGACAAACTTTGAAGCAATTGGTGAAACGAGAAGCAGAAGGGGTGGCAGTGCAAGATCAGTGCGAACTCCCGCGAATATTGACCGCGTGAGAGTTGCTGTGGAAAGAAGCCCTCGGAGATCGGCGCGTTGACAGAGTGCTGCGCTTGGCATGGCAAACACGAGCGTCCGAAGAATCTTGAGGTTAGATTTACACCATCACCCATACAATCGGGAAGGACACCATCTTACTGGAGTTATTTTTAAACAGTGAATGTTGTTTCTTAAATGCTTTTTAATGTACATTAAGATAGTAACAATAAAATTTTGAAATATCCATCCGTTTATTTTTTACAGTCATTTCAAAAATGCAGGTTTGACTGGCTCACCCTGTATTATGACACATATAGGTATTATTTTTAGATTCTATTGGTATGTTTCGAAGTTGCACTGCTAATAATCTCATTCTGATCACTTCAAATCTCCATAAGCAGGAGGTCTGACCATTTTATGATCTGCAGAAAGAGGAGCAAAAACCCAGCACTCTGGAACCTTTGTTATGTTGTTTTTAATTAGAATCTGTCCCCAAGTTTGTAGAAAGCCAGTATTTGGTAAAATTAAGCTGGTGATGTCGGTGGATACTAGTTAAAAACTGCATACCGGAGGTCCCAGAATGCCGAGTCCTTAATACACATTTTGCTGTGCATGGGGTTGTAGCCGTCTTGCAACATATGTTTACCAGGATGACTGCTTAGTAAACATCCCCCTCTATTTGTATTTTCTGTGACCTCAACTCTTATCTATCATTATCACCTTTATTGTATTTGGCACAAAGACCATTTCTATTAAATTCAGTTTAGATTCAAAAGAAATTGATCATCAGCTCAACTAAATATTTTTTACTCTATCAGCTCATTTCCCATATGACTTTACAATATACTCCCTCTGCATACTAGACTCAAACTGCGTATCACTGTGTGTAGGCATGCACATCTGTATTTGACTCAATAGATGGCAGGCATGCGTGCTGTTTGAAATTTTTCCTACTATGTTGATGGGGATTAGAACATATTAAAATATAATATGCATCTAGAACCACCTTGTAGCTAATGATATCAACGAGCCATAGGCAGAAGTTGACACAAATGATATATTTCCATTCTATTTAGTCAAATAACTGTCAGTCAACAGTTTTGTAAGTTAATTTTAAATCCAATGAATATATCCTAAAATATGCTTTTTTATCAGTTGAGCAGCGTTAAATGCAAAATTTTAAGATTTTTCAAATTGCCAACATTCAAACCTGAAATAGCAATAATTTTCTTCTGCATTAATGTTATGACTATTTTTATTAAGTAAATGTGGCTGCACTGATAGTGTCTACACTTAACAATAAGATATACATAATTTATTCAAATACATGCTACTACTATAGTAGCAACATTTAATTCCATGATTTAGGCTAGCATCAGACGGACTCAGTCATCACGCCGTGTCGCCGCATAGTTTAACGTCCGTTGTAGCATTGATTTGTGATCAATAGAGATTAACACACAAAGTACATGCGCTCCGAAGTGCGCACGCACCACTCAGGTGGCAACGGACACGATTTTGGTATCGACGTAAAAACGCTACGACGGATGCCCAGAGTGTGCCGCGTCCGCGTAGCGGCCTGTGTACGTGATAACGCGACGTCAGACGCAGCGCATTTGCGACGTCCATCACATTGACGCTCAGATGTTTTTTTGGTCTGGCTGACTGTACCTGTCATTTAATTTTAATTAATTTTGGTTCCCATATTTCCCTTTTTTTTTCTACATCCATTAGAAAAAAGGACCGTGTGGTGTCTACAGTATCTTCAGTCAGTACGTTCGTCTGTTATGCACGCACCGAGAGTCTGACATTAGCCTTAGATTTACATAGCCCGGCCATCTGCAGGGAAAGATGCATACAATGTATCTAAAATGTATCAGTGTGTATATTGACTCTTTGTAATATGCAAATATGAACATTTTGCCCAGCCCTGTCCCACAAAGGTTTACTTTAGTTTATTTGATTTACTATTGGTATATATACCAAATTACTGTTCTGGATTACGAAGCAATTGCTTTATTCCCACTTATTTTCTGGATTAGGTAAAATTTGCTGTTTAGATTAATGTATTCTGATTGATGATGTTTTGTGGGTGAGGGAGGAATTGGAGGATTCAGAGTTGGAGCAGCAAAAAAACACATAAATCATTGCATGTGAACATTTTATCAGCTCTGGCACCTGAAATACAAGTGCAGCAAGTGTATAATGTTTTGATGCTTTGATTACTTGTAAATTAATTGTAATCTGGTTCTGGATGTTTGGCAAAGTTTGAATCAAATACTCATGAGAATGTCAAAGATGAAGTAATCCTGATAATTGATTTCCCATTGTGAATTTCTAAAAGGTGAATGAATCAAATGAAACATTAACCTCTTCACTGCTGAGCCATTTCACGTCTTAAAAAAACATGTTTTTCTTTTTTTTAAATTATTTTTATTTATTTTTTCTTTACTTTAAACATGGTCATGTTTGGTATAATTGAAAAGGCCATGCTCTGGCCTTTCTAATGATACCAAACATGACACTGCTAGCTGCCAACAGTCGGGAGATATCGGGGTTCAAATGAACCCCCTATCTTTCCTTAGGAGTCAACGAGCCCACACGTCCACTCTTCAGCAGTGAAAGGGTTAATATATCAATGATGTTGCAAAGCACATCACTCGAGTCATTCAGCAGAACGGCTCAAGTGTTGTGCTCTTTTTTTTTAACAGCAGCTTGGGTCTTGGATATTGCATGGTTACTGTACATTAGCATCACCTGTACTTTGTATGGGAGACACTAATGTGGCCTGAGCAGATGGGGAATGAGCTATTCCATACAGTCCATTCTCCATCTGACTTTATTCTATAAAGAATACCATCTTTCCGACCCTGGTGTTATGTGATTGCGCTTCAGCACAATCACATAACACCTTGATGTAAGCCTCCATTAAATCCAATACTCACTTTAGACCCCCTCCGCTGTTTCCATGCTCTGCGGTAGAGGTACACTGAGAACAAATAGTTCCCAATGTACCTTCACGTATCACTCCGGCGCCCAGCCGGATCTCATTCCCATTTCTGCAAGAACTTGTGCAAGATCGTGTCCATCTCCATGAAGTCTTATGGACTCCTAGAACTCATAACACTATGGCACTTAGCGCTGCTGGCGTTATCATTTATCACCCACTAAGTGTTACGCCTGGAACTGCTAAGAAAGCGGATCCTTCGTAATATGATAATGATAATTGGCAGGCACTAATGGAAAATCACGGATGCTCAGGTTTGAGTTTGCCATTTAGCACCAACATTGGAATAGGGCGCTACATTAGATCGAACAATATCGTTCAACTCATTGTATCCTGGTTAATGCTAGGGATGAGCCGAACAGCCCCGTGTTCGGTTTGCATTCGAATTCTAACAATTTCAAAAGTTCGAGTTCGGACGCGAACACGATCTGAACTCAATGCAAGGTAATGGGACTCGAACGTTCGATTTTTAGAGTGCCCTGCAAGAGGGCATATATGCAAGATATTTGCCATAAAAGGTGTATGGGGGTCCGGGTAGTGCCCTGGGGGACAGGAAACAAGGACAAAAAGTTTTAAATTTTTTTTTAAAGGAAGTTCCATGAAATAACGGTTAAGAATAAAAACGAAAAATTCCTTCAAATATCGTGCCTAGGAGGTCCCCATAACCTGCCCGTGAAGTGGCGGATTTGTAGGATGTATAGAAACATTTAAAAACAAAAAAAATACATTTCAAATGACGGTAAATGGTTTTTCTTTAATCTATTCATAAACAACTGCTTGGGGCGGCAGTCTGTATGAAAAGAGAAGACATTTTAGGACACGCAGAACAAGTTTAGTGATTTTTTGGCTAAATTATGGTGAAACTTATGCAGGCTTTGGATGAAAGTAACAATAGGTGCTTTAAAATTGGGCCGTTAGTGTCGGCAACAGTGCCGTCACACCGTAGCCCCTCTGTGGTATTGTGGAAGAGTGCAGAGTTGGACCCTGCGGTCAAATATTAAAATGATATGAATCTGGAATAGGCGTCAGTGGCAGTGCACCCAAATATTGTGCAATTGGTGGCAGCAAGTGCCTTTACACCGTAAGTAACCCCTCTGTGGTATTGTGGAAGAGTGCACTGGTGGAGGTTTTGGTAATGCAGAAGAGATCCCCGATCTATTCAGTTACATCAGCAGCTATAAAAAAACGGGTCAGCAATGTTTAGGTACTTGTACTGCGCTACTGTATATGGTGAGAACCGGCGCACACCAGTAGCAACAGGAAGCAAACAGAACAGGCAGGGAATACACAGAGAGAATAGTCAAATGGCAGGCAAAGTCGGCAACAGATCGGGTCCTCAGAACAAGCAGGGTCAGTAACAAGTATACAAACTGATTCAGTAAGCTAGCGATGCGGGAATAAAGGCTGAGACACACTGAGCGTGTAGCAACACACAGCGTAGCGAAGCGAAGAGAAGCAAACATTTTGCAGGCTTGACTTCACTCCGCTCCACCTCGCAGCGTGTCTATACTACATTACGTTTGCTTCTTTAACGCACTGGACAGGAATCCACTAACTAAATTAAAATGTACACACAAAACTGTTTTATTTTCACAAAGCACATGTTATATAGGCAAAAAAAGTTTCTACTGAATAAAATACATAAAAAATTACTGTTAATTTAATAGGAATAGTATAAAAAAAAGGTAACCCCTGATCATATATATTATAGGGACCTGGGGCGCCGTGTATAGAGTAGGGATGCATTGATACCACACACAGACATATACGTATATATCAACACGCAGACCTATATACACGTATATATGAACATGCAAATATATATATATACACCCACCCACAGACCTCAGACCATATATACACATATGCACATGGGGGTGGCATGTGGACAATCTCAACTAAATGCACCCCCCCACCCATTTGGCTGATCCCTCCAGAAGAAATGTTGAACCCAACAGAGCAGAGAATATATATATTATTCTCTACTCTATCGGGTTCAACAATTCTTCCGGAGGGATTCAGCCAAATGGTGGGGGGAATTAGTTGCCAAAATGTGTGTGTAATACAAGTCTGGATATATATATTTATAAGAATATAGATATATATATATATATATATATATATATATATATATATATATATATATATATGATATATATCATACCTGCCCTTACCTACCCCTATAAATTTGCTAAAGATATACACACAAAAAAACCAAACCACTGCCTGAGACCCCGCACAGCCCACCTGCCACCCCCTCTACCTGGCTGAATGTATCTAATATATATAATTAAATACATTCAGCCAGGTAGAGAAAGAAAAAAAAAGGTTTTATTTTATGTTCCTGGGGACATTTAAAAATGTCCTCGGATTTTATTTTTTTTAGAAATGTGTCACCTTACCTTAGCCTGGTGGTCAGTGGGGGCTCCCTGGATCCTGGTTGTGGGGGGGGGGTCTGCCGTGGCCGCAGGTGCAGTGACTCCCTCCCTGCGCTGCCTGTCTCTGCCACATGCACCCTGGCGGCTAGCCCGCACAGTCACAGCTCTGTCATCCGGCGGCCACATGTTCCTCAAGGGGATCCTTGGGAGGCCCCGGCAGGCTGCCCTCTACAGTGCCTGATTAGAGGGCCGTGTCTGCCTGATGTTTTAGTAACAAGAATGTTTTATCCCATAGGCTTCAATGTTAAAAATATTCCTGTTTTAATTCAATATCTAATAAGCCGTTGCTTATAATATTCTGCAGTAAAGAGTCTCTTTTATTTATAGATTTTTTTGTATTTTTTAAGCATTTTTTAATACTTTTTTCTAAAAAAAAAAAAAAAAATCTAACTTTTGGCGAACGTCCCAAAAAGTTCGAAGTTCACAAAATAGCCAAACCAGAAAAATTCTCCCATTTAACTCACTTTCCAAATTGGCTATTTGGTCTAGATTGTTCTCTTCTCCTGCCAGTTCTCCTGGCTTTCACCTCTCTCTCGGGGTTGTTCAGAGAAAGGTGAAAACCTGGAGAATGGCAGGAAAAGAGAACAATTTGGACCAAATAGCCGATTTGGAAAGTGAGATAAGGCTAGGGTCAGACTAACGCATTTTTCACAGCGACCGTCAAAAAGTGCGTCCGAACGCATTGCCTTATTTTTTCACGGAATGTGCGAAAACGGTCATACGATGCGCATTTTTGTGCGTGATTTTTTACGGATCCAAACCAGGAAACTTTGGGTGTCTGGACGTTATGTTGGCCGGACATGAGCAGGGTCTGACGTCTCCAAATCACGCACACACGCCGCTAGTGGACGCAGCGCACTCTGTACGTCCGTACTAGCGGTTCTGCGTTCTCGAAAAAATGCGTTCATTTTCCACTTGCGTTGCGCAGCCGGACTTTCGTGCGACCGTACTTCGTATATTGGCTGTCATTGCCCGTCATTTGCTGCTAGTGCGACCGTGATTAAGTGCGCCTAAACGCATGTTAAAAATTCGCTAGTCTGACCCTAGCCTAAATGGGAGAATTTTTCTGGTTTGGCTATTTTGACCTAGAATTTTCCATTCTCCAGTCATTCTCCTGCTCTACACCGCTCAGGAGAATGACTGAAGAGAAAATTCTAGGTCAAAATAGCCAAACCAGAAAAATTCTCCCATTTTTCTCACTTTCCAAATCGGCTATTTGGTCTAGAATTTTCCATTCCCCAGTCATTCTCCTGCTTTTCACCGCCAAAAAATCAGTAAACTTTTTCTGCGTGTCCGAAAATGTCTCCTCTTTTCATACAGACTGCCGCCCCAAGCAGTTGTTTATGGATAGATTAAAATAAAAGCATTTACCGTCATTTGAAATGTCATTTTTTGTTTTTTACATATTTCTATACATCCTAGAAATCCGCCACTTCATGGGCAGGTTATGGGGACCTCCTAGGCGCGATATTTGAAGGAATTTTTGGTTTTTATTTTTAACCCTTATTTCATGGAAAACTCACTGTCCCTTTTAAAAACTTTTTTTAACTTTTTGTCCTTGTTTCCTGTCCCCCAGGGCACTACCCAGACCCCCATACACTTTTTATGGCAAATATCTAGCATATATGCCCTCTTGGAGGGCACTCTAAAAACCGAATTTTCAGCCCCATTGACTTGTATGGGGTTCGAGTTCGGGTTCGGATCCGAACATTTGGAAAGTTCGGGTTCGGCTTCGAACCGATCTCGGGGAGTGTTCGGCTCATCCCTAGTTGTCACGTGAGTGCGTGAGCCCGTTGCGCCTGCGCGACTTGACAGCGGCTCAGAGGAGGCGGAGAGGACGACACGTGATGACGTGGACCATCCAATCCCTCTTCAAGTTGAAAAAACAGACGGGAGGAGAAGACCGCGACGCCAGAGGAACGCAGGAAAGTAAGTATAAACTCTCCGAAGCTCAGAGTCATGTTTCCGGGTGGCAGAGAGTGTCAAACCCGGACACATGACTCCAAACCCGGACGGTCCGGGTCAAAACCGGACAGGTGGGAACCCTAGTTTAGGCACTTGTACTGCGCTACTGTATATGGTGAGAATCGGCGCACACCAGTAGCAGTAGGAGGCAAACAGAACAGGCAGGGAGTACACAGAGAGAATAGTCAAATGGCAGGCAAAGCCGGCATCAGATCGGGTCCTCAGAACAAGTAGGGTAAGTAACAAGTATACTTCTGAAAAGATACGCTATTAGTGTAGCGTGGAAGCCGGCTGTGCATTTTGCATCGCTCCCTCTACACTAATAGCGTATCTTCTCAGAAGCTTCACACAGCGTGCTGGTGTATGCAGCGTCCAACAGCGTGGGAGACGGGAGGCTGCGCTTGCTGGTGGATCCAGGAATCAGATGAGTATTAAAAAGAAAGAAAAAAAAAGTTTTATTTTATGTTCCTTGGGACATTTAAAAATGTACTCGGATTTTATTTTTTTTAGAAATGTGTCGCCTTACCTTAGCCTGGTGGTCAGTCAGTGGAGGCTCCCTGGATCCTGGTTGTGGGGGGGGGGGGTCTGCCGTGGCTGCAGGTGCAGTGGCTCCCTCCCAGTCCCTGCGCCGCCTCTCTGCCACATGCACCCGGCCGGCTAGCCTGCACAGTCGCAGCTCTGTCATCCGGCAGCCGCATGCTCCTCAAGGGATCCTTGGGAGGCCCCGGCGGGCTGCCCTCTACAGTGCCTGATTAGAGGGCCTCGTCTGCCTGATGTTTTAGCAACAAGATTGTTTTATCCCATAGGCTTCAATGTTAAAAATATTCCCGTTTAATCCAATATCTAATAAACCGTTGCTTATTTTTTTTCGAACTTTTTGCGAACGGCCTGAAAAATTCAAAGTCGCCGAACGGCCGAACGGGCAATGTTCGAATCGAACTCCTGTTCGGATCGAACCGCCAGGTCATCCGTAGTTACTGCAGCACTTGTTGCAATAAAACTCTTTTTGATACAGCATTAGATATACCTTACTGTTTAAATTATTGCACCCAGGTTTATGGAAAACTACCTATGTAACTCATTATGTTGGTTTACATAAGCCCACCTTAGAGATAAATACGCTGAGGGTTATTCAAAGAGCACTGAAATTTCAGGGAAATTTCGTTGCTCTTTCGCTCGGCGCACTTAAGTGCGATTCAGCAATTTCAATTCACTATTCAGGGCAGGCTTCCCGAAGGACGCCGAACATGGAGCACCCAGAAACTGCCGAACACCGCCACCAAACTCTGATCAGCCCACCAAACGCCGCCGAAGACAACTGATCAGGCCGTCAAACTGACTGCCGGTCTGAACGCCAAATACCGCCAAACTGCAGAAAAGAAATAAACGGAACTCTGCTATTCTTTAAAAGGTGTTTAAAACAATAAAAATGCATGAAAATGTGTGGAAATACTGTAATACGAAAGGTCCTATAAAAAAAAGGTATTTTACAGAATAAAAAAAAGCCACCATTAAAAAATGGGAATCAAAGATATCGCCTAAAAAAACAACAAAAAATTCTAAATAAATAAATAAAGCTTTCTCTTGAAATTGAAAAGAATAAACAGTTTTTTCATAGTATTTTCATAGTAGAGAATAAAATGTTTTGCAATCTCATGAAAACTATACAAACTTCTCTAAAAAAGCTCACGTTGCTAAAAATCCAGTCAGCAGAACTTAACGACAGGTGTACAATCATAGCAGGTTGGTCATATTTATTTGATCATAAAAGGGGTTATTCACTAACCTCCAAATTGGTCCCGAATTGCACCGAACGGTGAATTTCACTATTTAGTGCAATTTTGGGACCAGTCGTCTATTTGCTAAACTGTCAATTTGCGAAATACAGGCAAATTGACAACGAAATATAGTGCAATTCGCTGTAATTCGCTGGCGTTCATCAGCACTGAAATTCTTCTATTCACAGAACACTGAATTACACTGACCTTGCTGCGAAATGTCCTGATTGTTGATGTTTCAATTTGACAGGTTTAAACCGTTAAATCCCATAAGTTTCAATGTAGAAATTTAAAAAAAATATTAAAATACCTTTTGGGCTCTATTACATTCTGCACGCAAACATTAACGCGTGCGCAAAAACGCCTTAACGCGAGGGGCAAAACCCTTTGCGCTGACCGTCGTATTACAATGTCTGCGCAAAAATGCGCGTTAACGTCTACCGCGGGTGAACCTGCGCGAACGCTGCGCGAGCATACTGTACTGCGCGCGTCCTATACTTAACATTTTGAGCGCAAATGCGTTTGTGCGCTGGTACGTGGATGGTATTACAATCTATGTGCAAAATTTAACGCACAGCATTTGCGCGCATAATTTTAACGTCTTTGAAAAGCTGGTGTTAAAGGCAAAATCTGAATGTCCTGGCCGAAACCAAATACACCAGCCCGAAAAAAAAAGACACAGCACAGTATAGTTACACATACTATGCATACCAAACAATAAATTTGAGAAGTTGTGCGTGTTTTTTTTTACGATGCAGCATATATGCGCAGATTGACTTTGACAGGCGCAAAAACTTAACGTGAGACAACTAAGGTTCTTAATTCTGATTGGCTGAATCGCGTGAAAAAACAGTCCGCACACCGATTTCTGCGTGCAACGTTAATGCGGCACGTTTTTGCGTGTCTTTTTTCCGCACGTTATTTTTTGGCGGATGAAAATATGCGTGCGGATTGTAATACCAGCGTTAATTTACACGCGTTAACGTTTAACGCTTCGCGCACAAATTACCACGCTGCGTGAGCTTTTTTGTGCAAGGAATGTAATAGAGCCCTTCATTTTTTTAAAGACCTTTTTGTATTTTTTTTAGATGACATTTTGTTTTTTCTTTTGACTTTTATTTTGTACCAGACCTTTTTATTATTTTTTTAAGGTGCTTTTTTATTATTTGTACACATTTTTGCTATACTTTTTTATTGATTGAAACCTCTATTAGGAAATAGGAGACTTTTTTTTTTTTACAGTTAAGTGTAATTCGCCATTGCCAATTCGGTGACTCCAATTTCATAAAAATACGGTAACCATTCCCTAAACAGTAAATTCACTGTATTTTCAGTGACATGGGATCGTCGAAGTGCTCCAAAATGTGGTGAAACACAAAGCATGCAATTTCGGTGCTTTGTAAATAGACCATTAAGTTATCCATTTTATATGTCAATCAAAACCAGGGTCTCAATGACAAAGAAGAACATAACATAACATGATAAAGCATAGAAACATAGAAAAATGTCGGCAGATAAGAACCTTTCGGCCCATCTAGTCTGCCCAACTACATGATATACCAATAGCAATTCAAATTTGAAAGAACCAAGTTTTAACCATGTGTGGTCTGACATTTTAACATTGTCTGATTGTCTGGGGACTTGATTCACTAACCCTTGACCACCTTTAGGTATTTAAAGGCCCATTTCACTTGGTGACATCTGTTTTCTGCATCTTCTACATTTTCTGCTGAAGCTTTAATAAAAACAACTTTTTTTCCTACCTTTCTGTTGCTCTGATCATTTGTCTGATTTATGACACACAGTGCTTAAAGCACCGTGTACCTCTACGCAAATATGTCTCCTTTATTCCAAAATCCTGATGTGCATTGATCTAAACTCAACTTTTATGGTCTACTTATACTACAAGGATGATAAAGTAGCCCATTGAACCTTTTCAAGCCTATAGACCTTTTTTAAATTATGGTAATTTAAAATAACATAGGCTAAAAGATTTGAACACAGATCTAAGAAAGTTCTTTGGAAAGAGATGTTTATTTTTATTATTGTTAGTTTTCTTGAGTTTCTCCGATTGTATGTGTTCATCTGTAATACAATTTTAATAAGACACATTTGAAAATGAGTGTTCATGGATGCATAGCGTGATGACGTCAGATAGCCGGGGAACCCCTAGCTGCCCGGGGATTTCCCAAGGAAATCCCCTGGTGGAGATGGGGGTTTGTTTGAACCACGATATCTCCAGAACCATGGCAGCGAGGGGATCATGGAGGGTGTCATTTGAAAGGCCTGAGCATGACCTTTCGAAGGATACCCAACATGACCAGGTATAAAGTAAAACAAAAATAAAGAAATAATAATAAAATATAAAAACACGTATTTTTTTGTGTGTTGTTTTTATTAATGCAGCAATATTGTTCACATTTCAATTATAATGTGAACAATGATGCTGCACTAATGATTTTTTTTCTATGGGGTGCGTTTGCTAAAAATCACGTAATTTCCCCCACAAAATGTAACAAGTCCTCATTTCTAATTTTTGTACAAGCGCACCCCATAGAAAATATAACCGCAAATGTTCATGTTATAAAAGGTGAAAAAAACACTTTACACGCTGCAGATGATTAAAAATTCAAATTTTATTGCATTTTTTGTCATAATATACAGGCAGGACATGACGTATACATATAAAAATGATATATTATGAATCTGCCGAGTCTGCGGAAAGAACGATATATAATATGTCTGGGTCGTATAATAAAATGTGGCTTCAAATCGCGTTTAAACATGATGAGCGAAAGAAGAAAAATTAGCTCAGCACACAGCGGTGAAATGCCTCAGCTGTGAAAGGGTTAAATGGTTTATTCTTTTAAAGTGCAGCAAAAAGTCTCTGTATTTATTTTTTAGGAAATTTTTAGGCATTTTTCAGTTTTTTTTTGTGAATTTCTTTCCCGCTATCTATTTATTTATTTATTTTTAATTAGTGGTTTTTTTTTTTATTTTTTAACAGACCTTTTTATTACTACATAGGCCCTTATATATTAATTTCAGGCATTTTCATCCAGCAGTTTTTTTTATTTCAAACAGCTTTAAAAGTTGTGTTGTGTGCGTGTGTTTTTTGTTTTTTCTTACCCCGTTCGTCGGCTTGTCGGCTTTTTCCAGCAGCTATTCGACACTGTTCAGCAGATCGTTGGCTTTTTTTCGGATGCATTTGGCGGTTTTGCGGTGGATCGTCAGGTGCATTCTGCTTTTTTCATCAGTTCATGAGAGCTGTTCAGACTGCTCGAGGGGGACCTACATGATATTAGATAGTTGTATTTTTTTTTCAATAAAAGTTTTATTAAGCAGTCAATACAGAGGTATGCAACATGTCATAAAATAATAAGTACCGGAAGCAAGACATACAGGGTTATTCAAAGAGATCCGAATTGCTTGAGAAAGGTAACCGAACGATGAAAATCAGCGTTCGGTTACCTTTCTTGGCCATTCGGCTATCCAGAGAGCAGGCAATTCGCCAAATCCTGGCGAATTGCCTGAACATACGGTGCCTGTTCGGTGCCTGAAAACCCCATGAAAAGCACTGCTTCGGCTATTCAGAGAACCTCAAACCAGCAGTGAAAGGTTCCCCTAATGCCCTGTCATTCGGTGGTTTCATGCGGTAAATTTATTCCGGAGAATCCCATAGGCTTCAATGTTAAAAATATTCCCATTTTAATTCAATATCTAATAAACCGTTCATTATAAAATTCTGCAGTAAAGAAAAGTAAAGAGCATTTTTCAGATTTTTTTATTTTTTTATTTTTTTTAAAAAGTCCGATTTTTATTTTTTTATTTTATTTTTTTAAGTTTTTAAGCTTACTTATTTTTTCTGTAACAGCCCTCTTTATTATCATTCCCTGGGCCTCAGATGTAAATTTCAGACATTTTCGCTCAGTAGTTTCTTTGCAAACAGCGTTTCATTTTCAAACATTCACACAAACTGTTTTGCTAATTTATTCACTGCCTCGTCTGCAGTCTCTGCTGCTTCGCTGCCTGTGATCGGCTCCTGCTCGGGTTTTTCGACGGGTTAATCCAGGTGTTTTTGAGGGTTTTCGGCGTGCATTCGGTGGGTTTTTTGCGGTTCGTTTTTGAGGGTTTGCGGTAGCTTTTCCCTGCAATTCGGGGACCCTGTGGTGCTTGCTGAATACACCGCAGGGTCACCGAAATGGGATTGGCAAAAGGAACCGAATTGAAGAGAACGAAAAGTCACCGAATGTGCGGTGACTTTTCGGATCTCTTTGAATTACCCTGATAGTCAAATACAAGCATAGAAATATATCATAATAAGAGATAATGAAGTAAGACCCCAGGGGCTGGAGTGCAACCAGCAGGTCAGCAATGAGTCCGCTCAGAGAAAATAAGCGAAAAAACATTTTATAAAGCGCCTCGTGTCGAGAGAACCAATGAGAGAATAAAAGAAAATATAAAGGAGAAAGAGGAAAGCAGAGAAAGAAAAGATTTAAGCAGAGCAGCAGGAAAGCAAGGGTAACCAGTGAACCAGCCAATCAACAAGAGAGGAAGGGAGAAGAGAAAAAGGGGGAAAAAAAGGGGGTGAGGGGGGAAAGGGAAGGTAGGATATGGGGCTAGGTCTGAAGATAACCCCTCCGGCCGCCAGAGAGAAGGCAGAGCCCAAAACCAGGTGTACATTCCAAAGGTCAGCGTTAGCCAGAGAAAGCTAGAGCGGGGGCAAAAGGGGGAGCGAATACTTCCAGCCACGAGGACCAGACCCGTTCGTAGTGAGACATCCGCCCATGAAGAGATAGTTGGTTTTAATGTTGTGGCAGATCAGTCTGTACATACAAAGAAACCTCAGAATTATTTATTTACTTAAACAAATACAAGTATATTGAAACATACATATATTTGAGTGAATGCTCACCGTACAAGGAGCGACATGCCAAAAATGTAGAGGTGTATTGTATATGAACAAGGAGGAGCCAAACGGGATTGATCTAAGAATCCATTCCTTGATGGACAGTAAAAAGCACAAGCATGAAAAAAGCTCATAGAAAAACAAAGATGCACATACAGAAAACAGTCAGGGTTATTCAAACAGAACCGAATGGCTGCCGAAAAGGAACCGAACGCTGAAATTCAGTGTACGGTTACCTTTCCTGGCCATTCGGCTATCCAGAGAACAGGCAATTCGCCAAATCCTGGCGAATTGCCTGCACATACGGTGCCTGTTGGAGGGCAGTGAATCCTCATAGAGAAGCAAGGCTTCGGCTATTCAGAGAGCACAAACCAGCAGTGAAAAGTTGTCGAATTGTCCTGCTATTCGGTGGTTTAATTCGGCAGATTTATTCAGGCGAATCCCATAGGCTTCAATGTTAAAAATATTCCTGTTTTAATTCAATATCTAATAAATCAGGGCTCAAAATTTCAATTCCCAAGCTACTAGCCAGACCTTAAGAGTTACTCGCCACCAGTTGCCCCACCTACCCTGCCCTGAACTCCGCCCCTAAACACACCCTCTTAAATTATCTTATGAAATTACACTGTTAAAAGATTTAGTCAGAATAAAGCTACAAAAATAAATAACTTTAATACCCAGGCACCAGAGCCAGACAAGTAGTATCATCCATTAAGTACAGACAGACTCCTCTACAACAGATTTTAGGACTAAATTAATTTGGGGTTTATGCATCCAACATATCAAGTCGAACTTAACCTGCCATATGAATAATGAAAAGAGCGTATTATCAACAGAAGTTAGAAGACCCCAAAGTCAGGTTTCCTCCTTGGATGCTTAAACAGATAAATCCATTAATATTCATGTGCGATCTTCCATCCCCATTTTTTTCTCCTTCCGTATCAATAGTGTAATAATGGATATTGCCCCAGCTCCTCTCATGGATATACTGCCCCAGCTCATGGATACTGCCCCCAGCTCATGGATACTGCCCCCAGCTCATAGATACTGTCCCCCAGCTCATAGATACTGTCCCCCAGCTCATGGATACTGTCCCCCCACTCATGGATATGCCCCCCAGCTTATGGATATGCCCCCCAGTTTATGGATATGCCCCAGTTTATGGATTTGCCCCAGCACATGGATTTGCCCCAGCACATGGATTTGCCCCAGCACATGGATTTGCCCCCCAATTTATGGATATGCCCCCCAACTTATGGATATGCCTCAGCACATGGATAATGCCCCAGCTCACTCATGAATATGCCCCAGCGCACTCATGGATTTGCCCCAGCGCACTCATGGATTTGCCCCAGCTCACACATGGATTTGCCCCAGCTCATGGATATGCCCCAGCTCACTCATGGATATGCCCCAGCTCGCTCATGGATATGCCCCAGCTCATGGATATGCCCCAGCTCACTCATGGATATGCCCCAGCTCGCTCATGGATATGCCCCAGCTCGCTCATGGATATGCCCCAGCTAGCTCATGGATATGCCCCAGCTCGCTCATGGATATGCCCCAGCTCATGGATATGCCCCAGCTCGCTCATGGATATGCCCCAGCTCGCTCATGGATATGCCCCAGCTAGCTCATGGATATGCCCCAGCTCGCTCATGGATATGCCCCAGCTCGCTCATGGATTTGCCCCAGCTCGCTCATGGATATGCCCCAGCTCGCTCATGGATATGCCCCAGCTCGCTCATGGATATGCCCCAGCTAGCTCATTATCCAGCTCGCTCATGGATATGCCCCAGCACTCACATGGATTTGCCCCAGCTAGCTCATGGATATGCCCCAGCTCGCTCATGGATATGCCCCAGCTCACACATGGATATGCCCCAGCTCTCACATGGATTTGCCCCAGCTAGCTCATGGATATGCCCCAGCTCTCACATGGATTTGCCCCAGCTAGCTCATGGATATGCCCCAGCTCGCTCATGGATATGCCCCAGCTCACACATGGATATGCCCCAGCTCTCACATGGATTTGCCCCAGCTAGCTCATGGATATGCCCCAGCTCACTCATGGATATGCCCCAGCTCACACATGGATTTGCCCCAGCTAGCTCATGGATATGCCCCAGCTTGCTCATGGATATGCCCCAGCTCGCTCATGGATATGCCCCAGCTCTCACATGGATTTGCCTCCGCAGCTCATGGATATGCCTCAGCTCACCTGCCGCCGCCGCGTCCGTCTCCCTCTGAGCGTGCGTCCGGCGGCAGGAAGCTTGGGCACTCGCCTGGGGGAGCCACGTGACCGCGATCTCGCGAGATCGCGGTCACGTGGCTCCCCCAGGTGAGTGCCCAAGCTCCTTGCCGCCGGACGCACGCTCAGAGGGAGACGAACGCGGCGGCGGCAGGTGAGCTGGGGCATATCATCATGGGGCATTCGCTCCATAAGACGCACCCACTTTTCCCCCCACTTTTTGGGGGGAGAAAAGTGCGTCTTATGGAGCGAAAAATACGGTAATTCATCATGCTGCCTGCGTGTGAATTCCCGCTCGCCCTCAATTGATTTCCACTCGCCAAATGCGAGCAGGCAAGTGGAAAGTTTGAGGGTTGTAATAAACCGTTCATTATAATATTCTGCAGTAAAGAGTCTCTTTATTTATAGATTTTTTAGGATCTTTTAAGCATTTTTCGAGATTTGTTTTCCAAAAAACCTTTTCCGATTTTTTTTTTTTTTTTAAAACATTTTTTTAAACTTTTCTTCTGTTTTCCGTAACAGCCCTTTTTATTATCATTCCCTGGACCTCATATGTAAATTTCAGACCTTTTCGTTCTGTAGTTTCTTTGCAAACAGTGTTTCACTTTTCAAACATTCAAGCAAACAGGTTTTTTTTCTCACTCCATTCATCTGCGGTGTCGGCTTTTTCCGGCAGCTGCTCTGCACTGTGGTCGGCTCCTATTCGGGTTTCTCCGGTGTGTTCGGCAGGTGTTAATCCAGATGTTTTTGCGGGTTTCGATGTGCCTTCGCCGGGTTTTGCGGTGAGTTTTCAGCGGGTTTGCAGTGACTTTTCCCTGCAATTCGGGGACCCTTTGGTGCTTGCTGAATACACTGCAGGGTTGCCGAAATGGGATCGCCAAATCGAACCGAATTGAGGAGAACGAAAAGTCACCGAACGTGCAGTGACTATTCGATTCTCTTTGTACTCATGCAAGACTTTCAGGATTATTCAATGTACAACAACACACAACCAAATGGGACCTTAGACGAAGTAGCACAGCAGATGCTGTGCTGAGGTCCCATTTGGCTGCTCCTTGTATGTATATAGATCTGGACATTGTTAGTTGCCTTTAACTTAAGAAGGCTTAACTACGGTTAGGGGAATGAAATGTTGTAAGGCGCTCCTCTTCCTTGCTTATTATAGCACCACCCACGCATGGGTGGTTGTCATAGGTGTGTGTACAGGGTGTGCCTGGTGTGCCCAGGCACACCTTTTTGTTGGGTGAGAGCTTCATCTTTGACCCCCTGCATTGATATTTTTGGATAGTTTGGATGTTCCTTATCTGCCTCTTGATAAATACTATGAAAATAGACTATATCATTGCATAAACATTGGTTATTCCCAACTAAAAATAACTGTTGTGTACGCCTCCGCCAGGCTAATTCACCTCACCCGCCGCTCTGTCTCTGCCGCTCCCCTCTGCGAGTCCCTTCACTGGCTCCCCATCCACTGCAGAATTAAGTTCAAAATCCTTATCCTTACCTACAAAACCCTCACTAACTCAGCGCCCCACTACCTGTCCTCACTAATCACCAAATACACCCCAGCCCGCTCCCTAAGGTCAAACAGTGACCTGCGCCTAGCTTCTCCCCACATCACCTCTTCCCATGATAGACTGCAGGATTTCTCACGCGCAGCCCCCACTCTCTGGAACGCTCTCCCTCGTACTGTCAGACTTTCCCTAACTTCTCTTCCTTCAAACACTCCCTTAAAACATTCCTAATTAGGAAGCCTACCACCCAACTCACTGACACAACCATCAATCACTCTCACCTTACAGTCCTCTCCTCCTGTTTCCAACCCCAACCCTCCTAGATTGTGAGTTCCTACGGGAATAGGGCCCTCATCTCCTCCTGTACTGTTTGTCAAATGTTGTTCAATGTATTGTAACCCTGTCTGTACTGTGCTTATTGTACAGCGCTGCGGAATATGCTGGCGCTTTATAAATTAATAATAATAATAATAATAATAATACTAAAGGATCTGGACATACATGTGTAATTAATAAATATTCCATGGGTGCACACATGATGAAATGGGCTGCATACGCCATTGGTGGTTGTTGAACGGGGCTGCCATGTCTCCTTATACAGGTAGCCCCCACAATGACTGCTTTGCCGCTAATATATTTAACTCCAGCAGCGCCATGTCTGCAGGGACATAGAGTGTTACGGCAAGCTGTTATTTATTATTTTATTTCACAGTGGTGGTTGGCTATCAAGCGCTGGCCAAGTGCCAGTACAATAAGCCTTGCAGTGCTGATCTTTATGCTGCGAATAGGTTTGTCTGAAACCATTGCTTTATTGTATAAACATTTATTGTATGAACAGAAATGCACCATGAACGATATTCGTACATTTATTATAATAAGTAATATAATTTATAATAGTTAATGCTTACATTTTGGACAAATAGGATCATACAAAACAAATTTTGTGGCTTTTCACAAGTCTAAGTCAGAGGTAATATTCAGAATTAGGATATTGCATCAATGGTGCTTCGCTAAAAACATATCACAGACAGAGAAAGATTCTTTCAAACTCATGAGCAAGAAACTACGCATTTGTGTGATGTTATGTTTGATTTAATAGTAAACGAAGCAGTAATTACCCTACATCATCCTTATTTCTATTTTCTAGATCATTTTTCTATGGAATTTAAAATTGGATTATCTTTCTAAATGTTTGTGCAATTAAACAAGAAAAAGTTCAATCTACATCTGGCTGCCAGAGACAAGCAAATTAGCACTGATACTTTAGTGTAACATGAAATTTATAGATCTGTGAGAATATTACTGGAAGAATGACTTGTTTGTCAGGAATTTCTTTGAGAATCAGCAGTAATGAGCTTAAAATAACAAGTTACCTTTTTGTCTAAAAATATTTTTTTACAGAATCATTACAAAGTTTCTTCATTAGATTACAATTTTGTTAGTTCTATTTATTTTCTTCCTCTCTATTTTTATAGACAAATTAGACACATACAGGGTTATTCAGAGAAAGGTGAAACTCTGGAGAACTTTGGGAGAAGTGAAAATTCTAGATCAAAATAGCCAAACCAGAAAAATTCTCACTTTCCAAATCGGCTATTTTGAGATAGAATTTTCACTTCTCCAAAAGTTATCCAGAGTTTCACCTGTCTCTGAATAACGCTGAAAGTTTGTCAGGGGTCTGTCCGGGGTCCGGGTGATCTGAGCTCAATGTGCAGCAAAACAAAGGACACTGGACAGGTAATATGGTGCGAAGGGAGTTTTATTGATTAAACAGGACAATAAGGCAAGACATTAGAGCAATGATAGCTGGTCACTGGAAAGGAATAACAGGACTGGAAAAGTAGGCTAAGCTAGGCTAACCAATGTAATAAGAAATACAGGAGAGCACAGGAGAAACGCGACGGTTACACACAGACTATTCAGGGTGTAGGGAGCACAGACAGTACAAGGAACAAAGGGAGACACAGACTATAGAGTAGTATATGAGGAACACAGAGACTATACAAGAGTACAGGATAACAATACTACAGGAGGGCAGACACAGGAAGAGAGATGAACAAAGAAGAACAGAACAGGAACAATACAGAGGAAAGGGGAAAAACAAGGAACTAGGAGAAATACTAGAAAAGAAGGCCAGGTGCAATGCTCGAGAGGGAAGCAAGGGTGAGTTGCAAGGCTGGAACAGGACCGACAAGCTTCAGGAGTAGCTACAAGATGGACACACCAAAAGTAACTCCATGCAAAAGCATTGACTAGTGGGTGGAGCACTCCTTTGAAGGAAACCCATCAGGGCTGTTAAATCACACCTCTGGTAGCCAGAGAGGATCGGGGCAATTTATGGCCATATTAACAACGCTCTAATTCAGGAATAATTGAAAAAGTCCGGGTTCTCCTAAAAGTTTCTGCGTTGCACCCAAAAAACACTTCTGAAAACAATGCAAGGAGTCATTTTTGGAAGCATTTGCTTTGGAGGTTTTTTTGACTTGGCGCCATTTTTAATGTGTCCTTTGCTGACGTGACCAGGTGGTGGCACCATTCCTATGGGATACACACACACATTGGAAATGGCTCATAAGGTACTACAGAAAGTCTGGGTTTTCAGAGACACAAAGTTTATAGTTTAACATTTTGATATCCACATCTGCCATTTTTCCATTCATATCCGTTATTTTATCCAATATTTCCTTAGTTCAATGTTTCATCTCATATGTCATAATCCAGCTTCTTGCTAGATTTATTCATCTCTTACTACAAAGCCCCATCTCTGTTATAACATATTCCAACCACAAATGTAATCCCATATGCAAAATCAAACACTTAGGGGCCTATCACCTGGCCCTCACTATAACGGGGACGCTAAGGGGAAAAATTTGCATTCGCTAATTTCCCTTTAGCGCCTCAGTTTCACCATTAGATTATGGGGCAGGCGCTGAATCCAGCAGCCTGCCCTATAGTAGCCGCTAGGCTCCAGGATGCTCAGGGCAGTGCTAATCTGCCGCTCCAAGCATCCCCTCCGTGGAGTCCATAGGACGCCATGGAAATTTCTGCTGCTGAATCATATGAAAAAAAAAGTCTTTTTTATGAAAATGAAAAGAATGAGGGCTATATTACATACATCACGCTAATGTTAGCGTTCAGCTGTGTGAGTGGTATCGTTAGCTTTGGTTGCCCTATTACATTCCGAATGCTAATGGGTTAAAAAACCCGTTAGCGATTTGGAGTTTGCAATTTTCAGCGAGCTTACTGTACTTTGATCTCCCCATGTTAAGCATCGGGAGCGCAAAGTGTTAGGCTAGGGTCAGACGAACGCATTTTTCTCCGCGAACGTGGAAAAGTGCGGTCGAACGAACGAACGTATTTTTAAACGGAATGCGCGAAAGCGGTCATACGATGCGCATTTTCGTACGTTTTGTTTCACGGAGCTGCAAGAAGAGAGATATGATCAACCAAATCAATTGCAGAATGAATCAAATAAAAAGGAAGGGTATAGCAAGGCATTTTGGGAATGGTGGCATTTTCCAAGATGGATGCAGTCCAAGTGTTTCTTTTTGCTGCACTGGGATACCTGTACCTGAAGAAGAAAAGACAACGGCGAACATGGGTCCATCCACTCAACACTGCCAGACCCACGCATGGCCACTTTGTGACACTGTACAGGCCACTGCGAGAGAGGGACCCCGTGAAGTTCTTCAACTACCTGCGGATGTCCATCCACACCTTTGATGAACTGTTGATGAAGGTGCGTGAGCCGCTGACCAAGAGGGACACCAACATGAGGGCTGCCATACCACCGGAGGAGATGCTGGTCCTCACTTTGCGGTAAGTACTATCAAACACGTGCATTCATGACATCGCTGCCAGTCATCAGACATGTGCTCGGTGTGCAGAGGCTCTATTGTAGGTCAGTAGTTATATGCCCACACACACACGCATGCATCACCTTGCAGAACACGTAACGAAAGAGTAATGACACTGACAACGATGTGAAACAAATAAAATATTTAGTCCCAAAATAATATGACAGAAGATAACAATAACATATTAAACACATATTATTGCATGTCCAATGAAGGTAATAAAAAAAAAATATTAGAACAACATGAATAAACTGTGACAAACATAAACGAACAGACGATACACCTCACATGGTATGATACCGAGGAGCATCTGGGTCATGAGGACCGTGCATATGGCTGCGGTGGTACTCTGGCTGCGGGGGTGGCCCAGCAACAGGGGACATGGGTGGGCGGGCAGGCAACGCCTGGCAGTGGTGGGAATAACCATGGGGGTATTGTGGCACGACACCGTGATATACAGGTGCCTGTTGTGGATGGGACAGTATCTCATGTATCAGGTCCAGGCTTCGGCGGCGATAATCCATCTTCTGCGCTGGGGTCATCATGTTGAGCCAAGAGAGACATGAATTAAAAAAGGACATGTCCTCGGAATCAGCGACCATGCAGCGTGGATGTGTATGGTGCGCGTCCATGAATGCGACCATGGCCTGCTCGACATCAGCTGATGGTGGCTTCTTCCTCCTGGGAGCCGTACTGGTGCTGTCTGTGGGTGCTGTACCCGGCACCTGCTGGGACTCCACATCCTCCACCTGGGACTCCGCACCACCCTGCTCGACCTCCACCTGGCAGCTGCCAGATCCTGCGGGCTGCAGCTCTTGCCCTTGTGAGCTAGAGGTGGATGGCCGGTCAATGCTGCTCACGGTCTTGCGCGGCTCCTGGCTCTTCCTCAGGAAGGACAGTTGGTCAGCATACAAATAGCTGCGCCTCTTCTTTGCACCAGCTCCAGAGCGAGCAGCTTCAGCCTCCTTTTTCAGGACCCGGGTGTGATTGTCCCTCACCGTGCGCCATTTATTGATTGCTTCATGTGCTGCAAAACATGATGAGAGTGACATAAGGTTAGGTTCATATGATGTGTGATCATAACACAGCTTCTTTCATGTTCTAGGTATCTTGCTAGTGGATGCAGTTTGAAGGATCTGCATTACAACTTCCGCATTGGCAGATCGACAGCTGGTGAGATCGTCCGCAAGGTCTGCCAAACAATATGGGAAACCATGAAGGACCAATGTTTGCCAACACCCACAGACGAGGCATGGCTGGCAATTGCAGCAGGATTCTGGGAGAGAGCGAACTATCCCAACTGCCTGGGAGCGGTGGATGGCAAACATGTCCGCATTGTGAAGCCACTGCACAGTGGCTCACTGTATCAAAATTATAAACATTATTTTTCAATTGGCCTACTGGCGGTGGCAGATGCCAATTATAATTTTGTGTATGTGGATGTCGGATCATACGGCAAGGACTCGGACTCAACACTGTTTCGGAACTCAACACTGTGGAATGAGATAGAGGGTGGGAACCTGAACATCCCCAGACCCGCACCTTTGCCTGGCAGCGACGTGTCAGTCCCCTATGCCTTTGTGGGTGATGAAGCATTCGGCCTATCCACACATCTCCTGCGGCCATACTCGGGGACACACCTGACTGTGAAGAAGCGGGTGTTTAATTACAGGCTGTCGCGGGCGAGACGGTATGTCGAGTGTAGCTTTGGCATACTGAGCAACAAGTGGAGGATTTTCCATCGCCCACTTGATGTAAATGTGGATTTCTGTGTGGATATAGTGAAATGCTGTTGCATCCTACATAACTATGTTCGTGCAAGGGATGGGGTTAATTTCGAGGATACCCTCACAGTAACGGGTCTGGATGAGTATGCTAACGATGACATAATACCTGTGAATAGACACACCAACAGGTTTCGCGATGCTCTGTCTAATTATTTCACTAGCAATGCAGGGCAGGTGCCATGGCAGATGGACATCATTTGACATGTGACACCTAGGCTTGTGCACCGATTATTTTTTCTGTTCGAATTTTCGGATCTTTAAAGTTTTCGATTCGGCTCATTCCGAACGAACCCTGTTTTGATTCGATTCGGTTCGACTTGTTTTTCGGGGATATGTAATCGGAATATGGACCATTTTTCGTTTTTTTGGTCACTTTGCTCGTTTGTTGGATCTACTTTTCGTGATTTCGGACATTTCTCGTTTTTCGATTTGACACAATTCAAGTCCAATAGCATATTCGTACAATATTTTGTTTCGGCTCGGAAACATTTCGGATCTGACATTTTCGGATCGGAAAATTATCTGGGAATCACCCGCATCAGAAAACACGAATCGTGAAAATGTCGTTTAAATTCCGAAATGTCGTTTAAATTCCGAATAATTTATTGACAACGAAAATTCGTTATGCCATTTTGTTTGATATTACATTCAAGTTCAATGCAATTGAATTCTATGCAATAAAATGATCATTTACTCACTCTGAAGCTTCTGCTCTTTATCAGACCACGTCTCGTACTCTGGGTACACCACCCTGGACACTGTGACCCATGCACTGGCCTTCTTCTGCCGGTCTTTGTAGCTGTCGCAGGCCGTGTCCCACAGCTCGGGATGATCTGCCACTGCATTGATCAGCCTCTCCACGTCGATGTCAGTCCCAGCCATTGTCCAACGCAACTTGCAGCTACCCCCAGACAAGACAGGAAGTGTTTGGTGTGTGCACGTTATGTTGGCCGGACGTGTGCAGCGTCTGACGTCTCCCAATCACGCAAACACGCCGCTATGTAGCCGCAGCGCACTCTGTACGTCAGTAGTAGCGGTTTGACGTTCTCGAAAAAATGCGTTCGTTTGCCACTTGCGTTGCGCGGACGAATTTTCGTGCGGCCGTACTTCGTATGTTCCCCGGCATTGGACGTCATTTGCTGCTAGTACGGCCGTGATTTCGTGCGGCTAAACGCACGTTAAAGCTGCGTTCGTCTGACCCTAGCCTAAATCAGCGTTAGGATTACAAAGTTCTAATACTAATTACCGTCCCACAGCGGTTAACTCAAACATTAACCACAGCTAGGACCTGGTGCTAACTGATTCCACTTCTGCAGAATCAGTCAGCACCAGCTGAATAAGAACCAGAAAAACAGATACTCACCGCTCATCCCGCGGCGAGAATGGCAGCCCGATCCACCTCTTATGGTTGCTGGGAGCAGAGAGAGACTGGGGGAAAAAAGTCCCCCATTCTCCCTCTGTGAATCACTCTGTTGACCTGCTGGATCTCACGTGGCGAGATCATGGAGGTCATGTGACCGGCAGGGGCAGCCTCAATGGAGTCATATGGAGGGCTGCCTCAAGCATCCCAAAGCATAGCACCGCGTTAGCATCCCCATTTTAGTGTAAATAATGTAATATGGCCCTGAATGTTTTATTTTTTTAAGAAAAGGATTTGCCTGTTTAAACCTGTCCAACTGAATCACCAAAAATCAGGGCATTTCGCTGACACTTCAGTGCAGTTCGGACTTCTGTGAATAGATTAACGATTGCTTCTCTATGGGACAATTTCAATGCTGCTGAAGATCGACGAACTTTACCGCATTTCGCCATCAATTCATAAGTATTTGGCAAATTAACAGCTTAGTGAATAGACAAACTACCCTGAAATTGCACTGTATGGTGAAATTCACCAAGCGTCCAATGGAGTCCATGAGCCGAAACCTGCGGCGGTGCCGAGCACTGCTACTAGTATTTGGCAGCTTTGCGCTGCATTCCAGGGAGAGGTACTAAATTAGCACCTACTCTGGAATATAACCCTAAAGTGCAGATTTCCTGCTTGCCATCTCCAGTTTAGTGTTAGCCACGGAATAGGGCCCTTAGTATTGTAGTCACGGGTTAGTGCCTTTTCCCAAGGACACTTACTGTGGAGCTGTTCTATCGATTTGAACCTGCGTCTTGCCAGTTTTAGAGCAGCGACATTACCACTACCCTACCCAGCAGATACTTAAGTTCTCTTTTGGCACTCTAGATGTTGATCAAAAAGTCTGTGTCTGTAACCTGAAAGGGTACACTGAGCAGCAGGAACTGAAGGACCAGACCCTGCTGCTCTCTAACCTAAGAGAGCACAGCTCTCCGAGAACCAGGCCATCCTTCTTCTGATCCATGCCAACACTCAGATACTATGTCATGAGGTGAGCAGAAGAAGGAACTGCATCCAGACGAACGCTGGATGCTACAGCTCATTGGTGCTAGCTGAAGATTATAGCACCACTAAAGCAAAAGAAAGCCTCATCTTTCCTATGCTGCCAACTAAAGGAGGCGTGTATAGATCCATTGATATAAAGCAGCCCTGATCCCCCTGTATGCCTGTCAAATGTGTGTAGAGCTTGAGGCAACTCAGTCTGCTTTGTGAGTAGTTCCATATGGGGACCTATATAGTATTATTGATGCAAAATTTTATACTCTATGAATGTTATATATTGTGTTGCGTTTTAGTGAACCGGTTACTGTGGAAAATTCATTCCAGATAAGTATAGTTTTTTTTACACAACTTCAGTTTTGTAATTATTTGTCTACTATTGTTACTCACTGTCTAACACTTGGGTGGTTGTTGCATGCCCTGAAAGTGTGTCTGTGCACAAATTGTTGGATAATTCAGGGTCATATGTAACAATATACGTACATCTGTTAAATACATCTTTTATGGGTTTAATCCCCTTTACATCCCTTTTCTGGCCCAACTGGCAATATGAAGACACTAAAACAAAATTGCATGTACATGATCTTGTGGAATAGTACATTACTATGGAATAGGGATGTGCATGGCTGAAAAATTTGTTTTGTTTAGTTTTTAAATAATTTCGTTTGCGGAATTTCGTAACTAATTTTGTTTCGTATTTTGTTTCGTTCTGGATCGATTCGAAATTTCGAATCGATTCGAATTTCATATATCAATTCGATAGTTGATATCAATTCGAATTTTGGATCACTAAATTATACCCCAATTAATCAAATTTTGCTGTTAAAAGACAATCTAGGGTTAAATAATAAGCTGTGCCACAGATTTAGTATTTGACTATTACTTGTATTGTAAGTTAAGATCAATTTGATAGTTGATATCAATTTGATAGTTCATTTCAAATTCGATAGTTGATATCAATTCGAATTTCAGATCACTAAATAAAACCCCATTTAATCAAATTTTGCTGTTAAAATACAATCTAGGGTAAAATTAAGCTGTCTCACAGATTTAGTATTTGAGTCAAATTAAAAAGTAAAACAATTACCGTATTTTTCGCTCCATAAGACGCACCTGACCATAAGATGCACCTAGTTTTTAGAGGAGGAAAACAGGAAAATAAATATTCTGAAATCAAATAGTGTAATAATGGATAATGCCCCAGCTCCTCTCATGGATATACTGCCCCAGCTCATGGATACTGCCCCCAGCTCATGGATACTGCCCCCCAGCTCATGGATACTGTCCCCCAGCTCATGGATACTGTCCCCAGCTCATGGATACTGTCCCCCAGCTCATGGATACTGTCCCCCAGCTCATGGACATGCCCCCAGCTCATGGATACTGTCCCCAGCTCATGGATACTGTCCCCAGCTCATGGATACTGCCCCAGCTCATGGATACTGCCCCCAGCTCATGGATACTGCCCCAGCTCATGGATACTGTCCCCCAGCTCATGGATACTGCCCCCAGCTCATGGATACTGTCCCCCAGCTCATGGATACTGTCCCCCAGCTCATGGATACTGCCCCCCAGCTTATGGATATGCCCCAGCACATGGATTTGCCCCAGCACATGGATTTGCCCCAGCACATGGATATGCCCCCCAGCTCATGGATATGCCCCCCAGCTCATGGATATGCCCCAGCTCATGGATATGCCGCAGCTCGCTCATGGATATGCCCCAGCTCGCTCATGGATGTACCCCAGCTCGCTCATGGATGTGCCCCAGCTCGCTCATGGATATGCCTCAGCTCACCTGTCGCCGCCGCGTTAGGCTCCCTCTGAGCGTGCGTCCGGCAGCAGGAAGCTTGGGCACTCGCCTGGGGGAGCCACGTGACCACGATCTCGCGAGATCGCGGTCACGTGGCTCCCCCAGGCGAGTGCTCAAGCTCTTTGCCGCCGGACGCACGCTCAGAGGGAGCCTAACGCGGCGGCGACAGGTGAGCTGAGGCATATCATGGGGCATTCGCTCCATAAGACGCACCCACTTTTCCCCCCACTTTTTGGGGGGACAAAAGTGCGTCTTATGGAGCGAAAAATACGGTAATTTGTTTCATAAAGTCGTTTGCTGACTATCACTTGTATTGTAAGTTAAGATCAAGTTGATAGTTGATATCAATTTGATAGTTCATTTCAAATTCTATAGTTGGTATCAATTCGCATTTCGGATCACTAAATAAAACCCCAATTAATCAAATTTTGCTGTTAAAATACAATTTAGGGTTAAATTAAGCTGTCTCACAGATTTAGTATTTGAGTCAATTTAACAGGGACAGGTGCTTGTGAAACTGAAACAAAATTAATTTGTTTCATAAGTTGTTTGCTGACTGCATTACTTGTATGTATTTTAATTTACGATCAATTCCATAGTTGATATATCAATTCGATAGCTGACATATCAATTCGGTATTGATTTGATAGATGATATCGCTTTGAATTCCGGAACACAAAAAAAAAATCGAATATTTCTTTTATGAAGATCACACAGTGTAAAACGAAATGAATTCGTTATATACCGTTTCGTTTTGAATTTGGATCTTATCGATTCTTTATTCGGAAGTACTTCCGAAATACGAATTATCGAATTTCGTTCCGAATTTTTCCGAAACGAATGCAGATCTCTACTGTGGAAGGCCCCTATCTCCATTACATCAAGTGTCTAACCGATGGTTGTGGGGGACTTGGCTTCGGTGGGTAACATCATTGTGATGACAGGGCTACAGGTTGTATTGTCTGGAAGGTAATTGTGGGTACCTTCCGTGGTTCTGGGACGGTGAAGGAACGGGCGTAACAGGTTACGTCTGATCCTTGAACCCTGGACAGAACCCTGATATGTTCCTTCTCACAGGCCCCTATCTCCATTACATCAAGTGTCTAACCGATGGTTGTGGGGGACTTGGCTTCTGTGGGTAACATCATTGTGATGACAGGGCAACAGGTTGTATTGTCTGGAAGGCAATTGTGGGTACCTTACGTGGTTCTGGGACGGTGAAGGAACAGGCGTAACAGGTTACGTCTGATGATTGAACCCTGGACAGAACCCCGATATGTTCCTCCTCACAGCTGAGTTTCATTTATTGAGCACATCTCATTTAGAGAAAATAGAATACAGTTTATCAGTAGCTAATATTATTGATGTACCATAACAAATAGTATAAATAGCAAGTACAGCTTTTGTACTACATGTTCCTTGTTTGCGTTTATATTATCCTCCTTTCTAGAAAAAACTGCATTGTTCAGCAACTGCTTCATTATCATCTGTAAACACACCACTAACCCATTGTAGTAGTGAGTTTGTTTATTGTCATTGCTTAAGTAATTTCTTCCATAACTGTAATTTGTATGGATATTGCTAGTGCATGGAAATTTTCCTTCAGTGACACACATGGCTTGCAATGATATTTGTTTTCCTATTTCAATCGTAATAACAAGAAAAAAAAATCCATTATGTCAGAAAGCCTGTTAACGCTCCGGAGAAGCAAATCTGGAATTCAATTTTTATTTTACTCAGTTTTGTTTGCTAAACAACCATCAGAGTCCTAAAACATTGACAAAAGCAGTCTACTAGGTCTAAGTTTGTGCACAGTACTATTCTATGAATACTGTCGCTATGTAAAACTAAATTCTGACTCAGCACATACCACTCCATAGCTTCCTAATCCTATACCACCAAATACGCCTTTGTCTTATTCTCTTTGATTCTCTAGAACTGTACACATGATTAACCTAAGCATCAAACTATGACTCAGACTTCGAAATTCATCTAGATGTAGAGACGTTTCTTAACCAGTAGTCTGCTGACACTAAGCCTCATCAACATTTTTGAATGTAAATGCAAATTTGAATACACTTCTTTTCATGCCGTATCCTCTAAAAACAATAAATATATGCTCTTTGCTCATAGACTAGATTCACTAAACACTATGGGCCATATTACATACTTGGTGCTAACTTAGGCTAGGGTCAGACGAAAGCATTTTTCCCCGCGAACGTGAAAAAGTGCGTCCGAACGCATTGACGTATTTTTTCACGGAATGCGCAAAAACGGTCAGACAACGCGCATTTTCGGGCGTGATTTTTTACGGATTGTCAATAACACACTTTTTGCGTCTGGACGTTATGTAGGCTGGACATTAGCAGCGTCTGACATCTCCTAATCACGCACACACGCCGCTATGCCGCAGCAGCGCAATCAGTACGTCAGTACTAGCGGTTCAGCTTTCTCAGAAAAATGCGTTCAAATTCCACTTGCGTTGCACGGCCGGACTTTTGTGCGGCCGTACATCGTATATTGTCCGTCATTGCCCGTCATCTGCTGCTAGTGTGGCCGTAATTATGTGCGCCAGAACGCACGTTAAAAGTGCGCTGGTCTGACCCCAGCCTTAACCAGAGCTGTTGTAAACTGAAAACCTCCATAGGCTATAATGGCTCTGGGAAGTTTACAACACCTCTGGTTAAGTTAGCACCAACTATGTAATATAGCCCTATTTAAGTTCTTACTAAAGATGTGAGGGAGGCCGAGAGATTACAGAAACATCACAGAACATTACTGTAGGAAATTACAATGGAAGTTGCCTATAACGGTTATACAATAAGTTGAAATTGGACAGCAATGGTATGGTTTGTTGCATTTAGGATACATCCGACTTAGCTTTAAAAATTACACCTATTGTGAGTTTAAATAAACCTAAACCCCATAGTACTGAACCTTAGTGAATTCTGCCTGTCTTTAGCCACGGTCTTCCTAAGGGATACAGTGGCCCTGTTTTAGATCTTTAGTGAATCAGCACAATGAAATAATCAGAGAATGCAGAACAAGAAAGGATTGGGTACAAATATTTTTTTAATTGATCACACAAAAGGAGTCCACAAAGGCCTAATCAAATAAGAATGTTGTAGCACCTGGTGAATTATATTATGAAAGCACTAAACTTCCCCCTTTCAAACTGTCTACAACCGCTTTTGTCTATAACCTCAATTCTTGGACAACTGAAGTCCACCAACTACTCATCATTCATCATCCATCCTACCCATCCACCATGTTGCCAGCTCATTTTTTGGAATTCTTACTCATCCATATTGTTCCTTGACCCCTTTTCTTCATCCACATCCAAAAGTAAATTGTATGATGAGCCCCAGGAATCCCCTCTCTACCTGCTCAATCTTGTCTTTCTCATCCAGACACACCTTCCTTACTTCCTTACCCTCCTTACTTACTTGAAGTCAGACTGTCCCTTTCAGACCCCCTCCCGAGGCACTGATGTCATCGCAACGGATGCTATGATGTCAGTTTCAGGCACCCTTTCCCCAGCAGAGCTGGGAGAGTGACTGAAAGGGAGGGGAGGTCGTAAGGAGTAGAAAAAAAAGAGACATCATTGGAAAGGTCACTGTCTGATCTTTCAAGTTATACCTCTCTTTAACCCCTTAGGTGCCAGTCCACGATCTGGCACCAATGCTTTCCAGATTCAGACCTCAGTAAGTGAGTTAATACCATAATAACGGTCATTAGGTGATGTAAAGTAGAACCTGTCAGAGGTGGGATACATTGGCGATGTTGACAGTTTTAAGCAACTTATGGCCATATATTGTGAACTAAATTTCCATCATTTTTTAGCAGAGCTTGTGGTTAAAAACTTTGTAAAAAATCTTGAATGGGTTAAAAATTGTTGAAATCCTGATAGAGTTAACCATTGTTAGAATCTTTAATGGGTTAAAATTTGGCAAAATCTTTAAACGTTTAACTGTATAAGCTACTGTTGACTGTATATATAAATAAATAAAACAGATGAATTATTTATCACGGAGAAAGCCAGTGACTCTGTGAGAAAGTGCATGCTGGCTATTATATAGCTTCATTTGAGTTTGTTTTTTGTTATTTAATTTTTATTAACTTAATTTTTTACTAGATCTATTATGACCGTTTCATTAAGATAGACTTTGCTGAGTCGTTCCGATTTAGAAACACCTTTAAGATGAAAGGTGGTGCTGACTCTATTTTGGCACTGTTTTATGTGAGTGTACAATTTTTGCTACAATTTAAGGTGTTAATGTGATACAATGTTGGGGTACTTTGTTTTGTGTTTGGAGGTACTGTATCTAATGAACCATCCGTACTGGGAGTTATCCCCTAAGAAAAGGAGATTGTATTTGAAGGCAGATAGGGGAGCCACAAAAATCCACAAATGACAGATCGGAGAGCCTAGAACAGGCTCTCATTTATGTGATTACATTGCACTTTTAGGGCTGTATTACATTCTCTGCGCAAAATCGCACGCGCAGCGCAATTTTTTGCACGCAGCGTTAAATGTTAACGCGCGTAAATTCACGCTGGTATGATGACCCGAGCGCATCTTTTCATCCGTCCGAAAATGTCGCGCGTAAAAAATACACGCGAAAACACGCGCAAATTAACGCTGCGCGCAGAAATCGGTGGCCAATCAGAATTAAGAACCACAATTGTCTCCCGTTCAGTTTTTGCACCTGCCAAAATCAATCTGAGTATATATGCTACAACAATAATAAAAACATGCACAACTTCTCCATTTTATTGTTTGGGTATGTGTAGAATGTGTAACTATACTGTGCTGTTTTTTTTTTCGTGCTGGTGTATTTGGTTTCAGCCAGAACGTTCATATTTGTAGTTACCACCAGCTTTTAACCACTTCGCTGCGGAGGACGCGCTCAGCTGAGCGCGTCCTCCCTTTCCAGCCAGCGATCGGCCGGATTCCGGCCGATCGCTGTGCCCCCTGGTGCGGGCTGGCAACCTTGATGTCAGCCCAGCATCCGGGACTGCCCCCGGCACCAATAGATGTCATCGCGGTGGCGCAATGACATCTATTGCAAGCACCCCCCTTGTGAGTGCGGAGGAGGTTCCTGAAAGGTAGGGGGTCCTTTGGACCTCTCTCCCTCCCCTTCAGTTCAGGACAGCGATCAAAGCCAGGCACGATTCGGAAGGGCACAGCCTGCCCTTCCAAACGGTGCCTGGCTTTAACCCCTTGGGGAAAGGATCGCTATTCGGCACCAAAAAGCGCCAGATAGCAATACTTTCCTGGAGCTGGCCGACATCTTGGTGCATAGCGCGATGACGTCAGTTTTGGAGTTAACCCCTAGCTACCACCAATGGTGGAGATAGGGGGTTCCAATGAACCCCCTATCTCCCCCGATCCGTGGCAGCTAGGGGTTAATGTTTGGTATTGTTGGATCGGCCAGAGCATCCAACAATACCAAACATGACCATGTAAAAAGTTAATAAAAAAATAAAAAAAATAAAAATGTAAATAAAAAAATCAATAAATTAAAAAAATAAACAGTTTTTTCGTTTTGTTTTTGTTAATGCAGCAATATTGTTCCCATTTCAATTATAATGTGAACAATGATGCTGCACTAACGATTTTTGTATGGGTGAAAAAAACACTTTGCACGCTGTAAATTATTGAAAATTCTAACTTTATTTCATTTTAAGTTATACTATACAGACAGGACATGACGTATACATATAATAATGATATATTATGAATCTGCCGAGTCTGCCGGAAAGAACGATATATAATATGTCTGGGTCATATAATAAAATATGGCTTCAAAACGTGTTTAAACATGCTTTGCGATACCGGTAAAAATAACCTCAGCACACAGGCGTGAAATGGCTCAGCAGCGAAAGGGTTAAAAGACGTTAAAATTATGCGGCAAACGATGACCCGAGCGCATCTTTTCATCCGTCCGAAAATGTCGCGCGTAAAAAATACACGCGAAAACACGCGCAAATTAACGCTGCGCGCAGAAATCGGTGGCCAATCAGAATTAAGAACCACAATTGTCTCCCGTTCAGTTTTTGCACCTGCCAAAATCAATCTGAGTATATATGCTACAACAATAATAAAAACATGCACAACTTCTCCATTTTATTGTTTGGGTATGTGTAGAATGTGTAACTATACTGTGCTGTTTTTTTTTTTCGTGCTGGTGTATTTGGTTTCAGCCAGAACGTTCATATTTGTAGTTACCACCAGCTTTTAACCACTTCGCTGCGGAGGACGCGCTCAGCTGAGCGCGTCCTCCCTTTCCAGCCAGCGATCGGCCGGATTCCGGCCGATCGCTGTGCCCCCTGGTGCGGGCTGACAACCTTGATGTCAGCCCAGCATCCGGGACTGCCGCTGGCACCAATAGATGTCATCGCGGTGGCGCGATGACATCTATTGCAAGCACCCCCCCTGTGAGTGCGGAGGAGGTTCCTGAAAGGGAGGGGGTCCTTTGGACCTCTCTCCCTCCCCTTCAGTTCAGGACAGCGATCAAAGCCAGGCACGATTCGGAAGGGCACAGCCTGCCCTTCCAAACGGTGCCTGGCTTTAACCCCTTGGGGAAAGGATCGCTATTCGGCGTCAAAAAGCGCCAGATAGCAATACTTTCCTGGAGCTGGCCGACATCTTGGTGCATAGCGCGATGACGTCAGTTTTGGAGTTAACCCCTAGCTACCACCAATGGTGGAGATAGGGGGTTCATTGGAACCCCCTATCTCCCCCGATCCGTGGCAGCTAGGGGTTAATGTTTGGTATTGTTGGATCGGCCAGAGCATCCAACAATACCAAACATGACCATGTAAAAAGTTAATAAAAAAATAAAAAAAATAAAAATGTAAATAAAAAAATATTAAAAAAATCAATAAATTAAAAAAATAAACAGTTTTTTCGTTTTGTTTTTGTTAATGCAGCAATATTGTTCCCATTTCAATTATAATGTGAACAATGATGCTGCACTAACGATTTTTGTATGGGGTGCGTTTGTTAAAAATCGTGTGATTTTTTTCCCCCCCAAAAAATTTAACGATTCCTCGTTTCTAATTTTTTTAACAAGCGCAACCCAAAAAAAATATAACCGCAAACGCTCGCATGTTAAAATGTGAAAAAAACACTTTGCACGCTGTAAATTATTGAAAATTCTAACTTTATTTCATTTTAAGTTATACTATACAGACAGGACATGACGTATACATATAATAATGATATATTATGAATCTGCCGAGTCTGCCGGAAAGAACGATATATAATATGTCTGGGTCATATAATAAAATATGGCTTCAAAACGTGTTTAAACATGCTTTGCGATACCGGTAAAAATAACCTCAGCACACAGGCGTGAAATGGCTCAGCAGCGAAAGGGTTAAAAGACGTTAAAATTATGCGGCAAACGTCATTCGTCAAAATTTGCGCATAGTTTGTAATACCATCTGCGTACCAGTGCACAAACGCATTTGCGCTCACAATGTTAAGAATGGGATGCGCATACGAACTTGCGCTCGCTCAGGGTCACTCACATTAGACGTTAATGCGCATCGTTTGCGCGAACGTCGTAATACGACGTTCAGCGCAAAGGGTTTTGCCCCACGCGTTAATGCGTTTTTGCACACGTGCAAAATTGTGCGCGAAGAGTGTAATAGTGCCCTTAGTATCTATCTATTCATGTTACACTGTGTATGTTCCTCTTCAGTTTTCATTTTGAGATTTCATAGATCAGCTTTGAATTTCTGATACCTATTGTTGGGTATAAACCACCTATGTACATATTTATCTTGTTCCACGAGTGATGATCCAATTTTCTGACAAATTTTGATTTTAAATCAAAAATCAACAGAGATCCAGTAAATGTGAGAAATATGGGATGCAAGTTAAGAGAGTCTAGGAAAGTTATTTGTTAGTTAGTGTAACAATGGTATTGAGAAGAGGTTTTCAGTGGAAGAGGCGCAATATAATAAAAGAATGAACACACTGTTTAACAATATCTTAAGTTAGAAAAGGGACAAATGTGTGCATTGTTTTTTGAAGATGAAAGCAAAGCAACATGACTTGGTGAATAAACAAACAAAAGGGTACCAGGCATTCCACTTTGAGTGGCATTAATTGTGAAGAACACAATGTTTCAACAGGGACTGCAACTGCTGAGAAAGGTTGCAGTGCCAATCAAGAAATAATTTTCTTCACAATTAAAACCTCTCATAGAAGTGGAGTGTCTGGTACACTTTGATTGTTTATTATGCTGTTGTGATTGGCCTCAGTGGTTCCATGAGCACCCTTTAGAAAAAAATGTTTTTATGTGTAACTCCCATTTTCTGTATCAATGATTTGGTGATTGCCTGAAGTAATGGAGAGAACAGAGACAAAGTAAATACCATGGGTTGGAGTTATTATCGGCTAACTATTTCTTTGAGGCTTAGTCCTGCGACTTCAAATATGCTCAGGAAACCTTGTAAGTGGTATTTTCTCAAACATCTTCATTTCAGAACATCAATTAAATGATGTGTGCACAAGCAAAATACTGAAGCACCATCATGTTGCAAAAATTTGTTGATAAAATGAGTACATGCTCCAGCAGCATTCTACCATGCCCAGTCGCGGTCCATCGAGCGTCCACAAAAGTTTAGAGTGGCTGCTCGATGGGAACCCCCCCCCCCAGCCACTATCTCGCAAGATCTCGGAGTTCTCAAGATCTCGAACTGCGCAGAATATTGCAAGATCGCAGCCGGGGGGGGGGGGGTTACCACCAAGCGTCCACTCTAAACCTTTGGGTCCGCTCGACAGAACATGGCCAGCCGCAGGGGCCTGGTAGAATGCCAGTGTTTTTTTTTAATTTTAACATTGTAAGTCAATACAAATCTAGTCAAATGTACTTAAGGATTTGACTAGTGTAGACTTAACATAAATTAGGGATTTCCCAATGCTATGAAATAAGCATGGGTGTATTCATCTTCAGCCTAAATGTAAAAACCTTTTTAGTATTATTATCATTATTCTTAATTTATATAGCGCCACATATTCCGCAGCGTTTTACAAGATCAGTGTACAAGGAGTTTATACATTACAATACCACACATTGGATGATGATCTGATTCAGGGGGCCCCTGTTCCCAAGGGAACTGACAATCTATGAAATGTACAAGTATTATTTGATATAGGCACATCCATATAGTTAGGTGTCTTGCCCAAGGACACTCGCTGGTGGCGTCTTCTGAGTGAGATTGGGTTGTCTTTCCATGATTGTAGAGCAGTGCCCTGTTGGTTAGGTTGAACCTGCTTTTCGTAAAGTTTAGACTTCTCCACAGTTGTACTGGAGGGAAGTGCTGAATGGTATTTTGACATGCTTCCCACGTGCGAAGAGTAGAGACTTACCGCTGGACACCACAGCCAATATTGTGCAGTATTACAAAGCTGGTGCTAACTTAACCAGAGCTGTTATAAACTTACCAGAGCCATTATAGTCTATGGAGTTGCTAAGTTTACAACAGCTCTGGCTAAGTTAGCACCAGAATTGTAATACTGCCCATTGTGTGGTAGGCAAGTATGTACCGTTAGGTGTCTTGCCCAAGGGCACTTTACTGGAGAGGTGCTCTGGCTGGGATTCAAGCCTGGGTCTCCATGGTTATGGAGCAGTGATGTTACCTCTACTCCATCCAGCCATTACCTTTTCAAATTTAATTATACTTTATTGAAATATGGTTTTCTTCAAAACAACTTCAATATAGAACAGAAAAAAGTCAAATACCATGATATTATAGCTTATTAACCCTTTCGCTGCTGAGGCTTTTCCCGCCCCTGTGCTGAGGTCATTTTTTACCTGTTTTGCGCATCATGTTTAAACGTGTTTTGAAGGCTTATTTTAGTATATGACACCGACATATTATATATCGTTCTTTCCGTCAGACTCGGTAGATTCATAATATGTCATTATTATATGTATACGTTATGTCATGTCTGTATATTATAACAAAAAATGCAATAAAATATGTATTTTCAATAATTTACAACGTGTAAAGTGTTTTTTTCCACATTTTAACATGCGAGCAATTGCGGTTATATTTTGTATGGGGTGCGCTTGTTAAAAAAATTAGAGATGGGGTCTCGTTACATTTTTTTTTGGGGAAAATGACACTATTTTTAACAAACGCACCGCATACAAAAATCGTTAGTGCAGCATCATTGTTCACATTATAATTGAAATGGGAACAATATTGCTGCATTAACAAACCCAAAAAAAAGAAAAAAATGTGTTTATTTTTTTTTTTTTTAAATTTTTTTTTATTTTTTTTTTATTTTTTTTTACAACATTTTTAACTTTCACGATATCAAAATTTAACCCCTAGCTGCCACGGATCGGGAGATAGGGAGTTCATTGGAACTCCCTATCTCCACAGTTGGTGGCAGTTAGGGGTTAACTGTAGGACTGGCGTCATCGTGCTACGCACGATGACGCCAGTCCTCTGGGGGAGTTCCCGGAGGCTTGGCCGACATCCAAGATGTCGGCCAGCTCCCGGTAAGGATCGCGAATCGGCGCTTTTCAGCGCCGATTTGCGATCCAGCTCCCCAGGGGTTAATGCCAGGCATCATTTGGAAGGGCAGGCTGTGCCCTTCCAAATGATGCCTGGGTTAACCCTCTGTGCGCCGCCGATCGGGAGGGAGAGAGGTCCGAAGGACCTCCCCCCCCTCCCTTTCAGGCGCCTCCTCCGCACATGCGGGGGGGGCGCCTGAATTAGGTGTCATCGCGCTCCCGCGATGACACCTAATAATGGCGGCTGCTGGTCCGGATGCCGGGCTGAC
This sequence comes from Leptobrachium leishanense, assembly GCA_009667805.1. Taxonomy (NCBI): domain Eukaryota; kingdom Metazoa; phylum Chordata; class Amphibia; order Anura; family Megophryidae; genus Leptobrachium; species Leptobrachium leishanense. The sequence continues at coordinate 397,148,918 of CM019063.1, forward strand.
ATCCAGGATGTCAGCCCGCACCGGAGGGGCCAGCGATCGGCCGGAACCCGGCCGAACGCTGACCCCAATGTGAGGACGCGCTCAGCGCGTCCTCAGCACACCAGCGGTAATGCTGAGGACGCGCTGAACGCGTCCTTAGCATTGAAGTGGTTAAAAATTGAAATATAAAGAAAAATCATACTCACAGTATGATTTTCTGCAGTCATCCAATTTACACCAAAACATGGAAAATTGCCTTTTCTCACCTTCTGTGGTTTGTTTTCCCACATGATTTTGTTTAGCACATGATGGAAACAGCTGGGTTAGAAAGTGTGTCATCTGCATGCTTTGGCCACTGCATTCCCAGAATGGCCCTGCTGCCATGCATGTTGTACAGCATGAATACGTTTTTTTATAGAAAGAAAAAAAAATACAGATCAGAATTTTAAATGCATCCTTGTTGACTATGTCAAATGTTTTCATATTCTTTCAATCACAAATGGCTAGTGTGGCAAATTAACTGTATCCGCACAAATTACATTATGTTATTTGAATGATACCGAACTACAACCAGATTAATCACTATGACAGACGAGAACCAGCACTGTTCACATTCTGTGAACTGGAACGCCAAATAGTTCTTGTGTTAATGAAGATGATGACAGCCAGGCATTCATGTCAAAAGCCCCTGTTTACCCCTTCTGTTTTTATAGGCTTCATTGTCCTGCACTTTCCAATCCACAGATTTCTACATTTAAACATGAGCCACGGTCCTCGTGGAATTTCAGGAGAAAGTTATGTTCTTGACAGACAAACTGTAATGATGATAAATGATGGACACAGAACAGCCATTAAATTATGTAGGTATTTGCTCACTAAGCAGTGAGCTGACACAAATAGGGCCGAACGAACTTTAAAAATCACCCATTTTTTCAAATTCAATTTTTTATGAAGATGCTACTGTGTTGGTCTATGCTGTCGAAGTTACATAGTGGATAATTGTAACTAAAAAGCACAACATTATATCTTTTTTGAGTTTTACCCTTGTGAAAAGTAATTCCAACTAAGCTGTTAAGTATAGCGGCCCCACTCACTAACATAACAACTCCACTCATTCAGGGCGCTATCCCAACCGAGTCACAGGTTTTGCTTTAGCAGGTACATATTGTAAGTCACTGATTCTTATATTCCTATAGTTTTGAAAATTGTTATCTATCAGCTAGCCGGAAAATAACATGCTATTCCATGGTAACTCTATCAGGATTATTCAGAGGAGAAAGGTGAAAACCAGGAGAATTGTCAGGAGAAGAGAACAATCTAGACCAAATAGCCAATTTGGAAAGTGAGATAAACGGGGGAATTTTTCTGGTTTGGCTATTTTGACCTAGAATTTTTACTTCTCCAGACATTCACCTGAATTTCACCTTTCTTTGAATAGACCTGTAAATGTTCAGCTCAAGCTGGTATTCAAGAATGAATTCTTTGTATATAACTGGACTTCTATGAAGATCAGACCACATTCCAGTAACCCATGCAGAAATCCAGGTAATTCCAAAGGATGGACTCCAATCTTATTAAAGTAACGTTAGAATCTCCACGTCTTGAGAACCAATTGCTGCTTTCATAATTCTCGCCCTAAATACCTATTAGCTCACATTCCACTTTATTAAAGTAAGCAATCTCTAGGTGTAAGCAATGAATTATTTCAATCTGCTATGTTGTTTCTCACTGTATTGTGCGCTAGATCCTTCAAACATGTACTGCCGGCTGGGTGGAGTAGAGGTAACATCACTGCTCTATAACCGTGGAGACACAGGTTTGAATCCCAGGAAGAGCTCCTCTCCAGTGAGTGTCCTTGGGCAAGACTCCTCGCCACCCAGGACATACCTGAAAACGAGAGAAATCTCAATGTATCCTTCCTGGTAAAATACTTTCTCAAAAAAACACATGGTTCTGTTGCACCATTTATTAATGACACTCTTGTCAAACTGAGACGTTATTCTCCACCACTCATTCAACTTACCACACAGTATAAAACACACATTCCACTCCAAATTGTGCCAATCATTCCACCCACTTCCTTTACCATCTTTTAAACATTGCCATGGCATTTAGATCCTGTGCCTGGAAATTCAAGTTATTATTTTTCTTACATCAGTCCTTTGTTCTTGTATTTCTTATTCTTTATTTATGAAGCGCCAGCATATTCCGCAGCGCTGTACAATAGGCACAGTATAGACAGGGTTACAATACATTGAACAACATTTGACAAACAGTACAGGAGGAGATGAGGTATTTGCCATTGTTCCCATGACCCAGGCCCTGCGAATAAATATATATATATTATTATTTTTTATTAAGTATGTATACACTTTGGTCATTCCTGCAACTGGTATGTTTCCCACAATCTATTTACTGTTTCAGCATATGTCCAGTAACATTGCATTTGGTGTTGAAAACTTGCAAGCATCTTGCGTTTTAACTAGCATCTTCAATCTGCAGGTCATGTCTTTTTTTATGTTTTTTTTTAAACATTTCCGAAACCGATATTATTTATTTTACTGTTCCAGTAAGGTAGCAATTGACAGGAAAAGAGCTCAGAGCTTAAATATGTCAAACAATCCCATGTAGGATAATATCTCACACCAATATGTTTATTTGTTTGAGGAAATCTAGTATAAATTACATGGGCATAAAAATGTCAAAAACTATATGGTCGAATTTTCAAAATATGCAGCCATAGATGTAGGGGGTGATGGATAACTCTCACGTTCCAGATGTTTGTGAACTAAACCTCTAACGATGCCCATCTTGCCAGTAGGTGTTTTCCTACTACATGCATAGATTGTACAAAATCTCATGTCAAAGACGCACTTTCAACCATGAGTTGAACAATCCAGGACAGATAAAGTATAACATTATGCAAATTTAGAAAATGATGTCTTTTTAATGATTGACCGTACTGAACCCTATAGTTCGATGTAAAGCACAGACTATGTGGCATTTAGTATTATGTACAATGCTTATATTATGGATGCGAGTTAGCAACATTATTATTTTCATGTACATAGCACCATGAGTTTCTGCAGGGCTTTACAATATAGAATGGGGAATTATCGAAAGAAAAAGACAACCACTAAAGCAGCTGATATGGTGGTCCCCTGGTGTGACCCTTTAGCTTGATAAAGAGAAGCAGTGCACTGCTTCTCTGTTTTAAGTAAACGGGCCAGACCATTGGACCACCTCATCAGCAGCTCCAGTGGTTGCCTTTTTTATTTTCATTTTCTGTGCCAGCTTTTTACCTCTGATTTAGGTACACAGGTGGAATCCTTCCACAGTTTGAGCAGCTGCAGAAAAGCTTTGGGCTCCTATTACATTCCTCGCGCATTTTTGTTTACACGCGCAAATGCAAAACCCTTTGCGCAGAACGTCGTATTACAACGTTCGCGCAAACGATGCGCGGTATCGTTTAACGCGGATGGACCTGCACGAGCGTGATGAACTGTGTGCGTCCTATACTTAACATTGTGAACGTAAATTCGTTCGTGCGCTGGTACGCGGATGGTATTACAATTGATGCGCATCTTTTTACGAATGACGTTTGCGCGCATAATTTTAACGTCTTTGAAAAGCTGGTGGTAACTGCAAATCTGAACGTTCTGGCCGAAACGAAAAACACCAGCACGAAAAAAAAAATACAGCACACTATAGTTACACATTCTACACATACCCAAACAAAAAAATTGTGAGTTCGTACATATTTTTTTTATTGCTCCAGCATGTATACTCAGATTTACTTTGACAGGCGCAAAAACTTAAGTGAGTCAATTAAGGTAAACTGATGTCAATTAAGGTTCTTAATTCCAATTGGCTGAATCCGGCGAAAAAAACAGTCCGCACACTGATTTACCTGCGCTACGTTACTGCGTGCATATTACTCTTCATTTTGCGTGTCGTTTTTACGAACGTTATTTTCGGAAGGATAAGAAAATGCGTTTGGATCTGAATACTCCATTAAGTTTCGCGCGATAACGCCTGATGATGCGCGCAAAAAAAATTGCGCTGTGCGAAGAATGTAATAGGGGCCTTGGTGATTTGTTTTGGTGCCACAGATACCCTACCCTGGGGTTAAAATTCAGACTAGGTAATAAAACAGAACATACTTAGGAACCTGGCTGAGACAGAGGTGTGGAGGGTCCACTCAGAGGACTTTACGCTCTACAGCAGTGGTTCTCAACCCTTTCCTCAAGAACTCCTAACAGACCAGGGTTTAAGGATTCATTGGGGAAATGCAGACTGAATCCTGCAGTCACTGAGCAGCAAATCAAATCACTTGTGCTGTGCTTCAGATATCTGGAAAACCTGGACTGTTAGGGGTACTTGAGGAAAGGGATAAGAACCACTGCTCTAGAGGACTAAATTAGACAAATGTCAATGAATAAATAAATCACTTTTTCATTAATTATACAGTGGGAGTAGTCCCAATATATAATTAAATATTTACTGTACAGGTCCCGTTTGGCAGGCACATGTCACCAATTGCTAGCCGAAAGGAGCTGTTGCAGATGGGGCTCTGCTGCAGCAGGTGAATATCTTCATGTTACACACAGGTATTCACTTGTAAAAACTGTTGTGGCACCTTGAGTTTCATGCTTGAAGTTCTAAAACTTTGGGGGTACCTTCTGGAGCCAACCTGCAAACGAAATCACTTGTAACTAAATGAATTTTTTTTGCAATGATAGAGTATAGCTCCAAATTGTGTTAACACGATCTCGGCTGCTGGGATTTCTACTGCTTATCATGTAAACCCAATCATGGTAGTGAAGGGGTGTAAGATTTATATTAGCTTAGGAAAATAAATGCAATTTTTTTGTTAAATAAAAAGGTGTGAGAATGACAAATGGAAATAATTAAATATGCAGACTTTGGGTTCTGTCATTGAATGTCAATATGATGTTAAAAAGTAAATATTCTTAAATCGAAGACAAAATAAAGTAAATAGTACTAAATAAAATATTCTAATTGAAACCAAGTAATGTATATTTTAACAAGATCTAATTTACTTCAAGTCATTTACGGCTTCCTTCCCAGCCGTTGCATTTAACCTAAATTATCTTTATCTCAGTATTGTCCTCCGTCTCTTAAACTACCTGGAGTCTCTCTATTGAACCCCAAGGGTTTCCTTACAGTGTGAGATCGTAAACAGATGAGGTTTTCTTATAGCACTGTATGTGATTTGTGAACAAAGCATGTCTGCAAAAATAAGGACCGGGTATCATAAAATATTCATGGCTTTTGGCCATCTTTTGGAAATGTTTTTGCAATCATCTCTTTCACTTTTTGTGGGATACACATTACATGTGGTTCATAAAATAGTCATCAAAATCAAGTAGTGTGACATAATGGTTTTCAAATTGTTTCCCTGCTATAATCCCTCTATGTTCTTTTAAACTAAATTTGTCCTCGACTGGAGGTGTGTTACTGCATGTTTCGGGCTTCCGAGGGCACTATTTTTAATACTTGGGAAAATGTTAGGGTTAGAACCTGATGACAACATGGCTTTAAAGCTCTCCTACACTTTGCTGGTTCCTCACCCTCAGGAACCTTCAAACTATAGTTAAAGCTATTCTCTCTACACTCTCACCAAATTTTATTTTTAAAAATATATCATTTAGGCTAGGGTCAGACTAACGCATTTTTCGCGTTGTCCGTGAAAATGTGCGTTCGAAGAATGGACGTATTTTTTCACGGAATACGCAATAGCGGTCATACGATGCGCAGTTTCATCCGTGATTTTGTACGGATCTTCAATAAAACACTTTGTGCATCTGGACGTTATGTTGGCCGGACATTAGCAGCGTCTGACGTCTCCAATTCACTCACACACGCCGCTAGCGGACACAGCGCACTCTGTACGTCAGTACTAGTGGTTTAACGTTCTCGAAAAAATGCGTTCATTTTCCACTTGCGTTGCGCAGCCGGACTTTTGTGCGACCGTACTTCGTATATTGGCCGTCATTGCCCGGCATCTGCTGCTAGTGCGGCCGTGATTAAGTGCGCCAGAACGCGCGTTCGCACTGCCTCAGTCTGACCCTAGCCTAAATGGAAACTACCACCAGAAAATAAAATGATTAATTTTGTTTATTTTATGTTGCTTAATGCTTATACCTTACATATACGCTATTATTCTCTTGTATGTTTAGTTAAGAAAATATTTTACTCTATATGTGTCACTGTGTGCATTAATGTTAATTCTGATGGGAAATTTTAATCCAGTTTTAGTCATAGTCTGACTAAAATGCTATTTAGTTTTATCATATGTAGTCGTGTTTTAGTCATCTGAATTGTTTTAGTTTTAGTTTAGTTTTAGTCGACTAAATCTAGGGGAGATTTAATAACTAAAATCTAATGGGTTTACATTGTATTATTGTAAGTGAGCTGGTTCCGGGGTGGCAGGTTTGAGCCCAATGTGCAACGATAGGACGTAGAAAGACGTATATAAACAAAAGGGGTTCATTAGGAGTAAAGCATAAAAGGCAGTAAACAAATATGAATAAACAATTATGATGTAGCTGGATAATAAATGAAAGGAAGGGAAAACACTGTATAAATAATAATCAGCAATAAGATTAACTAAAAGACAAGTTGAGAGAAAGGTAGACCAAAAGGAGCAATACTAAACTAAACTAAACTATAGTACTTACATATAAAGAAAATGAATAGATAGAAATAGAAATTAGAGGAGGGTTATACCAGATAAGGAGAGCAAAAATAGGAGAATGAAGAGTGAAGGAGATCTTTAGAAAATAAATAGGAAATGGAAGTAGAAGAGTCTTGGAGGCAGTGGGCCCTGGGTCTGCAGAGGGTCCTGGGTCTGCAGGGGGTCCTGGGTCTGCAGAGCAACAGATTCTGAGGGTTCTGCGGGATGCAGGGCAGCAGGCTCAGAGGATTCTGCGGGATGCAGGGCAGCAGGCTCAGAGGATTCTGCGGGATGCAGGGCAGCAGGCTCAGAGGATTCTGCGGGATGCAGGGCAGCAGGCTCAGAGGATTCTTGCAGCAGATGGGGGCTTTACAGCAGAAGGGGATTTGCAGCAGAGGAGGTCTTACAACAGAAGGAGTCTTGCAACAGAGAAATCCTTGTAGCAGAGAGGTTCTAGAAGCAGAGGTAACTGTACATGGAGTTATGCTGAAGACAGGATACAATAAAGGTCCATGCAGGAAACTTTGAACTGGAGGCAGCTTCCTACTACTGAGGAGATCACTAGTTTACTAGAACAATGCAGAAGCATTTTGGGATAGGTGTGGTCCTCTTATGTAGGGAAGAAATCAGCAGGCATTAGCAAGCACCTGGTTACTGGCTCAGCAAGGCTTTTCAGGAGATTCACTGTTAGTCTTATCACTACGAGGCAACTTGCCTTTAGCTCTCTCATGGCGCCGGCAGCTATGGACATGCCAATTATGCATTATTTCAGCATTTCTCTAGAATTTCCAAACGCATTATATACTCCTGGAGTATCATCTTATCTGGAAATATATAATTCATCATTGCTCTTTTACTGGAGATTACGTCTGATTGGATATTCCCAAATAGCTCCTCCCTAACCTTTTAGTCTAGTTTTTATTAGTCGACTAAAATGTCAATTTGTTTTCGTCAGTTTTAGTCTAGGTTTATTCACAAAAATAATTTAGTCAAGAAGTCTTTGATGAAAATTATTGGTAGACGAAATTAACACTGGTGTTCATCCATTGTGTGATATTTTGTGTTGTAAGTGCCTCATGAGAACTGGCAGGTCGGCGTTGTGATCTACAGAGGATCTCTGCTCCCGGCGGCAAGAAGAGGCGGATGGAGCCACCATACTCACTGCGGGATGGAAAGTGAGTATGTGCTTTTTGGTTTTTTTGGCTGGTGCTGACGGATTCCACAGAAGCGGAATCAGTTAGCACCAGGTCCTAGCCATGGTTAACTTTTGAGTTAACCGCAGCAGGATGGTAATTAGCGTTAGGACTTTGTAATTCTAACACTAATTAACACTTTGCGTTCCCCATGTTGAGCATAGGGAGCGCAAAGTACAGTAAGCTCACGCTGAAAAGCGCAAGATCCGGATCATTAACGAGTTTTTTAAACCGGTTAGCGTTCAGATTGTAATATGCGCTAGGGCCAGGCCACCACAGCTAACACTAACGCTCACACAGGTAAGCACTGATGTTAGCATTAGCAATGTAATAGGACCCCTAAGGTTTAAGCAGAGAAGAGGAGACCACATTGCCCAGCACACAGAGGTACTCACCCGAAATTTCCCCTGTGGGGTACTACAATATAGAGGCCTTGGCTCTTAGGAAGTTTGAAGGTTTACCATGTTGCCCTTGTTTTTTATTTTGCACCCAAAGCAATTGAATAAAAGAAATTATAAAAGGGCAAAATGTGTGTAAAATAAAATATAAATAACAAGTTCTCTTTAGCTTCCGTAGCAGCCAATGTGTGTATGTGTACATTCATCCCTCACGGCTCCAATTATTAAGTCACATGCGACATATTATAATGTCTGGCTGGTGCTGAGTCGGACTATCACTGTCATCTATCATTCACATTTATTTCACTCACAATGTTAAATAAAAATTTAGGCAGGTGTCTAAACCATAGGTGTTTCTGTGTTGATGAAAATATGGAAAATCTTTTCATTCACACTAACATTTTCAGCACAAAGATTAACTGTGGAAAGAGGTGACAGTGAACAGCCGCGGCTCACGTCAAGCTACTCACTGGACTGGAGTTATAAAACAAGGCCTGTGTTCAATTAAATGCTCGCTGGCTTTTGACTGATGCAACAAATTTATCTAAATGTGAAAACCTGAGTAATGCTTACAGAGCTTTGCTTTATTCCTTGCCGGAGCCTGGAAGAGAGGGTCTAATTAGTAATATTACTAAACAGCTTTTAGCACATGGGCCATAATAGCAACTCTTGTCTTAGGATGTTTTCTATAAAACATTACAGCTTAATATTATAGTACCTAAAGTAAACATAAAATATTTCTCTTTTTTTTTTTTAAATTGAATCCTTCTTTTATTTATTTGCTGCTCACATTCCAATACAGATGCAAAGGATAAACCTTTTAGGTATTTTATATTTCTCGTAAGACAAATATAGCAAAAAAGCTAGTTTCAAATCCTAGGAAAATGTCAAAACTACATAAACGTCTTGCGTTAAGGAGTAGCAAACATCCAGGCTTTAATCAACTGATCAATGCATTTTTGTGCAATCATGAAATATTAGATTTAAACTGGGCCTACAAATCTGTGAAGGAAATGAGCCATCGCAGATGAAGTCCAAGCAAGCATGAAATAAGGCGAAGTGCATGAGAATAAAGGTTAGGGTTTAAATATGTAATTGCGGGATGTTTTGTTAGTCATACAAAGATGGACATTGATGGTTTTTCTTGTTGAACTTTATTTGTTAGTGCCTGAATGAGATAATTGTTTCAGTCAATGGGAAAATGTACACTTTCAACATCTCAAGCCAGTGCATTTAAATACTGAAAAACAGGACAAAAGCATACCCCTCTCTATAGGTCTAGATAATATCAGTGTTTGTTATTTTCTCTTACATATTTTTTGCATACTGATCACTATTCACAAGGGGAGTTATTCAGAGAGCACTGAACTGTCACCGACATTTCAGTGATCTCTCGTTCCCCGCACTTCCCTGCACTTCGGAGGAATCAAAGTTCCCCACCCTGCAGTGAATTCAGCATTCACTGCAGGGTCCCCGGAGTGCAGGGAAAACTCACCTCCCACCTGCCGAATACCCAGCGAAATCCCACCAAAAACCCGCCGGAAGCGCCACACAAAATACGCTGAACGCGGCAGAAAAAGCCAACAAGCCGATCACAATCAAAATTGAAACGCTGTTTTCCAAAAAAAATACTGAACGAAAATGCCTGAAATTAACATCCTATGAAATTAAGGTCCTATGAATGATAAAAGGTCTCTTACAGGAAAAAGAAAAAAAAAACAGAAAAAAAAGCTTGCCGAAAAAAAATCTAGCAAATGCCTAAAAGATCCTAAAAAAAATCAATAAATAAAGAGACTTTTTACTGCAGGTTAAAATAATGAATGGTTTATTAGATATTGAATTAAAACGGGATTATTTTTAACATTGAAGCCTATGGGAATCGCCTGAATAAATCTGTCGAATGAAACCACCGAACAGCAGGGCATTTCAACAACTTTTCACTGCTGTTCGGTGTTCTCTGAATAGATTAACCATTGCTCCTCTATGGGGGATTTCACTGCCTTCAAACGGACACCGTACTTGCTGGCAGTTTCGCCAAAATTTGGTGAACTGCCTGCTCTCTGAATAGCTGAATGGCCCCAAAATGGCACCGTACGGGAAAATTCCCAGTTCGGTGACATTTTGGGGCCAGATTGGCTCTCTCTGAATAACCCCTGACATGTTCTGGGCTATTTTTCTATTTGGTCTGTCTGTACTAAGTCCATTGGGAAGGGAAAACTATTGTTGAAAATTCTCCTCCCCTTAGATTTTCATAATGACAGCTATTAAATTGAAGAATACACAATCATTTTCAAAGTGCTGGTGATGTCTATGTACTCTAAATCATATTTGATTTTATGTTTTAAACTTTGCAACTTTATTTATTTTATTTTTTTAGCATGGGAGGCTCCTGTCTTTTATATTTAAACAACCATTTTTTACAACCACGATTACAGAAATACACTCAGTTGTCTACATGATGAATGGTAAAACAGGCTCAATTACTCTGATTGTTACTCAGCGAAAAAAAATGCTTTCTTAAAAAAATGGCAATTATATTTTTCCAGTAGGATATCCATGACAGCGCAGCTGCCAGTACAATTTCTCCTGGTAGTAAATTCCACATATTTAAAGAGCTTACTCAAAATCCCTATCATTTCCTGAAGATAAAGCTGTCTTTATCTTGAATCCTAGTAGTAGACCGTGTGTCTTATGTAGAGCACTTGGATAACTCTTTTTGTCACTGGAGGAATCTTTAGTACTTCATCCAGTTTTATGATATAGTTCATTTTACAGTCAAGCTTCCGCTTCTGTATTTATCGTATTAATGTAAGCATGGTTAAATAAAGTTATAAAAAATATTTTTAAAAAAAATTTATTAGCAAGAAAGTACAGATAATAAAATATAGTGTAAATAACAAGATTGCATGAAAAGGGGTAATGAAAAGTCTGTGTTTTAATAAATCAAATTGTTAAAATTCAACATTCTCAATGTACGTCTTTTCTTTTATATTTGACCTCTTCACTGCTGAGCCGTTTCACCTCTGTGTGCAGAGCTAATTTTTAAACGTTTTTGCTAATCATGTTTTTTTTTTTGGTTTTTTTTAGATGTTTAAACTCGATTTATCAATTTGTATTGCTGAAGAGTACTACTGTTAACTATGCTTTATATAAGATAAGCTGATGTATACCTGCAAATAAAACCACAAAGCTACAATTGGAACTTGTCTGTGTTATATTGAATGTGCAGAATATTCCCTTGCTAGAAACTGAGGATAAAGAGTGGGTATGGCAACCCTCCCCTCCCCTCCTCTCCCGTTTTAATCCTTAAAATCAATTTAAAACCTACCTTCTGTCCAGCGCAATGCTGGCTTTCTAATCCAGCAAGCGTCACATGCTACCAGCGTCCCCCAAACTGGTAGCAGGACACATAGCCCTGGGGGCTGGATTAATGAGCATCCAGCCAAAGCAATGCCTAGGAGAGAGATCGGACTCAAATTGGTTCCTGCTTCTGGGTACCGATGCATGAAGCTCCGGTCAACTCTTGCAATAACCAGAAACTAAGAATATTCTGCATTAATAAATGCTGCCTTGCGAATGTAGAATCCATGCGCTACATTTAAGGAATCAAAACGGAAGCCCAGGTGACCAGCCATTATTTGCCTGCTGCAGCATATGAATTATACTTGTTACAGGTCAGCACTTTAAGTCACCTACTGATGACCGGTTCGGACGCAGGGAGACAAAATAAATACTCAAAAAATACACAAACACATAACTGTGGAATAATATATATATTTATTATATATAGGCCACAGCTAAAACTCCACACAATAACCCACCACCATGACATAACCATTCCCATAACAAAATTAAAACAATAACCCAGTGCTGAAAGAGGACTCCCCACAACCACCACACTCCTCCAAACCAACCAACCACCAAAAAACTTCCCAACTCCCAACCATCTGACCAAAGTTATCCTAACTAAAAAGGAACCCCTAGCCAGCACTGCCTCCAAGCCCCCGCCACAAGCTCCTCACATAATCTCCTTATGGGAGAGCTCCCCCACCAAGAAAAAACATGGCTTGTTCAATCCCTTCCTTGAGTCCCAGGATGAACAGATCCTTGCCCACATCCGTCAGGTGAACGCCATCCGCCATAAAATAACACCCCGCCTCCTCCTCTTGAAAAGGTAGATGTCGCACCACCACACCCTCCATCCTCCTCACAAACCTTTGCATGCAGCGATTCAGCTTGATCCGGCAAAGCCGCACCGCCTCCCCATTCTCCGCCTGCTCCCACACCATCCTTGGCATCCCCTCGGACCACACCACCACTTTCCATGGTGACCACACCCATAACTGCCACAGATCTTCCTGCATCTGTTCCAGCAGCATACAAAGAGGGACCACACCCAAATCGTTCCCTCCCATGTGAACCACCAGCACATAGGGAACTTCACCGTGCCTAAGGGCACCCAAAACCGTCGGCTTAAACTCCTCCAATAGGAGTCCACGGATCCCGATCAACCGTACCTGTGTTGCCAACCCAAGCAGACCCATCTGTACTCCAGAGGATCGCACCAACGCCCTTCTTCTCGCCCAAAAAATCAGCGAGTCTCCAATGATCCACACCACTGTTGGAGGATCTGCAAAAACAAAAACAAATTACCAACATCTCCACCTCACAAAATACTTTAAAAAGAAACTCCCCACCAAACCACCACACATCCCGCCAAAGAAACTATGACCATACCTGTAAAGAAAAAACATTACATAAACAAACACCATACTCCTCGCCTCCAAATACTCCAAACCCCCACACTCCTCCCCAAACAACCAACAAATTTACAAAGATAAAATAGAATAAATATATATATTCCATATAAAAGGTATAATTAATATTCCATGTATAAGTTTGATATTTTTTATATTTCAAAATTTATTTTATTCTTTTTTTTTATAAATTGAAAAACATAACATAACAGATCATACAGCAAACTGTTCTCCACGTTACCTCCCAGCTTTAACAAATGTTTACAAAATTCATGACACCAAACCAGGACGAACGTAAGACTTAAAAGCCCTTGAGTTCCATCTTCCCAATTCTTGAATTTCCGCTGCCGACAAACCTAACCTTGAGGCTTCCGTTGCTGCCCCAATATGAAAAGAGTGAGAACCAAATTCCTTCGGATTTCTCCTTAAACTTAACAAACCCTTCTTAAAAATGGAAACAAACTGATACCTTGATAAAGCTGACCCGTCCGCGTGACATAAAAAGGCCACACCAGACTCCACTCGTACCTCCAAATTTTTTTTAACGTTCTCCACTGGACAAACCACACTGTTATCCACACTGAATAAACCAACTCTGCGCCCCCTACCCAACTGATCCATCTTGGAATAAGCAACCCAAATAACCAGATCATTAACTCCCAACCAAACCGCATCAGCTACCAAACCACCACCTCCTCTCCTAGAATTACACACCAGCTCACCCACACGAAATGCCCCAAAAAACCCTAAACAAAAGGCCGCCCTCATAAGCAGAACCTCATAAGGTGAAGAACAAAGGGCTCCCCACAAAATCCCATAGACCCTCCAATAATTGTCTTGAAACTGGACGCCGAGCGTCCACCCTGCATCTCCCCTTAACATAACCCCGAACTGCACATCTTATCACAAAATCCTTAGTGACATCTCTTTTCCCCGATACCTGAAAAAGGAAAGCCAAGGCGGCTAAAGACCTGCCGAACCACTCCAGGAGATGCCCTTGACTAAAATAACCGAGTGAGGTATGCCCTGAGCAGACTTTCCTCATCCAAACCGCCCACTGAAACATACCTGAACCACTCCGCCAAAGCATCCCAATCCCTCCATACCTGCGAATAGGCCTTCCAAGAGGACTCAGACAAAGAACCTCTCACCCATCTTCCAAAAATTACGAGCCTAGCTGCCAAAGGACAAGGGGTGCCCACCTCCTCTGTCAATGGAGCCAGGGAACGAAACTTCTCCCACTGAAAATGAGACAAAGCATCCGCCACTGAGCTAAGGCGACCCAGAACATGCCTTGCCCTGCATAAAACATTAAACTTAAGACACATCAACGCAAATCTTTTCAGCAATCTGATGACTGGCAATGATGAAGCTGACAAAGAATTAACCGCCGACACCACTGCCATGTTGTCAGAACGGAACAGAATCCTTCTCCCCTCCAGAGCAACTCCCCACAGCTCCAAGGCCACCACTAATGGAAACAGCTCCAAAAATGCCATATTTCGCACCAAGGAAGATGCCAACCAACTATCAGGCCAACGAGAAGCACACCAACGTCCACGAAAATATACCCCAAAACCAACACCTCCCGAGGCATCCGTAAAAAATTCTAGCTCCTTCGCCAAAACCTCTTTCGAAGGGAATAAGGCCACCCCATTAAACACCTCCAAAAATGATTTCCAAACTTCCAAATATTCCTTCATGGTACCGGAAATCCTAACAAAGTGATGACCTTCCCGAATACCCGTGTCGCCAAAGCCAATCCACGTAAAAAGACTCTTCCCACCGGAATGACCCTGCACGCAAAATTCAAACGACCAATCAGCGATTGCAGCTCTCTCAACTGTAATTTCTTAACCGACAGGGCCCCTTCAACCTGCCTCAAAGCTTCCACCACTTTTATAACAGGTAAACGGTAAAAATAGAACAACCCATAGGCAAACCTTTATCCACATAGAATTCGCCTTCAAACCAAAATCCCAGAAGATGATGACACGAAGGATGAATTGGTAATAGCCGAAAAGCCGACTCAATATCCACCTTAGCCATTAAAATCCCCGGTCCTGTGTCACGTACCAAACTTACCGCGGAATCAAAGGACACGTATGACACCAAGGCCAACTCCTCACAAATATCATCATTCACCGATCCCCCCCTGTGGAAAGGATAAATGATGAATCAAACGAAACTCTCCTGCCTTCCGCTTCAGCACAACCCCCAAAGGGGATATCCTCAAATCCCGCAACGGAGGAGACGAGAATGGACCTGCCATCCTACCAGCCCCAATCTCCTTAAACACCTTCTCCCGAACTACCTCCGGATACACTCTAGCCGACTTCAAATTTCTTAACTTGCCACCCCCTGGCCTTACCACAAAAGGAATCCGAAAACCAACACCAAAACCTTCTCGTAAAAACTCTGCATCTCTATGTCTTCCATAAAGCCTTAGCCATGGTAACATCGCGTCGAGTTTCACTGGGGAAGCTCCCCTCTCCAGACCCTCCAAAAGGCAGACCTCCTTGTCTTGCCCTCTTAAAACATCTGGACAATGAATGCAATCCTCCACAATTACAACATTCATGCTTGTACCTGCAACCCGCACCAAACTTGCACTGACCCTCGTTAAACTGCCAGCACTATCCCTTTTTAACACCTGCCGGTGGGGAACTGACCCCTCCCCCACCGGCTCCCCCTGGAAAGGGCAACGCCTTTTGCGCCCCATCAAACGCAACCACAGCGTAATGTCCAATTGATCCCACCCCATGCCTGGGTGAGCCGCCAAACGTTGCCTAAACTGCTCATCGTATTTCCACCATGCCCAACCACCATACGTTCGAAAAGCCTCCCAAATCCCATCCACATAACAAAAAAGACCCGAACAGTGTTGTGGGCTCTTTTCCCCAACCACACTTGCCAAAATACAGAAAGCCCGGAGCCAATTCCCGAATGACTTAGGAATCCTCCGAAACCCCCTTTTTCTTTCCTCCTCTTCCTTTAAACCGTCCTTAGACAAATCATCTTTTACCCCAGCCACCTCATCCAACGGAAGCAGGGAAAAAAGTTCCACATACTCCCCCTGCCATATGCCTTCTTTAACCTCCTGCTTCAAATGAAACCCCAAAGGCCCAGAAAATGACATGTAAGCATTCCTCCTTGCCACATCCGCCACCCCTGTGGACTCACCGAGTGAACCCACATTGCCACTCGGCCCATTTGAAGCCATAACTTCTTCGCCATGAGCTCCACCAGCTCTCACAACTGAGAAAAAGGGTACGGGGTTCCTAGTGGCGCAATAAATTGTAGATATACTCCTACTGTGATACGTCCCAGAACGTATCAATAGCTAGTTGCATGTACCATACACGTTACAATATTTGGTACAAAATGCAAATGCAGATCACAAAGGGTATAAAGTGCTAGTGCAACGATTATAAAACGTGCAATAGAAAAAAGTGCGAATGGATCGACAAGTTGCAAATAGTGCGGATAAATCGGTATTGAAATCAAGCCATAGAGTTCAGACTATAACATCCAATAAAGTCCCAGAAAGGGACTATGCGCCAATGTTCAGAGCGTATTTAGGAGTCTGGTGTCTTTGTCATTCGTTTCTCCAGTTCCTAAGTGGATGGGTTGTGCAACAAAAGTGCTCAAAATTATTGTCAGTATTACCCTTTTCCACAAATATATCGGACTTATTCAGACGTATCGGTTCCTCTTATGGTCTCGATGGACTCCGCAGCAGGAGATATAGACGGGAGATAAAAAGGGGGAGAGGTGATGGTAAGAAAGACAGCGCTTTCATAGCATGATACCAGCCATTTAATCATATGCTGAAAGTAAAAGAATAGTCACACTCACCGATTCAGGAGCCTTAATGGTCCAGGCTCGACTGTCCAGGCTCCATGACCTCTCACTGGCCTCCAACCTCAACCTCTCGGCCGCCGATACACCACTGGATTCGCCTCCCGGACTGAACCGCTCCAGAGGCCTCGAAATCCTGGCAGGCCGAGAACCCCCTTCCGCTTCTGCCGCCAAAACCTCGGACAGGCTTCTTCTGGCCCACTCCACACCACGATGTCGAGCCGCCTCCCGCACTTCCTCCAATAGCGACTCCAAGTCACCGCCTTCCGCCATTCACCAAAACAATTTTTTAAGGCAAAAAGCCGAAAAAACACTGCTTCTCTGATGCAGCACAGATTTTAACCGCTCTACCTCAGGAGAAAAAGGCGCGCAGAGCCTCTCCACACGTGCCTTAAGTAACCCTCCTGGCGACTCCTCCCACACCACTCCCGCTCAATCTCCTCACGCGCTACAAAACCTTCCAGAAAAATCATCCCTGCATCCTGGCATCAGAGGCAACTTAAGGGCCCTACGCCTTAGGTGCTTCAGGCCTTATTTCTCTTTGCTCCCCTGTGATTGAAATAGCAATATATGTCCTTTGAAACATGTCAGATAGTGTCACCCTAATGATACAGGTCACGTGTTGGAAGCATTATTGTGTCCAAGACATAAATGTAAATCACTCAGCAGTGGATACTCAAACATCTCACAGACAACTTAAATCGATATGTGCATTTACATCTTGATTGGGGTGCCATGTCCTGTACACTGGCATGCACAGCCTGTTACATCAGGATGAGCAGCTACCCTACATTTATTAAATTTAAAATTATGGTTATTATAGCATTTGTCACAAAATGCACATTTTTCAATTGAAATAACGAGCCTGTAATCAGATACCAAAGCAAGAAAAAAAGGGGCGCTAGGAGACTAATGGACTAGAAGATGAGCACAAATGCAAGGCAGCTATATCCCAAAAGGGAGGGGGGATCCCTACAATGCTCCCGAATGTAACGTTGGGGCCTTCCAGCCTCTCCGGTGTGCTCGGCGGCAGCATGTCTGATGCTGCTCGCTGACCAGCGCCCGGTTTAAATAGAGACAGGCAGGGAGGTGGTTGCACGAGGCGCGGCTTAGAGGGGGGCGCAGTCTGGTGACGCAGACCTATCAGAGGAGTCCAGGTCTTTTAAAATCCAACAGTTCCTTCTAAGCAGTGCCAGATCGCGGTTATCCATAACTGACCCCCCTGTACTTATATTCTCTCGTGATTGAACCTGTTATTGACCTCTGCTTGTTTTCTGACTATTCTGCCTTCCGTTGCCCTAGACTATTTTCTTGTACTACGCTCCTGCACTAATATCGACCCGGCTATTCCCTTTGACTATTCTATACTCTATTCCTGATTCTGGCTCGTCTGACTACCCCGTGTTGCTGACTTGGTTTTGTATTACGACATTGTCTTTGATTAACCCTTTCTGTCTAGCTAGTATACCTGGCCAATTCTAAGGACCAGACAGTTAGGGATTCTTCGACGGCTACCCTGTTGGTAGCTTTTGGGCTCTGTGGAGTGTTGGACTTTAAGGACTGCGTGGTGGGATCCGGGAACCGTGACATTACGATCTGGCCAAATGGATCCCGCAGACTTAGCACAGCATTTGAGTAACTTTGTATCCAGACAGGACGAGCAGGACCATAGAATGGATCAGTTTGCTCTCGCCTTACAAACTATCCTGACTCGCACGGCTCACCTGGAACCAGCTGGGGTTGCACCTCCGCCTACTATACCTATGTCCCCTGTCGTTCAAACTTCCCAGGTACACATGACCGCTCCTATGAGGTTTGACGGTACTCCCTCGGAGTGCCGGGGATTTTTGGTCCATGTGGATATTCATTTCAAACTAAATCCACAAATGTTTAACACTGACATAGCCAAAGTGGGGTTCATTATTAACCATCTGTCTGGCAGAGCGTTGACATGGGCGAATCCTTTATGGGAGGCAGAGAAGCCTATCGTACTGAACTATAAAGAATTCATAGCCGAGTTAAAACGTACGTTTAATCCTACCAGAAAGGCCAAGGTAGCTGGCAAATCCTTGTTCCGCATACGTCAAGGGAACAGGACAGTGTCTGATTATGCAATAGAATTTAAAACATTGGTTTCTAATGTGATCTGGACTAATGAGGCTCTGGTTCTGGCTTTTATGGAGGGGTTTTCAGATTCATTGATGCATGAGTTGGCTCCTCGTAAATTACCTGAAGTGTTGAATGAACTCATAGATTATTGTATAGATCTAGAGGATCTGATAAGGGACAGAAGAACACCAAGAGAGAAACCTAAGAGACCATTACCTGTCTTTCAGGCACCACCCAGAGAGTTATCTCCTCCCTCTGAGCCAATGCAACTAGGCCATACTAGGCTTACAGAGGAAGAGAGAACAAGGAGTCTTCATGAGGGATCGTGCCTGTACTGTGGTGTAAAAGGAAATTTACGACTTCAATGTCCTAATCACCCTAGAATACATGATAGGTCGGAAAACTACCACACCTAAGGCAGCTGAGGAGACAGGCCTTGGGTGTGACGTTCATGTCTCCTGTCAAAGACACTAAACTCTTGTTACCAATATCCATAGCTTGGGAGACCAAGACCACTCATACTACCGCTTTTGTTGATTCTGGGGCTGCAGGTAATTTCTTCGATGTTGAATACGCTTCTTCCATTTCTCTCCCTCTGGTTGTAAGAGAGACACCCTTGGCCGTCGAAGCCATAGACGGTAGGACGTTATCCTGCCCCAGGATAACTCACGATACTGTTACAGTGGTTCTTACCACTGGTCTCTTACACAAAGAAGAGATCATATTTCAAGTTATTCGTTCACCTTCCAATCCTGTTGTGCTTGGTTTCCCTTGGTTGGTGGAACATAATCCTGTTATTGATTGGGCTAAGGGAGAGATACAGTCTTGGAGTCCTGCTTGTTTTGTGAATTGTTTAATACCCATTCAGCATATTGGTGCCCTGAACACACCTACAGCTCCTCCATTGTCTACAGAGGTTCCTGACTGGTATGCCGACCTCAGGGCTGTATTCGATAAAAGAGAGGCAGAGAAACTACCTCCACATAGACCGTATGATTGCGCCATAGATATTCATCCAGGTACCATGCCTCCTCGAGGCAAAGTATATCCTTTATCCATAAAGGAGAATTTGGAGAGAGGTTTTATCAGACGTTCCTCTTCTCCAGCAGGGGCTGGGTTCTTTTTTGTGCCTAAAAAAGGAGATTTACGCCCGTGTATTGATTTTAGGGGGCTTAACAAGCCATCAAGAATTTGTACCCTATCCCACTTATATTAGAACTGTTCGACAGGTTAAGGGGATCAGCAGTATACACTAAACTCGATTTAAGAGGGGCTTACAACCTGATACGTATAAAAGAGGAGCATGAGTGGAAAACAGCATTTAACACCAGGAGTGGGCATTATGAATATCTGGTCATGCCTTTCGGTCTCTGTAATGCTCCAGCTGTATTCCAAGATTTCATTAATGATGTGCTCAGAGATTTTTTGCAATCCTTTGTTATCGTATACCTAGACGATATACTAATTTACTCTCCCGATCTTATAACCCACCATGAACATGTCAGACAGGTATTAGCAAAACTACTAGACAATGGTCTTTATTGCAAACTGGAGAAGTGTTTATTCGACATTACTACTGTGAAATTTCTTGGGTACATTATCACTCCAGAAGGTTTTGAGATGGATCCTTCCAAACTCACAGCCATCACAGAATGGCCTCTTCCCCAAGGCCTCAAAGCCATACAGAGGTTTTTGGGGTTTTCCAACTACTATAGGAGATTTATCAAGAATTATTCTGCTGTAGCTTCTCCTATCATTAATATGACACGTAAAGGTCTGAAGAACCAGGTCTGGTCTTCACAATCCAAACAGGCATTCAAAGCTCTCAAACAGGCTTTCATTTCCGCTCCAGTGTTATGGCATCCTGATCCCAGAGTTCCATTTGTTCTTGAGGTTGATGCTTCCAAGATAGGCATTGGGGCTGTCCTATCTCAAAGAGAGTCTCCAGGGAAGCCTCTTCATCCCTGTGGGTTCTTTTCAAGAAAATTATCACCAGCAGAATGCAATTATGATATCGGTAACAGAGAATTGCTTGCTATTGTGTCTGCCCTGTCAGAGTGGAGACATTTGTTGGAGGGTACTCTTGACCCTTTGTTAATAATTACTGATCATAAGAACCTTACGTACATCGAGGATGCTAAACATCTGAACTCGAGACAGGCCAGGTGGTCATTACTACTGTCTCGGTTTAATTTTGTGTTGACTTACAGACAAGGTGACCGCAAAGTAAAGGCTGATTGATGCCTTATCTCGTCAATATGACCCGTATGAATCAAATACACAAGACCACAATCCTATAGTTCCTCCTGAACATATTGTGGCTTCCACTGTCTTGTCTGTTTCCTCGCCTTTCCTGGAACGCCTCCAAGCAGCTCAAATGGGGGCTCCACCTAACAAGCCTCCAGATATGTTGTTTGTTCCTGAAAAGGAAAGGCAAGAATTACTCATAATGTTTCATGATTCAAAACCAGCAGGTCATCCTGGTATTACTAAGACTCTTACCAGTATCTCCAGACAGTTCTGATGGCCCACCATGCGACAGGACGTACGTCTGTTTGTTTTGGCTTGTCAAGTCTGTGCCAGAAGCAAAACCAGTAAAACCTTGCCTTTCGGTCTATTGCAGCCTTTACCCATTCCTAAGAGGCCTTGGTCTCATCTATCCATGGATTTTATTGTGGACTTGCCAAAGTCCAAGGGTCATACTGTGGTTCTGACAGTTGTAGACCGCTTCTCCAAAATGGCTCATTTTGTTCCTTTACCTAAGCTTCCTACAGCCAAAGAACTGGCGGTTGTCTTTGCAAGAGAGATTGTACGAATACATGGGGTTCCATCTGAAATAGTCTCTGACAGAGGAGCTCAGTTCGTCTCTCGTTTCTGGAGGGATTTCTGTGCGGAGATGGGGGTGCGATTGGCCTTCTCTTCAGCATATCATCCACAAACCAATGGGGCAGCAGAGAGGGCAAATCAGGGTCTTGAGCAGTACATACGTTGCTTTACCTCACAACAAGACAATTGATTGGAGTTGTTGCCCTGGGCAGAGTATGCATGTAATAACGCTGTTAACGAGACCACTGGCCACTCTCCTTTTTCTGCTATCTATGGTTTTTTCCCTCCGGCTCTACCGCTTCAGTTTGCTGAACAGGCCACCCCGGCTCTCGATGAACATCTCACACAACTACAAGATATCTGGAGACAGATTTGTGAAAACATGGAGCGCAATGTTGCTGTCCAGAAACGCAAGGCTGACAGGCATAGGTTACAGGCTCCTTCCTACAACGTGGGGGATAGAGTTTGGTTGTCCACTAGGAATGTGAATTTTCTATGAAAATGGCTCCTCGGTTTATCGCCGCGTTAACCCTGTGGCTTATGCTCTTGCCCTTCCTAGACATCTTCGCTTGCACAGCGTCTTCCACACCTCCCTACTGAAACCTTTGTTGTGTAACAGGTACACGCGGGTCGTTCCTCCTCCTCCTCCTGTTCCGGTTGATGGAGAAGCAGAGTATGAGGTTAGGAAAGTTCTGGATTCTAGGCTGTTCAGGGGTGCTCTGCAGTACTTGGTCGATTGCGTGGGTTATGGTCCAGAGGACCTGTCCTGGATTCCTGCTTCCAACATGTCTGCCTCTAGGTTGGTCAGGGCGTTCCATGCCTCGCACCCCGATTGCCCCGGTGGTTGTCCTGCCACTTGTCCTGTTGGTCGTCCGGTGGCCTCCCATGGAGGGGGGTACTGTAACGTTGGGGGCTTCCAGGCCCTCCGGTGGGCTCGGCGGCAGCATGTCTGATGCTGCTCGCTTACCAGCGCCCGTTTTAAATAGAGACAGGCAGGGAGGTGGTTGCATGAGGCACGGCTTGAGAGGGGGCACGGTCTGGTGATGCAGATCTATCAGAGGAGTCCAGGTCTTTTAAAATCCAACAGATCCTTCTAAGCAGTGCCAGATCGTGGTTATCCATACCTGAGCTCCCTGTACTAATATTCTCTCGTGATTGAACCTGTTATTGACCTCTGCTTGTTTTATGACTATTCTGCCTTCCGTTGCCCTAGACTATTTTCTTGTACTACGCTCCTGCACTGATATTGACCCGGCTATTCCCTTTGACTATTCTATACTCTATATTTCTGATTCTGGCTCGTCTGACTACCCGTGTTGCTGACCTGGTTTTGTATTACGACATTGTCTTTGATTAACCCTTTCTGTCTAGCTAGTATACCTGGCCAATTCTAAGGACCAGACAGTTAGGGATTCTTCCACGGCTACCCTGTTGGTAGCTTTTGGGCTCTGTGGAGTGTTGGGCTTTAAGGACTGCGTGGTGGGATCCGGGAACCGTGACACCGAAAATAAGAAGCGCCAAGTGGTCTGGAAAGTGGAGTAGAAATACTACACAAACAGGACACCACTACATGTGGGGTGAACCAAATATACATATATTTCAACCTTCAGGCCGTATAATAGAGCATGTGCGTAGCGGGCAATATTATCCACTCCCATATATATCTGGTACAAAGGAGAAAAAAGAGAAAGAAAATAAATAGGGAAGGTATTTGTAACCTTAGTAATAGTAACAAGGTCTTCTTGAATCCGAATCATATTAAACTTCAACAGATAGGTTTAAAGTATGCACCTACAGTGAATGAATGCTTTTGATATGTATGTGGACCTCCAAAAATGTGAAAGAAAATTGGCATTTAAGATGTACTTTTATAGATCATCTGTGGAAATTCAAGCTAGTGAGGATTTGCAGTATGTACATTCCTCCCTGAAAAAAAATCCATGTTCTCTCCGAAACACAAGATATCACAGGAAATAACTACTTTTGAAATTATGGTTATGAGGGATATAAGGAAATTGGTGGGGAAGAACAGATTGGCCCTGAC
Source organism: Leptobrachium leishanense (assembly GCA_009667805.1). Lineage (NCBI taxonomy): Eukaryota > Metazoa > Chordata > Amphibia > Anura > Megophryidae > Leptobrachium > Leptobrachium leishanense. Next base: position 397,172,785 of record CM019063.1, read on the forward strand.
CAATTTAATTAAATATGAAAGGGCCATGGAGGATTTGTGAAAGGATAATACCGTAGTTGTTAAGCCAGCTGATAAGAGGGGTGGGGTAGTAATCATTTTCAAGGAGTACTACATGAAAGAAGCAGAAAGGCTCCTGGGTGATTCGGAAACATGTAAAACCTGAATGGGGACCCTACCCTAAATATAGTTAAAAAAATCTGAAATTCATGGAAGAAGGTAAAATTTAAGGAATTATTAATAACAAGGAATTTGAGTACACACTAGTACAGCATCCTACGGTACCAGTGCTTTATTGGTTACCCAAGCTTCATAAGGATAGTGTGAATCCACCTGGATGACCAATTATGGCTGAAATTGATAGTGTATCTAGCCTATTCTCGGAATATCTTGATCTCCTGTTACAACCGATAGTGGATAGTGGCCCCTCATATTTAAAGGACAGTATTAGTGTGTTACAGGAAATGGAGAAAATTAATTGGCAGCGCCACTATTGGCCGATTACCTGTGAGGTAGAATCACTTTACAGTGTGATTCCCCACAAGAACGGGTGCGAGACTGTGGCCCACTTTTTGAGGGAATCAGGAAAATTTTCAGCAATGGCAAATTCTGTATATTTTGTAGATGGTATCTCTTTGGTGTTGTACAACAACTATTTTGCTTTTGATGAGAACTTCTACCTTAAGAAGAGAGGTACGGCCATGGGGGCAAGATTTCCGCACAGTTATGCAAACCTCTTTATGGCCTACTGGGAATTTGGTGGGTCTATGGTTCGCATGACGGTGAGGAGAGCCTTGCCCTGTATAGACGATATATTGATGATATCCTTATGGTGTGGACAGGTACTGAGGACGATCTTAGGAATATCCTTGGTTATCTTAACAATAATGACTGTAATATCAAATGGAATTGACCAGTCAATGGAGTCAGAGTAGGGTTAATTTCCTAGATTTGGATATCAATATTGGAGGAGGGGGGTATAAAAACAAGTACCCACTTCAAGGCTAAGGATGTAAATATCTTTATAGAGGGGAGTATTGGGCATCTTTCCAGCTGGTTGGACGGCATACCTAAGGAGCAGTTGCTTAGAATTAGGCGCAATTGTTCAGAACTACAGAATTATCAGGTTCAGGCTTGGAAAGTGACGCAGGACTTTGTAGATAGAGGGTATAAGAACGCTGAGGTACACAAAATTGTGGAAACGGTACAGGGAGTACATACAGGGGACCTTCTTAAGTATAAACAAAGGGACGTCACAAATGGAGGTGATATGAATATGGTTCCCTTCATCTTCAATTATAATTCTGCCAATAAGCAGTTTAGACGTATAATTAAGAACTATTGAAGTATCTTAAGACAGGATCCAGTGTTAGGTGAAATTATCCCCAAGCACCCACGATTTATTTGTTGTGGTGCCAGGAATATTAGGGACCGGATTGTGCATAGTGCCTTTAGGAGTCGGATAGGGCTAAGGGACATCTGTTAGGATTTTATAAATGAGGAAAGTGCATTGGGTGCAAAAACAGTGGAAAGATCAAAAAAATTTATAGTGTCACAATCGGGGGTAAGACAGTTAATATAAAAGACGTAAACAACTGTGCATCTAAATATTGTATTTATTGCCTATCCTGCCCTTGTGGGCTACATTATATAGGTAGGACTTTGAAACCTTTATCTGCAAGAATGGGGGAGCATATTAGAATGCTATAATGCTATAAGGGGTATGAACAACATAATGTCTCACTACAGTTTAAAACTGTTCATGCACAGGACGCTAAAGATCTGGATTTTTACATTTTAAACAAAATCAAGAAAGATTAGAGAAGTGGGGATCTGAATCTTAAATTGGCTGGGAAAATGGATTACCAAAAATAGACCCATGGGAATTGTGGGATTTATACTTGGTGAAACAATGTAAATGAGTGGATTTGCAGAGCCTGTTCATGTGGGTACTAAAGTATGGGGAGGAACGGGTGGCGGAAGGGTGATGGGTTATGTGAGCTCTTATACAAGCCCTGGGTTTGGGTCTATTTATACACATAAAAAAATTCAACAAACACTTTTTAATTAGAGTATAGCATTAAGTCAGTTAAACTCCTGGGATATTGATCTGGTAAGTTAAGTAGCAGAGGGGATTGTTAATCAGTTTCAGCTGCTTTGGTGTTAATGAAATTAACAACAGGTGCACTAGATGGACAATAATGAGATAACCTCCAAAACAGTAATACCTTTACAGGTGGAGGCCACTGATAGTTTTTTCTTTACTAATCTTTTCTGACTGGTTTTCATTAGTTTTGCATTTGGCTAGGGTCAGTGTCACTAGTGGTAGCATAAGGCTATACCTGGACCCTACAGAGGTTGCACAGACAATGCGAACCTTCTGGCAATGGCACATATTGGAAGTCTGACTCCTCTAGGATGGCACGTCAATATGTCCCATTGCCAGAAGGTTTGCGGTGTCTCCCAGTACAGTCTCAAGAGCATTAGGGATGTGCGTTTCGATTCGGACCGATTCGTATTTTTGACGAATCGGTCCGATTCGTGGCTTCGGATTCGGAAGATTTTCCGAATCGGATCAGATCCGAAAATGCAAATACAAAAAGATTTTCGATCCGAAACGAAAAGATTTTCGTGTTTTCATATGGACGTGAAGTGTGTAAAATCGCAAGTCATTTTCGTTCCATTCATGATTTCGATTCTATTTCGGTCATTTCGGACATCGTATTTTTAGATTCCATTGCCAATTCCGTAATTCCGTATCGCTTCCAATGATTTGATATTTCTGTCAATACGATAATTCTGTCGATACGATAATCCTGTCGATACGGTAATTCTGTCGATATGGTAATTCTGCCGATTCTATTTTTTTTTATTAAATAAAGATGCTTTTTTTCTTATGGATATGCATTGCAAAACTTTATTTAATCATATTAAAATGGTATGAATGGAACAAAAATGAACAAAATGATTTAAAAAAACGCAAAAATAAAATACTGACCCAAGTGGTATGACTTTAAAGAAAAAAACAGAACAAAAGGTTTTAAAACGGAAAAAAAGCTGATCAAAATTATCAGAAACGAAAAAAAACCCAGAACAAATAAAATGATTTAAAACGAAAAAGAAAAAAATGCAGCATATGAATCTGCACACTGCGGGGAAGCTCCTCTCTGCGCGGTTTAATTAATGCAGCATATGAATACGCACACTGCGGGGAAGCGCCTCTCTGCGATATAATTAATGCAGCATATGAATACGCACAGTGCGGGGAAGCGCCTCTCTGCGGTATAATTAATGCAGCATATGAATCCACACACTGCGGGGAAGCGACTCTCTGCGATATAATTAATGCAGCATATGAATCCACATTCTGGTGGGAAGCGCCTCTCTGCGGTATAATTAATGCAGCATATGATCCACACACTGCGGGGAAGCGCCTCTCTGTGGTATTATTAATGCAGCATATGAATACGCACACTGCGGGGAAGCGCCTCTCTGCGGTATAATTAATGTATATGTCTGTGTTATAATATACAAACAGGATACATATACATATAACTTAAAATGCAATAAAATTAGAATTTTCAATAATTTACAAGGTGTAAAGTGTTTTTTTTTCACATTTTAACATGCGAGCGCTTACGATTATATTTTGTATGAGTTGCGCATGTTAAAATAATTTGAATAATTTTTTTACTCCAGGATAGTCGAAATAAAAAAAAAATTTTTTGGGAATTTATTTATTTTTTAACATTTTTTTTATTTAATATTTTATTTTTAATTTTTTTAATTAACTTTTAACACGGTCATTTTTGGTATGGTTGGAAAGGCAATGCTCTGGCCGATCCAACGATACCAAACATTAACCCCTAGCAGCCATGGATCGGGAGATAGGGGGTTCATTGGAACCCCCTATCTTCACCATTGGTGACAACTAGAGGGTTAACTCCAGAACTTACTCTATCCGACGTCCCGATGTGAAACATCGGGACTTTGGATAGATTTCGACTATTTTTTTTTCACTTTTGGAAAGTCGAAATCTATCCAAAGTCCCTATGTTTCACATCGGAACTTTGGATAGAGTTAGTCCGTGTGGCCGTTAAACATATATACATTACGATTTTCGAACGATCAGGACGCTAGACAGCACTGTTGCTGTCCAGCGTCTTGATCCTGATCGTAAGACAATCTGACTGCCTACAGTCAGGTCCAGAAATATTGGAACATCAACACAATTCTAACATCTTTGGGTCAATACACCACCACAATGGAGTTGAAATGAAACAAACACAATGTGCTTTAACTGCAGACTGTCAGCTTTAATTTGAGGGTATGTACATCCAACTCAGGTGAACGGTGTAGGACTTACAGCAGTTTGCAGATGTGCCTCCCACTTGTTAAGGGACCAAAGTAATGGGACAGAATAATAATCATAAATCAAACTTTCCCTTCTTAATACTTGGTTGCAAATCTTTTGCAGTCAATCACAGCCTGAAGTCTGGAACGCATAGACCTCACCAGACGCTGGGTTTCATCCCTGGTGAGGCTCTGCCAGGCATCTACTGCAACTGTCTTCAGTTCCTGCTTGTTCTTGGGGCATTTTCCCTTCAGTTTTGTCTTCAGCAAGTGAAATGCATACTCAATGGGATTCAGGTCAGGTAATTGACTTGACCATTGCATAACATTCCACTTCTGTCCCTTCAAAAACTCTTTGGTTGCTTTTGCAGTATGCTTTGGGTCATTGTCCATCTCCACTGTGAAGAGCTGTCCAATGAGTTCTGCAGCATTTGGCTGAATGTGAGCAGATAATATTACCCGAAACACTTCAGAATTCATCCTGCTGCTTTTGTCAGCAGTCACATCATCAATAAATACAAGAGAACCAGTTCCATTAGCAGCCATACATGCCCACGCCATGACACTACCACCACCATGCTTCACTGATGAGGTGGTATGCTTAGGATCATGAGCAGTTCTTTTCCTTCTCCATACTCTTCTCTTCCCATCACTCTGGTACAAATTGATCTTGGTCTCATCTGTCCATAGGATCTTGTTCCAGATTTGTGAAGGCTTTGTTAGGTGTTGTTTGGCAAACTCTAATCTGGCCTTCCTGTTTTTGAGGCTCACCAATGGTTTACATCTTGTGGTGTACCCTCTGTATTCACTCTGGTGAAGTCTTCTCTTGATTGTTGCCTCTGACACACATACACCTACCTCCTGGAGAGTGTTCTTGATTTGGCCAACTGTTGTGAAGGGTGTTTTCTTCACCAGGGAAAGAATTCTTTGGTCATCCACCACAGTTGTTTTCCGTGGTCTCCCGGGTCTTTTGGTGTTGCTGAGCTCACCGGTGACATGACCATATTAAAAGTTGAGAAAAAAATATAAAAAATAAAAAATTAAATAAAAAATTATTTTAAAAAAAAAGTTGTTTTTTTTGTTTTGTTTTGCTAATGCAGCAATATTGTTCCCATTCAATTATAATGTGAACAATGATGCTGCACTAACGATTTTTGTATGGGTTGCGTTTGTTAAAAATCGTATAATTTTCACCCAAAAAAATGTATGTAACAAGTTCCCATCTCTAATTTTTTTAACAAGCGCAACTCATAGAAAATATAACTGTAAACACTCGCATGTTAAAATGTGAAAAAAAACTTCTTGTAAATTATTGAAAATTCTACTTTTATTGCATTTTAAGTTATAATATACAGACAGGATACATATACATATAACAGAGACATATACATTAATTATACCGCAGAGAGACGCTTCCCCGCAGTGTGCGTATTCATATGCTGCATTAATTATACCACAGAGAGGCGCTTCCCAGCAGTGTGTGGATTCATTTGCTGCATTAATAATATCGCAGAGAGGCGCTTCCCCGCAGTGTGTGTATTCATATGCTGCATTAATTATACCGCAGAGAGGCGCTTCCCAGCAGTGTGTGGATTCATATGCTGCATTAATTATACTGCAGAGAGGCGCTTCCCAGCAGTGTGCGGATTCATATGCTGCATTAATTATACCACAGAGAGGCGCTTCCTAGCAGTGTGTGGATTCATTTGCTGCATTAATAATATCGCAGAGAGGTGCTTCCCCGCAGTGTGTGTATTCATATGCTGCATTAATTATACCGCAGAGAGGTGCTTCCCCGCAGTGTGTGGATTCATATGCTGCATTAATTATACTGCAGAGAGGCACTGCCCGGCAGTGTGTGGATTCATGTGCTGCATTAATTATACTGCAGAGAGGTGCTTCCCAGCAGTGTGTGGATTCATATTCTGCATTAATTATATCGCAGAGAGGCGCTTCCCCGCAGTGTGCGTATTCATATGCTGCATTAATTATACCGCAGGGAGGCGCTTCCCAGCAGTGTGCGTATTCATATGCTGCATTAATTATACCGCAGAGAGGTGCTTCCCCGCGTGTGCGTATTCATATGCTGCATTAATTATACCGTGCAGAGAGGCGCTTGTTCCCCGCAGTGTGTGTATTCATATGCTGCATTAATTATACTGTGCAGAGAGGCGCTTGTTCCCCTCAGTGTGCGTATTCATTCCTATGCTGCGTTAATTATACCGCGCAGAGAGGCGCTTGTTCTCCGCATTGTGCGTATTCATATTCTGCATTAATTTTTTATTTATTTTTTTCGTTTTAAATCATTTTATTTTTTGTAGGTTTTTTTTTTCGTTTCTGATAATTTTGTTCAGCTTTTTTTCCATTTTAAAACCTTTTATTCTGGTTTTTATTTTTAAAGTCAGACCATTTGGGTCAGTTTTGGGTTTTTTAAATCGTTTTGTTCATTTTTGTTCCTTTCATAACATTTTAATATGATTAAATAAAGTTGTGCAATGCATATTCATAAGAAAAAAAGGATCTTTATTTAATAAAAAAAACGATAGAATAGGCAGAATTACCGTATTGACAGAATTACCGTATCGACAGAATTACCATATCGACAGAAATATCGGATCTGAAAAACTCTTAAAGTCAAAAGGAATAGACACTTTGAAACAAGGAAAACAGATGTTCCGAAAAATACGAACATTTCAGAGATCACGAAAAAAAAGTCAATACGAAAAACGAGCAGATCCGATGACACGAAAATGGCTGAAATCACGGAAAAAAAGTCGATATGAAAAACGAGCCAAAATGAAACGAGCCAAAAAGAAAATCGTCTGAAACGATCCGAAATTAAAAGTTACAAAATCCGAACGAAACAAACGGAAATTAACCAAAAAAAATCAGTGCACATCTCTAAAGAGCATGGAGGAGATTTCAGAAGACAGGCAGTTACTCTAGGAGAGCTGGAAAGGGCTGTAGAAGGTCCTTAAACCATTAGCAGGACCGATATCTGCTCATTTTTGCAAGGAGGAACAGGGTGAGCACTGCCAGAGCCCTACAAAATGACATCCAGCAGGCCACTGGTGTGAATATATCTGACCAAACAATCAGAAACAGACTTCATGACTGTGGCCTGAGGGCACAACGTCCTCTAGTGGGCCCTGTGCTCACTGCCTGGCAATGTGGAGCTCGATTGGCATTTGCCATTGAACACCAGAATTGGCAAGTCTACCACTGGAGCCCTATGCGTTTCACATGCGAGAGCAGGATCACCCTGAGCACATGTGACAGCCGTGAAAGGCTCTGGAGAAACCGTGGAGAATGTTATGTTGCCTGTAACATTGTTCAGCATCACCGATTTGGTGGTAGGTCAGTGATGGTCTGGGGAAGCATATCGATGGAGGGACGCACAGACCTCTACAAGCTAAAAAATGGCACCCTGACTGCCATTAGGTATCGGGATGAAATCCTTGGACCCATTGTCAGACCCTACGCTGGTGCAATAGCTCCTGGGTTCCTCCTGGAGTACCCGGCTTCATGTGGCGAGAGTATGCAGCCAGTTACTGGAGGAAGAAGGATTAGATACCATTGAATGGCCCCCATGCTCACCTGACCTAAATCCAATAGAACACCTCTAGGACTGTGACGTCCTGGGTCTCTGGCGCCCCCTCTGGCAGTAGTGGACATTGCTGCTTTGGACTTTTCATTTCGTTAATTTTTTTGGATTCCAAGCCTGGACACTTACCTGGACTCAATTGTTCTTAATTGAACTTTGTATAAAGGCAGGCATCGCCCTAGGAAGGGCGCTGCCTCATTTTGTTCTGAACCTCAGTCTGCTTTGTTCCAAGGCTCTTGTTCACCTTGATCCTTATTACTTACCTTGCAGTTTTGGTAGGGATCTGTTGCTCTGGTTCTCCTGTATGTTTTCAAGTTACCCTTTAGGACTTTACTTTCAGGTTTTGTCTTAGTGTTTACTCCTCCGCTAGTTCTGTTATATTCCTCTGCCTGTTCATTGTGATTTTGTTTTCTGGGTATATTGTTCATTGCGTTTATCTGTCAAGTATTTTATTTCTTTCTGTGCTATATCTGATATTCATGTGTTTCTCTAGTGTTTAGACCTCTCTAGTTGTGTTAGTTTAGCATTCTGTTTCTAGCATTTATTCTGTTTTGGTTTTATGGTTGGTATTTTATATTTGTGTTTATTTGGGTAACAAATAAACCTGTTTTTTCTGTTTTGAGATCTGTTTATGTCTGTATCTTGTCTATCGCTGCGCTTAAGCTCACACCATTCTGCACCCATGTCACGTCAGGTCCCCGCCCCACGTTACAAGGACATTATGTTTTGGTCCATCCGACAGCGCCAGGTTGCACCTCAGTCTGTTCAGGAGCTCAGTAATGCCCTGGTCCAGATCTGGGAGTAAATACCCCAGGACACTATCGTCTCATTAGAAGCATTCCCCGATGTTGTTTTGGTCCATCCGACGGTGCCAGGTTGCACCTCGGTCTGTTCAGGAGCTCAGTGATGCCCTGGTCCAGATCTGGGAGCAAATACCCCAGGACACCATCCGTCGTCTTATTAGAAGCATGCCCCGATGTTGTCATGCATGCATACAAGCATGTGGCGGGCATACAAACTACTGAGTACCATTTTGAGTTGCTGCAATGAAATTTCAGCAAAATGCACTAGCCTGCTGGATAATTTTTTTACTTTAATTTTCAGGGTGTCTTTGAATTCCACCCTCTGTACGTTCATAATTTTCATTTCCACCAAATGATGTGGCATGCTTTCGTTCTTAACACATAACCAAGTCCATATCAGTGTAGCTATTCAGCATTGTCATTTTTGATATTTGATGTGTTTTTAAAGTGTTTCTTTAAATTTTATGAGCAGTGTATATGAGGTCCATTGGACGAACTGTATATTTATTTGAACACAAAAACTGGTAAGAATGACAAGTTTAATCAGGCAAATCCCATAGGTTTCAATGTTAAAAATATTCCCGTTTTTACCCAATATCTATTAAACCATTTATTCTTTTAATTTGCAGCAAAAAGTCTCTTTATTTTTTTTAGGATTCTTTTGGACATTTTTCAGGATTTTTCAACAAACGTTTTTAGCCGATGTTTATTAAATAGCATTTTTTCTTTTCTTTAACAGACCTTTTTATTATTATTCATAGGACCTTGTATGTTAATTCCAGACATATTCCTCCAGTAGTTTTTTTGTAAACAGCGTTTCAAATTTGACACTTTCAATCGTTTTGTTGTGTTTTTGCTTGTCGGCTTTTTTCTGCAGTTGGTTGGCGCTGTGTTCGGTCACTCGTCGGCTGCATTTGGCGGCTGTCTGGTGGGTTAGCGGTGACTGTCCAGGTTGGAGGTGGCATTCAGCAGTCGATTCGCCGCACTTCAGGGATCCTGCAGTGAATGCTGAATTCACCGCAGGTACAGCAAATCAGACTCGCCGAAGTGTGGTGAATCAGAGAGCACCGAAATGTCGGTGACCTTTAGGTGCTCTCTGAATATCCCTGATATTCTCCATGAATGAGCAGCTTGAAAGGAATGTGGAATGGTCAGATTTATTTATTTATTAAGGATTTTGCCAGGAAGGATACATTGAGATTTCTCTCGTTTTCAAGAACATTGAAGTGTTACAGTTGTTACAGAAATGCAAAGTAATACAATGCGAGATATTAAAAAAACACAAATCTAAAGATTAACAGAAAATAAATATGTAGGAAATAGTCATTATGGTACATGTTTACAGGTGCATTCTGTATTGAGGTATGTTAGTAAGGAGCTCTTGAGTGACTTAAGACTGGGGGAAGATTTGATAGTGTTTGGGAGGTTATTCCATAATTGTGGTGCTCTGTAGGAAAATGATGACCCAGCCACTGTCTTTTTGTATTGTGGTATTGCAAGTAAGGTGCTGGTCCTGGATCGAAGGTTATAGGATGAGGGAGCTGCTGGGAGAAGCAGTCTATTCAGATAGGGTGGCAGCTTCCCAGAAAAGCTCTTAAACACCAGGCTGGAAAGGTGAAGGGTGTGTTTAGACTCCAGCGATGGCCAGTTTAGCTCTTTTAACATGTCACAATGGTGGGTCATATAGTTACATTGTAATGCAAAGCGACAGAATGAGTTATATAATGTAGTAAGTTTCTGAAGGTGTGTTTGCGGGGCGGCTGCATACACTACATCTCCGTATTCAATAGCCGCATAAGCATTTGTTGTACAATCTGCTTTCTTACCGCGGGGCTTAGGCAGGATTTGTTTCTGTACAGGGCACCTAGTTTGGGGTAAAGTTTAGATGAGAGTTTTTCAATGTGGGGGCCAAAGGATAGATTAGGGTCCAACCACATACCTAGATATTTGAGAGAAGTGACTGTGGTCAGCGTGCCATTTGATTTTGTCCCAACACATAAACTACACAAATTGCAAAATCCTCACTTAGGTGCTGTTCCAAAGAGCATCGTTACAGTTTTGTCATTATTTAAAAAAGGTTGTTGTGTTTGATCCACTTTTCTACCTCTGTGAATTGTTCTTGCAGCACGGCCTCCAGCTGTGGGAGATCTGGTTTGCTGGTATAGATTACGGTGTCGTCTGCGTACATGTGTACAGTTGAGGCTTTGCAGACGTTGGGCAGATCATTTATGAATATTGTGAATAGCAGGGGGCCTAGTATTGAGCCTTGGGGTACACCGCAAGTGACAGGGAGGGGAGGGAGGAGCTGCCAGAAATTGACACATATTGTGATCGGTCGGATACATATGATTGAAACCAGGTTAGCGTGCGATCACCAATGCCAGAATTTTTAAGTTTTTCTAACAAGATGCCATGGTCTACTGTGTCAAAGGTCTTGGCAAAAATCAAGGAAGATGGCTCCAGTTAGGTTTCCTTGTTCCATCCCAGCTTGGATATCATTGCAGACTTTTAAAAGTCAGATTGGCTCACTTCAAACTAATACTGAAGATATGCTTCAGAGCACCAGATATCTTTGATACTTCATTTGTGCATGATCTCCGCAACTGGTCTACACTAGATTATTTCAGTAGAGCCCTCTGGATACTCAGGTCCCAGGACTTGAAACTGAGAAGTTTAAATACTATGCAGCAAAGACATTTTACTTACACACCGCAGATTTGCTTGCATGCAACAAAAAAAATTAAGAACATTAAATAAAATACAATCTTTACATATTTAAAGCAATATTAATTATTATAAATTGTTCTCCAAGGTACAAAAATATTTTTGGCATTACTCATGTTATGCACTTGCTTTATTTATATAGGTTTCCGAAAATAGTTTAAAAGACTTTGTCACCAACACGAAGAACAATGATATATGGTGTACCTTACGTAAGTCATTTAACAACTTGTGTCATTATGAAGTTGTGTTTGTGGTTGGAGTAAAGGTGTGTAGACCAATTTCCTGACATAATTATTCTGCTCACTGCATGCTGTCTTAATATTTTAAAAGGTGGCTTATGTGTCCCTGTGCTCGTAGAGCTCACATAAAGTTATTTACGGCACCTCTCTCTGCCTGTGTTTCATTAAAGAATAGATTTCACAATCATAAAAAAGAAGAAATGACTTTTAATGTCTCGGACAAAGAAATTTATCCGCTGGGTGCACATATGTCATCCTCCGTTACTAAGTTCAGTGTGTTGTAGAAGATCATCAAACAAGGAAACCAAGCGTGATCCAAGAGCAATAAATTAAATCATCTAAAAATCAACAAAAATTCCATCTTTAGTCTGTGATTTTCAACTTGTCTTCATGTGGTAATACAAATAAATGGCCAGCGTTTTAACCAGTCTGTCTGAATATGTTGCTAAGTATATTTTCCATGAAAGCGGATCTTAATTATCTCAGGCTTAGTAAGTATACCTGTTATTAATTGTAAATACATAAATTTATAGTATAATGATTGATGAATCATAAAAATGCACAAATTCCAGGTTTTTTTGTATAAAGAAATTGCAGTAACAAGATTGTTTGGACTAATCCACGGCATAAAGAACGACATTACAACAATTACCTGCCTGGTGCATAGTTTGCAAATGACTTCAACCATCTTGTAGGCCAGACCATCAAAGAAGGATTATGACTTACATATTCTTTCAGTCCAATGAAAGAGGATCTATATATTTATTTTATATGCATATAAACCCCCAGAGTTTGTCATGTGCCAACATTCTAAAAAAGTAATCTTCAAAATTCTTTCAAGCCCTCTGTGTTATGATTTCATCTGATGAAATACAACACCTTTTCATTAAAAATCATAAAAATAAAATCCTATTGGATCTTTCCCAAGCTTAAATAATAAGCAGTTATATTGGGGATACATTAATAAGAACATAAATATGTAGCCCACTGTGACGTGGTCTGGCCTATATCTCACAATATGTTTTTTTTTTGCAAGAATCTAATTATTATTTTTAAATGTTAGCGATATAACACTTTCTGTGTGCCCTGTTGGTTGTAATGTAAAGTTTATTCATTTTATATAATAAAGAATTAAAGGTTATGTAATAATCTTTAGCATGTACTGTAATGTAGGAAAAAGAGGGTAGCTAATGTATGTTTAACGTCTGCACGATACTTATAACACTATAAAAAAATAAAAAAATTAAGTGCTGAGTACTAGTTAATCTCAAACCTTACAACAAGGACCCAAAAGATACCTTTCTACCTTGCCTTTTGCACCTCTAATTACTAGTTCCCTGAAGAGGGAGGAATGTCATTGCTCTGGCTGCATTATACAGGGTATCCAAAAAGTCTATTGACAATTTGAAAAATTTATTACAAAGGCAAATGAAAAAGACAGATAAGTGAAAATTATTACAAAATGAGATGTATATATTTAATTTTTTTGCCTCATTTAATACACCTCTATATGGGCACCATTAGTTGCATGAAGCACATCTAGACGGTACTCGATTCCTTGCCATGTTCGCTGTAGCATACCCTCATCAATGGTGGCAATGGCATCAGTGATCCTCTGCTTTAGATCAGTGATGTCCCGTACCTTTGCTCGATACACGATATCTTTAATGTAACCCCATAGAAAGAAGTCGAGGGGAGTGATATCTGGTGAACGCGGTGGCCAGGGAATTGGGCCACCCCTTCCAATACACTGGTCTGGAAATGTTTCATTTAGGAACCTACGAACATGCAGTACCCAATGTGGGGGTGTACCATCTTTCTGGAAAATGATGGTTGGTTGAAGGTCATGTAGTTGTGGTTAGGGATGAGCCGAACAATCCCTGAGTTCGGTTCGAGCCCGAACCCGAACTTCCCATTTCTTCGGGACCGAACCCAAACCCCCATGCAAGTCAATGGGGCTGAAAATTCGTTTTTTTAGAGTGCCCGCCAAGAGGGCATATATGCTACATATTTGTCATAAAAGGTGTATGGGGGTCCGGGTAGTGCCCTGGGGGACAGGAAACAAGGACAAAAAGTTTTAAAAAAACGTTTTTAAAGGGACAGTAAGTTTTCCATGAAATAAGGGTTAAAAATAAAAACGAAAAATTCCTTCAAATATCGTGCCTAGAAGGTCCCCATAACCTGCCCGTGAAGTGGTAGATTTCTAGGCTGTATAGAAATATGTAAAAACCAAAAAATGACATTTCAAATAACGGTAAATGCTTTTCCTTTAATCTATCCATAAACAACTGCTTGGGGCGGCAGCCTGTATGAAAAGACATTTTAGGACGCGCAGAAAAAGTTTAGTGGTTTTTTTGGCTAAATTATTGTGAAACTTATGCAGGCTTTGGATGAAAGTAACAATAGGTGCTTTAAAATTGGGCTTTTAGCGTCGGCAACAGTGCTGTCACACCGTAACCCCTCTGAGGATATGAATCTGATACAGGCGTCAATGGCAGTGCACCCAGATATTGTGCCTTTAGTGCCAGGCATGCAAGTACTATCATACAGTAACCCCTCTGTGGTATTGTGGAAGAGTGCAGGGGTGGACCATGCGGTCCTATATTAAAAAGATATGAATCTGGGAATGGGCGTCAGTGCACCCAGATTTTGTGCCTTTAATGCCAGGCCATCAAGTATCATCATACAGTAACCCCTATGTGGTATTGTGGAAGAGTGCAGGGGTGGACCATCTGGTCCTATATTGAAAAGTTTTTGATCTGGTGGTAATTTGCGTCAGTGCACACAGATATTGGGCCTTTAGTGCCAGGCCATCAAGTATCATCATACAGTAACCCCTCTGTGGTATTGTGGAAGAGTGCAGGGGTGGACCATATGGTCCACTATTTGAAAAGTTTTTGATCTGGTGGTAATGGACATCAGTGCACCCAGATATTGTGCCTTTAATGTCAGGCCATCAAGTATCATCATACAGTAACCCCTCTGTGGTATTGTGGAAGAGTGCAGGGGTGGACCATGTGGTCCTATATTGAAAAGTTTTTTTTGTTTTTTTAATGGGCGTCAGTGCAGCCAGATATTGTGCCTTTCATGGCAGCAAGTGCCTTCACACCGTAACCCTTTTGTGGTATTGTGGAAGAGTTCAGTGCTGGAGGTTTTGTGAATGCAGAAGAGGACATCCCCTATCTATTCCATTACTTCAACATCAGGGGATTGATAGCTGCTGATCCAGGACTGATTCATTTTTATAAATGTCAGCCAGTCTACAGAGTCGGTGGACAGACGCACTCTTTTGTCTGTGACAAAACCTCCAGCGGCACTGAACGTCCTTTCGGAAAGCACGCTAGATGAAGGGCAACCTAGTAGCTGCATAGAATATTGGCTAAGATCTGGCCAGTGATCCAATCTCAACACCCAGTAAGCCAGTGGATCATCTGCTGGAAAGGTATCCAGGTCTGCCCTTGCCCCTAGGTAGTCCTGCACCATATGGTGAAGACACTGGCAATGGGTGCCTACATTTGACGTCCCTGGGTGTCGAGGACTAAAAAAATTTAAAAATGCATCAGTCAAGCGGCCCTGACCTTCACCGCTATTCCTCTGATCACCTGCAGCCTCAGAAGCACGTGTGTCAGCACTTGGTAATCTAACAGTGCCTGGAAAGGTGTTACACAAGTTTCGCTTTAGAGCATCCTCAAGTTTTGTCATCCTGTGCTCCCTCTGTGCGGGCAGGATGAGCTCTGCAACTTTCCCCTTGTATCGTGGATCAAGAAGGGTTGCCAACTAGTAATGATCCCTCTCCTTGATAGCACGAATCCTGGGGTCCTTTAGCAGGCTTTTCATTATTAGGGAGCCCATACAGCGTAGGTTGGAGGTGGCATTAGCTGCCGCGTCTTCCTGGTCAATGAGGATGACCGTATCGTGCACTTCCTCCTCCTAGCCATGCACAAGCTCTTCTGTTTCTGGGCACACAAAACCCTGCCTTGAGGAATCCCCACCTTCCATGCCCCCACTACTTAAATATTCCTCCTCCTCCTCATCCTCCTCCTGTCTGATCTGAGTAGGACCTGCTGGAATGCTGTCTGCAGAAAGACTGGGGCCTTGAGAGCTAGGGAAGGCCTCCTCTTCCTCCCGCTGCTCTGCCTCTAGAGCCACATCTATAATTCCCCGCAGAGTGTGCTCCAGCAGGAACACTAAGGGAAAAAAAACAAGTTGACCTGAACCTGTCGTTGTGCCATACTCACACAGGTACTCGTTGATGGCCCTCTGCTGCTTGTGCAGACGCTGCAGCATTGCTAATGTCGAATTCCACCTGGTGGGCATGTCACAGATCAGACGGTTTGTGGGAAGGTGGAATTCTCTTTGAATTTCTGCCAGGCGAACGCTTGCTGGGAATGACCGTCTGAAGTGGCTGCAGATTTTTCTGGCCTGGATGAGAAGCTCTGGCAGCCCTGGGTACTTGGTTAGGAAACGCTGTACCACCAGATTTAGGACGTGTGCTAGGCATGGTACATGCGACAATTTACCCTTGCGTAGGGCGGAGAGAAGGTTGCTGCCATTATCGCAGACGATCATTCCCAGCTCAAGCTGGCGTGGTGTTAACCATCTCTGCACCTGCCCCTGCAGAGCTGGCAAAATTTCTGACCCGGTGTGGCTCCTGTCCCCTAAACAAACCAGCTCAAGCACAGTATGGCATCTTTTTGCTTGAGCCATTGCGTAGACCCTGTCAGGCGTCGGTTTAACTGCCACTTCGCCAGAGACAGAGAAGGAGGAGGAGGAGGAGGAGGAAGAGGTGGTGGTGGTGGAGCAGACAGACCTCATACAAGCAGCTTTCTGGAGGCGTGGTGGATGAACAAGCTCCAGCACAGAGCCCCGTCTTGGATCCCTCCCAGCTGCAATCAGAGTTACCCAGTGTGCCGTGAAGGAAATGTAACGACCCTGTCCATGCTTGCTGGACCACGTGTCTAAAGTGACATGCACCTTGCTGCTGACTGCCTTTCCCAATGACTGGATAACATTGTCTTCCACGTGCTGGTATAGTGCTGGAATGGCCTTGCGTGAAAAGTAATGGCGTTTTGGAACCTGCCACTGTGGTACAGCGCATTCAACAAATTCACGGAAGGGAGCAGAGTCCACCAGCTGGAAAGGCAGCAGCTGCAATGCGAGTAATTTTGCTAAGCTGGCATTTAGACGCTGTGCTTGGGGATGGTTGGGACTATATTTTTTCTTTCGCTGCAGCAGCTGCGGCAACATAATCTGACTGCGTAAATCTTCAGCTACTGGGATGATGTCACATTGTGAGGAAGGATCTGCTGGTACATCCATTACTGTAGCATCATCCCTGTCGGTGGAGGTTGTAGGCAATTGCATGGCAGGACATACAGTGTGGGTAGAGACAGATGAGGCAGAGGAGGACCTACGCAAAGTTTTGCCCCAACGGGATGTGTGGCACTTGTTCATATGTCGCCTCAAGCACGTGGTACCCAAGTGTCCGGTGTTTATCCCACGCTTCAGCCTCCTCTGACATAGATTACAAATAGCAACGGTGGTGTCTGCTGCACAGTTCTTAAAGAACTCCCAGACAGCAGAGTTCCTGCATGTGTTCTTTGAGACAACAGCGCTCTGCACCGGAGCAGCTCTGACATGTGATGCCTTGGACTGGCTAGTGCTACGGTTGGTCACAGAGGATGTTGTGCCTCGTGTTTGCTGTGCCTCCTCCTCCTCCCCTCCTCCTCACTTGATTCCTCAGTTCGATCTGGCACCCAGGTGGAGTCAGTGACCTCATCATCATCAATGTCATCTTCACCCCCTATCTCCTCGTCACTGGAGCCAACTTGGCAGTATGCTGCAGCTGCTGGGGCAACATGAGTGCCAGTCATTTGTGTGTCATCACTGGCACCCCCTTCCTCTAGGTTGATTATACTCCCTTGCTCAACCTCAGAGATTGAATCAGAGCACTGTACTTGCTGCGCATCCTCAAGCAGCATGTCACTCTCATTGTAGTCAAACAATTCAGCTGACTCCTCCGTGTGTGATAGCGAGGCTACGGCAGGAGTAGCTGTGGACATGGAGGCTGCATTAGATGCTTTGGCAGCTGAGGTGGACTGTAAAGCACTAAAAGCCTGGCTGGCAGAGGACTCGGAGGATGAGGATGGCCTGGTTAGCCAATCCACCAAGTCCTCTGTATGTTGCTGCTGCTGCTTAAGACGGCCAGCACCAGTTAGAAAGGACAAGCGTGCCCCTGCAGAGGATGCACCACGTCCACCATGACCAGAGACACAGCCTCCCGACACAGGGGCTGCTTGCCCTCTTATCTGTGGCTGGGAGCGTCTGCCTGTCCTTTTTGTTCTTTCAGACATGGTGAGTGATATGTAGATTAATATATACAGAACTCTGATTAAACTCTGGTATAAAGATTTAAATAACTCTGGTATAACTCAGTGAGACACACTGATAGCTGGCAGCCAGTGACAAGAGACAGATAACCTCAATTCACAAATGTTTTAAATAAATTAGTGAGCCCCAAAATACAGAGTGGTACTGTATGTATGATGAGACACAGATCACCTTAATTCCCAAGTGTTTTAAAGAAATTAGTGAGTCCCAAAATACAACGTGGTACTGTTTGTATGACGAGACACAGATCACCTTAATTCCCAAGTGTTTTAAAGAAATTAGTAAGCCCCAAAAAAAATTGCTGGCTGTGTGACGAGACACAGAAGATCACCTTAATTCCCAAGTGTTTTAAAGAAATTAGTGAGCCCCAAAATACAGCGTGGTACTTTTTGTATGACGAGACACAGATCACCTTAATTCCCAAGTGTTTTAAAGAAATTAGTGAGCCCCAAAATACAGCGTGGTACTGTTTGTATGACGAGACACAGATCACCTTAATTCACAAGTGTTTTAAAGAAATTAGTGAGCCCCAAAATACAGTGTGGTACTGTTTGTATGACGAGACACAGATCACCTTAATTCACAAGTGTTTTAAAGAAATTAGTGAGCCCCAAAAAGATTTGCTGGCACAGTGACAAGACCCAGAAAATCACCTCAATTCACAAATGTTTTAAATAAAGTTGTAAACCCCAAAAAAACTTGCTGGCACAGTGACAAGACACACATCACCTAAATTCCCTAATATTTGGTATAAATGAGACCCCCCCAGTAGCGTGGCAGACCGGCAGTAACAACACACACAACTATCTCCTTTGAAATCTCCTCTGAAATGCGTGCAGAAGCGCTGCGTGGAAACCTTATTTAGTGTGCTGCGGGACTTAGCTCTGTGAGCCCATGATTGGGCAAAATTTGCCCAATCAGGACTCTGAGCGGTGATTGGCATAGTGTTCAACCAGTCTTGCACCAGACCTGTGGTCAGGTGCAAGGCTGTAGCCAATTACGAGCTTCAGGCAGTGGGAAAATGCATTGTGGTCCATTGTGGTCGAACAAGCGGCGAACACCCGGAAATGTTCGAGGTTCGCGATCTGCTCGAACAGGCTAAGTTCGGGTCGAACCCCGAACCGTCCGAACCCGAACAGCTCATCCCTAGTTGTGGTGCCACGTATTCCGTCAAAAGGTCAAGGTAAACATTTGCAGTAATTTATGTCTCGCCAAAGAAAAACGACTTCTTTCTATGGGGTTTGTTAATGATACAGTGTATCGAGCAAAGGTAAGGGACATCACTAATCTAAAGCAGAAGATGGCTGATGCCATTACCACCATTCATGAGGGTATGCTACAGCGAACATGGCAAGAAATCGAGTACCATCTTGATGTGCTACGTGCAACTAATGGTGCCCATATAGAGGTGTATTAAATGAGGCAAAAAAAACTTAAATATATACATCTCATTTTGTAATAATTGTCATTTATCTGTATTTTCATTTACCTTCCTTATAATAAATTTTTGAAATTGTAAAAAGACTTTATGGACACCCTGTACTTACAAGTCTCTTCAAACAAAGGTGAAACTCAGGTGAATGTCTGGAGAAGTGAAAATTCTAGGGCAAAATCGCCAAACTAGAATAATTCTCCCATTTATCTCATTTTCCACATCGACTATTTGGTCTAGATTGTTCTCTTCTCCTGTCAGTTCTCCTGGTTTTCACCTTTTTCTGAATAACCCCGCTAGTTCTCAATCAGTACTAGCCATGAATCACTTAATTTGATAATTTGATATAATAACTCTACATGACATTGATAACTGTATCCAGCCCAAAGAGACCAGTCACAGAAATTTTTAAATTCATTTTTTCATCTCTTTTGTTAATCTTGTTATGTAAGATTAATATTAGTCTTTTCTGTATGTTCATTAGATAAAGGGTATTTATAGAAAACAAAATGAAGAAAATCAAATACATTGAAAATCATACCTCAAGTTAAGTCTTCACCAACAATAAGACAAATGGCAAAAAATAAATGAGGATAATTGTGCCATGCACTGTATGCAGGGACTCTCCTAACTAGCAAAGCTCTTTTATGACTGACTCCCCTGTGGCCAATGATCCTATCATTCATTATTATGTGGAGTTTGCAAAGACGTTTTGCATGGTGTTTGATCCTCCTTTATTGTGCTAAGAATTTATCTAAGTATTTAATGGGTATTAAGCAAGGTAATCGTATTGTAGCAGATTATGCTATTGAATTTTGTATCACTGCTTTTCAGCTAGACTGGTCTCAGAGCGCCCTTACTACAGCATTCTTTGAGGGCTACTCTATAAGATGAGGTCACAAGGATGGCCCCACCAGTGGAGTTGGAAACCTTGATTTCTTATAATGCAGCGGAGTGATCGTGGAGGGAGACTGGGGACTGAGGAAGCGGCTGATCAGACCACCATTCTCACCAGGGGATGAGAGATAAGTATAAAATTTATTGGGGGGGTTTAGGAGGTGCCAAATGATTTCACAAAAGTGGAATCAGTTAGCACTACATTTTAGTAGTAGTGAAATGTATATTTTGGCCCACTGGTGTGGTAATTAGCGCTAGGACTTTGTAATACCTTACTTATTGTAACGCTAATTATTGATTGCGCTCCCCATTTTAAGTATAGGGTTAGCAAAGTACAGTAAGCTCATGAAAGGTAGCACATTGACCAACGAGCTAATGGATTTTTAACAGGTTTAGCGTTAAGGATGTAATATGGGTGGAATGCGTTAAAGTCAGTTAGCGTTCACTATGTATTCTTGCCCTAGTGTTTGGCTATATATGCTGGGCTTCATTCTCTCAGTGCCCTGTCTTGGTTTATTCTAACCTGAGAGCACATTCCTTGTTGCGTTCTGTTTTCCTGTGTACCGATTCCTGGCTTGTTTTTTGACCATTCTGATATCTGTATTCTTGTGTATTTGGCTTGTATTACTATTCTGCTCGTGTATGACTTCGATTTTCTCTGTATATCTGTATTGGTAGGCCTATTCTTAATTAGCGTTATATTCCAGCCATTATAAGGACTGCCAGCTAGGTTGTTACTTAGTTTCTGTATGTTTAGGGTTTTCTCCTCTTGGGTATCTATTGAGACAACAGGTGTGTACAAGAAATACGCTGTCACAATAAACACATTCATTGGACATGGGAGCAGAGTCAAGGAGCTACAGTTGATTACCCTCAAACTCTCACTATAAAAAAAGTCCACTGACCATCACAGCATTGCTTGGTTATCTGTACCCCTCATGCCTGAGACTAAATGCTTCTGTAGCGCTGTGTTAAATCTTGCTGCCGGTAGTACCTATTTTTGGCCACAAGATGGAGACAATCGCGATTAGAGACACGAGACATTGGGACTACATTTCCCGGCGTGCTTTGCAAAAGGACAGGAAGTGGATGGGACACAGGAGGCTTACTTCCCGAACCTCGTGGAGAACGCGCCAGAGCGCGCGAGGGAACGAGAGAGAGCAGACGCAGTGCAAGACATCGCAAGAGGGCCTAGGCCAGAGCCAGAGAGAGACCTGTCAGTTCCTTATCGGGTCATTCGGCATAAAGAGAAGGAGACCTCCGAGTTCCTGAGATTGCTGCAGATTAAAGAAGCCAAAGACCTGGAGTGAGGAGTTGCCGCGAGCTGATCGGATACGGAGAGCAGGCGGTGAGCGGACAAGTCGTGGACAAGCAACAGAGAGTCAGACAACGGATCCGGCCGCTAGTATCCCCAGTCAAAATCGAGCGGAGAGACGTCCTGGGTCAGCGGAGCCTACAGCAACCGGTGGATGGGTGAGAGGCCTCCAAGGCCGTATGTAATTAAGGAACACACTGCTGTTTTCTCTTTAAAGTCCACAGGGCCCCAACTTGACTAGTCGAAGACATTCCTTAAGTAAATTCACTGGCCAGTTGAACAGTACCCGGGTACCACACACACATACACACCTTTTATATTCCGGGACTTAAACCTGTGCAGGACTCATTTTGTTACGAATCGGAACGGGAGTTAAAGTTACGTTCCGAATACATATTTTTCTCTTTTCCGCTGCGCGTTTATCGTAATACGAAGAGATTGTATTTTGGGGTTCGCTACGTGTCTCTGTTTTTTTCCGAACTATTGGGCAATTGCATATATTTTTCTGTTCGGTTGCGAATATTTTATTCTTCCGAAATACGAAGCCTCGTGTTTCGTTTCTTTTCCGCTACGCGTTTTACCGCAATACGAAAGTACTGTAATAATATCTGTGAATACCGTGTCTCAACATCTGCTTATTATTTTAGTAAACTATTTAAATGATAAAAACTCACAGCGGTGTTGGAGTATATTTATTCCCTAGTGCGGGGAGACTGACCCGTGGTTCATTTTCAGTGGCTCCTCCGGAGTGAGCGCTACACGTGGGGGCTCGTTTCCGGGATCCAGTCTCTGGAAAAACCGCATCTAAAGGGTTAAATATGGATCCAGACACTGTTGCCGCGTGGTGTGGAGCACAGTGGTCAGTTAGAATGTTGTATAGTCATGGATATTCCCGCAGACACTTGGGCCGAAGATCAGATTCGCCAGGCTGTGGCCGTGCTGACACCAAACCATCGGGGGTTAATACTGGACATTGTAAAGAACACAGATACCTCTCACACGTATGTTCTTCTTGAATGGAGAAAGGGTGTTCCACCATGTTTTCAGGGCGCGAGCGTGAAACTGGCCGATGAGGTGGAAGTCCAACTAATTCAGCCAAGTGCGCCACGTGGCGAATCCGCAAGTGTTCCGCGCGCCTAGTCCGTTGGCCATGATCGGGCCTGAATTTATCGTGGCTATTGGAGATCTACTGGCTAAATGTCAGAAAACAAGCCCTCCTCACACTAACTTCGGTTATCGACGGTTAAGAAATTTTACAGGAAACGTGCCAACTCCGGCGGGAGAAGAAACCTTTGAAGAATGGGTGGAACAGGCGATGCAGGCTCTGGATGAGTGGGATGTCCCTGAGGCCCAGAAAAAGCAAAGGATCACCGAGAGTTTAAAGGGACCTGCATCAGAAGCGGTGAGAAACCTGAAACTGAGCAGAAAAGATTGTACTTCTTTAGATTACCTAAACGTTCTTGAGGAAGTTTTTGGGCGAACCGAAAAGGCGGCCGAACTGGTATATCAGTACGAACACACCTATCAGAGAAGAGGTGAAAGGATGACCGAGTACATGAGGCGCCTAGATAAGATTCTACACCAGATACTCCTGAAGAAAGGGGCCGAACCGGCCGAAGTAGATAAGATCCGAATAAAACAGATCCTGAGGGGCTCTCAACCTTTAGATCCAGTAATGATGCAGCTGAGAAGCAGAGCAGGTAACCAAGAGTTAAAGTACCTGGAACTGATCCGAGTTGTACGAGAGGAAGAGGCTTTACTGGAAGAGAAATCCTTCAGGCGGGGGAAAGGGCTTATGCACAACCTGTGAGACATAACGACGGTCTGCGGCCTGAAAGCGACTCCCTAGATACTTGTGGATCTGACGAGGACGAACAAGAGCACCTAGTCGTTTTTAAATCTACAGAAAGGGCTGCCAAAGAATCGAACCTCCCTGAACGTGGTGAATTGTCCAAAACCGTCAAGAAAGTACAGGAAGCTCAAGTTGAATTGCAACAAGCGCACGCGGAACTGTGCCGAGTGTTGATGAAGGTGACCGAAATGCAGGCAGAAATGCAGAAATTCCTCACAGGTATGCAGACGACAGGAGTTGCTGTGGCATCTAGTCCAAGTCCTTTAACAAAATCTCCACAAGCAACTACGTCTCCGCTCTCTAAGAAGAGATGTTTCGGTTGTGGAGAAATGGGCCATTTCCGTGCACAGTGCAAAGGCCGGAAGCCTGAGAAGGATAGAGTCGAGGGACTGTTGGAAGCCTTAGAAGGACTGTTATCTACCTCACCGGCGGGAAACGCCAGAGGGCACAAGTGAAGGAGCAACTTAGGTGCCCGAAGGTTGAACCCCGCTCCAAAAACCAAGCCAAGACTAAAAGGACGAGAGGGCCTAAAACCGAGCCAAATGCTGAACCTGCCAGAACCGAAAGAGTCACTCCTTAGCATCCGGGTCTACGTCATGGGGAAGCAATGCACACCCAAAGCCTACACGGGCCAAGAAAAAGGCCAGGGTACAGCAAACCGGGTCTAAGCGTCCGATACCGCCACCAGTTTCTGACCAACTGATAGGTCCTTCTCCTATTGTGCCAATCCAAGTGGAAGGAGTTTACACTAAAGCCCTGTTAGATTCAGGGGCTCAAGTGATATTGATCTACAAAGACTTCTATGAGAAACACTTAAAGCACATTCCTCTGCAAGAATTGAAGGATTTGGAAATATGGGGTATCGGCACTGAGAAGCTCCCTTATGACGGGTACCTGCAAGTGAAGTTGGAGATCGGATCTGAAGTCATCGGGCAGTCTGGGGGTTGCGATGCATTGGCCATTGTGTGTCCTCGACCCTCAGGTGCAAACAGAAGCTCCCTGATAGTGGGGACGAATACTGACCTAGTGCGGCGTCTCTTGACACCTGTTGTATTGGAAGAAGGTTCGACCCAAGGAGTACACCCAATGTTACGTCCGGTCTATCAGAGGATGGTCGAAGAACGAAAGACACCTGCCGAGGTGGGAAGACTGTGGAGACTGGGTGGAACAGAGAAGGTTCTGCAAGCAGGAGAAGTAGCGAGTTTCCGGGCTTCAGTCAAGTTGAACGGATCGCAACCAGGTCCCTATGTGGTGCTGGGAACCGATTTCAATCATGGGAGTGAAACCGGAGTCGAAGTAATTCCTGAAATAATTTCCACAAAAGCTCTGAAGAGAACACGAGGAAGAGTCTCGGTCAGCGTATGCAATGTGGCGGATTCTCCAGTAGTCCTTAGAGCACGAATGCCTATCGGCAGTGGTGTATTTAGGTTTTGTGCTGCCCTAGGCCTGACTAAACTCGTGCACCCCCTAATTTAAATTTGAGGCACCCCCTCCTGTCAAGGGCACACCTCTTCCTGGTTAATCCCCACCCTTCCTCTTTAAGCTCCACCTTTTCCTCTTAGAGCTCTGCCTTTTCCTCTCTTTATATTAAAAGTGGATACCAAGTGCCGACTTGTATATTTTGTATACCATTTCAAATGTATCTATTGAGAAATAAAATTATGAAATGTTTAAATTCAAGCATTTTTACAAAGAACAGCCACGCATGTCAAGTATACTGGAACACAGCCTCTCTAATTGGTTGAACAATAAAATCCACAGAAACGTGCACTGCATATGAACATATCACAGAGCTGTACAGCAATAAAACTCACAGTAATGTGCAGTGTGTATGAGTGTATCCCAGAGCTCCAGGGCAATAAAACTCACAGTACTATGCAGTGTGTATCACAGAACCCACAGCAATAAAACTCCCAGCAATGCAATGTTTGGTGTGTGTCAGCGTATCAGAATCCACAGCAATAAAACTCCCAGTAATGCAATGTGTGGTCAGCGTATCAGAATCCACAGCAATAAAACTCCCAGCAATGCAATGTGCGGTGTGTATGAGTGCATCAGAATCCACTGCAATAAAACTCCCAGCAATGCAATGTGTGGTGTGTGTCAGCGTATCAGAATCCACAGCAATAAAACTCCCAGCAATGCAATGTGCGGTGTGTATGAGTGCATCAGAATCCACTGCAATAAAACTCCCAGCAAACCGAGTGTATATGAGCACACAGCAATTATTTATTCTACATTTACCAGCCTCTGTCCGCGGTAGGGCTGTGTGCAGAGTCAGCAGGGACTGTGTACAGACTCAGCAGAGGTCCCTCCAGGCCACGTTAGGATCACAGCTGTGCCTGTGCGTGGAGCCATCTTGTCAGCAGTGGGGTGCCACTGCCAGAGGGTG
Organism: Leptobrachium leishanense; assembly: GCA_009667805.1. Taxonomy (NCBI): domain Eukaryota; kingdom Metazoa; phylum Chordata; class Amphibia; order Anura; family Megophryidae; genus Leptobrachium; species Leptobrachium leishanense. The sequence continues at coordinate 397,198,783 of CM019063.1, forward strand.
CACCGTGGCTTTGATTCCCTTCCCGGTGGGTGTTCAATCCAGAATAGAGTGACAGTCCATGTTAACGAAAGTGCGGCAGCTGCGTGCATGCATGTCACGTGGTTCAGCCAGTCAGGTGGTACTGAGACTCAGTACCACCTGACTGGCCTGACCGAGTGTGACCTGCACGCAAGCAGCCTCACCAGGAGCCAGGCAGCTCAATGACAAATTTCTATCACTGCAGTGCTGGTTAAGGAAAGGTCCACTTTAAACAGCAGTAAGCAGACAGGGCATCATATTCTGCTGATAAACCCCCCTTACCTGCCGTTTACTGTCATCTTCTCTCTCTGGACACAAATCACATCCCCTCCCCTCTCCTAGAGCTGCTGCGGGGCAGGGGAGGAGCTATGGAGGAGGAGAGGGGGATTTTTATTCTTTTCGATTTTATTCCGTATGCAAACGCCATGCTCCGCTGCTCGTTGTTTGAGAACACAGCTCAAAGCTGACACACAGTGACAGTGGCACCTCCTAGTACCCCCTAATGACACCCCAATAATCACTGGTACCTGGGGCGGCCTGCCCTCCGCCACTCCTCTAAGTACACCACTGCTCTGGTGATATGCTCACACACAAGTTTGGCGAACTGCCAGCAAGTACGGTGCTGTTTGAAGGCAGTGCAAATCCCCATAGAGAAGTAATGGTTAATCTATTCAGAGAACACCAAACAGCAGAGAAATGTCAGTGAAATGCCCTGATGTTCGGTGGTTTCAATCAGCAGGTTTATTCAGGTGAACCCCATAGGTTTCAATGTTAAAAATATTCCTGTTTTTTTATGCAATATCTAATAAACCATTTATTATTTTAATCTGCAGTAAAAAGTCTTTATTTATTTATTGATTTTTTTTTGTACCTTTCAGTGATTTTTCAGAATTTTTTGGGCTAAATTCCCCCCCTTTTTTTATTAGCGGTTCTTCTTTTTCTGTAACAGAACTTTTTATTATCAATCATAGGATCTTATATGTAAATTCCAGACATTTTCGTTCAGTAGTTCTTTTGAAAACAGCAGGCCATGGGTTTGCGGTGGCAACATTCAGCGGCCGACTCCATGTACTTTAGGGACCCTGCAGTGAATGGTGAATTCACTGCAGGGTGGGGAAATTTTATTCCCCAAAGTGCAGGGAACTACAGAACACCAAAATGTTGGCGTCATTTCGGTGCTCTGTGAGTAACCAATTAGTGGTGAGGTTTTTTGTTGCCCCCTGGAAAGTGAAAGCCTAGGCCTTGCCTACCCAGGACATACTTGAAAATTAGTGACATCTCAATGTTTCCTTCCTGGTAAAATAGTTTTCAAAAGTGAAAAAAAAAAATATATATATTTTTTTTTTTTAGGGGTGGGGCCACCCTGCGGGCCGCCGCCCCCTGGAAAGTGCCGCCCTAGGCCTGGGCCTTGTTGGCCTAGGCCAAGATACACTAGTGCCTATCGGGCAAGTAGAGTCTGCTACACCCCTCTCTACCGATTCAGGAGGGGGAGTGGATAAAGAGATTCCAGATGAAAGATTCTACCCCAAGGACGCTCCCATTTCACCTGAGTGGAAGAAACGTCTTCAGTCTCAAGTCCTGAAGTGGAAGGAATTGTTCTCGAAAGATGAGTTCGATGTGGGCCTAGCTAAGAGTACTGAGCACCGCATTCGGTTACAAGAAGACGAGCCGTTTCGGGAAAGATCAAGGCGAGTTCCGCTAGGAGACTTAGATGATCTGCGAGAGCAGCTGAACGAATTGCAAAGAACCAAGGTGATTCAAGAGTCCAGGAGTCCATACGCATCTCCCATAGTGTTGGTCCGGAAGAAAAATGGTTCTGTCCGCTTATGCATAGACTACCGCACATTGAACCGGAGAACCATCCCCGATCAATATGCCACTCCTCGGATAGAAGATGCCCTACAGTGTTTGTCTGGAGCAAAGTGGTTTAGTGTACTAGACCTGCGAAGCGGGTATCACCAGATACCAGTGCATCCTGAAGACAAGGAGAAAACTGCGTTCATCTGTCCACTGGGGTTCTTTGAATTCAACAGAATGCCTCAAGGCCTTACGGGGGCTCCAGCCACGTTCCAACGGTTGATGGAGAAGACAGTCGGGGATATGAATCTAATCGAAGTATTAGTGTACCTGGATGACATAATTGTGTTTGGGAAGACTCTGGAAGAACATGAGCAACGTTTGGAGAAGGTCTTGAAGAGGCTCCATGAAGAGGGGCTGAAGCTGTCTCTGGAGAAATGCCAATTCTGTCTACCGTCTGTTACGTATCTAGGACATGTGGTCTCAGCAGAAGGTTTCGACAGACCCTCGGAAGTTGGAGGCCGTAGCTTCTTGGCCCAGACCCAGAAACGTTACTGAACTTAGATCTTTCTTGGGATTCTGTTCATACTATCGAAGGTTTGTGGGAGGATTCGCGAAAATAGCTCAACCACTGAACAAACTCCTGCAGAAGGAAACTACAGAAGAAGGCTGCAAGGTCTCTGACCAAAACCCGTCGGCTCCAGGGCCAAGGAAAGCTCGAGAGTCTATACAAGGTGAATGGACCAGTCAATGTGAAGGAGCTTTCGTGAAGTTGAAAGAGAGTCTAACCCGAGCTCCTGTTTTGGCCTATGCGGACCCTCACAAGCCGTATGAGTTACATGTGGATGCCAGCCGAGAAGGTCTGGGAGGAGTCCTGTATCAGGAGTATGGTGGATTGTTGAGGCCTGTGGCGTACGTGAGCCGGAGCCTTACGCCTTCAGAGAAGAATTACCCTACCCGCAAGTTGGAGTTCCTAGCCTTAAAGTGGGCAGTGGTAGACAAGTTAAAAGACTATCTGTATGGAGCCGAGTTTGTGATCAAGACGGATAATAATCCTCTTACCTACATCCTTACTACTGCAAAACTGGACGCAACGGGACATCGGTGGTTGGCCGCTCTGTCAGGGTTTCGGTTCAGCCTGAAGTACCGCCCTGGGGTGAATAATCGAGATGCTGATGCGTTATCGAGAAGACCCTACACTACAGAATGGACTCAGTTGACTCCAGACGGGGTGCAAGCTTTGTGTCAAGGAACAGAGCGTCGGGTCAAAGGAGGGATTGAAGCGGAGGCCATAGGAGTCATGGCTGCGGCTGTTCCTGAGTTTTACTGTAACCCTACGCAGTTAAGGGATGAAAGCTTACCTACCTTTTCGAGACAGGACCTGAAAGCGGATCAGGCCAGAGACCCTTTAATTGCCTTGACCATAAAGGCCCTGACTGCAAACCAGCGTGAGATTTTGCTAACCAACTCCCCGAGTGGAGCCAGATTGGTCTACAAAGAGTGGGAGCGGTTGAAGATGTTGAATGGGGTGGTCTACCGAAGGGGCCCCTCAGCTAACGCTGAAGAGATTCAACAGTTATTCCTCCCCACTAAACATAGGGAGAGCGTGCTGCGATCACTACATGATGAGCATGGACATTTGGGTGCTGAGAGAACTTTTAAATTGGTACGAGATAGGTTCTATTGGCCTTGCATGAGAGCTGAAGTGGAGAGTTATTGTCATTCCTGTCTGAGGTGTATTCAGAGAAAGACTCTACCGACCCGAACTGCTCCAATGAGCCACCTGCAGAGCCAGGGACCCATGGATTTGGTGTGCATTGACTTCTTGTGCTTAGAGCCGGATGCTAGTGGGCAAGGGAACATCCTAATAGTGACCGATCATTTCACTCGTTACGCCCAAGCTTTTTCCACAAAGGATCAACGCGCTCCGACCGTGGCCAAGGTGTTGATGGAAAAGTTTTTTGTTCATTACGGACTGCCAAGGAGGATACACTCGGATCAGGGTAGAGACTTTGAAAGCAGACTGGTGGGGCAATTGCTAGAGCTGTTGGGAATCCAAAAGACCCGAACTACACCATATCACCCTCAAGGTGATGCTCAGCCTGAAAGGTTTAATCGCACACTACTAAACATGCTGGGGACCTTGTCGAATGTAGAGAAGCAGAGTTGGAGTCGTCACATAGCTACTCTGGTGCACGTGTATAACAGTACGGAGAGCGATGCAACTGGATACTCACCGTACCGTCTTATGTTCGGAAGGGAGGCTCGACTGCCGGTTGACTTGGCATTTGGGTTATCTTTAGACCAGACGTCAGTAGCTTCCCATAGAAACTACGTGGATAGGCTTCGAAAGAATCTGGCTTCTGCGTTTGAACAGGCCCGTTTGACCTCAGAAAACAGGGAGCAAAGAAACAAAAGGAACTATGACTTGAAAGTTCGAATACAAGATCTACAACCGGGTGATAGGGTTCTATTGAAGAACTTGGGTGCTGCTGCGAGACACAAGTTGGCGGATAGGTGGAGTTCCCAGGTTTACATTGTCTGCAAACAACTGCCGGGTCTGCCGGTGTATCAGATTCGCCCGGATGGAAAGGCTGGGCCTCTCAAGAACTGGCACCGGAATCATTTGTTACCTTTGAGAGAGGCTGTGAGGATGCCAGTGGGGGACGAACTGCCTCTGCCAAATCCGCCTGTTCCACGTTTACCTCCTGTTACTCGGTCTCAGCAGACCCGGATTGTCGAAGAGAGCGAAAGGGACAGTGAGGAAGAGAGTTTCTGTCTGGACTGGATGCGTTCACCGGAGCCTGAAGAGATTATCTCAGTTCCTGAACGATGGGAGAGTAATTTGAGGCCTGAAGCTCCTGAGTTTCTGCTGGAAGTCCCTGAGACTGTTGAAATCCCTGAAGCTCTTGAATTTCAGCTGGAAGTCCCTGAGGCTGTTGGGATCCCGGTAGCTCCGGAAGTTGAAGCTTATTCAGGCGATTATAGTTCTATGCCTTCACTGGAGGGATCATACTCTGAAGAAACGTCTGCTCCAGTGATAGAGAGAAGGACTGAGCCAGCACCTATAGTACTTCCACCTGAAGAGGAACTGATTGAGCCAGAACCAAAATGCTCTGTTCGACCGCCCCAACGTCTCACCTACGACTCACCAGGACATAGCACTGAAGAGGCCATCACCACCGTGCAGAGGTTGCCCGAAGTGTCTGCTATGCTAGCTGAGATATCCCAAAATATGAGTCAACTTGAGGAAGTGTTCCTAACCCACTATATGTATGCTGCTGAACCTGTACATGTTATGTAAACTTATTCGAATATTGTGGAAATGTAATGTAACTGTTGTACCTCCTTGGAGAGACCCAAGAGTTCTAGGAGGGGGAGAGTGTAGCGCTGTGTTAAATCTTGCTGCCGGTAGTACCTATTTTTGGCCACAAGATGGAGACAATCGCGATTAGAGACACGAGACATTGGGACTACATTTCCCGGCGTGCTTTGCAAAAGGACAGGAAGTGGGTGGGACACAGGAGGCTTACTTCCCGAACCTCGTGGAGAACGCGCCAGAGCGCGCGAGGGAACGAGAGAGAGCAGACGCAGTGCAAGACATCGCAAGAGGGCCTAGGCCAGAGCCAGAGAGAGACCTGTCAGTTCCTTATCGGGTCATTCGGCATAAAGAGAAGGAGACCTCCGAGTTCCTGAGATTGCTGCAGATTAAAGAAGCCAAAAACCTGGAGTGAGGAGTTGCCGCGAGCTGATCGGATACGGAGAGCAGGCGGTGAGCGGGACAAGTCGTGGACAAGCAACAGAGAGTCAGACAACGGATCCGGCCGCTAGTATCCCCAGTCAAAATCGAGCGGAGAGACGTCCTGGGTCAGCGGAGCCTACAGCAACCGGTGGATGGGTGAGAGGCCTCCAAGGCCGTATGTAATTAAGGAACACACTGCTGTTTTCTCTTTAAAGTCCACAGGGCCCCAACTTGACTAGTCGAAGCCAGTTGAACAGTACCCGGGTACCACACACACATACACACCTTTTATATTCCGGGACTTAAACCTGTGCAGGACTCATTTTGTTACGAATCGGAACGGGAGTTAAAGTTACATTCCGAATACATATTTTTCTCTTTTCCGCTGCGCGTTTATCGTAATACGAAGAGATTGTATTTTGGGGTTCGCTACGTGTCTCTGTTTTTTTCCGAACTATTGGGCAATTGCATGTATTTTTCTGTTCGGTTGCGAATATTTTATTCTTCCGAAATACGAAGCCTCGTGTTTCGTTTCTTTTCCGCTACGCGTTTTACCGCAATACGAAAGTACTGTAATAATATCTGTGAATACCGTGTCTCAACATCTGCTTATTATTTTAGTAAACTATTTAAATGATAAAAACTCACAGCGGTGTTGGAGTATATTTATTCCCTAGTGCGGGGAGACTGACCCGTGGTTCATTTTCAGCGGCTCCTCCGGGAGTGAGCGCTACACTTCTGTTACTGCACCTGTATACCCTGTTCCTTGGTGCTGTTCTCGACCATGATAGTTGTTTATGCTCCTGATCACCCATGACCTTGGCTTGTAGTATGGATTCTGCTTCTGCCTGTGCCCTCCCTTTATCCTGTACCAGTCTGCACCTACATCTTGTACCAGCCTGCCTGCACCTGAACAATGTATCACCCTACTGTACTTGCACCCTGTTCCAGTTGGTATCAGCTCGCCTGTACCAGTCTGTAACTGTACACGGTACCTACATCCTGTTCCAGCCTACACTTGCATCTGGCGCACCTCTACCCCTTTCCAAACACCACCTCCTATTCTAGAAACGCCTCCTGCCACCAACCCAGCCTTCTTCTTCTACCCCCACCTCACTTCGACCTCGAAGGCACCCTGGTGCCCTGAATCCAACATTACTCACTACCGCTATCCATCCTCTTCTCCTTTCAATCTCAACATGCAACTGCACTGATCTCTACACATCTCTGTCCTCTCCACATAACTTGAGGAACCTGCTCCTACCGCTCTTCATCCAACTCGAAGACCTAAAGGCCAACCATGGCACACTAAATACACATGCTATCTTTGGCAGTGTTCCAGGGCAGCTGAAGATGGCTGACTTCCTGCACTGCAAATTCATGCTCCGTTCCTATAGTCTCAAGGTATCCCTAAGCAAACGTATTTTTCGTCCATCATCTCCACTGTTTCTCATGATTCCCGACATCTGGTTCATACTTTCAATCTGTTAATGCGCCCCACTTCCACTCAACCTTCCACAGAGCTCACTGCTCTCATCAGTTGCTGAATACTTCACTGATAATATTAACAAACTTAGACTAGAAATCTCTTCACTGCCCTCCTCCCCTAGCCATTCAACCTCACTCACTCTTTCACTCCCTGCCCCCTCTTCTACTTTGTCTTCTTTTTCCCCAGTCTCAGAGAGGGATGTCTCGGCACTTCTCAGGTCCTCCTGCCTTATCACCTGCCTTCTCGATCCCATCCCCTAGAACCTTACTGGTTCTGTCGTACTGGTTATTGTACCTCCTTTAACTCATAGTTTCAGCCTCTCCTCTGGAGTCTTCTTTGCATTCAAATATGTTCTGATCACTCCCATTCTGAAGAAGCCATCTCTTGCTCCCATCTCTCTTTCAAACTACTGGCCCATTTCTTTGCTTCTCGTTTGCCTGGTCTGTAACCAACTCACCAGTTTTCTCGCTGCTATCTCCCTATTTGACCCACTCCAGTCTGGCTTTCGCTCTCAGTACTCTACTGAGACTTTGCTGACCAAGGTGACTAATGACGAGGTTGCTGCTAAAACCAAAGGTCACTTCACTCTGCTTATTCATCTTGATCTTTCCTCTACATTTGACACTGTTGACACCCTCTTCTGCTCCTCATGTTGCATAAACTTGGCCTCAGTGACCCCCTGCTCTCTCCTGCTTCTCTTCCTATCTCTCCCTTTGCTCCTTCGGTGTCTCTTTTGCTAGTGCCTCTTCACCCCGGTTCCTCTCTAAGTTGGGTTATGTCATGTTCCTGTTCTGGGTCCCCTACTCATTTTGATCTATACCGCCTCTCTTGGCCACCTCATCTCTTACTATTGATTTCAATATCACCTCTATGCTGATGACACCAAAATCTACCTTTCCTCTCCCAATCTCTTTCCTACTGTGTTGGACTATGTTGCTGCCTGCCTATCAGTTGTTTCTGACTGAATGACTTCCTGTTTCCTAAAGCTCAACCTCTCCAAAAGTGAACTTCTCGTCTTCCTTCCCTCTAAAGCTAACAGTCTTGCACACATTTCCCTTAAGTTGAATGTGCCACCACCGACTCTGATCTCTCCTTGACTCCTCACATTCAGTCACTAACCAAATCTTACTACTTTCACCTAAAAAACATTCCACGTATCTCCCCCTTTCTTAATCAAGTCCCTACTAAAATGCTCATGCATGCCCTTATTATCTGCCTCCTTGACTACTGTAACCCCCTTCTCACTAGCCTTAAGAGGTCCCTGATTCTCCCTCTGCAGTCTGTAATGAACACATGTGCCAGGCTCATCCACCTCGCGTCCTGCAACTCTCACACTTCGCCTCTTCGTCAATCTCTGCACTGGCTTTCTGTTTCTTTTAGAATTTAAATCAAAATAATGGTGCTCACGTGCAAAGCTCTCCATGACTGTGCCTCTGCCTACATCTTCTCCCTTATTGTCAGGTAAATGTTGATGTTATCTCCTCATACCGATACCCCCAACTCTATTCTTCAGGACTTTTCCCAAGCTGTCCCCTGTAAGTATATTTGTTACGTCTCACCATTGTACAGCTACAGAACTTGGTCGGGCTTTATAAATACTTGTAACTGGAACTGTATCCACATTCTGCCTAGTACTATTTCCTGGACTGTATTATATAGACTCTGGTTCCTGCTCAATACCCACCTTTGGGTTCCAAGCCCAGCAACACCAGAGCTAATACCCGATAGCCCTGATATCGTGTTTGGTGAAATAGTATTTACTTTGTATGAACATTATGCCCACATATGAAAAATTTTGACATTCTGGTGATACACTTAGCACATTTGCTATCTGGTTCCTAACATATACCAGTAAAGTGGTTATCTTATTATTTTTATTAATCTCTTTTGGCACCACCTCTGTATACAGTATGTAAACTATTTCATTTCTGATTTAAAGAAATTTTAATTTGGTCAAATCTACACAGAATATGAAAAGTCTACCTTCTAAATAACAATTTTCTTGCACACATTTTAAGGACCCTGTAGAGTCCATTGAGTTACTGCAGCTATGTTATATAATTTAAAGATTCTGTCAACTGCTTACATGCTTAATGTTCTATCACCTAAAAGGTAGCCAACATGCTGTATGTTTGCTTAAGTCATCATTTTTCTTTTAGTTTCCAATCCCTTTAATTGCTGGCGTTCAATTCATCTAACAGTTACAGCCTGCTGGCAAAAAATTTAACCCAATGTGCCAAGATATCTGGCAAAACTAATTTGACAAACTTGGTAAGTAATTCATGTTAACTTCATGCGATGAGTGAATACCTTATTCAATCAATATGCACCACACTGTGCAAGTAATTCACTAAACGGTAGAAAAAAACATGACTTTTCAAAGTGTAACAGACAAAGCAAAACTGCAAGTGCCAGTGGAAATTATTTTGTGAGCAAATTTCTGGCACCAAATTAAATAATTGTACAACAATGTAATCAATTTCCTAATTATACGCAACAAAAAATATAGTGATGTGATTTGCCAAAGTTTATGTCACACATACAGAAGAAAACACATTTGGTGTCCATGTGAAGTTTTATAGAGCTAGAAAAAAATTTGTGAACACTCGTAACAAATCCAGCTTATAACCATATCCATGTCATGTTGCACTGATAGAGGATGGTTTAATATAAAACCTAAATTAAGCACAAAACCCTGATTTTCTTTTAGTTGCAAGTTATTTGCATGGCTACAAGGTGAATATCGCTAAATCTGAGTTTGTAGCCCTGCATTTGACTTGGAACGATATTAACTTAATACAGTTTGACTACCCGATCCAGGTCTCCCTTTCGATTACGTACTTGGGGATTAAGTTGTCTGGTGACCCCCATAATTTATGTGAGGATAACTATACTCCTTAATGGCAACAACTTCGGTTGGAGTTGGAAAATTGGGACAAATATGTGATATCATGGGTGGGTCGGGTTTACTGTATAAAAATGAATATCCAGCCGAGGTTACTTTATTTAGGCTCTACCACTGGCACTGGACCCAAAGGATCTCCACAATTTTCAAAGGGCAATTGACTGTTTCATATGGCAAGGCGAAAGGCACCGAATAGCACGGGCAACCCTGTACAGACGTATGAAGCAGGCGGTCTGGGTCTCCCTTGTCTGTTCTCATATTGCTACGTGGCATAACTTGCCCAAATTGTCGCATGGCACTCTCCTGTTACTTATAGACGTTGGGTCGAATTGGAAAACAAGCTTATGTCTCCTGATGGCCCTCACAGGTGGATTTGGACTCTGAGGCCTCACTGTCCTATATTACGTATAGCATGCCCGGCAATAGTGAACTCCATTCGGCTATGGAACAAGCTGGCAGCCAAGTATGACATTACCTCCTTCCCTTCTCTGCTAACCCCAACACTGTTGAATAAGGACTCCGGGTCTCTCTCCCACCTACTGGGAACGATGGGGGAATGTTTCAATTGACAGGCTATGTGACTTATTCCCCAGGTGCAATCTACTTTGGGTGGAGGACCTCCTGCCTTCCATACACTTTCCACTACCTTCAATTGAGAACTTCTGCAACTCGTCCTCATATTAAGTCGGCAGCACTATCCCACCCATCTCATTTTGATTGTCTCTGCATCATGGGCGCTTACCCCAAGGGTCTTAATTCTATGATCTACAACATTCTCACAATCCTCTTGGACTGGAAGGAACTCTGTTACAGTGCAGCATGGGAGGTAGATCTGGGTGAATCCCTAGAGGCGGAGGATTGGGCCACCATGTGGAAAGCCATGAAATCTGTCTCTTTCAACAATTGATTAAGACGATCTTTCGCTGGTATGTCACACCAGTTCAGGAGTCTCACAAGTCCCCGAATACCCCGGATACTTGTTAGAAGGGCTGTGGTGCCCGAGGCACATACTCCCACATGTGGTGCTCCTGCCCCCGGTTCAGAGGTTTTGGGCAGAGGTTTACCCGCTCCTCACAGCAGTCCTCTCCAGGGAGATTCTGCTGGATCCTTGGGCCTTTTTGCTATCCAGACCCATTCCTGATTTTACCAGACATGAAAATAAACGTATTGCTTAACTGACACTGGCAGCCCGCAGGGTCCTGGCTGAGGGATGGAACTGTCCCACGGTCCTGTCATTTGCACGTATCTACCCTAAGCTTAGGGAGGTACAACTAATGGATGAACTTACCGCTGTGTCCAACCAGACTTTACCTTCTTATTATAAGGTTTCGTCTCTGTGGCTTGTCCAAATGGGCAACTAAGGAGAGAGAGACCTGCTGTTTCATATTCCAATTTTATAAAACTGGTGACTGTTGCCTTTGCCGAATGTACTTGGGCTTGTGGGATGTCTAACTGGCACTTCTTCCCTCCCTGTCTCTCTTCTTCTCCCATCTTTTCCCTTCTGTCTTCTTGGGCTTGGGCATGCCCCATTCTGACTTAACGTCTTTTGGTTTTTCTCATTATTGTCCTTGTCACCCCCCTCGTTTTAAATGGAATGTTTTAAAAGGTTTGGGCATTTTATGATTATTGTATATTTGTCTGTTTTATTACTTTCCAATAAAATTTAATTTAAAAAAAAATACATTATGAGCACAAAATACAATTTGAAATCATGCTTTATTGAAAGACTAAAACAAATTGTATATCCTTTTTTACAACAGACTCAGCAAATACGAAATGTATCAGAACTATATGTATGTCATGTCAAGTTAGAATGTTATATCAAAAAATTGTCAAAATAAAATGCACATTTCTATTCGGATTTCAATAATTTGCAGCTTGTAATTTATTTTTCCACTTTTTATCATCCAAATCTCTGTGGCTTTATATGCTGTTAGATAAATGCAGTAGCTTTATTCCTTTTTTTTATATTGTTAGATAAATACAGTAACAAGTACTTTCTGTTTTTTTAAAGAAAATATGCAATTTTAAACAAAATTGCAAAAAATAAATATTTTTTCTTACATATGGGTGCATTGTGTTTTATGAATAATATGACTATTTATAAATCAGGTGTGGGAAATAGGTTGGTGTGCAAAGGCAGTGGCATTGTTCACTTTATATGTGAAAAATGGACAATGCCACTACCTTTGAACAGAGAAAAAAAGGACATGTTTAATTTATTTTTTTCTCAGTTTTTTTTATTTTTACACATTACTTTGTCATGTTTGGTATCATTGAAAAGACCGGACACTTGCCTGTCCAATGACACCTAACATGTTCTTGTGGAATGTATTGAAGGGAGATACAGGGGTCCAGAGTACCTTCGTCTCTACAGCAGTTGTGCAGAAGCTTTACTTTTAAATGAAATAATATGTAGTAAAGCAGTGTGCCATCACCTTCACACTAGCATTTGTGTGGGAAATGAGAAGGTGAGTTATTATTGCAGCATTTTGTTAGCTTTATAGGTAAACAACAAGCAATGCTGCTGCTTTTAGAACAAAAAAAGAGAGATTTTTTCATTTGATTTTAGTATTCTTTTCTTTAATTATACACATTACATAATGACGTTTGGTATCATTGGGAAGGTCAAACCCTAACCTGTGTGACAACTCACACGATCTTGTGGAATGTACAGAATGGAGATACAGCGGTCCAGAGTACCATTGCCTCTCCACACATTGCTGCTGAAACTTTTATTTTAGATGAAATTATGTATATTAACTAGGGCTGGGGAAATTAACGATTAATTAATTTTGATCACGGGGGCCCATCAGCTACGGTATCGGATTCTAGGAGTCCAAATCCGGAGCTGTACTGGCTTCCTGGGGCACAGGCGGCCGTACAGTCCGCACGCGTCACACACAGCGACTGGCGCAGGAAGAAGACAGGAGTCAAGAAGGCAGCAGAGGAGTGGTGAGTATGGTGCTGCGTGTCGCAGTCCAGCCTTGGACCCAGCCAAACCCCAGCAGGGCCCAGACCCCAAGGCCCAGGCCCAAGGCCCAGACCCAAGACCCAGGGCCCAGACCCAAGGGCCAGGCCCCAGACCCAAGGGCCAGGCACCAGGACCCAGACCCCAGGGCCCAGACCCCAGACCCAAGACCCAGGGCCCAGACCCAAGACCCAAGCGGATCAGCTAAAAGTAGTAGGATCTGTATGTGCGTTATAATTAATCGAAATTAATCAATTAATCGATTAAAAACATTTTTGATTAATCGAACATGAAAATTTTAATCAGTACCAGACCTAGTATTAAGGCATTGTGCCATCACCTCCTTTGGGTGGTGATTTTGTGGGTTGCATATGATTGGAGATACCAGGGTCCAAATTAACTCCACCTCTTCTCTCAGCTCGTCTTTTTGACAGAGCAGTGTGTAATAACACACTGGGCCATAATTTCCACAGGTGCTCCTGGCTTGGGAAATGAGAAGATGAGTAACTGCAGCTGCATTGTTTATGTTATCATTTAAAAGTAGACAATGGTGAGGTTTTAAAAAAAAAAATGAAATATAACTTTTATTTATTTTTTAGTTTTATTTTGACAAAATAAATAGTCATCTTTTGTATCATTGGAAAGACCATCCATGTATAAAAATAATACAATTGAATTATTGAAGAGGGGTGTTTCAGGCTAAAGGAGGTTATGTTTATATTTAAAAGAACTTTAGAATTAAGTGGGATTATGGTTAGAGTAAACTTTTAATATTTGACTTCAAGATGCTCTAGACCATATTTAGATTTGATTCGCAGTGACATTAAGACGCCCCTAATCTCAACCATAAGTGCCCCTTTATTTAAACCCCTTTAACCCTAAACTGTAAGCACTACTAACATTAAATTGGAGCTGCACTCAACCTACAATCTGGGTATTATTACAACAGAGTTACTGTGTCTATTTTGTAATGAAACTCGTTATTATTGTTAATAATAGCACTCTAATGACACAAACTATCATCTTGTTGCTCAAGTATATTAATCTAAGAATTAATTTAAGGAAAAAACCTCGAAGGTTTCAAATATAAAAAAACAACAAATTTAGCAGATTTGGAGATAATACACATTAATCAAAAATTAAGTTGCATAATTTACAAAATTATATACATTCACTTACTCCCTCTGACACATTTTGGTCTTTTTAAAAAATGAATTACTATATGTGCCATAAATTCTGATTGGAGCTACTTACTTATTCAGCTGTTACTCTATAAAGGAAGTATGGCTTTTCATACTATCTGGTTATTTGTAGTCATGCTGTTGTCTAAGGGCAGTAAAAAACTGGTTTTAACTTTGTTCTGTGAAGACCTCTGCTTTTCATTTAAGGCTTTAATGCCTATAACAGATGCTGTAGCAAATAAATATCAAGGGAGAAGTATGTTACAGCCAGTCTATTTCACTGAACCTATTGACCCTTGTAGACCAGACAGTACCAGGCCTCGTTTTGGAGTAAGGTATTTCACCAACCCAAGTGATAAAGGCCATCTGAAACCATGTAATCTAAAAAGCCATAAATACCTATTGTAAAATATTTAATTTGCCTAATTTTGTCCTGTTAAAATGATCCCGCTGAGAGGGTGAGCCATGATCAGCCTACATTTGTATTGATTTTCTTATCCCCCAACACTCAGTGTGTTAAAGTCTCTATGCTTAAAGAATATGTCTGGTTCCAAAAACATATCAAATTGTATATGAAATGAAGATGTCTGAAAGCAAAACGTTGAACATATGTAGGCTTTTGCAAACAAAAAAATTCTTCCGACTCCAATGTTTAATGCCAATTTTTTTTTTTTAACTTGCCGTTTCCTGCTGTTGTAGGACTTTTTTCTGCTTCTCCCATTGTTCTCAGTGTGTCTACCTTGGATGTTTTGTCCAACCCATTGTAAAAATGTTAGCATTTTAAAAATAGTTGTAATTGTAATGGAAATGTATTAACAAGGGAAAATATAGAAGAATATATTATTAGTAATATTAACTCTGTGCTATGTCAAAGTTGTCATTGACCTGCGCTGCAACATTTACACCAGTCTGCAGTGAAGGTGCACTGGATCCATTAGAAATGTGGATGTGTTTGCTGTTCTCTTTGGTGTGGATGGCGCAGAGATCGACAATCCAGGGCACCATGATGTCCAATGAAATAAAAAGGTTGTATTAAAAAAAAGGCTCTGAAGCATAAATTGATTTATTTATAGAAAAATTTCTGTGCCCCTGGGAGTTTAGTTTATTGTGCCTATCAAGATCCAAGATGTGTGAGATATATACACACACAGTTAGGTCCATATATGGCACAATTTTAGTTTCTTCAGGTATGTAACAAAATATATTCTTGCTAAAGTTATATAATGGATATGGGCTGGAAGTGCAGACTCTCGGGTTTAATTTGAGGGTATGTACATCCAAATTGGTGGAAGGGTTTAGGAATTACAGCTCTTAAGAGTAGCCATCCCCACTTTTTTCAAGGGACCAAAAGTAATTGGACAATATAATCAAAAGCTGTTTCATGGCCAGGTGTGGGCTACTCCTTCATCAATTATGCAGGTAAAAGGTCTGGAGTTTATTATAAGTGTGGTATTTGCATTTCGACTCCTCCTGTGAACCTACATCATGAGTTCAAAGGAGATGTCCATACAAGTGTAAAAGGCCATTGTAAGGCTTAAAAAACAAAACAAATCCATCAGAGATATAGCACCAACATTAGGAAAGGCCAAATCAATAGTTTGCTATATTCTGAGGAAAGAAGAAAGCACTGGTGAGCTCGGCAACATAAAAAGGCCTGGACGTCCACAGAAGACATCAGTGGTGGATAATCACAGGATCCTCTCTATGGTAAAGAAAAACCCATTCACAACATCCAGACAAGTGCAGGACACTCTCCAGGAGTTGGGCGTATCATTGGCAAAGTATACAATCAAGAGCAGACTTCAGGAGAGCAAATACAGAGGGTTCACCACAAGGTGCAAACCACTCATAAGCCTAAAGTATAGAAAAGTACCGGCTGGGTGGAGTAGAGGTAACATCACTGCTCTATAACCGTGAGAGAGACTGTGGAGACATGGGTTTGATCCCTGCAAGAGCACCTCTCCAGTAAGTGTCCTTGGGCAAGACACCTAACGGTACATACTTGCCACCCAGAACATACTTGAAAACTAGAGAAATCTCAATGTATCCTTCCCGGTAAAATCCTTTCTAAAAAAAAAAAAAAGCCAGATTAGACTTTGCCAATAAAACATCTACAGAAGTCAGACCAGTTCTGGAAAAGCATTCTTTGGACAGATGAAACTAACAGGGTTATTCAAAGAGCATTGAAATGTCACGACATTTCGTTACCCACACTTCGGGGTGATTCAGCAATTCTAGTTCGCCGACCCTGCGATGTATTCAGCAAGCTCCACAGGGTCCCCAGAGTGCAGGGAAAGCCCGCCCCAAACCCGATGAACACCCGCCGAATACCCAACAAACACTCGCAGAAATCGCCGCAAAAATCACACGAACACAACAAAAATCCGAGGAGCTGCCGATCACAGCACAGAGCAACTACCGGAAAAAGTCGAGAGGCAGACGAACGGGGTGAAAAAAAACAGTACGTTTGAGGCTAGGGTCAGACTAACGCATTTTTCACGTTGTCCGTGAAAATGTGCGTTCGAAGAATGGACGTATTTTTTCACGGAATACGCAATAGCGGTCATACTATGCGCAGTTTCATCCGTGATTTTGTACGGATCATCAATAAAACACTTCTTGCATCTGGACGTTATGTTGGCCGGACATTAGCAGCGTCTGATGTCTCCAATTCACGCACACACGCCGCTAGCGGACGCAGCGCACTCTGTACGTCAGTACTAGTGGTTTAACGTTCTCGAAAAAATGCGTTCATTTTCCACTTGCGTTGCGCAGCCGGACTTTCGCGCGGCCGTACTTCGTATATTGGCTGTCATTGCCCGTCATTTGCTGCTAGTGCGGCCGTGATTAAGTGCGCCAGAACGCGCGTTCGCACTGCCTCAGTCTGACCCTAGCCTTAAAGTTTCAAAATTGAAACGTTGTTTGCAAAAAAAATACTGAACGGAAATGTCTGGAATTTACATATAAGATCCTATGAATGATAATAAAAAGGTCTGTTACAGAAAAAAGAAAAAACGATTTTAAAAAATTGGGGAAAAAAATTGCCAAAAAAATCCAAAAAGATGCCTAAAAGATCTTAAAAAAAAAATCAATAAATAAAGAGACTTTTTACAGCAGAATAAAATAATAAACAGTTTATTAGATCTTGGATTAAACCAGGAATATTTTTAACATTGAAGTTTATGTGATTCGTCTGAATAAACCCGTCGAATAAAACCACCGAACAGCAGGGCACTTCGGCAACTTTTCACTGCTGTTTGGTGTTCTCTGAATAGATGAACCATTGCTTCTCTATGGGGGATTTCACTGCCCTTGAACAGGCACTGTACGTACTGGCAACTTGCCAAAATTTGGCAAACTGCCTTCTCTCTGAATAGCCGAATGGCCCCGAAATGTCCCCGTAAGCTGAATTTCAGTGTCCGGTTACATTTCAGCGCCATTTCGGATCTCTCTGAATAACCCCCTAAAATTAATCTGTACCGGAATGACAGGGGAAAAAAAAGTGTGGAGAAGGCTTGGAACTGCTCAGGATCTAAAGCACACAACGTCATCTGTAAAACATGGTGGAGGCAGTGTGATGGCATGGGCATGCATGGCTTACAGTGGCACCGGGTCATTGGTGTTTATTGATGATGTGACAGAAGCAGCCGGATGAATTCAGAAGTGTATACTGTCAGCCCAGATTCAGCCAAATGCAGCAAAGTTGATTGGACAGCGCTTCACAGTACAGATGGACAATATTCCAAATCACACTGCAAAAGCAACCCAGGAGTTTTTGATGGAAAAGAAGTGGAATATTCTGCAATGGCCAAGCCAATCACCTGATCTCAACCCAATTGAGCATGCATTTCACTTGCACAAGGCAAAGCTAAAAGCAGAAAGACCACAAACAAAGAATAACTGAAGACAGCTGCTGTCTTCTTTGTCTACTTTGTTTACTTGCACAAATTGCTTGATAAGTTGTGAATTTGTCTTATCTTTGTGTTTATGTCCATGTTAACATTTATTTGCTATCAGCTCTTGAGGAGACAGAATTCATAGTGCCTAGAGTAGCTCCAACATTAAATACACCCATGATGACAACTGTGGGATTTTTTAGGTTTAGGTGGATTTCAACAGTAAACCGAGATACATACTTTCTTTTTCTATTCCTGTGAGTAATGATTCACAATTTTCCTTTTCCGCATGTTAGTAAATACGTGCGAAATGCCATGGGTAAACCTTTGCCACAAAGTGTGAATTAGCTTGTCTACAATTTAAAACAATGTACTGTATTGTAGGGAACGTTTGACATAAGGTTTAACGTCACTTTAGCAAGCAACCAAATACTTGGTAAGTAAAAGGGGCTAAACCTTTTTGTCACGATCAGGTAGGTTTAGAAAAGATTCGGCTGCATTTCAAAGTGTCATATCTCAACACACAATATGCAACTAATAAACCGACAATTTCATGAGATGAAAATTGTGTCAGAATGAATTTTCAGATAGTATATACAGCAACCAAACACATACTTTATTATACACTTAATCCATATTTGATTCAGGTTTAGCAGTACTCTGTAAAATAAAAGGTAGAGAAACCAAATTTAGCGCAGATCAGCTATTTCTCTCTAGTATCAAGAGGAATAAAATCGATAGGAAGTAAACTCACAGATCTAAAGTAGAAAAGAAGGGCTCCACCATTTGTTGCGCTACAGGGAGGATCCAATCCCATTATGGTTGGGTCCATTTTATACTGTAGGATTCATCTTCTAAATGAAGACTGCAATATATACATATAAAACTAATTTAATAAAACATGAAAAGATACAAAAAAAATGACATTAGGGCAATTAGCCTCAGGCCTGTGAAGTACCTCAGCCCTGTTTATAGAGAAATAGCAGTACAACAAAGAACAAAGACAAACAAAAAAAGATGAGGGACACTCTGCAATCTGTTTCCACCTTTTACGTTCATATAATAACTTAAAAATGAATTCATGCTTAGAAATGGAATCGGTTATCAAATTTATGTTTTACACTTAAAGGGTTGCTCTTGAATACGTAAGAATTATGAAAGAACCACAATATGTACATATACAGGGTTATTAAAAGAGAATCGAAAAGTCACCGCACGTTCGGTGACTTTTCGTTCTCTTCAATTCGGTGCGATTTGGCGATCCCATTTCGGCGACCCTGCAGTGTATTCAGCACAGGGCCGTCGTAATGCAGGGAAAAGTCACCGCAAACCCGCCGAAAACTCACTGCAAAACCCGGCGAAAGCACACCGAACCCTGCAACAACATCTGGATTATCCCCGCCGAACATGCCGGAGAAACCCGAGCCGGAGCCGATCACAACGCAGAGCAGCCGCCGGAATAACCCGACACCGCAGACGAATGGAGTGAGAAAAAAAAAACAGTACGCTTGAATGTTTGAAAGGTGAAACGCTGTTTGCAAAGAAACTACAGAATGAAAATGTCTGAAATTTACATATAAGATCCAATGAATGATAATAAAAAGGGCTGTTACAGAAAAAAACGGAAAAAAATTTGCACAAAAATACCAAAAAATGCCTAAAACATCTTAAAAAATTAAAAATAAAGAGACTTTTTACTGTAGAATATTATAATCAATGGTTTATTAGATATTGTATTAAAACAGTAATATTTTTAACATTGAAGCCTATGGGATTCTCCTGAATAAACCTGTTGAATGAAACCACCGAATGGCCGGGCAATTCAGCAATTTTTCACTGCTGGTTTTTGTTCTCTGAATAGACAAAGCATTGCTTCTCTATGGGGGTTTCACTGCCCTCGAACAGGCACCGTATGTGCAGGCAATTTGCCAACATTTGGCGAACTGCCTGCTCTCTGGGTAGCCGAATTGCCAGGAAAGGTAACCGAACGAGGAATTTCAGCGTTTGGTTACCTTTCGCCAGCAATTCGGAGGTCTTTGTATAACCCTGATAATGTGTTCCTGTGTGCAGTTGCTTATGCTTTTTTTTTTATCGCCAATTATTTCTAGATTAATTATTATTTTATTATTATTATCCTTTATTTATAAAGCGCCAGCATATTCCGTAGTGCTGTACAATGGGGAAGCACAAACATAGACATACATGATAAAAAAGGAAAAGACAACCCTGCCCAAAGGATAGCTTGTCTAGAAAGTACAGCACTTTAACCAAGTGCTCGACCAGACATCCCGTGAGTTTACAATCTAAGGGACGGGGTAAGTGAAACAGATGGGAGCAGAGGGAAGGTGAAGCTGGTTGCTAGAAGAAATGTCGTGAGGGTTGCATGGGACGGACCAGAAGCTTGGGCTGAGTAAAGGTAATTAGAGAGAGAAGTGGAAACAGCTGTAAAGGAGCCCTTAAATTAAGGACCAGGCCTGAGTGGGGGGATGGATGGGGAGGGTGAGTGGAACAGCAGAGTGGAGAATCTTGTGGTCTTTGTTGGTCAGTGTAAGCTATAAAATGGAATGGAGATTTTCTTAGTTTGCTTTTAAGATACTACATGGCAGGAGGGTGGAGGAGGAGGAGCAGGAAGAGGGGGGAGGGTGAGAGGCAGAGGAGAAGACCAAGTAAAAAGGAGGTAACATTGAAACATGGAATCAGCCAGAAATTAATACATTTAGAAATAAAATACAGTTGCAAGAATGGCGTTGTTTGGAGGATAGCGTTGGATGGCATTCTGAATTCCTGCTATCTTATGTTTGTTCCGGGGTGTTGGTCAGTGTATGCTTATGCTGGTTCCGGGGTGCAGAGTGGAGAATCTTGTGGTCTTTGTTTGTCAGTGTATGCTTATGCTTGTTCCAGGGTGTTGGTCAGTGTATGCTTATGCCGGTTCCGGGGTGCGGAAACTGCAAATATTTGCATTTCCCACCTTTCTAACACTCAAATAGTTAAAATTGTATTGCCAGTGCCAGAAAACAAATCTGTTTTATCTATTGTGTTACTAGATAGCTATTTTAACTGAAGACAAACATTTTCCTTGCAGTCATTGATCGTATTCTTTATTCTGTCATATAGCATTTGTATCTTTTTTTTTACCACAGGAAACATTGACCACATTCTCAGATCCAAAACATTGTCCAAATCTCTACTGCCAACTTAATTTCTTAATATTTTGGCTACTTCCAATTTTCAAACGATCAATGCTTTCCTTACGCTTTAGCTGACAAAAACAAGAATAGCTTGACCCACAGCGACCCCTGTGGCCAAATGACATCAGAAAGGAAGACAGAAAGACTTAACGATCTATCGCAAAGATTTCACTTGGGATCTTACAAGCTGCCTAAAGTCAGGACCATTTAAAACAGGAGTACTCATCCTTAGTCCTCCAGATTTTTTGAAACTACATCTCCCATAATACTCAGCAACTCATTAAATTGGCAGAACCTAATGAGAAACATGGTTTGAAAACAACTGGGGTGCCGAGGTTGAGCAACCCTGATGTAAGAAATATTCCAACCACCATCTTACATTATTTCAATTGGATTGAGGCAGAAAGAAAATGGTATTTATAAATAATGATTTTTAAATATTTTATATATTTATAATTTATAAAATTTGATACACTTTTTTACACTTTATTTTTTAACACTTTTATATTTCATTTTACATCATATATAAAAAATAGCAACAGCATCAAATGCTTGACAAAGATTAGGAATAGTCCAATAACAATATTCAGAATGGAGAAATAGTTGGTTGTCAGAAACCTTCCAGTACAAAAAAATAGTAAAGTCCCAAGAAAACATTCCAAAGAAAGAATTGAAAAAAAGATGGATGTAACAAAACGGAAAATTGGAAATTCAGAACACAACGACCATGTGGTTTACATTATAATAAAAATATTCAGTGGACAGTCTGTGCAGAAAATGAAGCTATCAGAGGGGCCCAAGGTCCATGTTACTTCATGGAAAGTATCACAATAAGGCAATCAGTAGGTAGTAACTCAGTAAAATGTCATAACGGAAGTATAACCATGCTGTAATGAAAGCAGGATAACAAAGGAAAAAGAGGCCACCAAGGACCATAAGATTGGAGACAGATGGTGTTATATACAATGTAGATTAAGGCTGGGTTTTGCCACCAGGTGTGTTTTTATCTTACTTAAAAATTCCAGCCACCAGAACAACACCTTAAGGTGGGTAGTATGCTTGGCAACTTGCTATTGAGCAAGACGTGAAGCTCCTCAAATTCCCAGACCCATTCTACTCTGATGATCAAGTCACACACTATGGAAGGTTTGTCTTTCATAACCCAGGTAAGGAGCCCTTTAGCGGCATTCAGAAGTGCATACACCAAGAGAGACGCTTATAAGCTGGGGAGTGTGCGAGGTTCGAACCTATTATGTGGGTATCTACCTCTTTCTACCATTAAATTTTATGATCGAGTAGGGAAGGAAAAGCTTTGTATACCAGTAAGCTATCAGTGTGTGAATGTGTACAATGACGTGGGATCTTTCATACATATTTGCTCAAAACGTGGAGATTTCGTCCTGAAGGAGAAATACTACACAAGTGTCGATACAAAGTGTTGCACTTGTAGGTAATGCTAATGGTCCTTGTCTTGTAGAATAGAGGATGATAATGGAAGTAGAGTCAGCAAGGATAGTTTGTAAAAGGTAATGCGGACCATCATGGTCAACCTGAAAAAATGAGGCCGAGGCTCGGTGGAGTTGTAGATAAAAGGCAATGATGGCGTAGGGGAAAGTAACAGTGCCAACCTGCGATAATAACACCTTCACAGTCCTAAAGTATTTGAAAGATATCTGTTTCGGTTTGGACCGAACAAAATTCGGTGATTCGGAATTTCGAAAGGATCTGAATAGGTGCGCTTGGCACCTATTGTTAGGTTTTTTTTAACTTTTGTGCCTGTAGTTTAGCATATTCTGCAAACTACTACCATTTCGTGTTCTTATCAGGACTTTTTCCTGAACCACGATGCGCTTGTCACCTATTGTTAGTTTTTTTAAATTTTTGAGTATTTTCTTTTTTAGTTTAGAACCGTTAAGCTATTTTCGTTATCAACTGTATCGTGCTGCCTTTGACACACTTTTATTCTGATCGCTTGAAGTAAAACTTAAGTTTTATTTTTATTAATATTTTCTTGGTACTCTTCTCTCAGCCCTTCATTTATGTTCAAATATTCTACCACAGATAATGTGGAATTTGTAAAGCATAACAATCAATTATTCCATACCAATGAGGAAAACATTGAAGACAAAGACTAAACCCCATTAAGTTCATTCTTTTAAGTAAATTTTATGTTGTTGGTTAAAGTAAAATACTTTACTGAAATCTCATAAAACAAGCTTAACCCTTTGCCTCCGCAGGACGTGCTATGCCGTCCTCGTGGCAGGAGGGCTTTGAAGACACAGGGCGTACAATTATAGCCCTCTGTCTTCAATGGGCCGCCTCGGACCCTCTCCGCAGCCGGCGCGCCGTTGGCTGCAGAGAGATGGCCTGAACTCAGGCTGTCCCCCTGCGGCCAATGATGCGTGACGCACATCGACTGTGGGACGGGCCGAAATCAGCAGCTAATGAGGCGTACCTGTATGCCTCGCTGGCGTTAACCCCTGCTCAACAGGTGCCTCCTGCCTTTCCTTAAGGGGGGTTAATCATAGAGATTTATTACAGGGGACATTGTTTTATACTTTGAACAGTTCTGTTAATAAACAGGAACCAGAAACATGTTTTATATGCAAATCCTTTTTTATCACTCAAAATAATTACTCTGATTATGCATATCAAAACTTACAGGCTTTGCAGTCGCTGACTATCTAGTGTTCTCTATAATGTATGCTTAGACTTTGACTTTTAACCATTATTGCAAATTCAACAGCACTAATGTACAGTGAGGGAAAAAAAATATTTGATCCTCTGCTGATTCTGAACATTTGCCCACTGACAAAGAAATGATCAGTCTATAATTTTAATGGTAGGTTTATTTTAACTGTGAGAGACAGAATAACAACAAAAACATCAGAAAAAGAGCATTTAAAAAAAGTTATAAATTGATTTGCATTTTAATGAGTGAAATAAGTATTTGACCCCTTTGCAAGACATGACTTAGTACTTGGCAAAACCCTTGTTGGCAATCACAGAGGTCAGACGGTTCTTGTAGTTGGCCACCAGGTTTGCACACATCTCAGGAGGGACTTTGTCCCACACCTCTTTGCAGATTCTCTCCAAGTTATTAAGGTTTCAAGGCTGACGTTTGGAAACTCAAACGTTCAGCTCCCTCCAAAGATTTTCTATGGGACTACAGTCTGGAGACTGGCAAGACCACTCCAGGACCTTAATGTGCTTCTTCTTGAGCCACTCCTTTGTTGCCTTGGCCATGTGTTATGAGTCATTGTCATACTGGAATACCTATCCAGAAACCATTTTCAATGCCCTGCTGAGAGAAGGAGGTTCTAATTCAAGATTTGATGGTACATGGCCCTGTCCATCATCCCTTTGATGCAGTGAAGTTATCCTGTCCCCTTAGCAGCAAAAAAACCCCAAAGCAAAATGTTTCCAACTCCATGTTTGATGGAGGGGATTGTGTTTTTGAGGGTCATAGGCATTATTCCTCCTTTTATTGCCAAGTCAAGATTAGGGATGAGCGTTCGGTTCGGATCTGTTCAGAGTTCGAATCGAACATTGACTGTTCAAAAGTTCGCAAACTTCGAACTTTTTTGGGACGTTCGCCAAAAGTTCGAAAACATATTTTTTTGAAAAAAGTATAAAAAATGCTAAAAAAATCTAGAAATAAAGAGACTCTTTACTGCAGAATATTATAAGCAAAGGTTTATTAGATATTGAATTAAAACGGGAATATTTTTAACATATTTTTAACAGGTTAAGTATCCATGTAATTGGGCAGACTAGATGGGCCGAAAGGTTCTTATCTGCCGACATTTTTCTATGTTTCTATGTTTCTATTGAAGCCTAGGGGATAAAGCATTCTTGTTACTAAAACATCAGGCAGACACGGCCCTCTAATCAGGCACTGTAGAGGGCAGCCTGCCGGGGCCTCCCAAGGATCCCCTTGAGGAGCATGCGGCCGCCAGATGACAGAGCTGCAACTGTGCGTGCTAGCTGCCCGGGTGCATGTGGCAGAGACAGGCGGCGCAGGGAGGGAGCCACTGCACCTGCGGCCACGGCAGACCCCCCCACAACCAGGATTCAGGGAGCCCCCACTGACCACCAGGCTAAGGTAGGGCGACACATTTCTAAAAAAATAAAATCCGAGGACATTTTTAAATGTCCCCGGGAACATAAAATAAAACCTTTTTTTTTCTTTCTCTACCTTGCTGAATGTATTTAATTATATATATTAGATACATTCAGCAAGGTAGAGGGGGTGGCATGTGTGCTGCGCGGGGTCTCAGGGAGTGTTTTTTTTGTGTGTGTGTATATTTTTACCAAATTTATAGGGGAAGGTATGATATATATATATAGATAAGACATATATCTATATTCTTATAAATATATATATCCAGACTTGTATGACACACACATTTTGGCAACTAATTGCCCCCCCATTTGGCTGATCCCTCCAGAAGAAATGTTGAACCCGATAGAGCAGAGAATAATATATATATTCTCTGCTCTGTCGGGTTCAACATTTCTTCTGGAGGGAGGAAAGTGTGGGGTACCCCTTAGTCAGGCGCTACTCGCTAGTCGTGTCTGTTAAAGTAGCGGTGTAATTGCTCTTAAGGAATTTCAACAATATAATGAGGTATAGCAATGCTAATTTAACAGCTTTGTGTACCATAAAAAATTAAAACCGAGTATAGAAAAAAGTGTAAATATTCATATTAAGAACATACGCCCTCTGGCTTCGGGGGTGATGAATCACAGTCTTTAAAAATCACAATAAATCAGTCTTTTATATTGATACAAACATACGCCCCCTGGCTTCGGGGGTGATGAATCTCAGTCTCTAAGGCTAGGGTCAGAGTGGGGCAGTCGGAACGCGCGTGCAGGCGCACTAAATCACGGCGGCAGTAGCAGCACATAACGGCCAATGACGGCCAATATACGCAGTACGTGCGTACAAAAGTGCGCCGACACCACGCAACCGGCAAATGAACGCATTTTTCTCAGAACGTGAAACCGCTGCTACAGACGTACAGAGTGCGCTGCGGCCGCATGGCAGCGTGTGTGCGTGATTAGGAGACGTCACACGCTGCTAGTGTGCGGCCTACATAACGTTCAAACAGCCGGATTTCCCTAGAATTGCGTTGGTGAGTACCTGCGACTGTGCGACTGTGGTCGTCTGACCACTTAAGCGTATTCCGTGAAAAAATGCGTGCGCACGCATCGACGTACATTTTGACGGTGGCCGCAGAAAATGCGCTCATCTGTCCCTAGCCTAAAAAGCACAATAAATCAGTCTTTGTGTTGCAAAAAAGAAAAAAAGAAAAAAGAAAAATAATTAAAAATAAATTAAAAAATAATAATAATAATTTTCCTCTTAATGATTGAGTGGTGTCCTTTTGGTCTTGACTGCTTCCGCTCCTCTCGTCCCTTCAAAATTCCTCCAAGAAAGAAAGAGGGGATTAAGGATACGTCCGCGTCTGTCAGATAAACCAGAGAGTAAGGATTGGTACACTTACGCTAGTGCGGTGATGGATGCTGCTCTGTCTGTTGCGCTCTGCCCAGAAATCCTCTTTGTATCTGCTCCTTCGTGCCTTGTCTTTTGAATTTTCTCGTCCAGGATACTGCAGAAGGCTTCCCTTTATACGGTGCCTTCTGGTTGCTGGCGTTGTTAAAAGATGGCAACTGGATGCAGCAGGAGGTTGGCTTGTGCAAAAATTTATTAAGACAGCTCACATCAAATAATAACGCAATCAAAGATAAAAGGAAAATAAAAATATTTTTAAAAAATTAGAAAGTAAAAAAAAACATAAGTCTATAGGAGGTAAAAAAAGTATTTTAAAAGTGGGCATAGAGGTCTCCAAGATGCGTTTCGCCGGCTCCCTGGCCAGCTTCATCAATTGGATGCTTCCTATGCTTCAGTGCAGTGTTTTTAAACTGTTTTTTTTTTTCAGCGGGAAATGTTTTGCCCGTTCTTTTTGGCGGGAAATGTTTCGTTTTCGGCCGCAGCTGATGATGTCATCCTGATTTTGCTCTATCTCTGGCTGAAAGGGGGCTTGAACCTCTGGATCTATGTTAGCCTGGTGCTTCAATATTGTGAAATCTTGCAGCAGGGGATAAGTCCAGGGATGCTTTATGTACTCAGAGTAGTATATACACAGTCTTTCATAAAACCATTACTGTTAATATATACATATAGATTGCAGAAACAGGTTTCATTAATACAGGGAAGAAAATAAAAATAAAAACTTGGTGGTTTGGGTACAAATGTGAGGAGTCATGTTATTATATATATTACTGAATATACCCGTGTTGCTCAAACGGGATAGTGGTCTCAAATTTAATACTATTCATTTTTGTTGGCCTGGTGTTTCATTTTGGTGAAGTCTTGTAGCAGAGGATAAGCCCAGGAATACCTCATGCGTTTAGAGGTGTGTATATACAGTCTATTATAGTCCAGTATCTATTTATATACATATAAATTGTAGAAACAGGATTTCATTTGTACAAGGAGGGAATAGTAAAGACTTGGTGTTTGAGATATAGATGTGTGTAGCAATATTAATATAAATATATTGCTACGTATGGCCATATTGCTCAAATGGGATGGTGGTTTCAGGTTTGATACCAAAAATAGGGGCGTACATAGCTGAGTGCTCATACATGGACGATTCGCAGGTGAACATAATTCTATATGGAAGAAGTTGAAACATATTGGTCGTTACTATATATTTTCAATCCTGTTGATATAGATTGCTGGACATCCCCACATTTAAGGTAGTACAGTCTAGGGTATAGTGTTATGCGAGTTGTTCCTTATCTATAGTGTGTATAGGGCATCTTGGTGATTAATCTATCCTACTGGGATTAAAAGCTAGGGGGTTCGTGGTTATACCCCTAGTACAGAGGTGTGTCGTTCTATAGACTAAAAAGAGGGGGCCTTATGTTATACATAGAGGTAGTCAAGAAATGGGTGGATTTATTTGATAAGTGGGCTGGTTTCAAAATACCTTTCTTAAGGAAGGGGGGTATGCACTTAAAAAGGCCCAGTATTTGGAGGTGACTGGGGTAAATTTGAGTTGGTGTATAGTAGGCGGAGGAAGTTGAAGTGAGGATTCTTCTTTTAAATACAGCTGTTGTGACAGATTTTGGGAGGGAGGGGGGGAGTCTTGTGGTAAAACTGCTAATTACGGTGTTCTTCATAAGGCACGGTACTATTTAGATCTTTGGGTCATAGGAAGTGGCAGATTTCGAAATCTGCATTCAGACCGGCAGGGGCCAGGGTGTTGAATTCATAGATCAGATGCATCTCTTCTCGTCCTAGAATTTTGGCCATATCTCCTCCTCTTCTTGGGCGATGGATCTTCTTGATGGCCAGGAACTGGAGGTTGTTGGGATCACAGTGGTGTATTTTTTTGAAATGGAGGGGGATACTGTGGGTCTCCACACCTTTGGTTATATTCCAGATATGCTCTCAGATTCTGATATTTAAGGCCCTGGTGGTCCGGCCTATATATTTCAGGCCACAGGGGCAGATGAGGAGGTAAATAACGTGGTTGGAAAAACATGTCAAAACATCACGAATCTTCCAGATGCCGCCATTATTGGTGACTACCGGTATGTGACGTTTTTTGTTACCGGTGCTCCTACAGCTTAAACAGTTTCCGCAGCCATAGAAGCCTTTCTCCATCTGATAGTAGTTCTTTTCTAGTTTTGTTCCTGGATGTTCGATTTGGTGACTATTCTTTTAATGTTTTTCGTACCGCGACAGATAAAAGATGGTCTATTTGGGAGAATTTCTTTTAGCATAGGGTTTTGTGTTAAAATTGGCCAGTATTTGGTGACTGCTCTTCTAATCTCTCTGTTTTGTTGGCTAAAGGTGAAGATAAGGGGATGCTTGGGTTTAGTTGTATGTTGGTCTTTTTGTTTATAGACCAAAAGTTCTTTCCTGTCAATTTGAGCGATTTCTTCTTTCGTGATTTCTAGTTTCGTACTTTCATATCCCTTTTCTTCAAAGGCTTCCTGAAGTTTTTTCGCTTGTATTTGGAAGTCCTCCTTTTTTGAACAATTTCTTCTTACCCTCAGCATTTGGCTTTTCGGGACACCCTCCAGCCAACGATCGAGGTGGCAGCTGGATTTTTCAATGAAACTATTGCAGTCCACTTTTTTAAAAAAGGTTTTTGTGGCCAATTGGTTGTCTGTCACGTAAATGGTAAGGTCCAGGAAATCGATTTCTTCCTTGCTCCATTTGCTGTCCAGTTGGATGTTGGGGTTCCTGTTGTTTATTTCCCCAAGGAATGTGTGGAGTTCCTGTTCCCCCCTCCCCAGATCATAAAAATATCATCGATATACCTTTTGTATAGAATGATGTTACTGCCTCCTTTCTGAATCAGGGATTCCTCCCAGCAGGACATAAAGAGATTAGCGAAACTGGGGGCGAATTTGGTTCCCATCGCGGTACCCTTGGTCTGGAGATAAAAATCGTTATTGTACCAGAAGTAGTTGTTTTTGAGAATAAGATCGATGCCTTCTAGAACGTATTCGATTTGCTCGGTAAGAGGTCCTGAGCTTTTTCCAATATATGTTTTACTGCTGCATTTCCATCTTTGTGGAGGGATGTTACTATACAATGACCCCACGTCACTTGTCACCAGGATAAAGTGTGTCTCCCATTTTACTCTTTCCAGTTCTTGCAGGATGTTTATAGTATCTTTTAGGTGTGACTCTGTTTTGATCACATATGGCTGGAGTAGGAGGTCAATGTATTCGGATATTCTACTGGAAACCGACTCGATTCCAGAGACTATCGGTCTCCCTGGTGGTTCCGTCGAGTTCTTATGTATTTTTGGTAGGTGATAAAACACCGGTCTTCTAGGGTGTGCAACTTTGAGATATTTAAATTCTTTGTCGTTGATAATGCCTAAAGCAAATCCTCTATCCAGGAATTCGAATTTTTCTTTAATTTCTCCTGCTGGATCCTTCTTAAGTTTTTTATAGGTAGTAACATCCTCCAGAATTCTGCGTGCTTCCTTCTCGTAGTATTACACTGGGAGGATGACTACTCCTCCTCCTTGTCGGCTGGTTTTACCACTAATTCTTTATCCTCTGATAGTTCTTTTAGTGCCTTTGTCTCTTGTGCTGTCAAGTTGTTTTCCTTTTTGTTGATTTTGATCTTCCCTAGATCTTGCAGTACCATTTTTTCAAAAGTACTTATCTCCTGGGAGATCATTGATCTAGGGAAAAATTGTGACTTCTTTAGTCCTGTATGCTTATACACTTCGAGCGGTTCTATCCTTTCACCTGGATACTTGAGGAAGTATTTCTTCTGGAGGGATCAGCCAAATGGGGGGGGGGGCGCATTTAGTTGAGATTGTCCACATGCCACCCCCCCATGTGCGTATGTGTATATATGGTCTGAGGTCTGTGGGTGGGTGTATATATATATATCTGCTTGTTGATATATACGTATATATAGGTCTGCGTGTTGATATATACGTATATGTCTGTGTGTGGTATCAATGCATCCCTACTCTATACTCAGCGCTCCGTGTCCCTATAATATATGAGATCAGGGGTTACCTTTTTTTATATTTTTATACTATTCCTATTAAATTAACAGTAATTTTTGATGTATTTTATTTAGTAGAAACATTTTTTTGCCAATATAATATGTGCTTTGTGAAAATAAAACGGTTTTGTGTGTACATTTTAATTTAGCTAGTGGATTCCTGTCCAGTGCGGTGAGAAGCAAACGTAATGCAGTGTAGACACGCTGCGAGGCGGAACGGAGTGTAGTCAAGCCTGCAAAATGTTTGCTTCTCTTCGCTTTGCTACGCTGTGCACAATGATGCTGTACTAATGACCTTTTTTGGGAGGGGTTTAGCTAGAATCACAGAATTTCTCAAAAAATAAAGTAACGGGTTCCCATTTCTAATTTTTTTAACAAGCGCACCCCATAGAAATAAATAACCACAAACACACAGATGATAAAATGTGAAAATATTAATTTACATGCTGTAGATCATGGGTCCCCAACCCCTGATACAGGTCCGTGGCCTGTTAAGTACTGGGCCACGGTGTGACGCGGAGCGGCTGTGACTACAGATGAAGCTTCTCTCGCCCATCAGGACGCCTACTGGCCCGCCGCCTGGCTCTCACCACCTGCGGCCGGCAAGTAAGGCTTCATCTGTAGTTGCAGCCGCATCCCTCGCATTTACCGTTGATCTCTGCCTCCTTTCATCCTCTTTTCAGGAGAGGTGGGGGTGGGGCTTAGCATGATGACACATCATCACATTAAGCCCTGCCTTTGCCATTGCTGGTTAGGAATGGTGGCGGGAGGGAGCATGCCACTTAGCAGCAGCAGCAGTTAAAATCAACAGCTCTCTGTCAGATTCAGCAGCGGTCGAAATCAGAAGCACTCTGTCAGACTCAGCAATAGCAGCACCCTGTCAAACGCAGCAGCACTCTGTCAAACGCAGCAGCAGCAATCTGCCAAACACAGCAGCAGTAGCACTCTGTTAAATGCAGCAGTGCTCTGTCAAATTTAGCAGCAGCACTCTGTCATACTCAGCAGCACTCTGTCAAACTCAGCAGCAGTGCTTAGTCAAACTCAGCAGCACTCTGTCAAATGCAGCAGCAGCACTCTGTCAAACCTAGCAACACTCTGTCAAACGCAGCAGCACTCTGTCAAACGCAGCAGCAGCACTCTGTCAAACTCAACAGCACATAGACTCAGCAGCCACAGCACTCTGTCAAACTCAGCAGTACTCTGTCAAATGCAGCAACAGCACTCTGTCAAATGCAGCAGCAGTACTTAGTCAAACTCAGCAGCAGCACTCTGTCAAAGTCAGCAGCACTCTGTCAAACGCAGCAGTAGCAAGCTGCCAAACTCAGCAGCAGCACTTTGTTAAATGCAGCAGCGCTCTGTCAAACACAGCAGCAGCACTCTGTCAAACTCAGCAGCACTCTGTCAAACTCAGCAGAAGCACTCAGTCAAACTTAGCAGCAGCACTCTGTGAAACGCAGCAGCAGCACTGTCAGACTCAGCAGCAGCACAATAAATTGAATGCGCTTGAATCATCCGAAAAATACCCCCCCCCCGGCCATAGAAAAATTGTCTTCGACAAAACTGGTCCGTGGTGCCAAAAGGGTTGGAGACCACTGCTGTAGATGATTAAACTTTTAATGGATGTTCACTTTTTTTGTTATACAATTCTGGCAGGACATGACGTATTCATATAATAATGATATATATTATGAATCTGCTGGAAAAAAAAGGATATATAATATGTCTGGGTCTTATAATAAAACATGACTTCAAATCGCGTTTAAACATTATGAGCAAAAACGGTTAAAAATTAGCTCAGCACACAGATGTGAAATGGTCCAAAAATGAAGGGGTTAGGAGTGAGCACACCTAGGCAACCATATTATTTTATTTTTTTATTTTTACTTCCACCCAAAAGATTTCAGTTTGTTTTTCAATTGAGTTGTTCTGTTCATAGGTCACATTAAAGGTGGAAGAAGTTCTGAAATCATTTATCTTTGTCTCATTTTTTTACATCACAGAAACTTGACATTTTAACAGGGGCGTGTAGACGTTTTCTATCCACTGTTTACCCTTTTGTGGTTATGTTTGCTCTCTAATTGATATTTTTCCTGTATCTGCTAACTATTTGGATAATTTCCCCAAACACTTGCTCCCCAGTACTGCATATATTCTGTCCAACAAATAAACTTGTTTCATAAATGTGCAATAAGTCTGCAATTTAAAAGAGACTTTCATTCAAATCCACGATTTAATTACTAATTGTTCCATTTTTAGACTTTTATTGACAAAGAACTTGCCAAAAATCATACACAATAGGCTTTTTCCATTAATGTGACTGCTGAAGCTCTGCAATTTGTTGTTTTTCTACGACCATTTTAATAGGAAACATGTGTTTATCACAATAAATACATGACAGCTCTTGCAACGTGACATGTTTATAATGTGCATCATTTACCAGCAGAAGTATTTATTATCTGAATACAAAGTTTGCTGTATTGCTGATTGTTACATAGTTCTTGCAATTTTATTGCTCAGTGCAAAACATTTTGAGCACAAAAAACTTAATAATTTATTACATTCATTAGAGCTACTTCTACTCAGTCATCATACTAGTGTTATTGCAACATGTCGTTTTTATGTATTTGAAGGAACAATACATGTTATAGAGGATTGCAAGCAAGGAAATATTAAGGTAATCCATTCCAATTCTTAACAGCATTTTATAATGACTTTGCAGTGATTTCTGGGATTTTTTAGAAATGTTTCACCAAGAAAGATGGTAGAGAAAACGGATATTTTGGCGTATTGCCAGCAAGTACGGTGCCTGTCCAAAGGCAGTGAAATCCCCTATAGAGAAGCAATGGTTAATCTATTCAGAGAACACCGAACAGCAGTGAAAAGTTGCAGAAATGCCCTGCTGTTCAGTGCTTTCGTTCGGCAGGTTTATTAAGGGGAACCCCATAGGCTTCAATGTTAAAAATACTCCAGTTTTAATCCAATATCTAATAAACCGTTTATTATTTTAATCTGCAGTAAAAATTCTGTTCTTTTAATAGCGGATTTTCTTTTTTCTTTAACAGACCTTTTTTATTATCATTCATAGGAAGAGAAAAGGTGGAGCATCACACCAAAACAACAATCCCCTCACGATACCTTACGACGTCGCTATGTCCCCTCTTGGTGGTTTCCCCAATGAAACCAGATATTCAGACCTTACAGTCCCAATAAGTTAAAAAAAATGGGTGCAGCGCACTCCAATCTCTGTCAAAGTCTCTGTGTTCAGATGGATGTTCACATATTCTCCGTGGAATGTTCAGACATAGAATAAATAAATGAGAAAAAACAATTGGTGCAGAACATTTCACTGGTTCTCAATATATAGGTCTCAAAATTGTAAACTTACAAACAAAGAGCCCAGATACCTGCTCTAGTATTATTCGCCTTCTAGGTATTTTTTCTTCTCTTACAGGCACCTATTCAACCTGTTAGGATATTCTTTCTCCAGATGTTCCATATACAAGGGAAACATAAAACAGAGGGAGAATACCCTAGTTTAATTCCACAACAAATACTTACTATGTGTGCAAAGCAAAGGCCAAGGGCTTACTCACTAAGAGGAGAGCCTCCAGGCTCTTGGGGTATCTGCAGATTAATTTTTAGGAAAAAATTCACAAAAACCACTCCAAGCGCAAAGAAGCAGGAACGGCAGGATTCAAAAAGCGTATTTATTAAAATAAAATAAAACTCCAGAACACGTTTCGACGGAGCACTGTCTTCATCAGCTGGTAAAACAGGTATAACCTGTTTGCATTTTTATTTTTTCCTTAACTTTTAGTATGGTCATGTTTCATATCGTTGGAAAGGCCATGCTCTGGCCGATCCAATGATACCAAACATTAACCCATAGCTGCCACAGATCGGGAGATAGGGGGTACCAATGAACCCCCTATCTCCACCATTGGTGGCAGCTAGGGGTTAACTCCAGAACTGACGTCATTGCACTATGCACGATGACGCCAGTCATCAGGGGAGATCCCATAAGCTTGGCCGACACCCAAGATGTCAGCCAGCTCCGGGAGAGGATCGAGATCTGGCGCTTTTTGGCGCCGATTCGCGATCCGTCCCCCTAGGGGTTAAAGCCAGCCACTGTTTGGAAGGGCAGGCTGTGCACCGATGGGCATTTGTACTTTTTGAGATCAATTCATGTCTATTTACTAGTAGTGTTGCCATGAGAAACCTTTACAAAAATTGCACACCTTGAACCGTTTGGCGATTGCTGTTTAGCTTGGCTGTCTTTGCCTGTAAACCTTCAATTTATTAATTATTGCACTCATTTTATACCGCGCCAGTATGGTGAGATACGTGGTACGGATTGATGGGCACCAGTACCTTTGAAATTACCCAGTAATGTTGCCATAAAGCAGTTTGAAAAATCTGCAGATCATAACAGACCGGCCATTATGGCACAGTCTGGCTGCTATCGCAAAATTTTATTTCAAGTTCATTGTTAAGCCTGATTTGTATATTGTTGCAGATTGACTGCTATTGGAGAATCAATCGTAATGTTGAGAATCAGATGATGATTGAGACGATGTTAAAAAAAATCCGTACGATAGACCTGGCCAATATTGTGGCGAATGGAGATTGTTCATTGCATTGTGATACTGTAACAGCAAATTCATAAAGGGAAGGGTTTGCAAATCTCATTAAAACAACTGCATGAAGATATTGATTATTTGCCTCTGTAACAAATCAAACAACGAACTGTGTAGAATTATTGAAAAGTGATAAGTGAAATTGCAGCGCATTAATTGATTGCAGCATGAAACAATGACTTTTAGCGGTTAAGTGTTGAGCGATATAAATGTAGCAACACATGGCAAAAATAGGGAATTTTCAAACAATATGATTCAATATGGTTGTTTCATCATACTGTATGGGCATGTTATGATGTGAATATAGTAACATATCTGCCACAACAATTAATGGTTTTAGGCAATTGTGCCCAATTTCTGATTATCAAATAATGATCACAGGCAACACTTATGAAACACTCTGAATACTATTAAAAACTTGCTCTAAGGTTTTTTGACTAATGATACTTAAATAAAAGGGTTAAGAAACCAATTACCCTCAGTATCACCTCTTTACCAGAATGGTAATTGAATGTTATTAATTAGTGTGTGTGGTTTTAGATTCTTTTTAATGATATGAATAAAGGTTATATTTTATTTCACAAAATAGATTCATGTGTCTGGTCTGCTATTTAGAGACTTTAGTATCCATGATAATAAGGGTTGCAAAAACCCAACACATGAATATTGTGGACGTGATTGCTTAGTAGAGCCTTAGGTTCCTCTAGATATGCGTCTACACCTACTCCCAGGAAAATCAGGTCTGCTAAATCCAGGGGTAGGATACGGGAGGAGATCAGCTCTGAGTAGGAGGATGGGTCTATCATCCCAAGAGAGACAGAAAACATCGCCACTGTGGCTTCAGATCCTGAATTACGGATGGACTATGAAACCACAGTTCCTGAAGAGCTAGACCAGTCAACTCCTATGGATGTTATGACCAAACAGATTCCGGGTGGTACTCCCATCGCTCCCAGGCAGCACCTGATGACTGGTGCTGCTTATGCCCTTGACCCAATACCCAGGTATGAACTTGTACCAGAAGATCAGGGTCCCTACTGTATACAAGGGACCCTCTCCTATCCAAAATCCACTGCAGCCACTATCATCCACATTCCCATGGCAACGGAACCCCTAAACCAGGATTGTGCATGCGCCTCCATTGGGACTATAGTGCGCAAAGAAGATCTGGCAAGGTTTGAGGAAGCTCTACACCTCAGAGAAACAGTTAAGCTGCCCAAAACTGCTACCTTAACGCTGACAGTGACTCCCATCACTCCCAGCCAGCAAGTTTCCTCTTCACCTCCCTGGCACTGTTTCCCACAAGACCCAGAAGACTGGGACACCATGGACTCAGATGGTGAGCCTCAGCTGCAGACTGCTCGGCTCTCCAGGGGACCCCCGGGTCAACGAACTGAGTATGTTGGGGCTACCACCACTCTTCCCCATAAGAAACCCTGGCAGGACTTCATACAGCTCAGTGACTCCTCCTGTGATGAAAAGCCTGAAGAAAATGAAATTCCTACAGTAGTGCCACCTCATTGGGTGGGTACTATTATGGCAGACGATTTTACGGTCCAGAGCACTCTGGAGGGTGAGACCTGTAAAGCATCCAAAGCCAGAACTCGGAGATGTCAGAGGAAGCAACGTATTCAGTCTAATAATACAAAACCCCTGGCTGCAGAGTCTGAAGACATGGTGCAGGTTGCCCCGATGCCCTCTGCATACGTGAACACCATGTATTCTGGTGCCCTTGACCCCTATCTGTGCCCATCTGTTTCCAGGTATCTACGTGGTCATGGCCAGGCTGAGTGTTCAGATCCTCTGCAGGAAGCACCGGGACCCTAAATGATTCAGGGATCCTACGTTATGCCCAGCTACGACCTGGTATCAAGAACATGAACATTTTTCTTTGCCCACAAGTACCCAGCTTCGAGCCAAGTATGGTCATCCAGAGGCCTCCCCTTTGAGGTGGGATTCTGTCAGGGATCAGTGCCTACATGGGCGCTATGCCTGAAAAGTGCTGCCCTCAGTCCAGTCCAGCACTGAAGGGGGTTAAACAGTGAAGCACAAACACACACCACACCCTCATGCCTATCATTTAAAGAGTCACTCCCCTCTATGCAACTTGGCTTTGCATTGACAAGTCAACCCCTGTACTGTTCTTACCTGCCTCTGTGTTTCTACTGACTACCGTGTACCAGACCCTGCTATACCCACTGACCTAGCCTCCTTGCCGCCAGCCCCTGATCTACAGACCATCCAGACCACTCTCTCTTACCCATATGTACCACGCCATGGATTCCTTCCTGCAGCAACCTGCCTACTCCAAGGTACCATCAGCTTATCCCTGCGCTAAAGCCGCAAACCACCTGAAATTGGGTCCCACCACGGCATTGCCAGGTGCCACCCTGACAGCCAGCTTATGAGTCCCATCCTAAAGAGACTCAAAGGGACATAGCTCCTATTGTACTACGCTTCTGACTATGTTGTAGCGAGGCATGCCAAGTAGGTTGTTTGTTTTGGGTTTTTTTTGTGATTGAGGCTCAGATAATGGTGCTGGCAGATGTAGTACCGTATTTTTCGCTCCATAAGACACACTTTTCTCCCCCCAAAAAGTGGGGGGAAAAGTGGGTGCGTCTTATGGAGCGAATGCCCCGTGATATGCCTCAGCTCACCTGTCGCCGCCGCGTTAAGCTCCCTCTGAGCGTGCGTCTGGCGGCAGGAAGCTTGGGCACTCGCCTGGGGGAGCCACGTGACCGCGAGATCGCGGTCACATGGCTCCCCCAGGCGAGTGCCCAAGCTTCCTGCCGCCGGCCGCACGCTCAGAGGGAGCCTAACGCGGCGGCGACAGGTGAGCTGAGGCATATCCATGAGCTGCTGGGGCACATACATGAGCGAGCTGGGGCACATCCATGTGCGAGCTGGGGCATTATCCATAAGTTGGGGGGCAAATCCATGTGCTGGGGCATATCCATAAGCTGGGGGGCAGTATCCATGAGCTGGGGGGCAGTATCCATGAGCTGGGGGGCAGTATCCATGAGCTGGGGGCAGTATCCATGAGCTGGGGGCATTATCCATGAGCTGGGGGACAGTATCCATGAGCTGGGGGACAGTATCCATGAGCTGGGGGCAGTATCCATGAGCTGGGGGCAGTATCCATGAGCTGGGGGACAGTATACATGAGCTGGGGGCAGTATCCATGTGTTGGGGGCAGTATCCATGTGCTGGGGGCAGTATCCATGAGCTGGGGCAGTATATCCAGGAGAGGAGCTGGGGCAATAGCCATTATTACACTATTTGATTTCAGAATATTTATTTTCCTGTTTTCCTCCTCTAAAAACTAGGTGCGTCTTATGGTCAGGTGCGTCTTATGGAGCGAAAAATACAGTAGTTTGTTGCAGTTATTGTATGTTCTTAAAATGCTAACAATGTGAACAATGGGATAATTTACTATTTTGCATTGAACAGTAATTATTGCTGCAGCAAAGTTTGTACTTTACAACCTACATTGAATGAATGGTAGTTGATTGATTGTAACATTAATTGGTTGCTGTAAAGGTGGCATTGTATGGTTTATATTATACTATATGCCTCTAGTATTAGGAGTGTGGTATCTATATTAAGTGGGCCAATATATGTGAGTTGAAGGCACTTGGCTCTAAGAATACTGCACTTAAACCATACTACAGTGGTATACTAATTGTTACCCCCTTGAGATTTAAATTGATGGTAAATGAGTGTTTTTATGATGAACTAATAAAGGTTATATTTTAATTGTTATTGTTTCCTCAGTGTTGGAGGATAATTTTTGTCAATCTGGCCGGCTGGGTGGAGTAGAGGTAACATCACTGCTCTGCATGGAGAGGGCCTGTGGAGACATGGGTTCAATCCCAACGAGCACCTCTCCAGTAAGTGTCCTTGGGCAAGACACCTAACGGTACATAATCACCACCCAGGACATACTTGAAAACGAGAAAAATCTCAATGTATCTTTCCTGGTAAAATCTGGTTCTTTCTTGTTTTTTTTTTTTTACCCCGTTCATCAGCTTGACGGCTTTTTCCGGCGGCTGGTCTGGTTCGGAGACTCGCTGGCTTTTTCCGACGTGTTAGGTGTGTTTCTTTGCAGCAGATCAAGTGATCTGATACTTTGGGTTGTATTGAATGCGTTTTTCGGCAGGTTTTGCAGTGTATTTTCAGGTCCGTTCCCTCCACTCTGGGGACCCTGCAGCGAATGCTGAATTCGCTGCAGGGTGGGGAAATTTGATTCCCTGAAGTGCAGGGAACGTGAGAGCACTGAAATGTCTGTGACATTTCTGTGCTCTCTGAATAACCCCCAGTGGCTCACTGTAAACCCATTCACTACCAAATTATTTGCTGTGAATCCACTGACAGGAATCGGTGTTCTGTGGATTTTTATAAGAATTAAAATCCTTTACATTAACCTTTAACCCTTGTGAGCTGGGAAACAGGTAGAGGGTGCAATTGCTCTCTGGGGTGAGCACTCTTGAAAGGTTCAGAGACCAGACCAGTGACTTTTCTTCAAACGGGGGTACATTTATTGCAGCAACCCACAGGTTATACACCACCCTGTATAGTGCTCAAAATAAACAGTTCAAAAGCAAAGAAAATTCCTAGCCGTGTCCCGGCACTAACTAAACATACAATAGCCCTGACTAACAACCTTTGCAAACCTAGTGTTTGTCAGGCTTCAGCAAACTAGCATGACCAACCTTGTGCTCCAGCAGATAGAGACCGTCTGCTCCCCAGACTCCAGAGCGATGTCTGTTTGCCTCACCTGCACTAAATTGCCACTGAGGCAAAGTGCAAAACCAGGTGGTTAGAGGTTCCGTAAGGTGTAAGAGGGAAATCTGGGTGGCACATAAACCCCGGACAGGACCTTTCCTTGCTCTCTACATGATGCCCTGTTACACCCTATAATCAGTACATGCACACACAAAGACACCCATCTACCTTTCCCCCTCTTACAGTGCTGATAGTACTGTATTTGACAGAGAGTAATCTGTGGGTCAATCCAGGTATGGCACTGAACCTTAGTGACATACAGTTAGTAAGTAGTGGCAGATTCAGATTTTACAGTAACCTGGATAAAATGTCTAGCATATCATAATTTTAGGGATGCATTCTGGAGCCCATTTGCAAATGACATATCTTTGCAATAATTCCAGCGCTGCGGAAAATGCTGGCGCTTTATAAATAAATAATAATAATATAATAATAATAATAATTAATTTGCAGTTCTCCAGAATAATCTCAAATTGAGCTAACTCAATCTTGCGTGCCTGCAGGTGCTTTTGAAGATCAACAGGATAATTCAAAGAGATCCGAATTGCTGGAGAAAGGTAACCGAACGCTGAAATTCAGCATACGGTTACCTTTCCTGGCCATTCGGCTAGTCAGAGAGCAGGCAATTCGCCAAACTTATTTTTTCTGTAACAGCCCTTTTTATTATCATTCCCTGGACCTCATATGTAAATTTCAGACATTTTCACTCAGTAGTTTCTTTGCAAACAGCGTTTCACTTTTCAAACATTCAAGCAAACAGTTTTTTTACTTTATTCCCCTCCTTCATCTGCGGTGTCGGCTTTTTCCTGCGGCTGCGCTGCGTGTGATCGGCTCCTGCTCTGTTTTTTCCAGTGTTTTTGGCAGGGTTAATCCAGATGTTTTTGCGGGTTTTCGGTGTGCATTCGCCGGGTTTTGCGGTTAGTTTTCGGGGGGTTGCGGTGACGTTTCCCTGCAATTCGGGGACCCTGTGGTGCTTGCTGAATACACTGCAGGGTCGCCGAAATGGGATCGCCAAATCGAACCGAATTGAAGAGAACGAAAAGCCACCGAACGTGCGGTGACTTTTCAATTCTCTTTGAATAACCCTGATAGTTAACTGAATAATGGTAGCGATCGGGTTAATCAACATTTACAATTGAAAACATTTATTCCAATTAATAGGAAGAAATCGGTTTCATAATATTTTCTCTACAATATGGTTTAAAAAATTTTAATGACCACAGTGGCGAACCATTAGAATACTGCAACCTATATTTTGTCCGTTGCTAGTATTTTAAAAAAGCACAACACTAAGAAGATGAAGATGCTGGGACCAGTCGTAATGAAGTATTCTCTGACCCTTGTTAGAGAACACTCGGCCACATGGCTGAAACAGATACTACATGATGATAACATAATGAATAAATTTAGTACTGACAGTTGGGTGCGTTACAACTTTGATTTTGTTTCCTTGTACTAAACACACATAATGATCACCACACACACATTGTATTACTTATATTTGAATAGTGAAATCCACCCTGGAGTTTTTTCTTATACCCATTTTATGTTTTTTAATAGACCATAACAGAACTTTTGACCATTTCGATCTTTATCTAATTTGGCAGCAGAGACAAAATCTTTAATTTCTTTTTACACCTGATTGAATTACATATAGTCTATGGTGGAGAATTTCATTTTAATAGCCTTGTGGAACCGCATGTTGTAATTGCAGGTGCATTTCAGGAAATTTTTGAAAGCCATGTTTAATAATGTCAGATTTTTCACTTGACTTAAAATGAAACATCATGATGTATAGTGAGTGTTAACTGAAGTAGTTGACAGAGAAAAGCACTTTTTGAACTAAAGTGCTGACAAGACTTAGACTTGAACGTTTAAAAGGTGCGTTGACAAATAGCACTTTAAACTTTTAACCGGCACTCGCAAACTGGAATTCTTATTGGCTTTGAAATCATGCCAATAAATGCAGTGAACAAACAGAATAGAAAAAGCTTGATTAACCTGGCAAAATGCTTCGAGGCTAAAAATGCTACCCTTTCACCTAGTGGTGAGAAGGTTCAGTTGGTTAATGTGCCAGGTTTATATGGTTTATTTATTTATTTATAAAGGATTTTACCAGGAAGGATACATTGAGATTTCTCTCGTTTTCAAGTATGTCCTGGGTTCAAGAACATTGAAGTGTTACAGAAATACAAAGTAATACAATGCAAGATATTAAAAAACAACACAAATATACAGATTAACAGAAAAATATGTAGGAAATATAGTCACTATGTTACGTGTTTACAGGTGCATTCTGTATTGAGGTATGTTAGTAAGGAGCTTTTGAGTGACTTAAGACTGGGGGAAGATTTGATGGTGTCTGGGAGGTTATTCCATAATTGTGGTGCTCTGTAGGAAAATGAGGACCGAGCCACTGTCTTTTTGTATTGTGGTATAGCAAGTAAGGTGCTGGTCCTGGATCGGAGGTTATAGGATGAGGGAGCTGCTGGGGGAAGCAGTCTATTCAGGTAGGGTGCAGCTTCCCAGAGATGCTCTTAAACACCAGGCTGGAAAGGTGAAGGGTGCGTCTGGATTCCAGCGATGGCCAGTTTAGCTCTTTTAACATGTCACAATGGTGGGTCATGTAGTTACATTGTAGCGCAAAGCGGCACAATGAGTTATACAATGTAGTAAGTTTATGAAGGTGTGTTTGCGGGGCGGCTGCATACACTACATCTCCGTAATCAATAGCCGGCATAAGCATTTGCTGTACAATCTGCTTTCTTACCGCGGGGCTCAAACTGGAGAACTCTTTTTTTGGTGGTGACAACTAAAATATCTCTCCTTCATAATAATATAATATGAACAACATTTGAGTTAGGCACAAGAACATCTAGAATAATATAGTTGCATGTAACAATGGAGGTTGCCAAGCTAACAAGCATTGCTATGACTCAAAACAATATTTAGCAGTAATGGATAGAAAACACTTTAAAGATCAATATGTCTCAAGAAGAAAATAGTACTTATTTTAAGAGGAGAGCAGAATCATGTGACCTGCCAGATATGCAGATGCTTTAGGACCAGGATTAAAAAAAAAAAAAATGTGCCTGGGGTTGTGGGAGAAATCTGCCATATTTAAGCATATGATGTCATACTATAACACCAAAATAGGTGTCTTGAAATGCTGCATTGATGGCATCATAATTGTCTGGAGAAGTACTAAGCAAGATTTCCTAGATGTCTGTGCACAGCTAAATAACAGTTAACTTTATCTGTGTTTCACTTCTGAAATTCAAGAGTTCAACTAAGGCTAATGTCAGATGAACGCAGTCTGAGCGCATTCTTCGAGCGTGCATAACGAACGGACGTACTGACGGAAGATACTGTAGACACCACATGGTCCGTTTTTTTTAACGGATGTAGATCAAAAAAAGGGAAATATGGGAATCAGAATTAATTATAATTAAAATACAGGTACAGTCAGCCAGACCAAAAAACTTCTGAGCGTCAACGTAATGGACGTCGCAAATGCGCTACGTCTGACGCGGACATGGCGCACTCTGTTTTACGTTCTTGCCTAACTTGCGTCCATTTGCCACGTGCGGTGTGCATGCGCAGTTCGGTGCGCACGTACTTCGTGTGTGGGTCTCTACTGATCATGATTCTATGCTACGACAGACGTTAAACTGTGCGGCAACACGGACGTGATCACTGCAGTCGTCTGACGCCGGCCTGAAACATCCTTGACTCCACTATTACAAAGTTAAATACTACAGTGTACATTAAGCCAACAGCCACCAACAAGATGGGAAAGCTATGCTCCAATCCCACTCTAAAAG
Source organism: Leptobrachium leishanense (assembly GCA_009667805.1). Taxonomy (NCBI): domain Eukaryota; kingdom Metazoa; phylum Chordata; class Amphibia; order Anura; family Megophryidae; genus Leptobrachium; species Leptobrachium leishanense. The sequence goes on from CM019063.1 coordinate 397,242,775, forward strand.
CGATTTTCCTCAAAGACAATATTTGCACCTTAGTCAAAACTGTTCCCGAATATAATAATATACAGCGGTAGATCAAAATCCCAGAATTCGTTTGAGAGAACATGGATAACCCCACAGGTACCTCAAACAAGTGTATCACAGAGCACTAAGGAGCAACCATGGAACGTTATTCGAGACAATTCTTACCCAGCCACCAAGAATCTATATAAATATGTAGTTTCGACTTCTGTTGGATAAGATCAGAAATGCCCTCATACAATTTTAACACATGTTATCAGCTGACAAAAAATTGGCTGAAGTGACTACAACATAAGCCAGTAATATTACAACTAGAGAGTATAAAGTATGCCACAGTGACCTAGTCTCCATTACCTCGTATATCTGGCAAACCTGGCTATCTATGAAACTGACTGGTACTTTTCGATGTGGTAGTTGTGTTGCATCCATTACATTTTAAACACATTCAAGCAATTTTGGAATAGTATTCATAACAAAGAGTTTTATACATAAGACTATTTAAACCTGTAGAAAGCAGGCGTAGTATACCTACTGTGACAGAGTGTGGAACTCTGTCTATGTTAACAGAAAGCTGACTGATGCAATATTCCCAGCTACGTAAGGGGTTGAACCTTCCCTGGCAGCAGGTACAGCTGCAACTCGTTAGGGATCCCATATAGCAGTTCTCAGAACAGGGGAAGGCAGACAAAGACTGCATGGGTACGGTTGATAGGAGATCACAGAGCTGACACATGTGTACAAAGACGTTTTGTTTTATATTGGGGGACAGGATGGCTGCCCCAGTAGCCCGTAGTGAGTGGAATATTTGTTTAGTTACGCTCCTAAGACAGGAGTAGGCCTGAGTACTGCAAGGTGTACTACTTAAAGGGGCCAGTGCACCCAATTCTTAAAAAGACTGTTTTGCTGAGTGCAATAAAGAAAGGTACACCCTCCAACTCCTGTGCGTTTCTGAGTGGCCCTACCCAGGGCAGCCATCAGAAATCTTGGGGTCCCTTTCTGAACCTCAGGATGGGGCCCCCCTTGCACTCCCTCAACCTTTTAAAAGCTCGCTTTTCTACTCCCCCCTCAAAAGAAACCAAAAAGTAAATGACAGCGTTCCACAGCAATAAATCTCACAGAAATGTGTTGTGTGTATGAGTGTATCAGAGCTCCACATCCTCCGAATTGGTGAGTTTCACCGTACAGTGCAATTCATCTATTCACAAAGCTGTTGATTCGCCAAAAACAGGTGAATTGACAGCGATCTACGATGCAATTCGCCGCATCTTGGCACCAAAATTGTCCCATAGAAGACTTTTGTGTCTTCTATTCACGAAACAAAATTCTGGTGAAATACCCTGATTTTCATTGTTTCAATTCAACAGGTTTAAACCGGCAAATCCCATAGGTTGCAATGTAAACAAAAAAAACCCTTTTTTTAATGACCATTTCCTTTTTTAATTTTTTTTTTTATTGTTTTATTTTTTATTAGGGATGAGCCGAACACCCCTCGAGTTCGGTTCGAGCCCGAACCCGAACTTCAAATTTGTTCGGGACCGAACCCGAACTCCCATGCAAGTCAATGGGGCTGAAACTTCGGTTTTTTAGAGTGCCCTCCGAGAGGGCATATATGCTACATATTTGCCATAAAAGGTGTATGGGGGTCCGGGTAGTGCCCTGGGGGACAGGGAACAAGGATAAAAAGTTTTTTAAAAAAACGTTTTAAAGGGACATTGAGTTTTCCATGAAATAAGGGTTAAAAATAAAAACGAAAAATTCCTTCAAATATTGTGCCTAGGAGGTCCCCATAACCTGCCCGTGAAGTGGCGGATTTCTAGGATGTATAGAAACACTTAAAAACAAATAAATGACGTTTCATATGACGGTAAATGCTTTTCCTTTAATCTATCCATAAACAAATGCTTGGGGCGGCAGCCTGTATGAAAAGACATTTTAGGACGCGCAGAAAAAGTTTAGTGGTTTTTTGGGCTAAATTATTGTGAAACTTATGCAGGCTTTGGATGAAAGTAACAATGGGTGCTTTCAAATTGGGCTTTTAGCGTCAGCAACAGTGCAGTCACACCGTAACCCCTCTGAGTATATGAATCTGATACAGGCGTCAATGGCAGTGCACCCAGATATTGTGCCTTTAATGCCAGGCCAGCAAGTATCATCATACAGTAACCCCTCTGTAGTATTGTGGAAGAGTGCAGGGGTGGACCATGCGGTACTATATTAAGATATGAATCTGGTAATGGGTGTCAATGCACCCAGATATTGTGCCTTTAATGGCAGGTCATCAAGTATCATCATACAGTAACCCCTCTATAGTATTGTGGAAGAGTTCAGGGGTGGACCATGTGGTTGGTCCTATATTGATTTTTTTTTTTTTATCTGGTAATGGGCGTCAGTGCACCCAGATATTGTGCCTTTAATGGCAGGCCAGCAAGTATCATCATACAGTAACCCCTCTGTGGTATTGTGGAAGAGTGCAGGGGTGGACCATGTGGTCCTATATTGAAAAGATATGCATCTGGTTAAGGCGTCAGTGCACCCAGATATTGTGCCTTTGGTGCCAGGCCAGCAAGTATCATCATACAGTAACCCCTCTGTAGTATTGTGGAAGAGTGCAGGGGTGGACCATGCGGTCCTATATTAAAAAGATATGAATCTGGTAATGGGCATCAGTGCACCCAGATATTGTGCCTTTGGTGCCAGGCCATCAAGTATCATCATACAGTAACCCCTCTGTGGTATTGTGGAAGAGTGCAGGGTTGGACCCTGCTGTTCAAAAAATTAAAAAATGATATAAATCTGGCACAGGCGTCAGTGCAGCCAAATATTGTGCCTTTCATGGCAGCAAGTGCATTCACACCGTAACCCTTTTGTGGTATTGTGGAAGAGTTCAGTGCTGGAGGTTTTGTACATGCAGAAGACATACCCAATCTATTCCGTTACTTAGGCATCAGGGGATTGATAGCTGCTGATCCAGGACTGATTCATTTTTATAAATGTCAGCCGGTCTACAGAGTCAGTGGACAGACGCACTCTTTTGTCTGTGACAAAACCTCCAGCGGCACTGAACGTCCTTTCGGAAAGCACGCTAGGTGAAGGGCAAACTAGTAGCTGCATAGCATATTGGCTAAGTTCTGGCCAGTGATCCAATCTCAACACCCAGTAAGCCAGTGGATCATCTGCTGGAAAGGTATCCAGGTCTGCCCTTGCCCCTAGGTAGTCCTGCACCATATGGTGAAGACGCTGGCAATGGGTGCCTACATTTGACGTCCCTGGGCGTCGAGGACTAAAAATTTTTTAAAATGCATCAGTCAAGAGGCCCTGGCCTTCACCGCTATTCCTCTGATCACCTGCAGCCTCAGAAGCACGTGTGTCAGCAGTAGCACTTGGTAATCTAACAGTGCCTGGAAAGGTGTTGCACAAGTTTCGCTTTAGAGCGTCCTCAAGTATTGTCATCCTGTGCTCCCTCTGTGCGGGCAGGATGAGCTCTGCAACTTTCCCCTTGTATCGTGGATCAAGAAGGGTTGCCAACCAGTAATGATCCCTCTCCTTGATAGCACGAATCCTGGAGTCCTTTAGCAGGCTTTGCATCATTAGGGAGCCCATGCAGCGTAGGTTGGAGGTGGCATTAGCTGCCAAGTCTTCCTGGTCAATGAGGATGACCGTATCGTGCACTTCCTCCTCCCAGCCACGCACAAGCCCTTCTGTTTCTGGGCACACAAAACCCTGCCTTGAGGAATCCCCACCTTCAATGCCCCCACTACTTAAATAGTCCTCCTCCTCCTCATCCTCCTCCTGTCTGATCTGAGTAGGACCCGCTGGAATGCTGTCTGCGGAAAGACTGGGGCCTTGAGAGCTAGGGAAGGCCTCCTCTTCCTCCCGCTGCTCTGCCTCTAGAGCCACATCTATAATTCCCCACAGAGTGTGCTGCAGCAGGAACACTAAAGGAATTGTGTCACTGATGCATGCACTGTCCCTGCTCACCATCCTCGTTGCCTCCTCAAATGGTGACAGTACAGTGCATGCATCCTTGATCATCAGCCACTGTGGGGGGGAAAAAAACCAAGTTGACCTGAATCTGTCCTTGTGCCATACTCACACAGGTACTCGTTGATGGCCCTCTGCTGCTTGTGCAGACGCTGCAGCATTGCTAATGTTGAATTCCACCTGGTGGGCATGTCACAGATCAGACGGTTTGTGGGAAGGTGGAATTCTCTTTGAATTTCTGCCAGGAGAACGCTTGCTGGGAATGACCGTCTGAAGTGGCTGCAGACTTTTCTGGCCTGGATGAGAAGCTCTGGCAGCCCTGGGTACTTGGTTAGGAAACGCTGTACCACCAGATTTAGGACGTGTGCTAGGCATGGTACATGCGTCAATTTACCCTTGCGTAGGGCGGAGAGAAGGTTGCTGCCATTATCGCAGACGATCATTCCCAGCTCAAGCTGGCGTGGTGTTAACCATCCCTGCACCTGCCCCTGCAGAGCTGACAAAATTTCAGACCCGGTGTGGCTCCTGTCCCCTAAACAAACCAGCTCAAGCACAGTATGGCATCTTTTTGCTTGAGCCATTGCGTAGACCCTGTCAGGCGTCGGTTTAACTGCCACTTCGCCAGAGAAGGAGGAGGAGGAGGAGGAGGAGGAAGAGGTGTGGTGGTGGAGCAGACAGACCTCATACAAGCAGCTTTCTGGAGGCGTGGTGGATGAACAAGCTCCAGCACAGAGCCCCGTCTTGGATCCCTCCCAGCTGCAATCAGAGTTACCCAGTGTGTCGTGAAGGAAATGTAATGACCCTGTCCATGCTTGCTGGACCACGTGTCTAAAGTAACATGCACCTTGCTGCTGACTGCCTTTCCCAATGACTGGATAGCATTGTCTTCCACGTGCTGGTATAGTGCTGGAATGGCCTTGCGTGAAAAGTAATGGCGTTTTGGAACCTGCCACAGTGGTACAGCGCATTCAGCAAATTCACGGAAGGGAGCAGAGTCCACCAGCTGGAAAGGCAGCAGCTGCAATGCGAGTAATCTTGCTAAGCTGGCATTTAGACGCTGTGCTTGGGGCTGCCGCCGCGATGACATCTAATTGCTCCACTGGGGTACCGAGTGCCAGGGGTCCCAGCCTGCACCGGGGGGGGGGGCGCAGCAATCTGCCGGAATCCGGCGGATTGCTGCCTCCTGTGCATGGACGCGCTCAGCGCGTCCATAGCACAGGAGAACCACTTGGCTGGACTAGCTGAGCGCGTCCATAGCAGCCAAGTGGTTAAAAGACCTTATTTTTTAACCCTTTCCCACTGCAGGGCATACTATGATGTCGGATGGGGTTAGACGATGTGGGGCATACTAGTACGCTCCGTTGACTTCTATGGGCCACCTCATGCTGTCCCTCTGCAGCCAATGATGCGTGTCGTGTGTCAGCTGCATGGGCAGGCCGAAGCAGAGGTCTGCCGCATCGCCTGGGGTCACCCGCTTGTCGTGAAGGTGTTAAAGGACATTTTTTATTATTTAGACACATTTTTACTACACTTTCATTGATTTTTTTTTTTTTTTTCTTTTTTCAGAGACTTTTTTTCCAGTTCAGTGGAATTTGCGCAATTCTGCATTTTTCGCAGACGTCTGAGAACTGCTATGGCGATTCCAATTTTGGGAAAGTATGGTGAACATTCTCTAAACAGTAAATTCACAGTATTTTTGGCAAAATGAAAATCACACACTCACAGAGATCAACAACAACAAAACCCAAAAATATTTATTATTAAAGTGAACCTGTTATGGCTAAACGAGTTTTCCCATTTGACAGGGAATCTCTTAGATCAGCTTTTGGTGTAGAAATATATAGTTATAAAGAGGGAGGTAGTCCTTTTAATTTATTTTTTCCCCCTTTTCCAACTATATCAGCAAAAAATATTTTTTTATCAATATGATGTCTTTTCACTTAAACAATTTATATATTTAAAAAATTCCAATACTATAATACATTATTAATAAAATGCACGTGTAGCCCCCTCACCTGCTTACCTGTTTGAACATGAGGGGTTAATTCTGTGGAGGCCCAGTAGGAGATATCCCTGGTGGGATAATCACTGGACTCCTGCACACACTGGCTACCCTCTGCTCCCACACTGAGTAAGGTCCTGCAAGGGGATACACCCCCAGTAACCCCACATCTCTAGTTTCCAGGTGATATTTCCAGGAAATAACAGGAAGAAATCCCTGTGAAGTCCCCAGCACACCTGTTAAAATAATGTGTTATAAAAAATTTGCATAGATTGCTGGCTGTTGTCTAGTGGAATATCAAGACCGGAGAAGTGTATCACCCTTCTAGGACCTCACTGACCTCCGTCCCCACTGATAGCCTGTGCTCTGAAACATCATCAAAGCGCAGCCTGCTCTGTGTGGGAGAAATGCTATGCGGTCTGCGCTCAGTGAAAGCACAGGTCCCATAGCACTCCCAGCACCCCCAGACCACTAGGGATAGGAGGAAGGGGGGACATCAAGAAGGCTGCAGGGCCCTGGCTGTCACCTGAGCTGACAGGATGTTGATGGCCGGGCTCTGAGTGTTCCAAGATCAGGGAAGGACCCTGCCAACGGCGGCCCCCCCCCTGCTGCCGGGCCCCTTACCACAGCATGGGGTGTAATGCCCTGATGGCAGCCCTGGCCCTACCACACTACTTATACAGAAGAAGAATCCATAAAGCGCATATAACAGTGCAATAATCAGTGGAATTAGCAAACGATGGGTGTAAATTTGCCGTGTGCCAATAATGAAGTAGTGACAGAATCAATGAATCTGCTAATACTGCTTCTATTGATAATAACTACGTCATTATTGGCACACAGCAAATTTACACCCCTCGTTTGCTAATTTCACTTATTATTGCACTGTTAGATGTGCTTTATGGATTTTTCTTCTGTATAATCTATATATGCAGAGGCAGATCACCAATTAGGCAGTTAAGGTGGCCGCCTAAGGCCTCACCCTTCCTGGGGCCTCGCAAGGTTGCTTTCCCCCACAGTGACCTCAGACTCACTGGTCAAGCTCATGTCAGCAGCTCCAGGCAGTGAAAGGAACTGATGCCACCAGAGCTACTCCTCCCAGTCCCTCCAGGCAGCGTGCTCCTGGGGCCCTGCTCCTGCACTGTCAGATTAGCAGTGCAGACATAGCCCCCAGTGAGTGGCTGCTCTCAGCTGCTGATGAGCTCTGGAAGCTGCAGGCTGTTACAGAGCAGCGGGAACATGGCATCCTGTTCTCTTGTCCCACATGTGCTGAGTGAGGAGCAGAGATTCCATTCCACCAGGCTGCCAGGTGAGAAATGATCTGCTCTTTGCACTGTAAACTCTCATATCTCAGCACCCCCGTACAGAGACCCCCCCAGCCTCCCTCCAGTGTAAGCTATAATGTGTGAGGGGTCTCCTGTGTCCAGTAGCAGACATTCCTGCCATATTACAACCCATGCTGGAAAGGACAATTTTCATCCCCTGTAGTCTTTAACCCCTGCAAGGCCATTAATCTGAGCAGCACAAATGTCTTTAACCACCCCCTTTGTTGTCCTGAAATAGTTTTGTATGTTTCCTGTAAGTGTGGTGTGTGTGCGTGTAATATATATATATATATATATATATATATCACACTTTCAATCCTCACTCTTAGCTTAAATTGTATTGTAGACCATTGTAACTGACATGGTGCTCAGTTCTTAGTTCCCCATCTATAGTTAAAATATATATATATATATATTTCAACACCAGGAAAGAGCACTCCATATCAATGACCACTTTCTTCAATCATTTTCTGTGGCAAAAAAAGCACAGTTTTAAAAATGTTCCTAAAACCTGACTGAGGGAATAAATGATGGGGATTCAGTTCACAAAGTATGATCATTGTTTTCTTAAGCTGGTCACAAACGCCAATGTACCCCATCGTTGACAGGTCCTATCTAACTTGACCGAATCTGCATTTACAGGAACAACTCACCCTGGGGCTCCCCAGCAGCTCTAGGCCTTTACAGACATCCACGCCTTAAAGGCCTAGAGCCTGCTGGGGAGCTCCAGGTCGAGTTGATCCAGGCCATGAGATCTCGCTTTAACGAGATCAAGCATGGCCACGGAGAGATCGTGGAGGGAGACAGGGGACTATTTGTCCCAAGTCTCATTTTGGTCCTGGTGGCTAGGGATGAGCCGAACATCCCCGAGGTTGGTTCGCATTCGAACTATTCAAAAGTTCGAATTCGAACTCGAACTCAATACAAGTCAATGGGACTCAAAATTTGATTTTTAGAGTACCCTCCAAGAGGCCATATGTGCTAGATATTTGCCATAAAAGGTGTATGGGGGTCCGGGTAGTACCCTGGGGGACAGGAAACGAGGCCAAAAAGTTTTAAAAAACATTTTTAAAGGGACAGTGAGTTTTCCATGAAATAAGGGTTAAAAATAAAAACGAAAAATTCCGTCAAATATCGTGCCTAGGAGGTCCCCATAACCTGCCCGTGAAGTGGCGGATTTCTAGGATGTATAGAAACATTTAAAAACAAAAAATGACGTTTCAAATGACGGTAAATGCTTTTCCTTTAATCTGTTCATAAACAACTGCTTTGGGTGGCAGCCTGTTTGAAAAGATATTTTAGGACGCACAGAAAAGGTTTAGTGGTTTTTTTTGGCTAAGTTATAGTGAAACTAATGCAGGCTTTGGATGAAAGTAACAATAGGTGCTTTAAAATTGAGCCTTTAGCGTCGGCAACAGTGCCGTCACACAGTAACCCCTCTGAGGATATGAATCTGGTACAGGCGTCAGTGGCAGTGCACCCAAATATTGGGCTTTTGGTGCCAGGCCAGCAAGTGCATTCATACAGTAACCCCTCTGTAGTATTGTGGAAGAGTACAGGGGTGGACCATGCGGTCCTACATTAAAAAGATATGAATCTGCTAAAGGCGTCAGTGCAGCCAGATATTGTGCTTTTGGTGCCAGGCCAGCAAGTACCATCATACAGTAACCCCTCTGTAGTATTGTGGAAGAGTGCAGGAGTGGGCATACTAACAGGGTTATCCAAAGAGATTCGAAAAGTCACCGCACGTTCGGTGACTTTTCGTTCTCTTCAATTCGGTTCCTTTTGCCGATTGCATTTCGGTGACCCTGCGGTGTATTCAGCAAACAGCACAGGGTCCCCGAATTGCAGGGAAAAGCTGCCGCAAACCTGACGAAAACTAACCGAATGCACGCTGAAAACAAGCAAAAACATCTGGATTAACCTTCGAAGAGGAGCCGAACAGGAGCCGAAAAGGAGCCGAATCACACAGAGCCGAAGCAGCTGTGACGTAGAGGAGGCAGTGAATAAATTAGAAAAACCATTTGTATGAATCTGGGAAAAAGAAACACTGTTTGCAAAGAAACTACTGAGCGAAAATGTCTGAAATTTTCACAGGAGATCCAGGGAATGATAATAAAGAGGGCTGTTACAAAAAAATAAGCAAACTGAAAAAAAAAAAAAAAAAATCGGACTTTTAATTTTTTTTAAAAAATTCAGAAAAATGCTTAAAGTATCCTAAAAAATCTATAAATAAAGAGACTTTTTGCTGCAGAATTTTATAATGAACGGTTTATTAGATATTGAATTAAAACGGGAATATTTTTAACATTGAAGCCTATGGGATTCTCCTGAATAAATTTGCCGAATTAAACCACCGAATGGCAGGGCATTAGGGGAACCTTTCACTGCTGGTTTGTGTTCTCTGAATAGCCGAAGCAGTGCTTTTTGATGGGGATTTCACTGCCCTCGAACAGGGACCGAACAGGCACCGTATGTGCAGGCAATTCGCCAGGATTTGGAGAATTGCCTGCTCTCTGGATAGCCGAATGGCCAGGAAAGGTAACCGAACGCTGATTTTCAGCGTTCGGTTACCTTTCTCAAGCAATTCGAATCTCTTTGGATAACCCTGTAGGTTGCCCTTCATTTAGTGTGGTTTCTGAAAGGTCGTTCAGTACCGCTGGAGGTTTTGTCACAGACAAGAGTGCGTCTGTCCACTGACTCGGTAGACCGGCTGACATTTATAAAAATGAATCAGTCCTGGATCAGCAACTATCAATCCCCTGATGCTGACATAACGGAATAGATCGGGGATGTCTTCTGCATTCACAAAACCTCCAGCACTGAACTCTTCCACAATACCACAAAAGGGTTACGGTGTGAATGCACTTGCTGCCATGGAAGGCACAATATTTGGCTGCACTGGCGCCTTTACCAGATTCATATCTTTTTAATATAGGACCGCATGGTCCACCCCTGCACTCTTCCACAATACCACAGAGGGGTTACGGTGTGACGGCACTGTTGCCGACACTAAAGGCCCAATTTTAAAGCACCTATTGTTACTTTCATCCAAAGCCTGCATATGTTTCACCATAATTTAGCCAAAAAAATCACTAAACTTTTTCTGCGCGTCCTAAAATGTCTTTTCATACAGGCTGCCGCCCCAAGCAGTTGTTATTGAATAGATTAAAGGAAAAGCATTTACCGTCATTTGAAATGTCATTTTTTTTGTTTTTAAATGTTTCTATACATCCTAGAAGTCTGCCACTTCACAGGCAGGTTATGGGGACCTCCTAGGCACGATATTTGAAGGAATTTTTCGTTTTTATTTTTAACCCTTATTTCATGGAAAACTCACTGTCCCTTTAAAAACTTTTTGTAAAAAATTTTTGTCCTTGTTTCCTGTCCCCCAGGGCACTACCCGGACCCCCATACACCTTTTATGGCAAATATCTAGCATATATGCCCTCTTGGAGGGAACTCTAAAAATCGAACTTTGAGTTCCATTGAGTTCAAGTTCAAGTTCAAATTCGAACTTTTGAAAAGTTCGAGTTCGAATGCGAACCGAACTCGGGGGTGTTTGACTCATCCCTAACTACCACCCTGCTTGAATAGACTGCTTCCCCCCGCAGTTCCCTCATCCTATAACATTCCATCCTGGACCTGGACCTTACTTGCAATACCACAATACAAAAGAAAATGGCTCATTCATCATTTTTATACAGAGCACTGCAATTATGGACTAACCTCCCAGATGCCATCAAATCTTCCCCCAGTCTAAAGTCACTTAAGAGATCTCTATTAATATACCTCGATACAGAATGCACCTGTAAATATGTAACATAGAGTGTATATTTCCTACATATTTATTTTCTGTGTTAATCTGTATATTTGTGTTTTGCTTTTAACCACTTCAATGCTAAGGACGCGCTCAGCGCGTCCTCAGCATTGCCCCTGGTATGCGGAGGACGCGCTGAGCGCGTCCTCGCATTGGGGTCAGCGTTCGGCCGGGTTCCGGCCGATCGCTGGCCCCTCCGGTGCGGGCTGACATCCTGGATGTCAGCCCGGCATCCGGAGCAGTGGCCGCCATTATTATGTGTCATCGCGCCCCCGCGATGACACATAATTCAGGCGCCCCCCCCGCATGTGCGGAGGAGGCGCCTGAAAGGGAGGGGGGGGAGGTCCTTCGGACCTCTCTCCCTCCCGATCGGCGGCTCACAGGGGCTTAACCCAGGCATCATTTGGAAGGGCACAGCCTGCCCTTCCAAATGATGCCTGGCATTAACCCCTGGGGAGCTGGATCGCAAATCGGCGCTGAAAAGCGCCGATTTGCGATCCTTCCCGGGAGCTGGCCGACATCTTGGATGTCGGCCAAGCTTCCGGGAACTCCCCCAGAGGACTGGCGTCATCGTGCGCAGCACGATGACGCCAGTCCTAGCATTAACCCCTAACTGCCACGAAGTGTGGAGATAGGGAGTTCCAATGAACTCCCTATCTCCCGATCCGTGGCAGTTAGGGGTTAAATTTTGATATCGTTGGATCGGCCAGAGCATGGCCGTTCCAACGATACCAAACATGAAAGTAAAAAAAAATGTAAAAAAAAATAAAAATAAAAATAAAAATAAAAAAAATTAAAAAAAAAAATTAAAAAAAAAAAAATAAACACTTTTTTTTTTTTTTTTTTGTTTTGTTAATGCAGCAATATTGTTCCCATTTCAATTATAATGTGAACAATAATGCTGCATTAACGATTTTTGTATGCGGTGCGTTTGTTAAAAATGGTGTCATTTTCCCCAAAAAAAAATGTAACGAGACCCCATCTCTAATTTTTTTAACAAGCGCACCCCATACAAAATATAACCGCAATTGCTCGCATGTTAAAATGTGGAAAAAAACACTTTACACATTGTAAATTATTGAAAATACATATTTTATTGCATTTTTTGTTATAATATACAAACATGACATAACGTATACATATAATAATGACATATTATGAATCTACCGAGTCTGACGGAAAGAACGATATATAATATGTCGATGTCATATACTAAAATAAGCCTTCAAAACAGGTTTAAACATGATGCGCAAAACAGGTAAAAAATGACCTCAGCACAGGGGCGGGAAAAGCCTCAGCAGCGAAAGGGTTAATATCTTGCATTTTATTACTTTGCATGTTTACAGTAGGTAGAGAAATACAATGTCCTTAAACCCAGAACACACTTGAAAACAAGAGAAATCTCAATGTATCCTTCCTGGTGAAATACTTTATCAATAAATAAATAAATAAACTTTTCTTTCTTTTTTCGTTTTGTTCTAAAACATCACCATTGTCTACTTTTTAATTATAAAGTAAACAATGGTGCTTCAGTTACTTCCATTATCAATTCCCATGCCAGAACTAAGTGATGCAACAATGTGTAAGAACGCACTGCAATATCAAAAACACAAGCTGTGAGGAGCAGCAACTGTACTTTTGACCGCTGTATCTCCATTCTGTTCCCCTGGCTGGCTGGGCACCCCAAGCACTACAGCATGCACCTGCCTCTCAAGCACTCTGCTTTGGTGTGCCCTCCAGTCAAGTGTGTGACAAGTCACACACAATAGAAGAGAACGGCCGATGGGCGCGGTCAGTGTCACTACCGTGTGGGAGAAGAGAGGAAGCAGCGGTTGTAGAGCAGAGAAGTGAAGAAAAGAATGGTAACAGAGAAGAAAAGAATTGGGAGGAAAGCAGCTGAAGCAGAGAAAGGAGAGGCAGAAGGTGGTTCCGTACCGGGACAGAAAACGACGGAGCAGTGAGTAGTGCTGCTGCCTGCGCCTGCTTGATAGTGAACGGGCTCGTCCGGCCCGTTTTAATTATGGAGGGGTTAAGGGGACCTGGGCTGGCCTAGGCTCAGACCAGGCCAATACAGTACCCAGACCAGCCCAAAAGATCCAGGCCATCCTCAGGGACCAGAACAGCCCAAAGGGCCAGCCACAGCCAAGTCCAAAGGGCCAGCCTTAGACCAGACCAAACTAGACCAGCCCCAGCCAAGCCCATAGGCCCAGGCCAACCCCTGGTTCCTGGTGAGCCTCAGGGACCAGACCACCCCAAACCAGCCTCAGGGTCTAGGCCAGCCCCAGGGCCCAGTCAAGTCCAAAGGCCCAAGCTGGCCCCTGATTCCAGGTCAGCGTCAGGGCCCCGCCCAAATCAGCCTCAGGGCCTAGGCCAGCCGCAGGGCCCAGCCAAGCCCAGAGGCCATCATACACACCGCACATTACTTTGAGCATTATTGCTGCGGGGCTCTGTGATACACTCATACAACGATGCACATATCTATGGGTTTTATTGCTGTGGAGCCTTGTAATACGCTCATACACAGTGCATATTTCTATGGGTTTTATTGCTGTGGAGCCATTATACGCTCATACACACCGCACATTACTGTGAGTTTTATTGGTGTGCAGCCCTGTGATACGCTCATACTCATCGCACATTATTGTGAGATTTATGGCTGGCTGTATTATGTCCTTTTCTGTTTTGGAGGAGCTATTAAAGGTTGAGGGAGTGCATGGGGGCTCCATCGTGAGGTTTAGTAAGAGGATCCATGATTTCTGATGACTGCCATGTGAATATGTATTGTTTGAAAATAAATAAATTTATTTTAGTTCCAGCCCTGAAAGCAGAGGCATTGCTTTTTTTTAAGCTTAGAAAGCTAACAATGCCACTGCACTAACTCACATAATTGAGTCCCCCACCATAGCGTAAGTGTGGATGTGATAGGCATTGTTTCTTCTAAAATACAAGCCACCGCACCCTTTGCCAAGAGAGGCAGGGGCCCTATGGACCCCTGTATCTCCACCCCCCTCAACTGTATCATTTTCCAATAAAAATTCTCATCATTCTGAACTTTCCAGTTACAAATTGGCAATGTCCAAATATAAATTGAAAAATTCTGGTTTAATTGGAATAGTTAAAACAAAAAAGGGAACAAAAACGGTAGCCCCGACCTAATCCTAGTCCTAACCCTAACCCTAATCATGTTACACAGAAACTATAACCCTAAACCTGGCCCTAACCCTATTGAAAACTCACTTCACTATTTTATGTATTATACAACAGTCACATACTTTCATCAATCTCTTTGCTATGCTATATCTCTAGCCTATGCTCCTCAGACCCCAATTTCAATCACATTCAGTCACTTTCTCTCCTATGAAAAAAGTAGCCAGGCATTTTACCTTACACCTGGCTCCGCTAACACTAGAGCCGGCCCTGCTCACTATTTATCAAAAAATAAATATATAATTTAACCAATATTTTTAGCTTTGAGCACGCACAGCTTTAATCCATGATAAATTTGATATAACTGAAGACTCATAAAAGGACAAGTCAAAAGGAAAACATAGGAGCATAGGCTCACCACTATTTTTTTTGAGGGGAAAGTGTGTTCCAATCCAAATTTCACACTGTAAAGCGTTTTCGGTTTTCAATCAAGTGTTTCCTTGCTAAGTCACAATGATTGTATTAATAATATTATAAAGATTCCCTACAAATAGTTAGAGAGAAGGACAGATACAAAAAGTGGTGGATCAGATGGGAGATGACAACAGTACTTTTACGGAAACCATGGAAAGTTCAAATTCTTACTTTGTTTAGGACTTGACCCTTGCTCAAGAACCATCGTAGTCCCTTGACTATAGATTTTCCATGACCAGCAACTGTTACAAAATCTCTGTAGTGTTACTAGCCACATTTATAGTCCTGCACACCTTGGCTGCTGTCCCTGGCTCTGACATGAGTAAAGGAAAATTGCGAAAATAACATTAAAATAAAAAGAAAATGCAATAAAATCAGCAATATTTAATTATCCATGCACATTTTTGTTCAAGCTCTTTTCTTGCCTTTGGGAAATTATGTAACTATTGAAAGAGGTCTGTTTTTATGCCAACAATGGAAAATATTACCGACGTGTTACCACAACAACTCTTAAAGTAGGGTAAGTGAAAAGGGTGAGAGGTTTGCATAGGAAACTGCATTGTGTTTTTGACAAGACATGTATTATGGGAGAAATAAAGTCAGGAAGTATTGCGGCTAATTTTGCTCTCGCTAATAATTTCCTGGGTTTGAGTAATGCACATTTCATTGCTCCTAAAAGACCTGCTTTAATGTATTTATACTTATGCAATGTTTTTTCTTATTATTTTTCTTTGTTTTTAAATATTTTTCCTTCTCCTTTTCATTTATATCAGTCAACACAGAGCTAAATTTGAACATAATTTCATAAAAAACATAATAAAATCATTTATATCAAATATTATACTATATAATTACTTTATATGCACGTTATTTGCCTCATTATCTACATTGTTGATATATATGCTAGCTTTTTGCCCACGGCTTCACTCGTGTAGATTTTGGGATTTGTTACAATTGTTTTTAAAAGAAGCATGAGTTTTTTCCAAACTGTATGAAATATAATTTATAGGTTGATGTCTTAAAGTAATAAGTAATGTTTATTGCAGACGGTAGTCAGGACGCATTGATTACAAAACAAACAGGGTTATTCAGAAAGAGGTGAAAAGCAGGAGAATGACTGGAGAATGGAAAATTCTCACAGGGTTATCCAAAGAGATCCGAATGGCTGGAGAAAGGTAACCGAACGCTGAAAATCAGTGTTCGGTTACCTTTCTTGGCCATTCGGCTATCCAGAGAGCAGGCAATTCGCCAAATCCTGGCGAATTGCCTGTACATACGGTGCCTGTTCGGTGCCTGTTCGAGGGCAGTGAAATCCCCATAAAAAAGCACTGCTTCGGCTATTCAGAGAGCACAAACCAGCAGTGAAACTCAGCGTGTCCATAGCACAGGAGAACCACTTGGCTGGATGCGCTGAGCGCGTCCATAGCAGTCAAGTGGTTAACTGGTGTTTGAAAAAAATTCAAAATAACATCTAAAGCAATGTTAATTTTCACCTCGGGATTAAACATTCACAGGGTTATTCAGAGAGCGGTGAAAAGCAGGAGAATAACTGGAGAAGTGAAAATTCTAGGTCAAAATAGCCAAACCAGAAAAATTCTCCCATTTAACTCACTTTCCAAATTGGCTATTTGGTCTAGATTGTTCTCTTCTCCTGCCAGTTCTCCTGGCTTTCACCTCTCTCTCAGGGTTGTTCAGAGAAAGGTGAAAACCAGGAGAATGGCAGGAAAAGAGAACAATCTGGACCAAATAGCCGATTTGGAAAGTGAGATAAGGCTAGGGTCAGACTAACGCATTTTTCGTATTTTTTCACAGAATGCGCGAAAACGGTCATACGATGCGCATTTTTGTGCGTGATTTTTTACGGATCCAAACCAGGAAACTTTGGGTGTCTGGACGTTATGTTGGCCGGACATGAGCAGGGTCTGACGTCTCCATATCACGCACACACGCCGCTAGTGGACGCAGCACACTCTGTACGTCCGTACTAGCGGTTCTGCGTTCTCGAAAAAATGCGTTCATTTTCCACTTGCGCTGCGCAGCCGGACTTTCGTGCGACCGTACTTCGTATATTGGCCGTCATTGCCCGTCATTTGCTGCTAGTGCTGCCGTGATTAAGTGCGCCTAAACGCACGTTAAAAATTCCCTAGTCTGACCCTAGCCTAAATGGGAGAATTTTTCTGGTTTGGCTATTTTGACCTAGAATTTTCCATTCTCCAGTCATTCTCCTGCTCTTCACTGCTCTCTGAATAACCCTGACAGGGTTATTCAGAGAAAGGTGAAACTCAGGAGAATGACTGAAGAGAAAATTCTAGGTCAAAATAGCCAAACCAGAAAAATTCTCCCATTTATCTCACTTTCCAAATCGGCTATTTGGTCTAGAATTTTCCATTCTCCAGTCATTCTCCTGCTTTTCACCACCAAAAAATCTGTAAACTTTTTATGCGTGTCCGAAAATGTCTCCTCTTTTCATACAGACTGCCGCCCCAAGCAGTTGTTTATGGATAGATTAAAGGAAAAGCATTTACCGTCATTTGAAATGTAATTTTTTGGTTTTTACATATTTCTATACATCCTAGAAATCCGCCACTTCACGGGCAGGTTATGGGGACCTCCTAGGCACGATATTTGACAGAATTTTTCGTTTTTATTTTTAACCCTTATTTCATGGAAAACTCACTGTCCCTTT
Organism: Leptobrachium leishanense; assembly: GCA_009667805.1. NCBI lineage: Eukaryota > Metazoa > Chordata > Amphibia > Anura > Megophryidae > Leptobrachium > Leptobrachium leishanense. Next base: position 397,260,228 of record CM019063.1, read on the forward strand.
AAAAACTTTTTTTTTTACTTTTTGTCCTTGTTTCCTGTCCCCCAGGGCACTACCCGGACCCCCATACACCTTTTATGGCAAATATCTAGCATATATGCCCTCTTGGAGGGCACTCTAAAAACCGAATTTTCAGCCCCATTGACTTGCATTGAGTTCGAGTTCAGGTTCTGGTTCGGATCCGAACATTTGGAAAGTTCGGGTTCGGCTTCGAACCGAACTCGGGGAGTGTTCGGCTCATCCCTACTGTCCAGGAGTGGCTTTGACCAGTTCCATAAACCTGATCTTTGCTGGAAAAAGTCATCTAGAATGGTACGGCATGGCATTGATTGAAGGTTTCTGTGTGAAAGCAAACCCAGGATGCAAAAAAATGGGAAATTGCAGACGTCATTTGCATGTGTAGCGCTCACTCCCGGAGGAGCCGCTGAATTTAAACCTCGGGTCAGTCTCCCGCACTAGGGAATAAATATACACCAGCACTGTTGTGGATTTTATACGTTATATAGTTTACTGATCTCAAATAAACTGGCATATAAAGAGCAGCACGGTATACATATATATTTACAGATGTTCGTAATGCGAGAAACGCGCAGCGGAAAAGAAAAATTAATATTAACCCCTTCGTTGTTGGAATGTGAGTCCCGTACAGGTTGTGTCCCAAAAGGTGTACGTGTATGCATGTGTTGGTACCCGGGTACAAGATTCAACTGGATAGTGAATGATTTAAATGTGTCTTCGACTAGTCACGTTGGGGCCCTGTAGGTTTAGACAAACTTGCAGCGTGCTTTATTATTTTACTGTGGCTGGGAAGGCCTTTCACCCATCCGCCAGATACTCTGCGCTCTGCTCGACCCAGGACGTCTCTCCGCTCGACTTGACTGGGACTCTGTGCCACCAGATCCGCTTGTCTTGCTTGTCCATTTCTGCCACAAGATGCTCAGCTCACCGCCTGCACTCCCATTAGGTCATCTGCGGTCTCCTAACTCGGGGTCCTTCAGCAACTCTGTATCTGTGTAAACTTATCAGCGGTGGATCGCTAGGTCTCTGGCAAGTAATGTGAACCGATCTCCAGCTCCGCAAGGCCGCACCTGCACTCCGGCCTGGTCACGGTCGTTGTCTGTCTCATGTGCGTCCTGCTCTCTTCACTCCTCGGCGCACTCTTGGTTTCCTCTGCACAAGGCTGTGGATGTAAGTCTCTTCTCCCACCCACTTCCTGTTCCCGGCAGAAAGCATGCTGGAAAACGTAGTCCCATTGTCCAGTGTCTCTTACATTGCGCCTGTCTCCCTCTGGTGGCCAAAAATAAGTACTACAGCAACAGTGTTTTAAACCAGCGCTACACATGTCTTACCCAGAGTTCTGTGCTGCATATAGGGAATCTAGAACTCGAGTTCTGTGATGCAGTTCTTTGAATTGCTGTGATGTGTAAATGGCTTCTGCAATAATAAACTTTATAATTTGCAGTGTGGAGGCTTTTAATCTCATTTTTTGCCCTTCACCACAACCTAAATAAGTACATATATATATATATTATTATTATTATTATTATTTTTATTTTTTTTACACATGTATTAAGCTTGGATTTTAGGACCGTAAGGCTAGGGCAGCAAGGGCACACTGAGTGTTTTCAATATCACGCCCCCCCCCCCCCTCTTCCCAGTGTCTCTGTCATAGAGTTCCGATGGATCGGCTAGGAGGACCACACAGTGTAAAATGTGTACTTTCATTGCACGTTACAACAGACATTGATTTTCTCTCCCAGTCAAGAGGGAGGTGGCTACATGAGTGTCCGTGCAGAAAGCAGTCCATTGTCACAGACATTAGGGGTTATTCAGAGACAGTCGACCTGGCCCCGAAATTGCACGGAACAGTGAATTTCCTTGTATGGTGCAATTTCGTGGCCATTCTACTATTCAGAAAGAAGGCAGTTCACCAAATTTTGGTGAATTGCCTGTAAATTCAGTTACTGTTCGACAGCAGTGAAAGTCTCCATAGAGAAACAATGGTTAATCTATTCAGAGAACACCGAACAGCAGTGAAAAGTTGTCGAAATGCCCTGATGTTCGGTGGTTTCATTCTGCAGGTTTAATCAGACGAATTCCAATGTTAAAAATATTTCCGTTTTACCCAATATCTAGTAAACTGTTTATTCTTCTAATCTGCGCAAAAAGTCTATTTATTTATTTATTTTTAGGATTTTTTGAGCAATTTTTATTTTCCAATTTTTTTAAATAGTGTTTTTTTTCCCTCTAACAGACCTTTTTATTATTATTCATAAGACCTTATATGTTAATTCCAGACATTTTTGTCCAGTAGTTTTTTGCAAATTTTAACACTTTCAATCGTGTTTTGTTTTATTTTTACCCATCGCCAGAGGAGACTGCAGAGATCAGGGAGGGAGCGCACGGAGAGGTAATGTATACAGCCCGAGTGTGTCTCGGGGTTACCGCTCTCAGCGGTGAAATTTAGCCCCGAGTCACACTTGGGAAAACCACCAGGGAGGTTAAGTAATTATGCCACGACTCATTAATTCTACCGGATCAAGTGTAACAGAGTCCCGTGTTTATGATTTTCAACATTTAACCACAAAGGTAATTTCAGAGTAATAGCAAAGCTTCAAATTCATCTGTGACTTCTAGCACCTTTACATTCAATAATGAGGACATTTCAGCACATGCTCATGTATTCTTAGGGAATTTCACATTTTTCATTCTGAGGGACCTTCAAGCGATAATGTAATTTAAGTTTGTATCTAGCTGAGTGATTTGGTGAATCTACCCCAGTGTCCTCAGTTTATCTTAACATTTATTTGGTTCTACAATTTTCTGAAATCCATAGTTATCCATATGATAGCAAGCAGAACTAAATACAATGGAAGTCATCAAATTAGTGCTCAGATTTTATACAAACCCGAATGCCAAGAAAATGTTAAATATAAGTGCATGGAACTCAGATTAAGACAAAATAAGGGTAATGCATTAACGACTTTATTTTGGAATTGTTTAAGATATGAAACAGCTTCTAGTAAAAAAAAAAAACGTATGGAAATGGGAGTCTCTGAGCAGAGATATTTATATGTGGGACAATAAAAGGTTACTTAAGAAAAAATAAACAGAATATGGATATAATGCAGATGCATTAAAATAAACTAATTTGCAATTCAGAATTAGAATGCAGCCAAGAAAAAAAATGTTTACTCTAAGTGATGATATGACGTGCTTGCTTTTTCCATTCAACTTAACTCCATCACATTCCGATGTGATGTCTTGACTCTTGAGTACTAAATAAATACATTGTTCACAAAGAAGTAACAAACGGGAAGTCTACTCCTTTCAATTGATCTTAGCAGCATTAACCTATGAAAATAATAATCTTTACTATAGGGGTTATCCAAAGAGCACACTTCGGTGAGCTTAATTCGCCGACCCTGCGGTGAATTCAGCATTCACCGCATGGTGCCTAAAGTGCGTCAAATGGACCTGCCAAACACCGCCGATAAACCCGTGGAGAGCCGCTGAAAGATCACCCATCCGATCAACCACCGAACACCGTCGCAAACCTGCTGAACGCAGCCAGCGATCCACCGAAGGACTCCGACCAGCCGCAGAACATTTCCGAAAAAGTCGACCAGCCGCCAAATAGAGGTAAAAAAAAAATGCAAAAAAGCTAAGTTTAAAAGGTAGTTTAAAAAAAGAATGCATGGAAATAATTAATAAGGTCCTATAAATAACAATAAAAAGGTCTGTTACAGAATTTAAAAAAAATCCTTTAAAAAAAAATCAGAAACAAAAACTTTGCCAAAAAAATCACGAAAAATGTCTAGAAAATTCAAAAAAATTAATTAATATAGAGACTCTTGAAAAAGCCGCAGTTGTGTAGGTGGCGAAACATGTTGAGAAGCAAGGCATTTTAACAGTTGATTGTGCTATGGTTACCTATCGTTGATTATTGTCCTTTGCCCCTACCAATGAGGGCGTAGCGTTATTGTGCAACTTTTGGCAATTGCAGAATATAGCACTGTTGCATGAGCCAGCAGCATTGCTTGTAATAGATATTATTCAGATTCCGTTTTTTACAGCTGATATCCCCAATGAGAAGCAAGGTATTTTTTGCAGACAATTGTGTTATGGTCACCACTTTAATTATTGCTCTTCGCCCCTACCAATGAGGGCGTAGCGGTTATTGTGTAACCTTATGACATTGTAGACTATCGCATTGTTGTCTAAGACCGTAGCATTGTTCTGGACTGATATCTTTCAAATTTGTTATTCACAGCTGATATCCAGGGATGAGCTGTTCGGTTCGATCTGTTCGGAGTTCAGATCGAACATCGGCTGTTCGAAAGCTCGCGCACTTCGAACTTTTTGGGACGTTCGCCAAAAATTCGAAAAGATCTAGAAATAAAGAGACTCTTTACTGCAGAATATTGTAAGCAACGATTTATTAGATATTGAATTAAAACGGGAATATTTTTAACATTGAAGCCTATGGGTTAAAACATTCTTGTTACTAAAACATCAGGCAGACATGGCCCTCTAATCAGGCACTGTAGAGGGCAGCCTGCCAGGGCCTCCCAAGGATCCCCTTGAGGAGCATGCGGCCGCCAGATGACAGAGCTGCGACTGTGCGGGCTAGCCGCCCGGGTGCATGTGGTAGAGACAGGCGGCGCAGGGAGGGAGCCACTGCACCTGTGGCCACGGCAGACCCCCCATAACCAGGATCCACGGAGCCCCCACTGACCACCAAGCTAAGGTAAGGCGACACATTTCTAAAAACAATAAAATCCGAGGACATTTTTAAATGTCCCCGGAACATAAAATAAAACTTTTTTTTCTTTCTCTACCTTGCTGAATGTATTTAATTATATATATTAGATACATTCAGCCAGGTAGAGGGTGGTGGCATGTGGGCTGCGCAGGGTCTCAGGGAGTGTTTTTTTTTTTTTGTGTGTATATTTTTAGAAAATTTATAGGGGAAGGTAAGGGCAGGTATGATATTTATATATCTATCCAGACTTGTATTACACACACATTTTGGCAAGTAATTTCCCGCCCCCACCCCCCCATTTGGCTGATCTCTCCAGAAGAAATGTTGAACCCGATAGAGCAGAAAATAATATATATATTCTCTGCTCTGTCGGGTTCAACATTTCTTCTAGAGGGATCAGCCAAATGGGGGGGCGCATTTAATTGAGATTGTCCACATGCCACCCCCCCATGTGCGTATGTGTATATATGGTCTGAGGTCTGTGGGTGGGTATATATATAGGTCTGCGTGTTGATATATACGTATATGTCTGTGTGTGATATCAATGCATCCCTACTCTATACACAGCGCTCCGTGTCCCTATAATATATATGATCAGGGGTTATATTTTTTTATATTTTTATACTATTAAATTAACAGTAGTTTTTGATGTATTTTATTCAGTAGAAACCTTTTTTTGCCTATATAACCTATGTGCTTTGTGAAAATAAAACGGTTTTGTGTGTACATTTTAATTTAGTTAGTGGATTCCTGTCCAGTGCGGTGAGAAGCAAACTTAATGCAGTGTAGACACGCTGCGAGGCGGAGCGGAGTGAAGTCAAGCCTGCAAAATGTTTGCTTCACTTCACTTCGCTACACTGTGCGCTACATGCTCAGTGTGTCTCAGCCTTTAATCCCGTATCGCTAGTTTACCGAATCAGTTTATATACTTATAACTTACTGACCCTGCTTGTTCTGAGGACACGATCTGTTGCCGACTTTGCCTGCCATTTGACTATTCTCTCTGTGTATTCCCTGCCTGTTCTGTTTGCTTCCTGTTGCTACTGGTGTGCGCCGATTCTCACCATATACAGTAGCGCAGTACAAGTGCCTAAACATTGCTGACCCGGTTTTGTTATAGCTGCTGACGTAACTGAATAGATCAGGATCTCTTCTGCATTACCAAAACCTCCACCACTGCACTCTTCCACAATACCTCAGAGGGGTTACGGTGTGAAGGCACTTGCTGCCACCAAAGGCACAATATTTGGGTGCACTGCCACTGACGCCTATACCAGATTCATATCATTTTAATATTGGACCGCAGGGTCTACCGCTGCACTCTTCCACAATACCACAGAGGGGTTACGGTGTGAAGGCACTTGCTGCCACCAAAGGCACAATATTTGGGTGCACTGACGCCTGTACCAGATTCATATCATTTTAATATTTGACCGCAGGGTCCAACCCTGCACTCTTCCACAATACCACAGAGGGGTTACGGTGTTGCCGACACTAAAGGCCCAATTTTAAAGCACCTATTGTTACTTTCATCCAAAGCCTGCATAAGTTTCACCATAATTTAGCCAAAAAATCACTAAACTTGTTCTGCGTGTCCTAAAACTTCTCCTCTTTTCATACAGACTGCCGCCCCAAGCAGTTGTTTATGAATAGATTAAAGGAAAACCATTTACCGTCATTTGAAATGTCATTTTTTTTTTTAAATGTTTCTATACATCCTACAAATCCGCCACTTCACGTGCAGGTTATGGGGACCTCCTAGGCACGATATTTGAAGGATTAGTTAGTTTTTATTCTTTAAATTAATTTATAGAAAACACTAGTGTGTTTCTTTAATCTATTCTCTATGGGGATTTCACTGCTGCCGAATTGCACTGTATTTCACTGGCAAATTGCCAATATTTGGCGAATTGCTAGCTTTTTGAATAGTTGAATTGCTACGAAATGCACTGTACGGGGAAATTCACTGTTTGGTGCAATTCAGTGGCCAAATTTTGACTCTCTTTGGCTCTCTTTGAATAACCCAATAACTTTACTAATATATATAAAAATTTAAAACAATGCACTAACCATTCTCTTTTGCATCTTTTTTTCTCGCATACCTGTGCATGATTTGTGATCACTAAGTTGAAAACTTTTGGATGCAGATGGAAACAACCCAATAACTGTCCATTTTAAAAATGATGTATTTAGACACTATCAGGGTTATTCAAAGAGCTCCGAATTGTGGCTGAAAGGTAACCGAACAGTGAAATTCAGTGTACGGTTACCTTTCCTGGCCATTCGGCTATCCATTCGGCAGGCAGTTCGCCAAATCCTGTTCGTTGCCTGTTCGAGGACAGTGAAATCCCCATAGAGAAGCAATGCTTTGTCTACTCAGAGAACACAAACCAGCAGTGAAAAATTGCAGAAATGCCCTGCTCTTCAGTGGTTTCATTCGACAAGTTTATTCAGGCGAATCCCATAGGCTTCAATGTTAAAAATATTCCCGTTTTAATACAATATCTAACAAACCGTTTATTATAATATTCTGCAGTAAAAAGTCTGTTTATTTATAGATTTTTTAGGATCTTTTAGGCATTTTTCATTTTTTTTCGCGAAAATTTTTTTTCCATTTTTTTTTTTAAATAGTTTTTTCTTTTTTCTGTAGCAGACCTTTTTATTATCATTCATTGGATCTTATATGTAAATTTCAGACATTTTCGCTCTGTAGTTTCATTTTTCAAACATTCAAGCGTACTATTTTTTGTTTTTTTTCACTCCACACGTCTGCGGTGTCGGGTTTTTCCGGCGGCTGCTCTGCGCTCTGATCGGCTCCTGCTCGGGTTTTTCCGAGGTGTTCAGCGGGGTTAATCCAGATGTTTTTGCGGGTTTCGGTGTGCATTCGCCAGGTTTTGCGGTGAGTGTTCGTCGGGTTTGGGCGGCTTTTCCCTGCACTACGACAGCCCTGTGGTGCTTGCGGAATACACTGCAGGGTTGCCGAAATGGGATCGCTGAATCGCCCCGACTTGAAGAGAACGAAAAGTCACCGAACGTGCGGTGACTTTTCCATTCTCTTTGAATAACCCTGTAGGTATAAAAATTGTGTTTGAGGGTAAAAAAGAAGATGCACTTGCATCGCTTTTTTGGTGTAACTTAGAACCATACACTCGCCTGTTTTCTAACCATAACCCAAAAGTAACCCAAATTTTTACCTATAGCAGGCACAAATAATAATCCTAACCTTAACACTTGTATCCTATGGAAAAATTCCATTAAAAAAATGACTCTGTAAAAAGTTGTGTCTTGAAAAATGATGCTGCAATTCCTCCACAGCCGAATTGGATGCCTGTCATATTTGTCTCTGGCCAAATTTTGGCTATCCAAAATCAATCATAGCCATTTGAACATTCCAGCCTAAAATGGAGCAACCTTTTCAATAGCTAGGGTTAGAAATTAGAGTTTGGATTACAAATAATATTTTGGGTTAGAAATTAGGGTTAGGGTTTTAAATTAGAATTAGAATTTAAGGTCATGGTTAGAAATTTGGGTTACAAATTAAAGTTAGGGTTGGGGCTAGAAATTAGGGTTTAAGTTAAAAATTTTGGCTACAGTTTGAATTTATTGCTTGGGCTAGATTAGCATTAGAAAATAGGGTTTGGATTAACAATTAGGTTTAGGGTTAGAAATCATGGTTAGGGTTAGAAATTAGGGTTAGGATTATATATTTCTAAACCTAGCTTTGGAAAATTACATTTTGGCCCAGAGTGTCGAATTCAGCCGGAATTGGAGCATCAGAATTTAGCCGTGGTCAAGTATGGAGCAGTAAAATTTGGATATGGCCAAACTGGAGTGTCTTTTTTTCTAAGGGCACAAATTTTTACAGCCTCATTTTTTGACAAATGTTTTTCTGCGTTGGTCCTCTAGTAACCTTACTAATTAGGAATGCACCCATTTCGATACTAGTATCAGTGCCGATACCGAGCATTTGTACGCGTACTTGTACTCTTACAAATGACCCAGATACTCCTACCAATACCAGGAGCCAGGCTGGCTTGCTGGGCAGTAACCAAGGGCTGGGGCCCCCTTGCAGAATGATCTTACAACATTCTGCCAGGCTCTCCAGCTGGCCGTGTTCCAGTGTATGACTGCCGGCATGGGTGACTTATAATGTGGCTCTGGGACCTGCAGCTGCGCTCTCGTGAGATCTTAAATGCAGTCTTATATGATCTCACAAGAATGCAGTTGTAGGTCCTGGAGACGCGTTATAAGTTACACGTGTTGGCGGCCACTCACTGTTAGATCATTCTGCCAGCCGTCCCCAATGTCAGGGTGTGTATGTTTGTGTATGAGATCTGTATGTTTGTGTTGTTTGTGTCTGAGGTGTGTGTGTGTTTGTGTGTATTTGAGGTCTGGTAGGGGTGTGTGTCTGAGGTTTTTGTGTGTGTATCTGAGGTCTGAGGTGTGTGCTTGTGTCTGAGGTCTGAGGTGTGTTTGTGTCTGAGGTCTAAGGTGTGTGTGTGTGTGAGTTTGTATCTCAGGTCTGGTATGTTTGTGTGTCTGAAGTGTATGCAAACCTGTACATTGGGGGAATGGGGTTTCTGCTGTGTGATTGCAAATTAAATTCATTTATTGCAAACAGATTTTGTTTGCTTTTGGGCTCCAGAAGGTTCCCCCAAAGTTTTAGTCCTGCGAGCATAATGCACAAGGTGCTAAAACTGGATAAAATCGGCTAGGGAATGGTCTTTATCGGCATTCCCCAGCTGACACGGAGCCAGGAGCTGCAGTTTAAAAAAATCTAAAAATACAGCAGAATAAAATAATAAATGGTTTATTAGATATTGTATTTAAACTGGAATATTTTTAACATTGAAGCCTATGGGATTCTCCTGAATAAATCTGTCTAACGAAACCACCGAAAAGCAGGGCATTTCGGCAACTTTTCCCTGCTGTTTTGTGTTCTCTGAATAGACCAGTGTTTCCCAAACCTGTCCTCAGGACCCTCCGCCTCACCAGGTTTGCAGGTTTTTTGAAGCACAGCACAGGTGATCTAATTAGCTGCTCAGTGATTGCAGGATTCAGTCTGCATTTCCCCAAGGTGATCTGCAAAATCTGGCCTAGTTGGGGGTCCCGAGGAGAGGTTTGGGAAACATTGGAATAGACTAAGCATTGCTTCTCTATGGGGATTTCACTGCCCTCGAACAGGCACCGAACAGGCACCGTACGTGCTGGCAATTCGCCAACATTTGGCGAATTGCCTGGTCTCTGAATAGCCGAATGGCCAGGAAATGTAGCCGTACGCTGAATTTCAGTGTTTGGTTACATTTCGGGGCCAGATCAGCTCTCTTTGAATAACCCTGTATGTTTAGGTCAGGGGAATATCTATTGGAGATTATGAATATCGGTGATAAAGTGCAATTCTAACACTAAAGAGGTTATTCACTAACTTCTGATTGGTCACTGAATTGCATCGGATGGTGAATTTCACAACCCGCCCGGCGGCAAAGGGTTAATATATTTTAAAGGCCCTTTTTTATATTTTACAAAGATTTTAATGCATTTTTATTGGTTTAAAAACCTATTAGGAGAATAGGAGAGTTCCATTTTTGTTTTTTTTGCAGTTATGTGGAATTTGCCGAGGCCACGTCGGTGGTTTTCGGTGCTCTTCGGCAGGGATAAGCCGAAAACCCCCATTTTCGGTTCGCATTCGAACTCGAAAATTTCAAAAGTTCGAGTTCGAACTCGAACACGAACCAAACTCAATGCAAGTCAATGGGACTCAAAGTTTGATTTTTAGAGTGCCCTGCAAGAGGGCATATATGCAAGATATTTGCCATAAAAGGTGTATGGGGGTCTGGGTAGTGCCCTGGGGGACAGGAAACCAGGACAAAAAGTAAAAAAAAAAACGTTTTTAAAGGAACAGTGAGTTTTCCATGTACATGAAATAAGGGTTAAAAATAAAAACAAAAAATTCCTTCAAATATCGTGCCTAGGAGGTCCCCATAACCTGCCCGTGAAGTGGCGGATTTTTAGGCTGTATAGAAACATTTAATAACAAATAAATGACGTTTCAAATGACGGTAAACGGTTTTCCTTTAATCTATTCATAAACAACTGCTTGGGGCGGCAGTCTGTATGAAAAGACATTTGAGGACGCACAGAACAAGTTTAGTGATTTTTTTTGGGCTAAATTATGGTGAAACTTATGCAGGCTTTGGATGAAAGTAACAATAGGTGCTTTAAAATTGGGCCTTTAGGCTGCTGTCAGACGAGCGTAGTGTTCACGTCCGTGATTGCGCCTAAAAGTACGTCCGTGATAGCATGACAGGAAGCCCATCGGAGTCCGTTACACGAAGTACGTCCGCACTGAACTGCGGACGCACAACGGCCGCGGCCCACGGACGCAAGGCAGGCAAGAGCGTACAACCGCTAGAACGGCCGCACAAAGTGCGCTGCGTCCGCAACGTCCGCATAGCTTTGTGTGTGAGTGATGGAAGGTGGTCAGACGGACTGCATTTATACGTCCAGCATTTTTCATGGACAAAATGGTTTTGCATTTTAATTTATTTTTCCCTCCTACATCCGTCAAAAATAACTTCAGTGAAAAAACGGACTGTGTGACCACTACTGCGTCATCCGTACTGACGATGTCCGTACTGCACGGACGTACAGTCCGTAGAAATCACGCTCGTCTGACCCTAGCCTTAGGCTAGGGTCAGACTGAGGCAGTGCGAACGCGCGTGCAGCCGCACATAATCACGGCCGTGCTAGCAGCAGATGCCGGGCAATGACGGCCAATATACGAAGTACGGTCGCACAAAAGTGCAGCCGCGCAACGCAAGCGGCAAACAAACGCATTTTTTCGAGAACGTGAAACCACTAGTACTGACGTACAGAGTGCGCTGCGTCCGCTAGCGGCGTGTGTGCGTGATTAGGAGACGTCAGACGCTGCTAATGTCCGGCCAACATAACGTCCAGACCCAAAAAGTGTTTTATTGATGATCCGTACAAAATCACGGATGAAACTGCGCATCGTATGACCGCTATTGCGTATTCCGTGAAAAAATACGTCCATTCGTTCGAACGCACTTTTTCACGGACAACGTGAAAAATGCGTTAGTCTGACCCTAGCCTTAGTGTCGGCAACAGTGCCGTCACACCGTAACCCCTCTGTGGTATTGTGGTAGAGTGCAGGGTTGGACCCTGCGGTCCAATACTAAAATGATATGAATCTGGTAATATAGGCGTCAGTGGCAGTGCACCCAAATATTACTGCGATATAGTGTATGACAGGATGGAAGCGCACAAGCGGTAACAAGCAGCGGAATATACCAGACAGGGGCACAGAGCGAGAGTTTTTATAACAAAACCAGCTCAACGTTTAAGCACTAGTACTGCGCTACTGTATATGGTGAGAATTGGCGCACACCAGTCCCGGCGGCTCTGCGTCATCATGCCGCGCCCTGCCCCCTGATCACTCACAGCCAGGACCGGCGCTAGTGTAAAGCAGCACAGGCGGCCGCCTTAGTTTTCTGGCTTTCTGCCACTTCGAGGGGCGAAAAAATCGGGATCAACCAGCTAGCGGAGGCCTTGCAAGCATCAGGCGCAGGGTCTCCCATGTACTCGGCAGCATGTGGGATCCCACCCCCACATGCTACACCGGAAGTAAAGGCCCTGGGGGGGGGTGCAGGAGGTCCTGGCATTCGGCCAGCTGGCGGCACCATGCGTCCGGGGCCCCCCCGATCACCACCCGGGGCCTCCCCAATCGCCACCCGGGGCCCTGGATGTCACAATATTACAATCCAAACACAAACGGGTTAAGTAACCAAACTTGTAAGAAGAATAATTAGTGCAGCATATGAATCCTCACACTGCCGGGCAGCACCTTAAGGCCTGGCTCACACCTGAGCATTTTACAGCGCGTTCCTGCACGCTGTAAAACGCATAAACAGGGAAATCCCATTATTTGCTATGGGACCCGTTCACACCTGGGGGTTTTACAGCACGCAGGAATGCGCTGTAAAACGTCCTACACCCAAAGAAGTACAGGAGCTTCTTTGGGGCGTATTGCTGCGCGTTCACTCTGCAGCGCGTTCACAGCCATAGACTGCAATGCGCGTTCGCATGTTTTTTACGTTTGCGCGATACGCGCGTTAAAACATGCACGTATTATGCGAGTAAAAAAAATGCAGGTGTGAACCCAGCCTTACAGTATAATTAATGCAGCATATGATTCCGCACACTGCCGGGCAGCACCTCTACAGTTTGTGGATCCAGGAATCAGGTGAGTATTAGAAAGAAAAAAAAAGTTTTTATGTTGCTGGGGACATTTAAAAATGTCCTCAGATTTTATTTTTTTTAAAAATGTGTTGTCTTACCTTAGCCTGGTGGTCAGTGGGGGCTCCCTGGATCCTGGTTGTGTGGGGAAGGGGGGTCTGCCGTGGCTCCCTCCCTGGAGTCCCTGCGCCACCTCTCTGCCACATGCACCCGGCTGGCCAGCCCACACCGTCGCAGCTCTGTAATCTTGCGGCCGCATGCTCCTCAAGGGGTCCTTGGGAGGGAGGCTCCGGCAGGCGGGCCTGATTTAGAGGGCCTCGTCTGCCTGATGTTTTAGCAACAAGAATGTTTTATCCCATAGGCTTCAATGTTAAAAATATTCCCGATTTAATTCAATATCTAATAAACCATTGCTTATAATATTCTGCAGTAAAGAGTCTCTTTATTTTTAGATTTTTTAAGCATTTTTTTAAAAAAAAATCTTTTTAACTTTTGGTGAACACCCCAAAATGTTTGAAGTTTGCGAACTTTCGAACGGCCAATGTTCGAATCGAACTCCGAACCGAACAGCTCATCCCTACTCTTCGGCGATGATCTCCAACTTTTTCATGAGGCGACTCCATCTTCGGTGCACTACGGTGACCAATCCGGCGGTAATGGGATCACCAAACTGAGCAGAAATTAAAAAGCGCTGAAATTTCGGTGCTTAGTGAAAACACCCTTTAGACTAATGTCAGGCAAATGCATTCTGAGCACACTGTGCGTCCGTGCGCAACTGACGTACTTTCTGACTGACGATACTGTAGACACTACACAGTCCGGTTTTTTTTGACTGACGTTTTTTTTGACTGATGTAGATGGGAAATGAAATTAATATGTAAAATGAAAAAATTGCATGATATGAAAAACCATTTTGTCCATCAAAAATGCTGGACATCAAAAATGCAGTCCGTCTGAATACGTTCCATCACTCACACAGAAAGCTACACGGACATGGCACACTCTGTGCGTCCGTCCTAGCGGTTTGACGTTCTTGCCTAAATTGTGTCCGGTGACACGAGCGTTGTGCGTCTGCACTTCTGTGCGGACGTACTTTGTGTGTGGGTCTCTATTGATCATAATTTTATGCTACGACGGATGTTAAAATGTGTGACAACATGGACGTGATCACTGCGTTCGTCTGACACGGGCCTTAGTCTTCCCAATTCTTAACACTATTAACATTATATATGCAAATATATACATACAGTATGAAGAAAACCCTGCTAAGGAGCAGCCGAAGGTGTTAGTAAATCTATAAGGAACTATGTGGGTATAATGATATTGCTAAAGTCAAAACAGGAGTTAACTGTGCATGTCGAAGGAGCTGATTGCACATTAACTGCTAGAAGTGATGACAATTCTGATTGACATGTCAACGCTAGGAGTAGAGTATCATAATCCAGGTCTCAGGCACGGGTCATGACAAGAGACAAGATCTCAAATTCAGGTCACAGCCTAACTGTCAAAACACAACAACAACCTTCGAAGATACTCTAATTGTAATTCAGCAGAAAATTTCCTGGATTGAAGGCAGCATAAAGACACATTGTGTGTCTGTATCTGATAATACATACATACTGCACACATATTGCAATACAGTGTCCTAAGTAGCATTTCGTACTGGATTTTATGAAATGTAGTCACTCATCAGATGACCAGAACAATGGGAATCACAGCAACTGCCTAAAATTAATTCAAAACTATTTAAGTCTTCCATGATCAGAATCTTCAGCTTTGTTTTCCCAGGTTGCCTGGCACTGAGCCTCAGTTTCATTGTTCCCTAGATCCTCTTTTATACACACCTGGCTGCATATGATGGACAGTACAAAAGGAAATGGAATTCTTCCACGCAACTGGCAAAAAGATGTGACCATTTTACACAAGACCTTTCCAGATTGTTTTAGGTTAAAAACATTGTTTAGAAACAAAAAAGTAAAATAGATTGAATAGGTGAAACACTATGAAGAACATTACTGTTACCGGAATCTGCTAGGTTCACTCGGGACGAAGCGGGACCGGACACGAGCAAGGATTGTCTGAACACGAGTCTCTTCAGGAAAGGCAAACTTTATTTGTGTCATCACACAATGCTCACACAGGATTAAATCGCAAAGAGTGAGCCCCGATCTCACCCCGACGAGGGGTTTTGTACCCCGAATACATAATTAGGTACATCCCAATTAGCCCACCTCCCGGTGACACTATCCCACCCCACGTGGGTTAGTACCTCCCTTCGTTAATAACAAAGGCATTCCATACATTGGCCGTAAATTGGCAAACTTCCTGTTAGTCTGACAGTTCGTGATTTGCTGCGGCACTCAATCCGGGCCGTGCCCACCTCCCTAGAGGCTATGTTTATTTGTCACAGATAAGACATGGTCTGGTTTCTACGCTCTCTTTGTCTCTCTGCAGGCCTCTGTGACCTTGATGTATCCATTCGTCATCCTGTCTCTCCGTGCCAAGAGCGGCCCGGATCTTCCTCTATCCTAATTACTTCTTTGTTAATCTAACACATTCCTAAAATTCTATGTAAGCTTTATTCTAGTTTCTACTGAAATCTACCTAGTTATTTCAAGTGAACCAATATTCTGAACAAGATGGCCGCCTGGCTCATAATGGCGACCATCTTCCAGCCTGATTCCACTTCATTACCACATGCTGTAGCAGAACTATGTATGGGACGATTAGGATTATTTTTTATTCTGGTTGTTTTCCAATGTGTTGGCAATGTGATTAAAATCTTCAAAAATTTGAATGGTGAGCGACAGAAATTAAATATTTATTTATTTATTTATAAAGTATTTTACCAGGAAGGATACATTGAGATTTCTCTCGTTTTCAAGTATGTCCTGGGTTCAAGAAATGTAAATATCTTCCTGGTATCTCAAGGAAAGGCTAAAAAAATATTATTTTGCAGCAAACCTATCCTATATACTCAGAAAACATAAGATTGCACATAATATGGTCTGGTTATTGAGATTCCATATTCAAAAATTAATGAAATATGTGCTGCTACACCCAAATCCTCTAAACTGTAACATCCAATAAAACAGTCAAGCCCTTTCATTGATTTAGTATAGTACACAAACTATAAAACCATGCAAATCTAAAGCAGAAGAAATCTACAGCAGAATGCCGATTCATTCAAAGTGTCAGATGCTTGTTGAAACTTAAAGAAGGACACCTGGTTTCATCAGACATAAAACATGATTACGTTAGTCCTTCAAGGTGGCTAACCATCATGCTGGTTAAAGTCAGAGATCATTACTAACTTTGCAGCAAAAAGTCATTGATCTCCACAAGTTGGGTGATCATGAAAACGGAAATGACTTGGAGTACCATTCTCGAAGAGCTATCAGGTTCCTCTGTAAAAGTCTATTATTTCGAAGTTCAAAACCACCAAAACAGTTGCTTGCAGTCTGAAAGGGGACGCATTGAAATATTGCTTCCATGTGTAGTGAAAGCATTTCAGAAAAAGCTAATTTAGTCTCAATGATAAAAGCCAGTGATGAATGGATTTTTTTTTTGCATATCCTCTAATAGAAAATATTACAAAATACCTGTTATTGCCTGTTACACACTTTGTGTAGCTCACCAAATTTACTAAAACTTTATCAACTGCATCCAACCATGAGAATCTACAGTGTAAATTATACAGATTGCTTTTAATTCCCTCTGAATTGTTAATATCCATCACATACATAGACCACCATGTGGTGTGTATGTTTTGTGAGTGGCAATGACTGGGATGCTCTACACTAAGCTTGAAGCTTTCATTCTATTTCGTCCTGTTTGGACTTGATTCATTAAGGGTTCATCATCATCACAGACATTTTTATTACCGTTTGGGTCCTATCCTAACTCAGCTGGTGACATGGTGCCTTAAGACAAAAAACTGAAACAAGCAAATGTGTCTTGGAGTCTCCTCAATTCTGCCAAAGTTAATGGTCACCCAATAATAAGGTCACATCGAATGAATAGTGACAGCAGCACAACTGGTATTCTCTCCTGAGTTTGTAGGATTCCATAGGATTGCACAAAGCATTCCATGAACCCCTCAGACAATCTCATGGGATCATTATTGGTGAAGAGACTGCAGAGAGCTTTTTCTTCTGTGTCGTTCACTTTACATCGACTAGAAGCAATATATATATTTTTTAACATATTGTGCTTTATTGAAAATTTGAGAAGTCATACAAAGGTAATAATAACACTGAAAAAATTATATCGGCAACATAAACAAAAAGGATGAAAACATTCTATAAAATATGGCGAGTGCTTTAACTACAATGCAGTGGGGCTCATATAACGATCAGACTCTTGCGTACAGTTGACAGGGGCCAGGGGCTACCTGGGGTGTGGAGAGGTTTCTGTAAAGGGAATGAAGGGGGTATAATATGATGATTGCACGGCTTCGGAGTAAACCTACTGAGGTTGGGGAGCAGTCCGCCCTACACGAGGCAGGCATGTGCTTAACCAATAACACCAGGATTGATAGTTCTCCGCGGTCTTACCCTGGGACAGGGCGACCCTTTCTTCAACTGATCGGATATTTTCCACTTCACGCAGCAATACCGTAATGGGTGGTGCAGTGGGCTGACGCCAGAACAATGGTATAACCAGGCGCGCCTCGTGTAGAAGTCTAATAGCTATCAATTTCCGAAAAAACTCAGGCGGGTTCACTGAGTGAGTAAGCAATAGTCCGGGGTAAATGGGGTGGGGGTTCCGTGACTTCACAGAGACAGGTATGTACAGAGCGCCAAAACTCAGAAAGAACAGGGCATTCCCACCATATAGGAAGTGATGAGGCATCGAGAGCGTCACATCTCCAGCACCTGCTAGCTTCCCGATCAGCATAGTGGCTCAGAACCTGGGGAGTTTTATGCCACCTCATGAGCACCTTATAGTTAGCTTCCTGAACCCTGATTGCCGTGGAGCTAGAGTGTGCTAGTAGACAAATAGTGCGCCACTGATGGTCCTCGAAAACTAGATTCAATTCGCGTTCCCAGCTGGTGCGCGAGGAACTGGTCAGAGGAGACATGGCCTGGAGCATGTCGTACATCAAGGAGACACAGTGCCTTGGGTATCTGCCCCTCTCTACCAACATCTCAAATTGTGTAAGCGGTCTAGTGTAGTCTTGAAGGGGAGCAAAGGATTTTAGTGAGTGTATGAGTCGATGATGGTGAAAACGGGCTAAAAATGAGCCTGCGCTACATATGGGCAAACGATCACAGGGGATAGGGCCTGTCTCAGTCAGGAAGTGCTTAGGTCATGGAGGGGTAGGTTGGCCGTCAGGGGTCATTGGGGTTCTAGAAAAAGCTGGTAACCATTGCAGGGGCAGAAGTGGCGAAGGAAAGGGAGCAATATCTGTGGCACGCTTCAAGGTGAGCCAGGCTCTCAAGGTGGCATGCAGCAGGGGGTGCGGCTCTACCATGATTTTTTGTGTAGAAATCGGCAACCAGGGGAGGCAGAGCAGGGGACACCATGCCGACGACTGTTCCAGCGCAACCCATGGCCTGGTTAGAGAGCCAGTGGACCATTCTACAATGAGTTCGAGGTGTGAGGCCACGTAGTAGTGCCAGACGTGTGGCAGCGCAACCCCTCCTAACTGTTTAGGGGCCATCAGCAAGGCCATACTGATTCTCAGCCTTTAAGAGTTCCAGACATAGGTTGATATCATTGTGCGGAGCTGCGCAAAAAAAGTGCGTGGTAGGAGGATAGGGAGCGCCTGAAATAAGTAAAGGACGCGGGGTAGGATGTTCATTTTTACTACATTAATACGTCCAAACCATGAAATATGTGGAAAAGGCCATTGTTGAAGGTCTGCCGATAGGGCCGTAAGCAGGGGTTTGTAGTTCGCATGGTATAAGTCTTTACATGCCGCAGTTAGAGTGATCCCCAGGTATTTAAGACCGTTATTGCACCACCGGAAGGGAAACAGATTCTTAAGGGCTACCTGCAGCTCTGCAGGGATATTTAAGGGCAGAATTTCAGATTTTTCCATGTTAATACGGAGATTACTAATGGTGCCATATTCTGCGAAAAGATTAGTTAAGTGTGGCAGTGACTCAGCCGCCCTACGGAGGAAGAACAGCATATCATCAGCGTATGCTGCCACACGGTGCTCTACCCCCGCTACTGATATTCCGTGCAATTGGGGGTGGGAGCGTATCGCCTGTAAGAAGGGTTCAAGGGTGAGGGCGAATAAAAGTGGGGAGAGGGGGCAACCTTGCCTTGTGCCGTTGTTGATGCGAAAGGGGGGTGAAAGAGCCCCATTCACATTAAGTCTGGCAGAGGGGTTAGTGTACAGCGCCCCTATCCAAGCCATCATGTTGTGACCTAAACCTATGTGACTGAAGGTGCTAAAAAGGAATTGCCAGCTGACGCGGTCAAAAGCCTTGTCCGCGTCAGTGGATAAAAGCAGCATGGGATCATTTCTGGTTTTAGATGCTATATGGATTAGGTTAATAGCCCGCACGGTGTTTGCCCTGCCCTCCCTCTCCGGGATAAAGCCCGACTGATCGTAGCAAATAAGCTGCGGTATGTACGGGTTAAGGCGGTTAGCAAGGATTTTAGCAAATAATTTTACGTCCTGGTTTAACAATGAAATGGACCTATAATTACCACAGAGCTCCGGATCCTTGCCCGGTTTGGGGATGAGTGTTACGGTTGCCGTCAGAGTCTGGGCGGTTGGTGGGTCACCGTCTGTTATGGAGTTAAAGGTTACGAGCTATTGGGGGTCCAAAATTTCCCGCAAGGATTTGTAATACATTAGGGGGAGGCCATCAGGGCCTGGGGCCTTTCCCGTTGCGGTCTGTTGGATGGCATCGGATAGTTCCATCCCCATGATCGGTTGTTCCAACAGTCGTCTAGACTCGAGGGAAAGAGTTTTGTCAAGGTGAGCCCCTAGGTAAGTATCTATATCAGGCTGTGTCAGCGGGGCAGGTGGGGCGGGGATATTGTGCGCGTCAGCAAAGTGGCTAAGTAAGAGATCCATCAAATCTCGCGGGTGAGTAAGTAACGCGTTAGTTGGTGTATGTAGTTTAGGGATGTACATGGCACAGTTGCGTTTGCGTAGGGCGTGGGCTAAGAGCTTGCCACATTTGTTCCCCTGCTCATAAAAGAGCTGTTTGGTGCGTTTCATGGTGTTTAGGGCACTAATATTAAGCAGGGAGTGTAGTTCCGCCTTGTATCCCAAAGGTTCTGCATATGTCTGGTCAGACAGTGTGGTTTTGTGCGTCTGTTCAAGGTCATGTATAAGGGTATTTAGTTTGGTCTCACGTCGGGTCAGTTCCCTTTTGAGACGCGCGCCCTGTGAGATCAGGTAGCCCCATGCGACCGCCTTATGTGCCTCCCAGACTACCGGTGGAGGGGAGTCAGGATAGGTGTTCTCTACAAAGTAATGTCGAAGTGTGTCTCACAGTCCCGTTAATATGTCAGGGTCATTCAGGAGTGTCTCATTTAAACGCCAATACGCAGATTTAGGGTGGTAGAGGGAAGTCGCTAAGGTCATAATGACCGGACAGTGATCAGCCCAGGCTGTGGTGCCTATGGTGATCGACTGCATGAGATGCGCAAAGTTGGATGGCAAGAACAGATAATCTATTCATGAGTATCTGTCATGAATGTTGCTGTAATATGTGAAATCTTTAACTGTCGGGGGCATCGCTCGCCAGCAATCTATCAATCTGTTATCATGTAACTGAAGTCGGGCCTGTCGGTGCACTGATGATGCCACACTGGATGTGCCGCGGGAGGTATCTACACGGGGGTCGAGAGCCAGAGTAATGTCACCGCCCACTAGGAGTATTCCCTCCGCGAATGACATGATGGTTTGTAGTATGCTACGGAGTGCGCGGTGTTGACCCTTGTTGGGCAAATAGACAGACACGAATGTGTAAATCTTAGAGCCAATAGTGCCCTTAACCAAGGTATAGCTGCCCCCCTCATCATACTGGGCATCTAGAAGTGTGAAAGGGACATGTCTGGAGATTAATATGGCGGTGCCTCGGACTTTGTCATCTTTACAAATCCCGTAGTAGCCCGTGGGGAAGTGGTGGTTACGAAAGCTTGGCGCCTTGTCAAGCACAAAATGTGTCTCCTGAATCGGGGCCACAGAGATACGCAGAATTCCCGAAGGGCAATGTGTCGTTACGTGGGGATATTCAAGCCGCCCACATTTAAAGTCAGCACCTTAAGGGTGTCTGGGGTGAATGCCATTAGCTAAGCTAAGGGGTAACGTACAGTAAAATTCACTAACCAATAAAACAAAAGCAATACGTAGAACAATCAAGTAGGTCAATAGAGCTGTCGCAACTCGTGCGGTATACAAACCCATGGCACCTAGCGAGGTGTCGGGAGAGACCACACGGTCCACCAGAATAGTGGTGGGTTGCAGCTTGGTGGGGTAGGTGAAGTGAGCGCCTCTTCAACTCTGGCACCAACAATCAGATACGAGTCACAATACAAAGGTCCCGCTACCTCCGTATGTGTAGGACCAAAAGGAAAAGCTCCTGGGCGAGGCATGTGTGACTCCATGTTCAGAGACGCCCGGAACAATAAGTGTGGGCAGGTGTACTTAGTATTCTACAAACAGTATGTCCGCAGTCCAGCAAGCACTATGCCCATCCCAACAGGCTTGGCACAGGATTGGGTTATGAAGGGGACCGTTGGTTTCAGCCTTCCTGGAAGATGGAGGGTGTGGAAGCGGGCAAATGAAGAGAGGCCCTCCGCGGTCGTCTCGGCCTTGGGTTGCACTGCAGAAGAGGTGTTGCAGGCCGTGACGGGCCTTGGGGAGTGTGTACCTGCATCCCGAAGGGGTGCAGTCAACAGTACTGTAGATTCTCTTTTTGCAACGCCATTGTGAGTGGTCTTAAGGCTTGGCGAGTGTGCACCGTAATAAGGGAGACATCGTGAAACAGGGAGATTTCCTCCTTAATGCCAAAGCGAAGTAAAAAGCAAATGACAACCCTCGGCGGGGGCATCCGCTGGCCCTTTTGGATGCAGCTCTCTGTGATAGCGCTCAATGTCAATATGTGAGGCATGATCTCGGCCCAAGATGGAGTTGAATAAGCGGAGCAAAATCCTACCCAGTTCAGCAGGTGACTCTTCTCCTTCAGGAAGGCCTCGAATTCTGATGTTCTGTCTGCATCCACCATTTTCGAGGTCCTCCACGTGGCGTGTTAGTGTGATCCGGAGGTGGTGATGGGCATCTACACGTGTTGCAGTCTCCGTGACCACTGTGGTCTGGGCCCGCTGACTACTCTCCACCTGGTACAAGCGTGCTTGTAGGCCCCCAATATCATCGCGCAGCAGCTGTATGTCCGCTGCCAGCGACTGGCAGAGGGCGGTGGTGGCAACTGTCAGGTACGTTTTGGTGGTGAGAGAGCGCAGTAAGTGAAGGACATCCGCTGGGGCCTCCCACACGTCTGCCGCGGAAGTCAGAGGAGACCCGGAGCCACATGGTGAGGCCGGCGCCATGTTGGGTGAGGCCGGGGCCTCAGGCTGTCCTGGCAGCGGGGCGAAAAACTGCCGGATGCCAGGTGTGGACGGGTCCCCGCCAGACCCTGGCATCTCCGGCGCTTGGGAGGGCTTTTTACCACGACCCATGGCCACAACTGAGCGCTCGGTGCAGGAGAGAAGTCGGAGGTGAGCAGGAGCGCAGTCTCTATGCGGCCATTCGGATCGGCCACCAAACCACGCCCCCTAGAAGCAATATATTGCATCTTCATTGCAAGATGAGGAATACTGTCATTGTCATAGAATAGGCTACTGCATAGGCGTCTCTACGGGAGGGCAATTGCCCCCCTAGGTTATTCCTTTCCCCCCATGTGCACCCCACCAGAAATCAGCATCCTGCTTCCCCCACATATTCGGACCACTGTTTCTCATTTGCATATGGACGATCTAGGTGTTCTTGGAAAGGGCAGATTCTGGCCTTTCCAATGATATCCAACATGGCTATATTCAGCGTAAAGTAAAAGTCATAAAACATTAAATAAAAAGGTGCACATAAACGTTTGCACGGGGTTGAAATGCTTCAGCAGTGAAGGAGTGAACATTGAGACTATATATTACAGCGTGTATTACTTTAGTTTTTGCCTTGGTTTAGTTGTGTATTAAGGGTTAATGGGCAGGCTTCATCCCTCACAGTATACATTTTATTTTTTTCCTTGATCTATGGCATTTTAGGGGGTAATGGGTAGGCTACATACCACACTGTTTATTATTTTTTTTTATTTTCCTGGGTTTATAGAAGTTAGAATCTAAAGGATCAATTCATCTTTAGATCCTTTGCTTTTCGTCACGTTTTCTGGGAATTCATTCACTGAAAATATTGCAAATTCCCTATTTAGTGAATGGTCACTGTAATTTGCTAAAATTTATTTATTTATTTATTTATGAGTATTTCACCAGGAAGGATACATTGAGATTTCTCTCGTTTTCAAGTATGTCCTGGGTTCAAGAACATTGAAGTGTTACAGTTGTTACAGAAATACAAAGTGATAAATGCAAGATATTAAAAACAAAACTCCTATACAGATTAACACAGAAAATAAATATGTAGCAAATATACTCACTATGTTACATGTTTACAGGTGCATTCTGTATCGAGGTATGTTAATAGAGATCTCTTAAGTGATTTAAGACTGGGGGAAGATTTGATGGCGTCTGGGAGGTTATTCCATAATTGTGGTGCTCTGTAGGAAAATGAGGATCGAGCCACTTTCTTTTTGTATTGTGGTACTGCACATAAGGTGCTGGTCCTGGATCGGAGGTTATAGGATGAGGTAACTGCTAGGGGAAGCAGCCTATTGGAGACGCTGAAGCCGTTATCGGACATTGGCAAACACCACCGAACTGCGCCAAATAAAATTATTGAATTAAAGTATCAGTTTAGTTCAGCAAAAAGGCATCATTGCATCACATTACTCTGGGGTTTTATTTATATATACTTATTTAGGGCACTATCAGCTGGTGTGAGCTAACCCTAGCGTCGGCATGTTTTTGCGTTAGCGCCAGGTAAATTCAGTCTATCGTCGGTCCAACTGATTGTTTGACTCCCGCTACAAACGGAAAAAATCACTTAGTGCGTTGTTATTGGTGATTTGTAGCGCAAGCTTACTGTACTTTCTGCGTCCTATACATAATATGGGGAGCACTAGAGATCTCTAGTGCTTTTGCAACTAACAGATCACTTTGTGCTTGCGCTAATTTTTTGAGGGAAGCTAATCGCAAAATTTTACCTACTGCTCAACTCTGGTGCTAACTCCAAAAAACTGAAAAAAAACAGGTCCTCACCCAAAATTAAAAGGTAATTAACAGGCAATTTAAAGGAATGCCTCACAGGTGCTATCTTGGCCCCATACAACAAAGTAATGGATCTGGTCAGCAATGTCGCTGCTGTTGCAGTAGGCTCTATTATAAATGTATCCTTTATCCACATACATATCCTAATTCTAATATATTGCCTAATTTTAAACATTTTATGCTGGGGGTTATTCATAGTATGTAAGCGATTATTAGGGTGACCGTGTGGACCGTGTTTAAAGGGACACATGGGTAAGTCTTGCCCTGAAACATGTATTATTTATATGCTGCAGCAGGGGAATTATTGTGGCACACCTGACCTTCCTTTCGGATCTATTAAATGCAGTGTAATGATTCTACATGCTGTTGGGGGCATTTATCATGCAATGCCCATCAGCCTTAATTAATATGTTTGTGCATATAAACATGGATGATACAGCCACCTTGGAGGATTTTTATAATGCAGGGTGTTAGCGCTCTTGGCTGGATGTATTCATACTATACAAGCTTGTGAGGGCAGGGGATATGTATGGCCCGGGCACTCCGCACTGGAAAAAGACAGGTTCATCCTGTCCACAACCGCATTAGCGCTGGGTCTCAGTCCAGGTCTTAGAGATTCCCTAGCGCACGTTGAACAACCTTGTCCACGGACTACCGCAGACCAGGTGATCTGTTAGTAGCTCGTCAGGTGCAAGTTTTAGCTACTCCTGCTAAATTTTTCCTATAGCGTTGGCGTTTTATCTCACACCAGGTGATAGGGACCATATATTTTTCAGTGGTATGATTTAGTGGCAAAAATTATTAGTCCCCCCCAGTTTTGACTGTGGTATCTTATGTGCCTCTCCCCTAAATATTGTTCCTAGAGTCGCCACTGGGCTACTGACAAAAATGAGGTGAGTCAATGAGGAAGAGGAGGGAACACTGATAATAAGGAGACATTCAAGTCAAATTCTGCTTAGCAACTACTACTGGTTATAAGCAATAGATGAGAATGAGGACATTGGGAACCACAAGCTCATGATAAATAGGTGAAGAAGGAATGTCTTAACTTGGTGGGAGTGGGTGCTTGGTGCATTAGGATTGAGAATGAAGAGGAAAGGTTCTAATTTCAATACAATACCCAACACAATACACCAATGTTCACACATATACTGACTCAACGTCAACTCATTTGTCATGGCTGGAAATTCCAAATTTGAAGTTTAACCACCCTTCTTATGAACTATCCCGCATCTCCTGTAATGCTATTGATGATGTCGTGCATTGTCATTATGACTTTAAGAAAAAAACAGCAGGCAAAGTGCGCAATTTGGATTTTTCTTGCTTATTATCTTTGATTGAAAACTTATGCATTGATATTTTGCAACAACATTTTCTGGCAAACAATTTCTTTTTAATTAAAACAAGAAGGAATATAAATTATATAAAACTTACAACGGCTGCTGGACACAAATTAACCACTGTTGTCACTATTATTTTCCTCCCCCAGCAAGCAATTCCCAACTGTACTGCCCACTCTAGGAGATGGGATTAGAAGTAAATTGACAGCACTCCTTGTCATTTTTGTCTTGTTCTCTAGAGGGAGTTGCTGCTTAGGGCAAAACATAAAAGTAACCCCGAAACCCTTAGTAGACTCATGAACCTGAACATGATGAAAGTTAATTTAAAGATGGACTAAGAGCTCCAAAATTACTCTCACTTTTCAAAATCAAAAAAATTGAGGTTTCAATGCAAAATTTACTAAATTATAAAAAGTGTCATAAACATCAATGACCACTGCTAAAAGTCATTTTTAAAGGATTCCAATGTGTCAGATCTCAGGAAATTCCATTTGGCAGCCTGTAGAGTTGAGAAAAATGTGCAATGTCCAATGAGATTATAAATATATATATTTTCTTTTTCATAGTCTTATTTTTATCTTTTTTCAGGACTTCCCTGGTCATTATGCTCAATATGTACAGGTGTTGCAAAGTATGTGAGGGTTCCAAGATCATATCAAGACTTTGTGCACTTGTTTCTGGTTTATTACTCATAACCCTTTCACCAGAGCCGTAGCTAGCTCCTTTTGCACCCGAGGCAAAAACAGAAAATTGTGCCCCCCCACATAATTTTAGAAATCAGTCTCCGACCAGTGGCGCAGTGCTAAGCTCCTGGATGCTCCCCGCGACCAGAAGCAGTGGATCGGACCACCCTTTGCGCTGTGGGATGAGAGGCAAGTATGTGATTTTTGGGGGGGTACCAGCGGGTGCGGACTGATTCTGCAGAAGAAGCATCAGTTGGCACCAGCGTCTAGCTGTGGGTAACTTTTAAGTTGGGGTGTAATTAGCGTTAGGACTTTGCTCTCCCCATGTTAAGCATAGCGAGTGCAAAGTACAGTAACCTCGCACTGAAAAGCACAATCTCCTGGATTTTTAACCAGTTACCGTTCGGATTGTAATATGAGGGTCCTGCGCTAGGAAAAAAAATTGGTCTCTATGAGAAAGAGACCCCTCCAGGCCCCATTATAGACTAGTGTAATGGATCCTAGAGGGGGTCTCACTAACAGAGGCGCTCAATGTTTTGACAGTCTTTTAGGAGCATCTCTGTTAGTGAGACCCTTATTAAGGACCATAAAGCATTCAAAATAAAACATAGCCCATGTAACTCCATATATATTATCTGATGACACTTGTAGTACACTGCCTTCAACTCCTATCACTCTCAGGCAGTCCTCCATATACTCTAGGGGTGCCTGACAGTGATTGGAGTTGTTGACAGTGTGCTGGAAGTGTCAGACAATAGTATATGTAATGTGCAGTGTGTATGAGCGTATTCAGTGGTGTATTTAGGTTTTGTGCTGCCCTAGGCCTGACTAAACTTGTGCACCCCCAAATTTAAATTTGAGGCACCCCTTCCTGTCAAGGGCACACCTCTTCCTGGTTAATCCCCACCCTTCCTCTTTAAGCTCCACTTTTTCCTCTTAGAACTCCGCCTTTTCCTCTCTTTATATTAAAAGTGGATACCAAGTGCCTACTTGTATATTTTGTATACCATTTCAAATGTATCTATTGAGATAAATAAAATTATGAAATGTTTAAATTCAAGCATTTTTAGAAAGAACAGCCACGCATGTCAAGTATACTGGATCACAGCCGCTCTAATTGGTTGAACAATAAAATCCACAGAAACGTGCACTGCATATGAACGTATCACAGAGCTGCACAGCAATAAAACTCACAGTAATGTGCAGTGTGTATGAGCGTATCCCAGAGCTGCAGGGCAATAAAACTCACAGTAATATGCAGTGTGTATCACAGAATCCACAGCAATAAAACTCTGAGCAATGCAATGTGCAGTGTGTACAGTATGAGTGTATCAGAATCCAAAGCAATAAAACTCCGAGCAATGCAATGTGCGGTGTGTGTGTGTCAGCGTATCAGAATTCACAGCAATAAAACTCACAGCAATGAAATGTGTGGTGTGTGTCAGCGTATCAGAATCCACTGCAATAAAACTCCCAGCAATGCAATGTGCAGTGTGTATGAGTGCATCAGAATCCACTGCAATAAAACTCCCAGCAAACCGAGTGAATAGGAGCACACAGCAATTATTTATTCTATATTTACCGGCCTCCGTCCGCGGTAGGGCTGTGTGCAGAGTCAGCAGGGACTGTGTATGGACTCAGCAGGAGGTCCATCCAGACCACGTTAGGATCGCAGCTGTGCCTGTGCTTGGAGCCATCTTGTCAGCAGTGGGGTGCCACTGCCAGAGGGTGCACCGTGGCTTTGATTCCCTTCCCAGTGGGTGTTCAGTCCAGAATAGAGTGAGAGTCCATGTTAACGAAAGGGCAGGCAGCTGTGTTCGTGCGTGTCACGTGGTTCAGCCAGTCAGGTGGTACTGAGACTCAGTACCACCTGACTGGCCGGACCGCGTGACCTGCACACACGCAGCCTCACCAGGAGCCAGGCAGCTCAATGACAAATTTCTATCACTGCAGTGCTGGTTAAGGAAAGGTCCACTTTAAACAGCAGTAAGCAGACAGGGCTTCATATTCTGATGATACCTCCCCCCTTACCTGTCGTTTACTGTCATCTTCTCTCTCTGCACACAAATCACATCCCCCTCCCT
The DNA here is from genome assembly GCA_009667805.1 of Leptobrachium leishanense. Taxonomy (NCBI): domain Eukaryota; kingdom Metazoa; phylum Chordata; class Amphibia; order Anura; family Megophryidae; genus Leptobrachium; species Leptobrachium leishanense. Next base: position 397,288,705 of record CM019063.1, read on the forward strand.
TTTATTCTATTCGATTTTATTCCGTATGCAAACTCCCTGTTCCGCTGCTCATTGTTTGAGAACACAGCTCAAAGCTGACACACAGTGACAGTGGTACCTCCTAGTACCCCCTAATGACACCCCAATAATCACTGGTACCTGGGGCGGCCCACCCCCCGCCACTATCCTAACTACGCCACTGCTCTGTGATATGCTCACACACAAGTTTGGCGAACTGCCAGCAAGTACGGTGCTGTTTGAAGGCAGTGCAAATTCCCATAGAGGTAATGGTTAATCTATTCAGAGAACACCAAACAGCAGAGAAATGGCAGTGAAATGCCCTGATGTTCGGTGGTTTCAATCAGCAGGTTTATTCAGGCAAACCCCATAGGTTTCAATGTTAAAAATATTCCCGTTTTTATGCAATATCTAATAAACCATTTATTATTTTAATCTGCAGTAAAAAGTCTTTATTGATTTTTTTTTAGTACCTTTTAGTAATTTTTCAGATATTTTTTTGGAAATATCCCCCCCCCCTTTTTTAAATAGCATTTTTCTTTTTTCTGTAACAGAACTTTTTATTATACATCATAGGATCTTATATGTAAATTCCAGACATTTTCGTTCAGTAGTTCTTTTGAAAACAGCAGGCCACGGGTTTGCGATGGCAGCATTCAGCGGCCGACTCCATGCACTTTGGGGACCCTGCGGTGAATGGTGAATTCACTGCAGGGTGGGGAAATTTTATTACCCGAAGTGCAGGGAACTACAGAACACCAAAATGTTGACGTCATTTCGGGGCTCTGTGAGTAACCCATTTAGTGGTGATGTTTTTTGCTGCCCCCTGGAAAGTGAAAGCCTAGGCCTTGCCTACCCAGGACATACTTGAAAATTAGTGAAGTCTCAATGTATCCTTCCTGGTAAAATACTTAGCAAAAGTAAAAAAAAATATATATATATTTTTTTAGGGGTGGGGCCACCCAGTGCGGGCCGCCGCCCCCTGGAAAGTGTTGGCCTAGGCTAAAATACACCACTGAGCGTATTACAGAGCTCCACGGCAATAAAATTCAGGCTCATACACACTGTACATTACTGTGAGTTTTATTGCTGTGGAGCTCTGTGATACGCTCATACACACTGCACGTTACCGCATATCACAGAGCTCAACAGCAATAAAACTCACAGTAATTTGGGGTGTGTATGAGTGTATCACAGAGCTCCACAGTAATAAAGCTCACAGTAATGTGCAGTGTGTATGAGCGTATCACAGAGCTCCACAGCAATAAAAGTCACAGCAATGTGCGGTGTGTATGAACGTATCACAGAGCTCCACAGCAATAAAATTCACAGTAATGTGCGGTATGTATGAGCATATCACAGAACTCCACAGCAATAAAATTAAAAAATTATAGATAAATTACATATTAAAATACATTTAAATAAATTTATATATTTTAATATTAACCTCCCTGGCGGTATTCCCGAATGTGGCTCAGTGTTAAATTTCAGCCTCGAAAACGGTAACCCCAAGCCACACTCAGGCTGGTACATACCTTGTCCCTGCGTTCCCTCGATGTCCTCCCACAGTCTCCTCCGGCCGATCGCGGCGTCCTGCTTCCGGGTTCCCTTCCCTGCAAGGAACGCAACGCAGAGTGGCGGGATCAGCGTGAGATTAAAAAAAAACATTTAAAACAATGTACCGCTTTGACCTACAAAAAAAATCATCTAATCAGACTGACAGGGAGGTTAAAGTAAATTATGCATTGGAATAGATTATTAAAATAAATTTAAAGATTAGAATGCATAAAACTAGTAAAAATACTTTGAAATATTAAAATGCATAAAATTAATATATTTATTAAATAATATTTTAACCACTTGGCTGCTATGGACGCGCTGAGCTCAGCGCGTCCAGCCAAAAGGTTCTCCTGTGCTACAGACGCGCTGAGCACGTCCATGCACAGGAGGCAGCAATCCGCCGGATTCCGGCGGATTACTGCACCCCCCGGTGCGGGCTGACATCTTGGATGTCAGCCCAGCACTCCGGGACCCCGGCGGGGACATTAGATGTCATTGCGGCGACGCGATGACATCTAATTCAGGCGCCCCCCCCCCCCCGCATGTGCGGAGGAGGCGTCTGAAAGGGGGGGGTCCTTCGGACCTCTCTCCCTCCCGATCGCCGGGGAGCAGGGAGTTAATACAGGCACCGCTTGGAAGGACACAGCCTGCCCATCCAAACGGTGGCTGTCATTAACCCCTGGGGAGCCGGATCACGAATCGGCGCTGAAAAGCGCCGGTTCGTGATCCTTTCCCGGAGCTGGCCGACATCTTGGATGTCGGCCAACCCTCCGGGAACTCCCCCTGAGGACTGGCGTCATCGTGCATAGCACGATGACGCCAGTCCTGGAGCTAACCCCTAGCTGCCACCAACGTGGAGATAGGGGGTTCCAATGAACATGGATGAACATGGATGAACAAGCTCCAGCACAGAGCCCCGTCTTGGCCCCAGCTGCAATCAGAGTTACCCAGTGTGTCGTGAAGGAAATCTAACGACCCTGTCCATGCTTGCTGGACCACGTGTCTAAAGTCACATGCACCTTGCTGCTGACTGCCTTTGCCAATGACTCGATAACATTGTCTTCCACGTGCTGGTATAGTGCTGGAATGGCCTTGCGTGAAAAGTAATGGCATTTTGGAACCTGCCACTGTGGTACAGCACATTCAGAAAATTCACAGAAGGGAGCAGAGTCCACCAGCTGGAAAGGCAGCAGCTGCAATGCGAGTAATTTTGCTAAGCTGGCATTTAGACGCTGTGCTTGGGGATGGTTGGGACTATATTTTTTCTTTCGCTGCAGCAGCTGCGGCAACGTAATCTGACTGCGTAAATCTTCAGCTACTGGGATGATGTCACATTGTGAGGAAGGACCTGGTACATCCATTACTGTAGCATCATCCCTGTCGGTGGAGGTTGTAGGCAATGACATGGCAGGACATACAGTGGGGGTAGAGACAGATGAGGAGGAGGAGGACCTACGCAAAGTTTTGCACCAACGGGATGTGTGGCACTTATTCATATGCCGCCTCAAGCACGTGGTACCCAAGTGTCCGGTATCTTTCCCACGCTTAAGCCTCATTTGACATAGATTACAAATAGCAATGCTGCGCTCTACTGCACATTTCTTAAAGAACTCCCAGACAACAGAGTTCCTGCATGTGTTCTTTGAGACAACAGCACTCTGCACCAGAGCAGCTCTGACATGTGATGCCTTGGACTGGCTAGTGCTACGGTTGGTCACAGAGGATGTTGTGCCTCGTGTTTGCTGTGCCTCCGCCTCCCCCTCTTCCTCACTTAATTCCTCTGTTCGATCTGGCACCCAGGTGGAGTCAGTGACCTCATCATCATTGTCATTATCACCCCCTATCTCCTCGTCACTGGAGCCAACTTGGCAGTATGCTGCAGCTGCTGGGGCAACATGAGTGCCAGTTATTTGTGTGTCATCACTGGCACCCCCTTCCTCTAGGTTGATTATACTCCCTTCCTCAACCTCAGAGATTGAATCAGAGCACTGTACTTGCTGCGCATCCTCAAGCAGCATGTCACTCTCATTGTAGTCAAACAATTCAGCTGACTCCTCCATGTGTGATAGCGAGGCTACGGCAGGAGTAGCTGTGGACATGGAGGCTGCATTAGATGCTTTGGCAGCCGAGGTGGACTGTAAAGTACTAGAAGCCTGGCTGGCAGAGGACTCGGAGGATGAGGATGGCCTGGTTAGCCAATCCACCAAGTCCTCTGTATGTTGCTGCTGCTTAAGACGGCCAGCACCAGTTAGAAAGGACAAGCGTGCCCCTGCAGAGGATGCAGCACGTCCTCCACGACCAGAGGATCAGCCTCCCGACACAGGGGCTGCTTGCCCTCTTATCTGTGGCTGGGAGCGTCTGCCTGTCCTTTTTGTTCTTTCAGACATGGTGAGTGATATATAGATTAATATATACAGAACTCTGATTCAACTCTGGTATAAAGATTTAAAGAACTCTGGTATAACTCAGTGAGACACACTGATAGCTGGCAGCCAGTGACAAGAGACAGATCACCTCAATTCCCAAATGTTTTGTAGAAATTAGTGAGCCCTAAAATACTACGTGGTACTGGATGTGTGACGAGACACAGATCACCTCAATTCCCAAATGTTTTGTAGAAATTTGTGACCCCCAAAATACTTGCTGGCAGTGACAAGAGACAGATCACCTCAATTCACAAATGTTTTAAAGAAATTAGTGACACCCAAAATACTGCGTGGTACTTGTTGTGTGACAAGACACAGATCACCTCAATTCCCAAATGTTTTGTAGAAATTAGTGACCCCCAAAATACTGCGTGGTACTGGCTGTGTGACAAGACACAGATCACCTCAATTCACAAATGTTTTAAAGACATTAGTGAGCCCCAAAAAGACTTGCTGGCACACTGACAAGACACAGAAGATCACCTCAATTCACAAATGTTTTAAAGAAAGTTATAAACCCCAAAAAACTTGCTGGCACAGTGACAAGACACACATCACCTAAATTCCCTGATATTTGGTAGAAATGAGACCCAAAAAGACTTGCTGGCACAGTGACAAGACACACATCACCTAAATTCCCTGATGTTTGGTAGAAATGAGACCCCCCAGACCCCCCCAGTAGTGTGGCAGACCGGCAGTAACAACGCACAACTATCTCCTCTGAAATCTCCTCTGAAATGCGTGCAGAATCGGCGCGTGGAAACGTTATATAGTGTGCTGCGGGACTTAGCTCTGTGAGCCCATGATTGGGCAAAATTTGCCCAATCAGGACTCTGAGCGGTGATTGGCATAGTGTTGAACCAGTCTTGCACCAGACCTGTGGTCAGGTGCAAGGCTGTAGCCAATTACGAGCTTCAGGCCAGTGGGAAAATGCATTGTGGTCCATTGTGGTCGAACATGCGACGAACACCCGGAAATGTTCGGTGTTCGCAATCTCATCGAACAGGCCAAGTTCGGGTCGAACCCCGAACCGTCCGATCCCGAACCGCTCATCCCTAGTCACCATACGGGGAAATTCCCTGTTCGGGGACATTTTGGGGCCAGATCGGCTCTCTCAATATATCCCCTATGGTGTTAGTGGAATTTTTGTAGCAGCATTATACCAACATACAGATATAATTTGTATGTTCTATTGGTATTTTTGGAATCTATTGGTATTTTTGGAATCTATTGGTATTTTTGGCTTTATTACTAATAATTTCATTATGATGAATAAATACCCATAAGCTGGAGATCTGACCTTTTTATTATCTATCACATTTATTGTTATAGCACAAAGGCCATTACTGACTGCATACTAATAATACAAACCCCATTTAGAATTGTGCAAGATAAGGACAAATTCTAGAACTTTTCATCACGCAGTATTTCTATAAAATGTGCAGGGCTGGATCAAGATAGTAGTTGAAGGAGCTTCAGCTCCAGGCCCATGACCCAAAACTAGCTCATGGACCTGTTTTGCTTCTGCTCATCTCTGTAACTCTCAGCAGAGGCAGCCATGAGATGTCAGACAAGTCCTTGTAGTTTATCGGCAGAAGTTGATAGTCAGTTAGGCATATGTAACGGAGCAAGTCCGCAAGGCAAACAGCATGAGTAAGACAAGTTAGGGCAAAAAGGTAATTAGTGTGGACAAAAAATAAATGGTGATATACTACGAAATGTGGACATTCTTCAAAGAAATTAGTACCGGCTGGGTGGAGTAGAGGTAACTATTCTGACTCAGATCGTTGTATAGCGATTTATCCCTTGCAGAGACCTCTATGCCTGGCCTGTATAAGTAGATGCAATCACCGAGGACAATCCTTATCAGATAGCTGAACTCACCAGAACACACTTTATTTCCACGACTTGCTTTATTCCATATATCAGGTTACAGCAGATCACAGGATACAGCAGATGATGGAATGAGATGTTCTTTGCGGTCAAAAAATGATTCTGTCCTAACTTGAGGATGAATATACATGTGCTGCTGGATAACTACACCATGCTGCAGCTCTTACAAGAAGGAAGGGTGGAACTAAACACACACAGGAAGTGCATCATCATAAAGCGAGGGAAAAAAGAAGGAAAGCATGTACAATACAGAAAGACCACTAGGTGGCAGCATAAGGCAGCATAAGGATATCTATACACTATAAATCCCCATCTAAATGAATAACTGTAACAGCACACTCCCCGTCTGGCATTGAAAATGTCACTATATATATATATAACGGTAGTTATGCAAGTGCAAATAACGACAGTGTAATTTGCTAGATGTCTTGAAAACCTACGTAAGTTCAGTCTCCAAGCGGTAAGAGCAAAATAAGTTCCGTGATAGGTCTGATAAAAGTCTTTACAGTTCCTTGTCTTGCGACCTTCACCTCCACCTTACGTACCTTACCATCATCGCTAGAGATGCTCTTTTTAATAAGTCCCATAGGCCACTCTATCCTTTCGGCTTGCTGGTCCTTGAGGAGAACGAGATCTCCAACTTGAACGTTCGGGTTCAGGCGTTGCCATTTCCTGCGTCCTTGCAGAGTGGAAAGATACTCCATCTTCCAACGATTCCAGAAGCAGTTGGCAAGGTGTTGTACTCGCTTCCACTGGTCGTAGCACATTTTTCCTGCTTTAAAGTTTCCAGGTGGAACAGGAACAGTCCCGAGTTTCTGGGTAAGAAGAGTAGCTGGAGTAAGGATGGTTGGGTTCTCTGGATCTGTAGACACTGGAACAAGTGGTCTAGAATTGATTATGGCAGATGCTTCTGCCAGGAAGGTGATTAGAATCTCATGGGTGAGTCTTGTGGAGTTCAAGTCCATAAGCATTGAGTCCAGTATTTTACGTGTAATGCCTATCATTCTTTCCCATGAACCACCCATGTGGGAAGAATGAGGAGGATTGAAAATCCATGTACAGCCCTTTTCAGCTAAAAGGTCTTGGATAGGCCTTGAGTTAAGCTGCAACTCTCGACAGGCTCCAACGAAATTAGTTCCACAATCAGATCTCAATGTCTTGACTGGACCTCTAATGGCGAGGAATTGTCTTAGGGCATTAATGAAACTTGAGGTATCCATAGATTCTATTACTTCGATGTGTACTGCACGCACACTCATACAGGTGAACATCACTGCCCATCGTTTACTACTTGCTTGGCCACCTCGAGTTCTGCGGGCTGTTACCATCCATGGTCCAAAGACGTCCAGACCGACATGAGTGAAGGGTGGGTCAGTGCTTACTCTGTCAGCTGGCAAATCTGCCATTTGCTGTTGCTGCTGTTTCCCTCTCAGTTTGCGGCACTGAACACAGCTGTGCAGTGTAGCTGTAATCTGTCTTTTTGCTCCTACAATCCAAAGGCCTGCAGATCTTATGGCACCTTCTGTGAAGTGTCTACCTTGGTGCTTAACCCCTTCATGGTAGTGCCGTATGAGCAAAGTGGAGACGTGGTGGCGAGCAGGTATAATGAGAGGATTCTGTTCTTGCTCTCCCAACTTAGCCTTGTTTAAACGTCCACCGACCCTTAGCATGTCATTACTGTCGATGAATGGGTTCAAATTAGCAATTGGACTGTTTCTTAGAACGTCCGTCTTGTCACAAATGCATTTAATTTCTGAGCCGAAGACATCCTGTTGTACACTGCGTATTATGATCAGTTCGCCTTCAGCAATATCCCTTGCAGAAAGAAACCTTTGGCACGTGTGCCAACCTTGACAGTGAGCCTCTGCGGGCTTCGTGTGGAAGCAGTGTGCAATATGGACTAACCTCGCGATGGTGCGTACAAGCCTTGTCCACTTGGAGAAACGTTCAAAGCGTTGACAGCCCAAGACGAGTCTTTGTGCAGTTCTGGTGAGAAGAGTCTTAACCTCAGGACGAATATCTGGATCTTCGTCAGGATTTTGAAGACCAAAGACGTCAGCTGTTGTTTCTTCTGGATGAGCCAGCAGGAAATCAGGACCTGTCAACCAAGAAGAATTTGCGAAGACACTTGTGGACACTGGCCTGGTGGCATGATCTGCAGGATTAAGTTCGGATGGAACATAATGCCATTGTTCAGGCTTAGATGTTTTCCTGATTCTTTCTACACGGTTGCTGACATAGACATAGAAACGTTTAGTCTGGTTGTATATGTTGCCTAAAACGACCTTGCTATCTGTGTAGAATTTGATGTCGTCCATCTGAACGTCTAGCTCTTGTAGTACGAAATCTGCAACTTCTACGGCTAGCACAGTCCACAAAGTTCAAGCCTGGGAATTGTGTGTTCAGACTTAGGGGTGCTAACTTAGCCTTCCCAAACAGAAATCCTATGTGGGTTTGATTGGAGGAGTCTCTTACCTTAAGGTAGGCGACAGCTGCTATGGCCTCTGTAGATGCATCTGAGAAGATGTGAAGTTCCTTTCTCTGACTTGTGGCAAGAGAAGCTGGAGTGTAGCAGCGTGGTATGTGAATTCCATCTAAGGCATGTAGAGATTGCTTCCAGGAATTCCACTTTGAAAGCTTGTCTATTGGTAGTGGAGCATCCCAATCTGTAATAGTCTCTGAGAGCTGTCTAAGGATTTACCCTGTATGGTAATGGGAGCCACGAATCCCACTGGATCGTATAAACTGTTCACCACCGACAGAACACCACGTTTGGTAAATGGCTTGTCTGCAGAGCCGACTTGGAAGCCGAAGGTGTCCTTTAATAAGTCCCACCGCAGGCCTAGGCTTCTCTGTACGGGTGGCATGTCCATTCCCAGATTTAAGTCCTTAAACCCTGTGGCATAGTCACCAGGTTGAAAGGCCTTCATGACAGCAACACTATTTGAAGCGATCTTGTGTAGTCTGAGGTTAGCTTCAGAAAGCATACCTTGTGTCCTTTGGAGCAGGTCTATGGCTTCTTCATTTGTGGGTAAGGATTTAAGTCCGTCGTCCACGTAGAAGTCTCTTTCAACGAAGTGTCGAGCATCTTCTCCATACTCCTTTTCTCCGTCAAGAGCAGTCCTTCGTAGACCATATGTTGCAACAGCAGGTGAGGGACTATTTCCGAAGACGTGTACCCTCATGCGGTATTCAATCATCTCATTGTCCATGTTGTTGTCACGGTGCCACAGAAACCTCAGGAAGTTCCTATGGTCTTTTTGTACAATAAAACAATGAAACATTTGTTCAATATCAGCAGTTATGGCGACTGGCTCCCTTCTGAACCTCATGAGTACACCTACGAGGTTGTTGGTCAGGTTAGGACCAGTGAGAAGAACATCGTTCAGGGATATGCCTTGATGCTTGGCACTGGAGTCAAATACTACCCTGATTTGTTTTGGCTTACGTGGATGATATACTCCGAAGAAAGGCAGGTACCAGCACTCCTCATGTTCTCGAAGAGGTGGAACTGGTTCAGCGTGATTATTGTCAAAGATCCTTTTCATAAAGGCGATGAAATGGTCCTTCATTTCAGGTCTGTTCTTTAGTGTTCGTTGTAGTGACTTGACTCTGGATAAAGCTTGTTCACGATTGTTTGGGAGTTTGACCCTTGCAGCACGAAGAGGTAATGGTGCTACCCAGCTGTTAGACTCATCCTTGAAGAATTCTTTGTCCATTACTTTGATAAATTCTCTGTCTTCAACTGATAAAGCTGTTTTGTTGTCATCGCTTGTAGTACAAAACACTGTGGTACCTAGGTTGTCATCACAGAGGATAGGAGTGACGTCGGACACGCAGATAATGTCAAGAGGCTTCTCCTTTACGTCATAATGGTGAGGACACGGTTTGAAGTGGGATACACGTCCGTTCCCTACACACGTGAGTTTTGAATGAGTGGATCTCAGATGACGTGTGCATTTTATCCAAGCATACATTGCCCACTATTACCCAGCCCAGGTCAAGTCTTTGTGCATAAGGGGCATCGTCTGGTCCGTCGCACTGTTCGCGTACTTTATGTACTCTGAGAATGTCTCTTCCTAGCAGGACCAAGATTTCAGCATTCATGTCCATTACTGGAATCTCATCTACAAGATGCCTTAAGTGCGGATGATGATATGCAGCCTCTGGAGTAGGAATCTCTTCCCTTTCGTCTGGTATCTGGTCACATTCAACTAATGTTGGTAGAAGTATTCCCTCTCTCCCCTTGACGTGAGAGACCATAAACCCGTTGGCCCTTCTGCCGAAAGTCTCTACACGACCAGAACAGGTTCTGAGAGTATACGGTGTTGCGTGTCCCTTTATGCCGAAGATCTCAAAGAATTTAGGCTTAACAAGCGATCTGTTGCTCTGTTCATCTAATATGGCATACATCTTCGTGGCTTTCTCAGGTTGACCCTCTGGGTATATCTTGACTAGGCATACCTTGGCACAGCATTTGTAATCCAAGCCTTCTCCACAGACCTCCGTGCATGAAGAAGAAATATTCCCTATAGCTGGAGCATTACCTTGTTGCTCCCCGCCATGATTTGAGACAGGTGCAGAGGTAGGTAGCTGCTGTGGGTTGTCTGGAAGTGGAGTGGGGTGCATAGCTGTAACATGTCTGTCGCTGCTGCATTCTGTACACTTGATGACAACTTTACAGTCTTTAGCAAAATGTCCGTAAGAGGCACAGCACCTGTAGCATACCCCAAGTTTTTGAAGAATCTCCCTGCGCTCTTGTAAAGTCTTTGCCCTAAGGCCACGACATTTCTTTAAAGGGTGAGGCTTTTTGTGAATAGGGCACTGACGATTAGGGTCTTTATCGCTATCACCTGAATCCCTCTGGTTTGCAAGAGAGGACACGGGTGGTGAGATGTCTGTCCTTTTAACAGATATTGTTCTATTAAAGTCTCTACGTTAGCCGCTGTGTTATCATACCTTGATGAGGATGCTGGTGATGATGATGAAGCTGGCAAGTTGGTTTCGCTGAAGCTGAAGCTGGGATCGTTTCTTGTCCAGGCTTGTTCGCTGATGAACCTGCAAAAATATGAGAATGGAGGGAAGGATACGTTATAGTCTCTTTTGTATCTTGAGCCGTGTTGCGCCCATTTCTCTTGCAGGCCGTATGGCAGTTTAGACGCCACTGGATTGACACCATGAGCAGTGTCCAGGAAGCTTAGTCCAGGTAGACGTGGGTCTGTCTTTGCCAACTCTAGCTCCATGAGGAGATCACTCAGTTCTTGGAGCTTGCGATAGTCCTTGTTACCTATTTTTGGGAAGTTTTGCAGTCTCTTGAACAGAGCGCCTTCTATGGCTTCAGCGCTGCCATAAGCTTGCTCAAGTCTTGCCCACGCAGCAACGAGACCTGCATCCGGGTGGTCAACATGTACTGTTCTCAGTCTTTTAACACGATCTGTGGATTCTGGCCCCAGCCACTTTATGAGCAAATCAAGTTCCTCCTTGGTAGTAAGGTTCAGATCAGCAATAGCAGCCTTGAAGGTTGATCTCCAGGCCCTGTAGCTCTCTGGACAGTCGTCGAACCTTGAGAGGCTTGTGTTAATGAGCTCTCGGCGTATCATGTATCTGGCGCAGTCAGTCAAGTCTGATCTCTCACTCTTTGGTGCCAAAGTAACTTGAGGAACCGCTTGGGTGTTAAAGTTCTCTGGTGATGAAGGGTGAGGTTTACCAGGATAAAATGACGTTGCAAGAACGTTTAACTTTGGTGTAGTCTCTAAGGCTTCTGCTGGCTGCGGCTTGAGCTGCGGCTTGTCACTGGGATTCACCTTGCTGGCAGACTGAGTTGATGTGATTTGCTGCGTAGATGTTCTTGTGTTGTGGACTGGAGGAGGCTCAGGCATTTGGAGCTGAGAGATCTCTGCATTGAGAGTCAGAACAGTGTTGGGAGGAGGTACAGGAGATGACTGTGTATTGTTGCAAATGTTATGCTGTAAAACGTATTTGCTAGTGCGTTCGACTGGGTCTTCCAGTTCTGCTGGGATAGGGCAGTCTGCATTAGTACTTTGTCCCATTGCTTCTTCGAAGACCTTCAGTCTCGCTACGGCAGCTGCTTCCTCCTTTTCCATTTGCAGAATCTTGATTTGGGATGCCGTCTCTGCTTGGCGGGCTTTGCTGTGAGCTTCTAACTCTGCTTGGCGGGCTTTGCTGTGAGCTTCTAACTCTGCTTGGCGGGCTTTGCTGTGAGCTTCTAACTCTGCTAACTCTGCTTGGCGTACTTCTAACTCTGCTTGTTTTTTAGCAAAGGAGCCTTGCACTTTCTTTGACTCCGCTTCAGCGCGGGCCTCTATTAGCTTGTCGCTTAACGTTGAATGTCTGGAGCGAGAGGTTCTGGAAGAATGTGCAGTGTGCTTGGTTGATGTGGATCTGTGCGATCTGGTCTCTTGCAGTTGAGCAATGCGGAGTTCTGCCCTTTCTTTGGCAACTTGCACTAGGAGGTCTCTCTGTTGATTTAGTGCATCAGTCTTGGTCAGTTCTGCTGAAAAGTCTTCCATATTAGAGTCCTGCAAGAAGTCTGTGTATTTTTCTGACAGCCTCTGGTAACGTTTATATGCAGCAGACAGACGATCTATAGAGTCTCTTAATTCAGCTGGGTGATTGTTAAAGTGTGGTAAAACTGACATGCATTGTGACGTTCTGTCCACAGGTCCGTCAGATTGCTGGAGAGCTCATCTCTAGTGTATTCATAGTTTTCTCTGAGTTTCTGTGTCGGTTTTTATGTGCGTTTGGGTTTTACACTCTGTTCGACAAACTCTGCAGAATCTGCTCCTTGTACGTCTGCAGGTTCAGGGACGTGATGAATCTGCGTCGGTTCAGCCATAATAGAGTGCACAGAACCTTGTCTGGACATTTTATACGTTTTTGCAAAAATAGTACTGTCTCTTTAAAAAGATGTATGGCAGCTTAGACAGGCAGGTAACACAGTTAAATGCAGAGAAACCGTTTTCAATATTCAGTCAGATGCAGTAGAAGTGAGATGCAGTAAGCTTGTGCGATCGTGTGCTTCCCCAAGATGGCTGATGGCACTGAGCTTGATTGCAGATTAAACACACACACATGTGCTTCCATAAAATGGCCGATGGCACTGAGCTTGATTGCAGATTAAGCACACACATATATAATAGCAGTCTGTAGGATTCTACACATTTTTTGACTATTCTGACTCAGATCGTTGTATAGCGATTTATCCCTTGCAGAGACCTCTATGCCTGGCCTGTATAAGTAGATGCAATCACCGAGGACAATCCTTATCAGATAGCTGAACTCACCAGAACACCGTTTATTTCCACGACTTGCTTTATTCCATATATCAGGTTACAGCAGATCACAGGATACAGCAGATGATGGAATGAGATGTTCTTTGCGGTCAAAAAATGATTCTGTCCTAACTTGAGGATGAATATACATGTGCTGCTGGATAACTACACCATGCTGCAGCTCTTACAAGAAGGAAGGGTGGAACTAAACACACACAGGAAGTGCATCATCATAAAGCGAGGGAAAAAAGAAGGAAAGCATGTACAATACAGAAAGACCACTAGGTGGCAGCATAAGGCAGCATAAGGATATCTATACACTATAAATCCCCATCTAAATGAATAACTGTAACAGCACAGTAACATCACTGCTCTGCGTGGAGAGAGCCTGTGGAGTCATGGGTTCGAATCCCCGACCAGCACCTCTCCAGTAAGTGTCCTTGGGCAAGACACCTAACGGTACATACTCACCACCCAGGACATACTTGAAAACTAGAGAAATCTCAATGTATCCTTCCTGGTAAAAATCCTTTGTCAAAAAAAAATAAATGGAGGCAACATAAATGAAAAAGGGGCATAACAAAGAAAATGGGAGCATAAAATTAAATGGAGGCATAAAGTTAAGTAGAGGGACATGTTTGTCTTTCCAGCTGTATATACATATATTCCCCAATATATATAGCTATCTGGCCAGCTTTACATACATATCTTCCATTTTATATAAATAAAAAATGTTTTGACTTCACGCAATTCGAAAAATAGTACCCCTAAAATCATCAGCTCCGGGCCAATGATGATCTGGCCCTCCAAGGATAAACCGTTGAGCAAATTTACATTACTTATTTTTTTTTTACTATTTCAGAATAACAATCTTCATGTAGACATTTAAGTGTTATCTGCACATCACATATTTCAAATAAATCCTATAATGATATTTCTCGTCAACGATAAACATTTAGGCCCCTATTACAATCCTCGCGCAGCGCATTTTCGTGCGCGCAAATGCACTTTTGCGCGAGGACAAAACCATTTGTGCGGAATGTCGTATTACGACGTTCGCGCAAACGATGCGCGTTAGCGTCTACCGCGATTGACCCTGCGTTAACCCAGCGGGAGAGCAAATGCGTGCGCGCATCCCATACTTACCATTGTCAGCGCGAATGCGTTCGAGTGGATGGTATTACGATCTTGGCGCAACGTCATACGAACGACATTTGCGCAAAGTATCGTAACGTCTTTGAAAACCTGGTGTTAACTTACAATCTGAACGTTCTGGCCGAAACTAAATGAACCTGCACAAAAAAAAATACAGCACAGTACAGTTACACATTCTACATATACCCAAACAATAAAATTAATAAATTGTCTAATTTTTGTTTTTATTGCAGCACATATACGCAGATTGACTTTGACAGGCGCAACAACCGAAACCTAGCAAATGGTGGTTCTTAATTCTGATTGGCTGAATCAAGTGAAAAAAACAGTCTGCCCACCGATTCCTGCACGCAACAATCATTTGCACCCGGCTTTGCGCGTCGAATTTGCACTCGAAAAAACATGAAGGCTGAAAAACTGCACTCGGATCGTAATACCGCGTTAATTTGCGCGCACTAATTTTTTTTTGCGCGCGCAAAAAAAATTCTGCTGCACGAGCGCATTTGCGCGAAGATTGTAATAGGGGCCTTGCTGGTGAAATGGTTAATCAACTGTTCGGTGGTGTTTGTACGACTAGTGTTACCGCTAATAGCCTAAGGCTGGCCGTCCACTGGGTCCATATTCGTGCGATGGTAAAATCATCTGATATCGTATGTCGTGTCTGACAAATCCCACAACATGCAGGTGAATCAGTCCTCTTCCACTGCCTCCAATTTCCATTGGACAACTTCAGACGATTTTTTGCGACTACAATAGACTAGTGATCTTTCAGAATTCAATGGGATTCGTCGGATGACACTGGGACGATCTGGTACAAATTTACATTAAAAAAAGATGATAAACAGATGTATAGTTAAACCACCGTTCCGCGGCAGGGAAATTGGCCAATAGAGAAGTGTTTCAGTTCGACAGGCGAAACATACAGGAGTCAATGTAAAAAAATATTTTCATTCTTATTTTTATTATTCAACCGTACGCCGACTGCAGCATGTATTGTTTGCAGCGTGTATTGGCTGCATTCAGTGGTGCTGTCCTTGGTGCTGAAAGCTATTTCAGCACCAAGGACAAGGTTTTTTTTTCCCCCTGTAGCTTTTGGTGAGTTGTTATTTTGTTTTCTCTGCGTTCAGCTGCATTCGCTGGTGCTCTCCTTGGTGCTGAACCCCTGTTTCAGCACCAGGGAGAGGGTTTTTTTTTCCAGTGCAGCGTTTTTTTTTAAAATCTTTTCTTTGTTCAGTGGTCTGGCCATCAGCTGACCTGGGGCATCCACAAACACTTCCAGTGGACGACCCTGGTCGTGCGACGGCATTGCCTGCAGTCGGAAGACCAAGTCGGCCGTCCGACTAAGGACTCCATGAACGGCCAGCTTAAACCATAGGCATGCACAGAAGGATGTACCTACTCGGTGAATTGTTTTTGCTTTCAATCTTTATGGCCACCATCATCACTTTTTGGGTTCTTCATATTTGTTTCTATTTAAACAAACATGAAAATGAGCAGTTTCTAAGTAAGAAATGTAACATGTGTACACACCCTAAAATATGGGCTGCACAAGCCTATGTAGGTCTACACTATTTTCTGTGTAAGAAAAAGGATTAATATGTTATGTGGACCCTTAATGTCAGTATCAGCTCAAATATTTCTCTGACTTTTATATGACAGCTAATTGTTTAAAATTTTACTTAAATGATGCGGTTAATGTCCATGCATCTTATGTTGATTTTTTTTGTAAAGAGGAAATTGGAAGAAGTGGTTTAACCAACTTTCCTGGTCACTGTTGACAAATGACAGTTTCAATGGCAGAATTAATTAAAAACACTGACATTAAGACACGATCCCCAGCCTTCTTGCACACACTACCACTGCTGTGCAGAGCATGTCACAGACTTTTACAATTCACTTGTGATATATACTGTAAAAGAGCATATCCAAAAGTGTACATAGTTCTTGGGCAGGTCAGTCATCACAATTCCATTAGTTCTTTTTAATATGATTCATAGAACTAAATAAAGAACGATCACCGGGCACTTTACCTAGTATTCACATCCAAATTTTTCTACAATTATTCGAGCTCCTTACCATGTTACCAAAGAGGGTCATTACAAGTGCACATTATATTGCGGAGTTACAAATTTTCAATACGGAACGTTCTATGGAATACATCAAAGAGCATGTGAGGCTAAGTAAAAGCAATAATATCTTAGTTAAAACAGACATATATAATGACTTTGAAATACAACGTTCAACACAATACTAACTTTATCTTTGGCAAAAGTTACATATGCCATATGTATTGGAATAAAACCAGAGGAATTTGGAAGACAGATTGCACTGTGATGGAATGGTTTGAGCTTTTCTCTTATAATGTGTTGCAACACCTCATATAATATCTCTAAAAAATCTCCAATAAAGAATGGAATCCATAAATTTCTGATAGTATTCATTTATTACTTCTAAAAGAAAATCTATAAGAAAAAAATAGTTTATCTTGCATAGGCTAGTTGAATTAAATATATGTTAAGACCATTAATAACAGTAATGTAATAGTAAGTACATGTAACACATTAAGATTGTTGAAAAAGTGACAGAAAAAATGTGATCTAATGTTAGCCCTTTAAGCATGGACCATGATGTCTGGCATAAGATTTTTTTTTTTATTATACGGTCTGGTGTGATTTATAAGATTGGATTGGAAAATGTATAAAAAAGCAGCTAATGAAAGATACTGTATACTATTCTGTTCTTCTATTAGATAGATTCCCTATTATTCCTCTGCATTGAATCTCTATTTTTGTGTATTTGGTATATTCCTCAGTCCTGAGGATGACTCCTGATTCTGTATTGAGATATTTTAGGACCACTTTGTGTCATCTGAGGCAAAAGAACAAAGCTGTTAAAAACAAGCATTTAGGTCCAGAGGGAGATGTCCCCAGACTCTTAAACCCTTCACTGCAGAGCCACTTCAACCCCAATTTGATGTGGTAATTTTTTTCCACTTTTGCTCATCGCATTAAATCACTATTCAAGGTCATATTTTATTATGAATCTGCAGAGTCCGCTGTCAAAAAGGATATATAATTCGCCTGGGATTTATAATATATCGATAATATATGGAGAGGCAGTTATAGACTATTTTAACTGATAATGAAAAAAATATATTTTGTATTTTGGCGCATTGCAGTTAATAAATAATGACTATGTATAAAAAAAACTACACTTGCTACCAGTATGGGAAATCATGTGAGTGATGACAGCAGCGTTGTTCACTTTATAAGCAATGCCATTGCCTCAGAACTTTAAAAACGTAATTTGCTTTTTGCAAGGTCATTTTGGCATCAGTAGAAAGGCCAGTCTCCTTGTGTTTCCAATTACACTTACGTGACTTTGTGGGGTCTAAAGAATGGAGATGCAGAGGTCCAGAGGACCCATGCCTCTCCTCCCACCAGTACACTGGCTTACGTTTTAGATGACCAGCGTGCAATTATGCATTGCATCTCTACCTCCAAGAGTGGAAAATGAGAAGGTAATTAAATGCAACACTTTATAATGGAAAAGTGGACTATTCTGTTTCTTTGGAACAAAAAGTTTGTTTTTTATTTTATATTTTTATTTCTACGCATAACAGATCTAGGCCTTTCCACTGGATAGTTCACTTGATCTTGTAGGGTGTACAGAAGTGGAGACACAGGGGTGCAAAGGAACCCTGGTCCACTGGTAAATCTTCTCCAGAAATGCTGGATTTAAGAGGGCACAACAGACATCTTGACGCAGTGATATCATTAGGGATGGGCCGAACATACCCCGAGTTCGGTTCGAGCCCGAACCCAAACTTCCCATTTGTTCGGGTCCGAACCCGAACCCCCATGCAAGTCAATGGGGCTGAAAATTCGGTTTTTTAGAGTGCCCTCCACGAGGGCATATATCCTACATATTTGCCATAAAAGGTGTATGGGGGTCCGGGTAGTGCCCTGGGGGACAGGAAACAAGGACAAAAAGTTTAAAAAAAAAACGTCTTTAAAGGGACAGTGAGTTTTCCATGAAATAAGGGTTAAAAATAAAAATGAAAAATTCCTTCAAATATCGTGCCTAGGAGGTCCCCATAACCTGCCCGTGAAGTGGCGGATTTCTAGGATGTATAGAAATACGTAAAAACCAAAAAATGACATTTCAAATGACGGTAAATGCTTTTCCTTTAATCTATCCATAAACAACTGCTTGGGGCGGCAGTCTGTATGAAAAGAGGAGACATTTTCGGACACGCAGAAAAAGTTTACTGATTTTTTGGCGGTGAAAAGCAGGAGAATGGAAACTTCTAGACCAAGAAGCCAATTTGGAAAGTGCGATAAATGGGAGAATTTTTCTGGTTTGGCTATTTTGACCTAGAATTTTCCATTCTCCAGTCATTCTCCTGAGTTTCACCTTTCTCTGAATAACCCTGACAGGGTTATTCAGAGAAAGTTGAAACTCAGGAGAATGACTGGAGAATGGAAAATTCTAGGTCAAAATAGCCAAACCAGAAAAATTCTCCCATTTAGGCTAGGGTCAGACTAGCGAATTTTTAACGTGCGTTTAGGCGCACTTAATCACGGCCGCACTAGCAGCAAATGACGGGCAATGACGGCCAATAAACGAAGTACGGTCGCACGAAAGTCCGGCTGCGCAACGCAAGTGGAAAATGAATGCATTTTTTCGAGAACGCAGAACCGCTAGTACGGACGTACAGAGTGCGCTGCGTCCACTAGCGGCGTGTGTGCGTGATTTGGAGACGTCAGACCCTGCTCATGTCCGGCCAACATAACGTCCAGACACCCAAAGTTTCCTGGTTTGGATCCGTAAAAAATCACGCACAAAAATGCGCATCATATGACCGTTTTCGCGCAATCCGTGAAAAAATACGGCAATGCGTTCGGACGCACTTTTTGACGGTCGCTGCGAAAAATGCGTTAGTCTGACCCTAGCCTTATCTCTCTTTCCAAATCGGCTATTTGGTCCAGATTGTTCTCTTTTCCTGCCATTCTCCTGGTTTTCACCTTTCTCTGAACAACCCTGAGAGAGAGGTGAAAGCCAGGAGAACTGGCAAGAGAAGAGAACAATCTAGACCAAATAGCCGATTTGGAAAGTGAGATAAATGGGCGAATTTTTCTGGTTCGGCTATTTTGACCTAGAATTTTCACTTCTCCAGTTATTCTCCTGCTTTTCACCACTCTCTGAATAACCCTGTGAATGTTTAATCCCGAGGTGAAAAATAACATTGCTTTAGATTTTTTTCAAACACCAGTTAAATGCAGCATATTAGGATGTTTTAGGGAAATTAATTCTCAAATCTCAATCAGAAGCAGACACTAGACACCACCCCACCCTCAGTATATTGTACAATGTATCAAATTGATTACCAGACTAAAAACACCTGGTGTTATGCCCGTTTGTGAACAGAGGTCATTTAGAGTTGATAATCTTTCCACGTACACATTAGTTTTTAATTCAATATCTAATAAACCGTTGCTTATAATATTCTGCAGTAAAGAGTCTCTTTTTATTTCTAGATTTTTTAGTATTTTTTTAACCATTTTCTATACTTTTTTCAGAAATTCGCGAACTTTCGAACTGCCAAAGTTTGGGTCGAACTCCGAACCACCCGAACAGCTCATCCCTAGATATCATGTGGTGCCCACCCCCTGATGGTTGTCCCAGATTGAACAGATATTCCACTGGCCATTTCAGGCAGGAGGAAGGATCAATTAAGACATCTCTCCCACATGGTGTCCAAAGTGAAGGGGTTAAAATTGGAAAAATTTATTTAAGGTAAGAAAGAAAGAATGGAATTAAACTACAAAGCTCTTTGTTTAAACATGCAGAATAAAATGAAAAATAAAAAACCAAGTAGAATGACTCTTTAAATGTTTCATTCTTTATGAACAGCTAATATCAATAAGGCAGCTCACTATGCAAACTCTCATCTGTGAAAGGAATTTAAAATTGTGTCTTGTTGGTAGACCTCATTATTTCATTCGGTAAACTTAAATCTTAATACATTAAAGAGTGCAGGATTCACTACACATTCATTATCGGCATGGTGCACTTGAAATCATTGTTAAGTGTCCCCCCCCTTATTCTTTAGGCATTCAGATCGCTCTGTGCTGCAGAGCGATCCAGGTGAATCGCCATGGAAGGTTCCAACCTGGAAAGTCGGGATCTCCCCATCCCTGAGGCCAGGTCACATAATATCTCAACAAATTACATGGCTGCATTGTTATGTGATCCTGCCGGGACCAATAGTGCATTGGGTTGCTGGCATAACGGGGACCCCAGTCTCCCCTATGCCAAACGTAAGCCAGTGAGTTAATGTGGAGAACAGTAGGCAGCATTCCTATGGGGTTAATTACATAGGGTGAAGCCTTTGTCCCCCATGTCGAAATAACCCCACAATAGTCAAATAATGAGAAATAATGTAGAACCCCTGCCCATAAAACCTATAATATCTGAGGGCCTAAACCCTAACCCTGCCCCTTAATCCTCTATCCAAAATCTAGATTTAAATCCCCTAAAATTAAATAAATATCCACCCATTAACGTTATAATATATAAAGCCACAACCCCATACGACTTTCCTATCCTAAATTTTGCATTAAACCTAAAATTAAATACTGGCAGCAGCAAACAGTTTTTTGTGAATGACCCCTTAAGTATTAAATAAATAGCCCCTCCTTTAGCCATATAATAAAAAATTGATTAAACCTTAACCTTCTTAACCTAAATCTAGAGTTAATTCCCCTAAAATTAAATAAATAGTACCTTATTATTCATAGCGTAGATGGGGGCTAACACCTCTACTCAGTGTTGGGTGGTACAGGGGCATTTTGGTGACACATGATGGCTAGATAGTGAGAACCACACTAAAGGTTGCATTAGGTAGGCAAAGGGCTTTTATTTGGGCACCTGCAAGATTTTGAAAAAGTTTAAAATATTGCATGGTTTGCCAAAAGGTGTTTGGGAGCTCATCGGCAGGTTTCTTTTATATTTTTAATACTTTTATTTTCTCTGCCCAGAGGTTTGTTGCGTAGGTGTGTTTTTCTGGCAGCACGATTTTGGCCTTCAGGTATAGGAGCTTGTTCAGTAACTGTTTATAAAATTAATGTACCAATCGGTGCAACTATAAACAGGGAAAACTGAAATGGTTGGGGAATAAAATGACCTGTCAGATTCCCCAGAACACACAGTCCCACACCTCCGAACAGCAATGCCAAGTCCAGGCACCCCCAGTTCAGAGTCACTCTCGTCACACCTTTTTCGAAACAAAAAGTAATAGATTTGAGGTGCAGATACCTTTCAGTATAACCATTCTAAAAATATGAAGTTGTTATGCTACCAGGAGTGTCCCTTTAACCCCTTCACTGCTGAGCCATTTCACTCCTGTGTGCTGAGCTCATTTTGACCATTTTATGCTCTGCATATTTAAATGTTATTTGCAGTCCTGGATTATTGTAGGGCCGAGGCAAGTTATACTCAGGAATGTCAAAATATCTCACTATTATATGTATATGTCATGTTTTGACAGAATGCTATGGCAAAAAACATTCAAAAAAGTGTCAAATTCCATTCCGAAATCTTAAAAGACAATGCAGTAAAAGTGCTACACTCAATTTGCCAGCACATTTGGAAAACTCAACAGTGGCCACAGGATTGGAAACGGTCAGTTTACATTCCAATTCCAAAGAAATGCAATGCCAAAGAATGTTCTAACTTTTGCACCATGGCACTCATTTCACATGCTTGTAAAGTTATGCTTAAAATCCTACAAGCTAGGCTCCAGCAGTATGGGGATCGAGAACTACCAGAAGCACAGGCAGGATTTCAAAGAGGCAGAGGAACTAGAGATCAAATTGGCAACATACGCTGGATCATGGAGAAAGCAAGGGATGTACAGAAAAACATCTACTTCTGCTTTATTGACTATGCCAAAGCCTTTGACTGTGTGGATCACAACAAACTGTGGAAAATTCTTAAAGAGATGGGAATACCAGACCACCTGACCTGCCTCTTGAGAAACCTATATGCAGGTCAGGAAGCAACAGTTAGAACTGGACATGGAACAACAGACTGGTTCCAAATAGGGAAAGGAGTACGTCAAGGCTGTATATTGTCACCCTGCTTATTTAACTTATATGCAGAGTACATCATGAGAAACGCGGGGCTAGATTAATAAAAAACTGGAATTAAGATCGCCGGGAGAAATATCAACAACCTCAGATACGCAGATGATACCACTCTAATGGCAGAAAGTGAGGAAGAACTAAAGAGCCTCTTGATGCGGGTGGATGAAGGAGAGTGCAACAGTTGGCTTGAAACTCAACATTAAGAAAACTAAGATCATGACATCCGTCATCCATGGTGCTGGAGAAACTCCTGCAAGTCCCTTGGTCGGCAAGGCGATCAAGCCGGTCAGTCCTAGAGGAGATTAACCCTGGCTGCTCTTTAGAAGGCCAGATCCTGAAGATGAAACGCATATATTTTGGTCACCTAATGAGAAGGAAGGGCTCGCTGGACAAGTTCCTATGGTTAGGAAAGATTGAGGGCAAAAGAAGAAGGGGACGACAGAGAATGAGGTGGCTGGATGGAGTCACTGAAGCAGTATGCGTGGATCATTGGAGCATTGATCCCTGTAATGGCACAAGCAAGCTAAACCCTTGTGAGACATGAGTGGGACCCACCGTAGAGCAGGCCACTAGTGCTGTTGCTCGTCCTCAGGATCCTCACAAACCCTCCTTTCTCTCACTATAAGTTTACAGGGTCATCCAGACGTGGACCCCATGCTTGATGTGCCTAGAGGGGTGTCAGCTATACCCTCCTGATGAGGCCTAACAAGGTCGAAACGATCGTCGGGGGTTGCTGCACCTCTCGTGCAGGGATGACGTCCTTGGTAGTCAGTACTGGCCACCCTTTTTGGGTTAGAGCAGGCTGATTTGCATATGGAGCATTCATCCCTGTAATGGCACAAGCAAGCTAAAACCTTGTGAGACCCGAGCGGGCACCCACCGTAGAGCAGGCCACTAGTGCTGTTGCTCGTCTTCAGGACCCTCAAAACCCCCCTTTCTCTCACTGTGAGCTTAAATGGACTCCTGAAGATGGTAGAGGACAGGATGGCCTGGAAAAACATCATCCATGGGGTCGCGATGGGTCGGACACGTCTTCGCAACTAACAACAACGACAGCAAAATTCCATTCAGATTTAAATCATTTGCAGCATGTAAAATTATTTTCATATTTTATCGTCCAAACCTTTGTTTGTCACCCCGCTGTGGGGGGGAATGCCGCAATCGCACGACCAGGATGTGCTCCGTGCGTCGGCCACATACAGGAAGCATTGTGCCTATACAGCCTGTGCTACTTTTTTCTGGGTCACCCTAAATAACACAATATGATATTGGTTAAGGAAAACACTTGGAAGGAAAAATAAATACGCTCCACCCTTGCCCTCTGCTTCCAGCAAAACCTTGGACTTTGACCTGAAGGTATACAAGAAAGGCCCATAAATTGGCTCTATTTAACTTGAGCCTGTACTTAGAAGCTGCTAATGGAAACATGTGGCAGTTGCAGGTAAAGCTTAGCTCATAATAGGAAGGTTACATAATAAGTAAAAAACAAAGATTTTTTTATCATACATGCTCAAGATCCTATAGTCTATAGTTAACTTGTAATGGTCAGTAAAAGCATAAGCCCACCTGCCACGACCAGGCATATTCAGTAGGTGGGAACACACTATAAAAAACAAACAACAATAAACGTAAACTTGTGAAAAAAATTAATTTGGGAAAATTCTTAGATACAATTAAGTGCCCTGCTAAGGAGAGACAATCTCCAATAATCCTTTCTCATGTCTAGTTTTTCTATGTTGCATCTTGACATTGCTAATATTTTTTGAAATCTCCTTTTTTTGCTCTAGCCTTATAGGATTCTGAGCTCGTATGATAAATATTTTTATTTTGTAAAAGGTGTCTAACATCTAGTGTCACATTGTGAAGAGTGTTGAGAGTTGAACATGTAACATTCTTTGCTGTTGTTGTATTAACAAATTAAGGCAGCAACACCTTCAAAGGATACCATTGGCATTAAAGAGAGATCCATCAGTGAGATCACATGTACACAGTCTTGCAGTAGCAGCTGAAGGAAACTGGGAACTGTATGTTATCTGCATCCCTTGTTTGCAGTTAGAGAAGACAGCAGATCTCGCCCTCTTCTGCACCATGGGACCTGAGGTGAGTGTAGAATCTTTTAATGTCATTTTAGTGTCAAGACGAAAACATGTTCAGTACTCAGTGGTACATCAAATACAGAAAAGTAAATGAAAGTAACTTAACCCTCTCACTACCGAGATCTAAAGATCTAGGGCTTCAATGGTGCCTGTTAGCTCAATCTGCAGCTCTGAAGAACAAACCAAATTAAATTAATTTGCTTTTGGGCTGCAGAAGGTGCCCCCCAAAGTTTTAGCCCTGTGGGCATAATGCCTAAACAGCTAAAACTGTGTAAATCGGCTGAAAAATGCCCTGACATCGGGCATTCAGCAGCCGATGCAGGGAACCTCGAGCTGCAGCTGTAACTGCTCCATCTACTAGCCAAATAGGTATTACAGTAGGAAATATACTGGGAATATGACCAAATATTTCTTACTGTATTATTAATTAAAAGTGATTTTTCAAAAAGAAAACACTGGTTCCTGACAATGTTTTTTTGGAAAATCACTTGTTATTGAAGGGGTTAAGTACCATTACACATAGTCCTGCAATGCGTTAACAAGCTAGCGGATGATTAGCACAGAGCATTCTGATGTTCAGCCAATTTTGAAAAATATCTGTTAATGGACTAGCAGAACCTAAAACGTTTCTGGGCTTTCTAACCGCACTCTAATAATAGCCCTAATTACTTATATTAACATGATAATTAAGGGTCTTTACCTTTTACAGTGTTTAGATTTCTGTTTAAAACAACAAATAAAGAAGTCTTGCTAGTATCCCCGTCTCACATATACCTCTACCCTGCCATGTTCTCCAGGCCCTTACCAGAGAAGGTCTAAGATAGTGTAGTCTGTTCCATTGTTCCTATAATTTTATATGACATAATTAACCACTTGGCTGCTACAGACGTGCTCCGCGCATCCAGCCAAGTGCTTCTCCTCTGCTCTGGACGCGCTGAGTGCGTCCTGGCAAAGGAGGCAGCAATCACCCGTCATTCCGGCCGATTGCTGCGCCCCCCCAGTGCGGGCTGACATCATGGATGTCAGCCCGGCACTCCGGGACCCCGGCGGGGCCAATAGATGTCATCGTGCTTGAGCGATGACATCTATTTCAGGCGCCCACCCCCGCGAGTGCGGGGAAGGTGCCTGAACGGGAGGGGGGAGGTCCTTTAAAGGCAGGCACCGTTTGGAAGGGCACAGCCTGCCCTTCCAAACAGTGGCAGGCTTTACCCCCTTGGGGCCCAGATCATGATTCGGCACCAAAAGGCTCCAAATCACGATCCTCTCCTGGAGCTGGCTGACATCTTGGATGTCGGCCAAGCTTCCAGGATGTCCCCCTGACGACTGGCATCATCATGCATAGCACGATGACTTCAGATCTGGAGTTAACCCCTAGCTGCCACCAATGGTGGAGATAGGGGGTTCCAATGAACCCCCTATCTCCCGTTCCTTGGAAGCTAGGGGTTAATGTTTGGTATTGTTGGATTGGCCAGAGCATGGCCTTTCCAACGATACCAAACATGACGGTGTTAAAAGTTAATAAAAATTTAAATAAAAAAATATTTAAAAAAAAAAATAATTTAAAAAATTTACTTTTTTTTGTTTGGCTTTTTTAATGCAGCAATATTGTTCCCATTTCAATTATAATGTGAACAATGATGCTGCACTAACGATTTTTGTATGGGGTGCGTTTGTTAAAAATCGTGTAATTTTCCCCCTAAAAAATGTAACAAGTCCCCATTTCTAATTTTTTTAACAAACGCAACTCATAGGAAATATAACCGCAAATGCTCGCATGTTAAAATGTGAAAAACACTTTACACGTTGTAAATTATTGAAAATTCTAATTTTATTGTATTTTTTGTTATAATATACAGGCAGGACATGACGTATACATATAAGGAAAGATAATTAATCAAAACCTGTTAACTCACAAACTCGAAGGGATGCAGGTTGTTCCCCGAGTGTTCCCAGCATACAGGCGTATTTAACGCCAATGGGTGTGCCAAGATGGCGAACAAAGCACAGAGCATGCGCCGACGCACGGAATCCTGGGAGACCACGAGTGCGCATGCGCACAGGGCAAAAAATGAACTTAGTGGAAATGATGTTACAAAACCACATAACTATAACTTCCCACAAGTGGGGAAGAAAAGGATAAATTAATACATTAATCCAGCGGTTATACATATCCATGATGGCCCGAAAAACTGCCTCAAGAAGCAGCGCCTGAAAAAGATAACCCATACAAATAAACCCAAAGTGAATACATAATAACTAATCATAAATAATAAAAAGTAATACATGGGATAGAACATGACAATCATGGTAATGAAACCAAAGAATAAATCATGTAGTAACCACTCACGGCGAAGATTTATCCATATAGCATATAAATACTGAACGTATAAATTATAAATACATAGACTAAGAGATAATATGGATCAAACCAGAAGCTCACCTAGCACTGCAGATGCCTTAGTGGATGCAATCAAAGAAACCAGTGCCCCTCAAGCTTCTCATTAAGACCATGAGGGGCAACCGTATCTAACGGGTACATCCACTTCACTTCTCGTTGTAACAGCAATCTATCTCTATTCCCTCCTCTCTTAAGAGGGGGTATTCTGTCTAATATTTGATAGCGAAGTTGGGATACATTATGCCGCATTTCTCTGAAATGCCTGGCAACTGGGACATCAGATGTAGAGTTGCGAATAGACGTCTTATGTTCTGAAATCCGGTCCTTAAAAGGTCTAGTCATTTTGCCAATGTAGCCTAGACCACACGGACATTTTAACAGGTAGACCACAAAATCGGACTGGCAAGTAAAGAAACCTCGTAATTTAATACTGGAACCAGTTCGTGGATGTGTACAGGTGTCACCTTTGATAATGCCATTACAGTGATTGCATTGAAGGCAAGGAAAAGTACCATGCACAGGGGTAGAGAGAAAAGTCTGTCTCGCAGCTGGAGTAACATCAGCTCTGACCACATGATCGCGGATATTTCTATTTCTCCGCATGGCAAGCATTGGAAAATTGACAAATAAATGTCCTACATCTCTATCGCGTTGTAAAATGCACCAATTAGATCGAATAATTCTCTTAATATCATTCGTTAAAGGAGAGTATGTACTCACAAAGGGAATTCTCTGAGACTTCTTCTTAGGGACATCCCATAGGAGTTCCTCCCTAGTAATCATAGAGGCTTTCAAATGAGGTTGACTCAAAATGCGTCTACTATATCCCTTCTCTCGAAATTTGGACTTAAGTGTCTCAAAACTAGAATCAAGTTTGGTGTCATCACTAATAATACATTTCACCCGCAGCATCTGACTGTAGGGTATAGCAGACTTCTGCCCTACAGGGTGATAGCTTGATAACTATAACCAAAAAAGAATTAGGAATAATTTGACTGTCAGGGAGAGGAGGGCTTTGAAAGAATTGAGTAACAATAAGAAAATTACGATCAAGCCAGCCGATAAGGGGGGCTTGATCGTGATTCAAAACACTGAGGATTATCATCAGTGGTGTATTTAGGTTTTGTGCTGCCCTAGGCCTGACTAAACTTGTGCACCCCCTAATTTAAATTTGACACACCCCTTCCTGTCAAGGGCACACCTCTTCCTGGTTAATCCCCACCCTTCCTCTTTAAGCTCCACCTTTTCCTCTTAGAGCTCCGCCTTTTCCTCTCTTTATATTAAAAGTGGATACCAAGTGCCTACTTGTATATTTTGTATACCATTTCAAATGTACCTCTTGCGATAAATAAAATTATGAAATGTTTAAATTCAAGCATTTTTACAAAAAACAGCCACGCATGTCAAGTATACTGGATCACAGCCGCTCTAATTGGTTGAACAATAAAATCCACAGAAACCTGCAGTGCTTATGAGTGTATCACAGAGCTGCACAGCAATAAAACCCACAGAAATGGGCACTGTGTATCACTGAATCCACAGCAATAAAACTCACAGCAATGCAATGTGCAGTGTGTATGAGTGTATCAGAATCCACAGCAATAAAACTCCCAGCAATGCAATGTGCGGTATGTGTGTCAGCGTATCAAAATCCACAGCAATAAAACTCCCAGCAATGCAATGTGCGGTGTGTATGAGTACATCAGAATCCACTGCAATAAGACTCCCAGCAAACCGAGTGAATATGAGCACACAGCAATTATTTATTCTATATTTACCGGCCTCCGTCTGCGGTAGGGCTGTGTGCAGAGTCAGCAGGGACTGTGTACAGACTCAGGATCGTGGCTGTGTCTGTGCGTGGAGCCATATTGTCAGCAGTGGGGTGCCACTGCCAGAGGGTGCACCGTGGCTTTGATTCCCTTCCGGTGGGTGTTCAGTCCAGAATAAAGTGAGAGTCCGTGTTAATGAAAGGGCAGGCAGCTGCGTGCGTGTCACGTGGTTCAGCCAGTCAGGTGGTACAGAAAAAAATAAGTAAACTCAGTACCACCTGACTGGCCGGACCGCGTGACCTGCACGCACGCAGCCTCACCAGGAGCCAGGCAGCTCAATGACAAGTTTCTATCACTGCAGTGCTGGTTAAGGAAAGGTCCACTTTAAACAGCAGTAAGCAGACAGGGCTTCATATTCTGCTGATACCCCCCCTTTACCTGCCATTTACTGTCATCATCTCTCTGCACACAAATCACATCCCCCTCCCCTCTCCTAGAGCTGCTGCGGGGCAGGGGAGGAGCTATGAAGGGAGGAGAGGGGGATTTTTATTCTATTCGATTTTATTCCGTATGCAAACGCCCTGCTCCGCTGCTCGTTGTTTGAGAACACAGCTCAAAGCTGACACACAGTGACAGTGGCACCTCCTAGTACCCCCTAATGACACTCAAATAATCACTGGTACCTGGGGCGTCCCGCCCTCCGCCACTCCCCTAAGTACACCACTGCTCTGTGATATGCTCACACACAAGTTTGGTGAACTGCCAGCAAGTACGGTGCTGTTTGAAGGCATTGCAAATCCCCATAGAGAAGTAATGGTTAATCTATTCAGAGAACACCAAACAGCAGAGAAATGGCAGTGAGATGCCCTGATGTTCGGTGGTTTCAATCAGCAGGTTTATTCAGGCGAACCCCATAGGTTTCAATGTTAAACATATTCCCGTTTTTATGCAATATCTAATAAACCATTTATTATTTTAATCTGCAGTAAAAAGTCTTTGATTTTTTTTAGTACCCTTTAGTCATTTTTCAGCAAAATCCCCCCCCCCTTTTTTTTAATAGCGGTTTTTCTTTTTTCAGTAACAGAACTTTTTATTATCAATCATAGGATCTTATATGTAAATTCCAGACATTTTCGTTCAGTAGTTCTTTTGAAAACAGAAGGCCACTGGTTTGCGGTGGCAGCATTCAGCGGCCGACTCCATGCACTTTGGGGACCCTGTGGTGAATTCACTGCAGGGTGGGGAAATTTTATTCCCCGAAGTGCAAGGAACTACAGAACACCAACATGTTGGCGTCATTTCAGTGCTCTGTGAGTAACCCATTTAGTGGTGAGGTTTTTTGCTGCCCCCTGGAAAGTGAAAGCCTAGGCCTTGCCTACCCAGGACATACTTGAAAATTAGTGAAATCTCAATGTATCCTTCTTGGCAAAATACTTTGCAAAAGTAAAAAAAATATATATATTTTTTTTAGGGGTGGGGCCACCAGTGCGGGCCGCCGCCCCCTGGAAAGTGACGCCCTAGGCCTAGGCCTTGTTGGCCTAGGCCAAAATACCCCACTGATTATCATGCGGAAGTAATGAGACAGCTATTGGACAGGGCCAATTATAGAATATTGAAATCTAATCCCACTAATCAAATATTAAGGATAATCAATGGAGTTGTTAGTACCGCACTTGGTGAAAGAATTATTTCAGAAAAAATTGCGAAATTTTTATGCAATCAAACACCCACTATACCGGTGTTTTATACCTTGCCTAAAGTGCATAAGGGTATTTTTCCACCTCCAGGTCGACCTATTGTAGCAGGCACCGACTCCATTTTTCAACCTCTAGCCATCTTTGTTGACAAGTTTTTACAACCACTGGTCCCACAAACTAGGTCCTTCATTAGGGACACAAAGGATTTTCTCCTTAAATTACGTGATTTATCCCTTTCTGCAGATGTCATTTTAGCTACTCTTGACATCAATAGTCTTTATACTTCTATCCTGCATAATGAGGGTATTGTGGCCACTAAACAATACCTTTCTACAGCAGTCTCTCCACCTAAACTAGTTGATTTTATCTTTGTACTTCTTGAGATAGTCCTCAAAAAGAATTTCTTTAGATATGGTTCTATCTTTTACGAACAGATTAGGGGTACTTCCATGGGTGCCAATATGGCGCCAGCATACGCCAATCTATACATGTCAGTATTTGAGGACAATTATATTTGGTCCAATAACGATTTTTTTGGCCAATATTTTTTGCTGGTTTCGGTATATAGATGACTGTTTTTTGATCTGGTAGGGTACTGAATACGAATTGGCCAATTTTCATAATTTTCTTAATTCAAGAAATCCAAACATTACATTCTCAAAGGAATTTGATGCACATGCAGTACATTTTTTGGATGTTGTGAATTACAAGCATCATGATAAGATTGCTACTGATCTATATACGAAACCGACGGACGCAAATAGTCTGCTAAATTTTTCAAGCTATCACCCTGTAGGGCAGAAGTCTGCTATACCCTACAGTCAGATGCTGCGGGTGAAACGTATTATTAGTGATGACACCAAGCTTGATTCTAGTTTTGAAACACTTAAGTCCAAATTTTGAGAGTAGGGATATAGTAGACGCATTTTGAGTCAATCTAATTTGAAAGCCTCTATGGTTACTAGGGAGGAACTCCTACGGGATGTCTCTAAGAAGAAGTCTCAGAGAATTCCCTTTGTGAGTATACTCTCCTTTAACGAATGATATTAAGAGAATTATTTGGTCTAATTGGCGCATTTTACAATGCGATAGAGATGTGGGACATTTATTTGTCAATTTTCCAATGTTTGCCATGCGGAGAAATAGAAATATCCGCGATCATGTGGTCAGAGCTGATGTTACTCCAGCTGCGAGACAGACTTTTCTCTCTACCCCTGTGCATGGTACTTTTCCTTGCCTTCAATGCAATCACTGTAATTGCATTATCAAAGGTGACACCTGTACACATCCACGAACTGGTTCCAGTATTAAATTACGAGGTTTCTTTACTTGCCAGTCCGATTTTGTGGTCTACCTGTTAAAATGTCCGTGTGGTCTAGGCTACATTGGCAAAATGACTAGACCTTTTAAGGACCGGATTTCTGAACATAAGACGTCTATTCGCAACTCTACATCTGATGTCCCAGTTGCCAGGCATTTCAGAGAAATGCAGCATAATGTATCCCAACTTCGCTATCAAATATTAGACAGAATACCCCCTCTTAAGAGAGGAGGGAATAGAGATAGATTGCTGTTAAAACGAGAAGTGAAGTGGATGTACCCGTTAGATACGGTTGCCCCTCATGGTCTTAATGAGAAGCTTGAGTGGCACTGGTTTCTTTGATTGCATCCACTAAGGCATCTGCAGTTCTAGGTGAGCTTCTGGTTTGATCCATATTATCTCTTAGGCTAGGGTCAGACTAACGCATTTTTCGCGTTGTCCGTGAAAAAGTGCGTTCGAACGAATGGACGTATTTTTTCACGGAATACGAGATAGCGGTCATACGATGCGCATTTTCGTCCGTGATTTTGTACGGATCATCAATAAAACACTTTTTTTGTCTGGACGTTATGTTGGCCGGACATTAGCCGCGTCTGACGTCTCCTAATCACGCACACACGCCGCTAGCGGACGCAGCGCACTCTGTACGTCCGTACTAGCGGTTTCACGTTCTCGAAAAAATGTGTTCGTTTGCCACTTGCGTTGCGAAGCCGCACTTTTGTGCGCCCGTTCTTCGTATTCTGCCCAGCATTGGACGTCATTTGCTGCTAGCACGGCCGTGATTTAGTGCTGCTAAACGCACGTTGATAATGCGTTAGTCTGACCCTAGCCTTAGTCTATGTATTTATAATTTATACGTTCAGTATTTATATGCTATATGGATAAATCTTCGCCGTGAGTGGTTACTACATGATTTATTCTTTGGTTTCATTACCATGATTGTCATGTGCTATCCCATGTATTACTTTTTATTATTTATGATTAGTTAATATGTATTCACTTTGGGTTTATTTGTATGGGTTATCTTTTTCAGGCGCTGCTTCTTGAGGCAGTTTTTCGGGCCATCATGGATATGTATAACCGCTGGATTAATGTATTAATTTATCCTTTTCTTCCCCACTTGTGGGAAGTTATAGTTATGTGGTTTTGTAACATCATTTCCACTAAGTTCATTTTTTGCCCTGTGCGCATGCGCACTCGCGGTCTCCCAGGATTCCGTGCGTTGGCGCATGCTCTGTGCTTTGTTCGCCATCTTGGCACACCCATTGGCGTTACATGCGCCTGTATGCTGGGAACACTCGGGGAACAACCTGCATCCCTTCGAGTTTGTGAGTTAACAGGTTTTGATTAATTATCTTTCCATGTGTGTCTCTAATTGCCTGATTCGCTCTACCCTTGCTATTATATGTTTATAAGGGGGTTCTTTCTATATGTTTGGTAAGGCACTATACACTGAGGAAGGGGCTGTGTCCCCGAAACGTTTGTTTTGTGTTTTCTTTTTGTTTATTTGAAATAAATGTGATAGCACAAGTGCACCATTCCTTGCAGCGCTGGAGGTATTTTCTTTCCTTACTTGTTCAACATATACATATAATAATGATATATTATGAATCTGCCGAGTCTGCCGGATAGAAGAATATATAATATGTCTGGGTCATATAATAAAATAAGGCTTCAAAACGCGGTTAAACATGATGAGCGAAACCGGTAAAAATGAGCTCAGCACACAGGCGTGAAATGCCTCAGCAGCGAAAGGGTTAAGACATAGGAACTCATATATAACTTCTCAAACATGGGGAGATGTAAAGCCAATGGATGTCATACAAGTTATTTGATGTATTTGCTTTCTTTTTAATAGACAAGATTTTCTGACAAATGTTTTTATCTCTGTTCACTTTTACGTGCTTGAATTTAAATTATTTATTTACATTTGTTTTACATTTGGTTTCCCATTGAAAAGTGCAAATAAAATAATGCATCCTGAAAGATTCGTGTTTGAACTTTGTTCTCTGCACCATTCCTTTTTTTGAATCTACATTATTTAAC
Source organism: Leptobrachium leishanense (assembly GCA_009667805.1). Lineage (NCBI taxonomy): Eukaryota > Metazoa > Chordata > Amphibia > Anura > Megophryidae > Leptobrachium > Leptobrachium leishanense. Next base: position 397,322,505 of record CM019063.1, read on the forward strand.
ATTTAATGAGGTGGAGGTTAGCAGATGGAATATTTAGAACAGGTAGCAGGAGGTTTATGGTTTTCCAGGCTACTCAAGATAACAAATGGCAGTTGAATTAGATATGACAGGGAGCTTAAAAGATTTCCAATCTACCCCTGGAGATGTCCTTTGAATACATCCCACACAATACATTGATTTGAGTCCGTGATCGACCAATAGACTTCATTCTATGGCCATTGCCACACATTGAGGACCACGTGAGGTAAAGACACTGTGGGAGGGGGTCAGTTTACAACAGAAAAGATCATAGAATGGATGCACCCAGTGACAAATATAGAGTAAAGTATTTTCTTAACTAAAACAACAAGAGAAAAACAAAGCACGTGTAAGATATCAGCAACATAAAATAAACACAATAAGGACATTTTATTTTTTGTTGGTAGTGGCCTTTTAACTTACCTGATACAGAGGTTTAGCTTCCCTTCACAAAATGTCTTTTTTTCTTCCAGGCCACTATGTTCAATTAAGTCTTTCCCGTTAGATGTCTCCTGTATTGGCATTGTCCTCTGATAACAACAGGGTGGGCCCGAGGTAAGAAAAACATTTGATTGACAAGCAATTGGTCATTCATAGTCTTCAGGAATTTCATCTTATTGTACTGTCTATCACAAACAAAGCTTCTTTGGTCTTGGTAGATTGCGGAACAGAATACCTAGGAAGAACTAGTTTGTTTGTTTGGTAAATTGATACCCTCCTAAATTATCTTAGACAAAATATAAAGAAATTTAAAAAGGAAAAGTTTGTTATTAATTGTCACATGGGTACGAGGAACTGATAGCATCAGATCATTGGCAGAGCGAATTTATTTATTTTATTTATTTATAAAGTATTTTACCAGGAAGGATACATTGAGATTTCTCTCATTCTCAAGTATGTCCTGGGTTCAAGAACATTGAATTGTTACAGAAATACAAAGTAATAACATGCAAGATATTAAAAACAAAAGACAAATATACAGATTAACAGAAAATAAATATGTAGGAAATATAGTCACTATGTTACATGTTTACAGGTGCATTCCGTATTGAGGTATGTTAATAGGGAGCTCTTAAGTGACTTTAGACTGGAGGAAGATTTGATGGTGTCTGGGAGATTATTCCATAATTGTGGTACTCTGTATTATTATTATTATTCTTTATTTATAAAGCGCCAGCATATTCCGCAGCGCTGTACAATAAGCACAGTATAGACAGGGTTACAATACATTGAACAACATTTGACAAACAGTACAGGAGGAGATGAGGGCCCTATTCCCGTAGGAACTCACAATCTGGGAGGGTTGGGGTTGGAAACAGGAGGAGAGGACTGTAAGGTGAGAGTGATTGATGGTTGCGTCAGAAAGTTGGGTGGTAGGCTTCCCTAAATAGGAATGTTTTCAGGGAGCGTTTGAAGGAAGAGAAGTTAGGGGAAAGTCTGACAGTACGAGGGAGAGCGTTCCAGAGAGTGGGGGCTGCGCGTGAGAAATCCTGCAGTCTATCATGGGAAGAGGTGATGCAGGGAGAAGCTAGGCGCAGGTCACTGTTTGACCTTAGGGAGCAGGCTGGGGTGTATTTGGTGATTAGTGAGGACAGGTAGTGGGGAGCTGAGTTAGTGAGGGTTTTGTAGGTAAGGATAAGGATTTTGAACTTAATTCTGCAGTGGATGGGGAGCCAGTGAAGGGACTCGCAGAGGGGAGCGGCAGAGACAGAGCGGCGGGTGAGGTGATTTAGCCTGGCGGAGGCGTTCAGGATGGATTGTAGGGGGGAGAGGCGGGACAGAGGGAGGCCAGATAAGAGATTATTGCAATAGTCGAGTCGGGAGATTACCAGGGCGTGTATGAGTTGTTTTGTGGTGACAGTGGTAAGAAATGGCCGAATTCTGGAAATATTATGCAGTTGGTATCGGCAGGTGGAGGAAAGAGACTTGATGTGGGGGATGAAGGAAAGAGCAGAGTCAAGTGTAACTCCAAGGCAGCGAACTTGGTTTGATGGGGAGATGGTGATACCCTCCACCGTGATAGAGAAGTCAGGAGGTGGGGAGGCATTGGAGGGAGGAATAAGTAGGAGTTCAGTCTTTGACATGTTGATCTTTAGGTGGTGGGAGGCCATCCAGGAGGAGATGCCAGATAAACAGTCACTGACTTTTGAAAGGACAGGGGGAGAGAGATCAGGGGTAGAGAGGTAGATCTGAGTGTCATCAGCGTAGAGGTGGTAATTAAAGCCAAAGCTGTTGATGATTTTGCCCAGGGAGGAGGTGTAGATGGAAAAGAGCAGAGGACCAAGGACAGAGCCTTGAGGTACACCAACAGATAGAGGCAATGAGGAGGTGGAGTTACCAGCAAAGGACACACAGAAGGACCTGTTGGATAAATAGGAGTCAACCCAAGCAAGTGCAGTGTCACCGAGACCCAGAGAGTTGAGGGTCTGTAGAAGGAGGGGGTGGTCAACAGTGTCAAAAGCAGCCGAGAGGTCAAGCAGGATGAGAGTAGAATAGTGGCCGTGTTTTTTAGCAGTTAGGAGGTCGTTGGTGACTTTGGTGAGGGCAGTTTCAGTTGAGTGTAGGGGACGGAAGCCAGATTGCAGGGGGTCAAGTAGGGAATTGGAGGACAGGAAGAGGGAGAGGCGGTTGAAGACTAGTTTTTCTAAGAGCTTTGATGTGAAGGGAAGCAGGGATACAGGGCGGTAGTTGGATGGAGAGTTGGGATCTAGGGATGGTTTCTTTAATAAAGGGGTAACTAGCGCGTGTTTGAAGGCGGATGGAAAGGAGCATGTAGGAAAATGAGGATCGAAAATGAGGATGAGAATTGGTCAGGATGGGGCATACCTGCTAATAAGGGAGGAGATGTAGGCAGGGGCATGGTTATGGAGAGCTTTGTAAGTGAGCACCAGTATTTTGAAATGGTGTGAGAGGTGTGGGAGGTGAGGTGTATGAGTCTGGCACAGGCATTCATTACAGACTGCAGAGGGAGAATCTGGGATCTCTTAAGGCTAGAGAGAAGGATGTTGCAATAGTCAAGGCGGGAGATAATAAGAGCTTGGATGAGCATTTTAGTAGAGTCTGGATTAAGAAACGGATGGATGCGTGCAATGTTTTTTAAGTGGAAGTAGCAAGATTTGGTTAAAGACTGAATATGAGGAGTAAAGGTTAAATCGGAGTCCAAGAGGACCCCAGGGCAACAAGCCTGAGAGGTAGAAGTAATGGTGGCACCATTCGCCTGAAGGGAATTGGGCACAGGAATGGAGGTTTTAGAGGGAGGGAAGATGAGAAGTTCAGTTTTCGAGAGGTTGAGCTTTAGGAAACAGGAAGTCATCCAGTCGGAGACAGCTGACAGGCAAGCTGTAACACTGTCCAGCACTGAAAGAGAGAGATCGGGACAGGAAAGGTAGATTTGTGTGTCGTCAGCATAGAGATAATTGAATCCATAGGAAGAGATGAGGTTGCCCAGAGAGGCAGTATAGATCGAGAAGAGTAGAGAACCCAGAGCACAGCATTGGGGTACCCCAACTGAAAGAGGAACTGGTGATGAAGAGGCCCCAGCAAAGGAGACACTGAAGGAGAGTAAAGAGAGATAGGAAGAGAACCAGGAGAGAGTGGCATCACTGAGGCCAAGCTGACGCAGCAGGAGGAGCAGAAGAGGTTGGTCAACAGTGTCAAATGCAGCAGAAAGGTCAAGAAGAATAAGCAGGGAGAAGTGACCTTTGGTTTTAGCAGCAGCTAAATAATTAGTCACTTTGGTCAGAGCAGTCTCAGTAGAGTGTTTGGAGCGAAAGCCGGACTATGGATCGAGTAGAGAGTTAGCGGCAAGAAAACTGGTAAGCTGTTTATAGAGCAGGCGTTCTAGAATACGTGGAACTTGAGGGGGGGATACCTTGGTGCATACAAAGGGATCTTGGAACATGAAGCCAGAAGGTTGCTTTGGGCAGCAGCATAGAGAAGAATAAATTTGTTGAGCTGATAGGAAAATTGGTTTCTCTGAGGAGCAGCGGACAGGTCAATAATCAGCAACAAGGCCAAAATGCTAAAGCCACTGCTTAACCTAGGGTGTAGCCCTTTATTCAAGTAAGGTGTACCATGTGATTTAACTGTGCGGTTGCTGGAAATGCAGTACTGACGTTGATGAGGCCAAGATTCGGAGCATGGATCATGACATTAATGTTGCTTTGAGCTATGTACTCATCAACATATGTTTTTAGTTAATTAATATTTTTAGATATATTTGAGAGGTTCAAAAGGGAGTTTACATTATATAGTCATAATGGACCAAATAGGATTACCAAGATCAGAAATGAATAATATGATATACTCTAGTGAAAGAGTACTTGTACCATATTTCAAGTAAGACTATCAGGGTTATTCAAAGAGCTCCGAATTGCTTGAGAAAGGTAACCGAACGCTGAAAATCAGCGTTCGGTTACCTTTCCTGGCCATTCGGCTATCCAGAGAGCAGGCAATTCGCCAAATCCTAGCGAATTGCCTGCACATACGGTGCCTGTTCGGTGCCTGTTCGAGGGCAGTGAAATCCCCATAAAAAAGCACTGCTTCGGCTATTCAGAGAACACAAACCAGCAGTGAAAGGTTCCCCTAATGCCCTGCCATTCGGTGGTTTAATTCGGCAAATTTATTCAGGAGAATCCCATAGACTTCAATGTTAAAAATATTCCCGTTTTAATTCAATATCTAATAAACCGTTCATTATAAAATTCTGCAGTTAAGAGTCTCTTTATGTATAGATTTTTTAGGATATTTTAAGTATTTCTCAGATTTTTTGATTTTTTTTTTAAAAGTCCGATTTCTTTTTTTTTTTCAAAGTTTTCTTCTTTTTTCTGTAACAGCCCTCTTTATTATCATTCCCTGGACCTCATATGCAAATTTCAGACATTTTCGCTCAGTAGTTTCTTTGCAAACAGCGTTTCACTTTCACACATTTATACAAACTGTTTTTCTAATTTATTCACTGCCTCTTCTGCGGTGTCGAAGGCTGCGATCGGCTCCTGTTCGGGTTTTTCTGTGGTTTTCGGCAGGTTAATTCAGATGTTTTTGAGTGTTTTCGGCGTACATTCGCTGGGTTTTGCGGTGAGTTTTCGTCGGGTTTGCGTCAGCTTTTCCCTGCAATTCGGGGACCCTGTGGTGCTTGCTGAATACACCACAGGGCAGTGGCAACTCTAGGAGCAATATTTAGGGGGGACCTAGAAGATACCGCAGTCAAAACTGGGGGGCACTAATAATTTTCACCACTAAATCATACCACTGAATAAAACTAAGAGCCCTATCACCTGGTGTGAACTAAAACACCATCACTAAAGGAAAAATTTAGCGCGAGTCGCTAAAACTTAGTGCCTGACGACCTACTAACAGATCACCTTGTCTGCGGTAGTCCATAAATAAGGTCGTTTGGCGCATGCTAGGAAAACTCTAAGACCCGAGCTGTGACCCAGCGCTAATGTGGTTGTATTAGGATAGAACCGTTTTTTTTCTTTCCAGTGCAGAGTGCCGGGCCATACCTATCCACCGCCCTCACAAGCTTGAATATGAACACATACAGTGAATAACCTCACACCCTGCATTATTAAAAGCCTCCAAGGTGGCCGTATCATCCATGTTTTGATGCACACATATATTCCATACTAACCCCTAAAATGCCATAATCCCAGGGAAATACAATAAAAATAATAAACAATGTGGCATTTAGCTACCCCTTAATCCCTAATATGCCATTAATCATGGGAAAACATGAAATGAATACACTGTGCAGCATGTAGCCTACCTATTAACCCCTACAATGCAATTAATCAAGGAAAAAATAAGATGTATACTGTGAGGGATGAAGCCTACCCATTAACCCTTAGTATACAACTAAAACCAAGGCAAAAACTAACGTAATACACAATGTAATGTATAGTCTGAACATTAACCACTTCACTGCTGAGACATTTCAACCCTGTGAAAATGCTTAAGATTAAGTGCCCGTTATTATTTAATGTTTTATGACATTTATTTCAAACTGAATATGGTCATGTTGGGTATCATTGGAAAGGCCAGAACCTGCCCTTTCCAATGACAGATTGTCTATATACGATGCACAGGGACGGAGATACAGCGGTCTGAAAAAGTGTGGGAAGCTGGATGCTGATTTTTGGTGGGGGGGCACATGGCGGGGCAAGGAATAACCTAGGGGGGCAATTGCCCCCCTTTGCCCCCCTGTAGAGTTGCCTATGCCGGAGGGTCACCGAAATGGGATCGACAAAACAAACCGAATTGAAGAGAACGAAAAGTCACCGAACGTGCAGTGACTTTTTGAATCTCTTTGAATAACCCTGTAATTGTTTTTTGGAAGAAAAATACCTTTGTCTTACTGTACAGTGAATTAAAGACATAAATGAATTTCCAATTTTATGTCTGTTTTTATTGTAATATTTGCTATTCAGACTAGCTAAAATTCTAGTATCTCCTTGTAAAATCCATCAATTCTGTTTTGTTACCTACAGAGAGGGTTATTAATTGAACAACGAACTGGCAGAAATTGACTGCGGAAGATGTGCATTTATATTTTTCTTAATTCAGCTATTTCGACTTAAAATTTTTAATTTCATTACGAAGAGTGTAAATAGTCTCATGTGCCCAATCTAAAGATATGTGGAACTTATACAGTACATTTATTCAACGCAGTGCCAAACTACAAATTAGCATATGATTTCTTGCTTTACATCTTATTATGGAGGGGGTAAGGGCATCATTTTATGATATATAACAACAAGTCAGTATTGTTCTGGGTTTAATAATGAGGGAAAATGCAAAGAAAATTTCACATGATTTTTGGGGTTTTCATGTCACCTATTATATATTTTTTCCACGCTATAGTAAATGCTTAACCTTCCACGACCCGATGGCTTCCAGACAATTTCTTGCACAGACTGAGATTTTGCTAATGACATTCCTTTTACAACAGAAGTCCTAAGTAATAAACAATGGCTACACAATCCATTGAGCAGCTGATAGATTAGTCAGGCTTTTTCTTTGAAGGCTGACATTTTAAACTTACAGTGCACTCTGTGTGTTCTTTACCTCTGTTTATATGCTAAGCCCTTTCTCCTGCAGAAAACACTAAAGAAGACCAGAGGCCGATTCTAACTAAATGGAAAGGTTAACAATGAAGCAATTTTTCTTTGTTATCCAGTTGCTTCTGTGTTTTGTCTTTGGTGTCCCCAAAAATGCAAACAGTTTCCTGATTAAGTGAGAAAGTGTCACTAATTTATACGAGAAGACAAAACATGTTCATAACGGAAATGTCATCAACGCATTGAGTTTTTATCAATCTCAGCTTCTCCCCCTAATTCTTCAAGCACTGAAATAAATAATTAATTAAAAGCAGTTGCACAGCATTAAAACAGCATCTTTATATGTAATTCATAACATTGTTTATTCTATAAGATTGGATCGATTTCTTTCCTTTTTCTTTTGTTATGGTGAACCATTAACCTACAAAATAAAAACTGCGAAAAATATAGCAAGAGCAGAATTAAATGGAGAGGGATTCAATGTGATTATAAGTTATTAAAGGTATACATTAGTGGTGAAACTTTATTGTTGAGTCACAACATTAAATAATTGCAACGTCTTCATGCATAACTCAAATATCTAAAAAAAAAGAGCATTTTTTTTTTAATTTTACCTTTTTTTTATTGAGAATGTATTTCAGAAAAGTAAATGACATCAGTGCAAAAGGAAAGGTAAACAGTGTACTTCAGGGAATGAACAAGTGCCATGCTAGGCAACCAGGATAAAAGTGGTAGGGTCAACGCTTACACATTTTATATACATTTCTTATTTTTTTTTTTATTATATGAAGTTTATTAACAACGCAAAACAGTAGAAAACCATGATATCAACGTTTTTCACAGTGTTAAATGGTAAATACACCTTTTATATCAAATCACGAAACACTAAACATTGTATAAGATTAAATCTGTGGTTAACTTTCAATACCAAAACGTCAAAGAAGAGTCCTTGTTTGAGATTAAATCTTCTCAAATTCTCCATAAGAAAGAAAATGCAAAATTATCCAAAGGTAATATATATATGCACATTTTTAAGACCACAAAGTCAAGGGGGAAAACACTCAGGTACACAATCATGAGAGGCAGGTATATCCCATTTGTCCACAATTAGGTCCATCTCAGTCTCATGCTCTTTTTTCTTTCTGGTTGAAGAGCATTGAATTTTTTTTTTAAAAGTATTTTACCAGGAAGAATACATTGAGATTTTTCTCATTTTCATATGTCCTGGGTGGCGAGTATGTACCGTTGGGTGTCTTGCCCAAGGACACTTGCTGGAGAGGTGCTCTTGCTGCCTGGATTTGAACCTTTGTCTCCACAGTTTCAAAGCAGTGATGTTACCTCTACTCCACCCAGCCGGTATCTCCATGTAGGGATGAGTATTGCTCAGAGAAAACTTTGGCCCCTCTTAATAGGGAGCTGCTAAAGGGTAAATGCAGCATGAGCTATTAACCATTTTTAGTTTATGACAGTTTTTCATATACGTAGACATGTGATATTTTGTTCAGTGGCGTAACCAGAATTATGGGCGCCCGGGGCAGAAATTCCCCCCCCTCAACCAAACATCCACTCTGGTTATTTGCAGGCCCGGACCGGGGCAAAATATAGGACCCCCAGAATTATATGCACAGGCACTGGACCCCCAGAATTATATATACAGGCACAGGACCCCCAGAATTATATACACAGGCACAGGAGGACCCCCAGAACTCTAGGCACAGGAGGACCCCCATAATTCTATATACAGGCACTGGACCCCCAGAATTATATACACAGGCACAGACAGGAGGACCCCCAGAATTATATACACAGACAGGAGGACCCCCCAGAATTATATACACAGGCACAGACAGGAGCACAGACAGGAGGACCCCCAGAATTATATACACATGCACAGACAGGAGGACCCCCGGAATTATATACACAGGCACAGAGAGGAGGACCCCCAGGATTATATACACAGGCACAGACAGGAGGACCCCCATAATTATATACACAGGCACAGACAGGAGGACCCCCAGAATTATATACACAGGCACAGAGAGGAGGACCCCCAGAATTGTATACACAGCACAGACAGGAGGACCCCCAGAATTATATACACAGGCACAGACAGGAGGACCCCCATAATTATATACACAGGCACAGACAGGAGGACCCCCAGAATTATAAACACTGGCACAGAGAGGAGGACCCCCAGAATTGTATACACAGGAACAGAGAGGAGGACCCCCAGAATTATATGCACAGGCACTGGACCCCCAGAATTCTATACACAGGCACAGAGAGGAGGACCCCCAGAATTATATACACAGGCACAGAGAGGAGGACCCCCCAGAATTATATACACAGGCACAGAGAGGAGGACCCTCAGAATTATATACACAGGCACAGAGAGGAGGACCTCCAGAATTATATACACAGGCACAGAGAGGAGGACCCCCAGAATTCTATACACAGACACAGAGAGGAGGACCCCCCCCCCCAGATTTATATACACAGGCACAGAGAGGAGGACCCTCAGAATTATATACACAGGCACAGAGAGGAGGACCCCCAGGATTATATACACAGGCACAGACAGGAGGACCCCCATAATTATATACACAGGCACAGACAGGAGGACCCCCAGAATTATATACACAGGCACAGAGAGGAGGACCCCCAGAATTGTATACACAGGCACAGACAGGAGGACCCCCAGAATTATATACACAGGCACAGACAGGAGGACCCCCATAATTATATACACAGGCACAGACAGGAGGACCCCCAGAATTATATACACTGGCACAGAGAGGAGGACCCCCAGAATTGTATACACAGGAACAGAGAGGAGGACCCCCAGAATTATATGCACAGGCACTGGACCCCCAGAATTCTATACACAGGCACAGAGAGGAGGACCCCCAGAATTATATACACAGGCACAGAGAGGAGGACCCCCCAGAATTATATACACAGGCACAGAGAGGAGGACCCTCAGAATTATATACACAGGCACAGAGAGGAGGACCTCCAGAATTATATACACAGGCACAGAGAGGAGGACCCCCAGGATTATATACACAGGTACAGACAGGAGGACCCCCAGAATTATGTACACAGAAACAGAGAGGAGGACCCCCAGAATTATATACACAGGCACAGACAGGAGGACCCCCAGAATTATATACACAGGCACAGACAGGAGGACCCCCAGAATTATATACACAGGCACAGACCGGAGGACCCCCCAGAATTATATACACAGGCACAGACCGGAGGACCCCCAGAATTATATACACAGGCACAGACAGGAGGACCCCCAGAAATATATACACAAGCACAGACAGAAGGACCCCACAGAATTATATACACAGGCACGGACCGGAGGACCCCCAGAATTATATGCACAGACAGGAGGACCCCCAGAATTATATACACAGGCACAGAGAAAGGAGGACCCCCAGAATTATGTACACAGAAACAGAGAGGAGGACCCCCAGAATTATATACACAGGCACAGAGAGGAGGACCCCCCAGAATTATATACACAGGCACAGACAGGAGGACCCCCAGAAATATATACACAAGCACAGACAGAAGGACCCCCCAGAATTATATACACAGGCACGGACCGGAGGACCCCCAGAATTATATGCACAGACAGGAGGACCCCCCAGAATTATATACACAGGCACAGACCGGAGGACCCCCAGAATTATATACACAGGCACAGACAGGAGGACCCCCAGAAATATATACACAAGCACAGACAGAAGGACCCCCCAGAATTATATACACAGGCACGGACCGGAGGACCCCCAGAATTATATGCACAGACAGGAGGACCCCCAGAATTATATACACAGGCACAGACAGGAGGACCCCCAGAATTATGTACACAGAAACAGAGAGGAGGACCCCCAGAATTATATACACAGGCACAGACAGGAGGACCCCCCAGAATTATATACACAGGCACAGACAGGAGGACCCCCAGAAATATATACACAAGCACAGACAGAAGGACCCCCCAGAATTATATACACAGGCACGGACCGGAGGACCCCCAGAATTATATGCACAGACAGGAGGACCCCCAGAATTATATACACAGGCACAGACCGGAGGACCCCCAGAATTATATACACAGGCACAGACAGGAGGACCCCCAGAAATATATACACAAGCACAGACAGAAGGACCCCCCAGAATTATATACACAGGCACAGACCGGAGGACCCCCAGAATTATATACACAGGCACAGACAGGAGGACCCCCAGAAATATATACACAAGCACAGACAGAAGGACCCCCCAGAATTATATACACAGGCACAGACAGGAGGACCCTCACTCACAGACCTCAGACTCAGATGGGGACCCGCGCACGCCAGAATTCTCCTCCACGAGGCCCACCGGCTTCTGAAAGCTTTTTGAAGCACTCTCGCAAGATCGCGTGAGATCTCACCTGTATGCCGCATCACAGCCTTTAGAAGGCTGGCGGCCGCGCGAGGCAGCATGGTGTGAGCCCACTTTGTCGGGCTCGGGCCACAGCAGGAACCTGCGTTCCCGCAGGACTCGGGTCCAGGTCTCCGGGCGATGGCAGTGGCATGAGTACCGGAGGGGGCATCGGTGACGGCACTCCCCCCTCAGCCCTGCGCCCGGGGCACCCGCACCAGCTGCCCCCGGTTGTTACGCCACTGATTTTGTAAGATATGTAAAACACAGTATACAACAGATCAGTTGATTGTTAATAAAGAAAGAGCAGAAAAGGCTCCGATGGAGACCCAAAATGTTGTTTTGCTATGGTCCAATAAGGGATCCTTATGTATTTAACCAGAGTGCCCGGCCCTGGTCCCTTGCATCCATCTCTACGTAAACTCCCTTCCCTTTTTCTGCAGAGAATGTCATATAAAGTCATCATAAGGAGAAGAAATTAGGAAAGATGAGGTAAGAATGCCAAGTAGCCCATTGAGTTGTCTGGATAGCATCTGGTTGATAAAGGTACCTGTAGGAACTGAAATGTTGCACACTACCCTAATAAATCAGTATTTTTATACACCATAGGATACACTGAGCAGCTTTTCCCTCTTTCCTATCACTGCAGGGAATCATTCAGGAAAAACTGGACAATGGTACTGCAAACAAAGGGGTAATAGGAAATATAAGAAAAAGGAAAGAGAAACGCATGAAAACAGGATGGCAATGGGGCAGATTCTTCATCCCGCATCTAGAGATGATGCAAGATGCCTAACCTCGATATCAACAGATGTTGGGTGGAGGAGCAGCCACCAGAGGACCACCAAAATCCATAAGAACACACCTATCCATCTGACGAGGTCATTGGACAGTCCTGGACACCTACTCAACTTGAGGGGTAGATCTCTTCATCAGCAGATGACCAGATCAGACCCGTGCACCACATAACCAATGGTTACCAGTAGGACCTTAGGAAAGGACTCTCATTGTGTCACATACACAGGACTGCTGCAGCCTGGCCAGAACAGTGGAACTAGGCAAGAGATATAGAACCAGCAGGCAAGAAAAATCCACTGCCAGCACATCAGATATCTTCATGGTTAGCTTCGCATCAGGTCCACTGGGCAACGGCTCTGCCATAGGCAGATCCCTCTCTTCCACAACTTCACCATCAATAAGCCATTCCTCAGCAATTTCTATCGCAATCCTGCATTCAGTGTCCTCAAGGGCTTCAGTCTGTCAGAGCTTCCAAAGCTCTGCCATCATTTGCCTCAATTCTCCTTTCAGCAGGGCTTATTGACGGACTCTGACTTCAGCAGAAAACTTCTAGGTTACCTGGTATCAGGGCCTCGAATGTACAGGGGAGGGGTATTCTGGCCACCACATTGTGGGCCTCTAAACTTCTCAGAAGAGTCCCCAATCATCAGATCCCATGAAGCCACGGGACAGGGGCTTACTGGATTTGTTCACAGTTTCCTTTTGTAAGTGGTGAGAACAGTTAAGAGATAGTGTTGTACTCTATTGCTGCCTGCGATGTATAGGGAGCAGTAAGCTACAGTAACCTGCCGTTAAGAGCCTAGCCACAAGCAAAGAGGAATGTGCTGTGTACACTTTTATGAACATCAATTACCTACTGTAAATAGTATTTAAATCTCTACTCGACAAATAATGTGCTGATCTGTGTATACAATAAAAAACTAAAAAATATATTTTTTGAGACTAATAAACACCAGCTGACAAGGAATAGATCCACAAATATCTCTTAATCATAACAGATAACTACATAAATTATTTTATAGATTTTTTTATCTGACTGTACCAAACGTTCAAGGAAAAGAAATGTGAAGTGTTATGAAATATATTATTAAAACTATTAATAAAAAATTATGCCATTGAACAATAATTCTGATAATCTTTTCCACCAGTTTTAACATGGATCCTTCTGAGACTATTTTTTTTTTTATAAAGTATATTACCAGGAAAGATACATTGAGATTTCTCTTGTTTTCAAGTATGTCCTGGGTGGTGAGTATGTACCGTTCGGTGTCTTGCCCAAGGACACTTACTGGGAGGTGCTCTGGCTGGGATTCAAACCTGTGTCTCCACGGTTATAGAGCAGTGATGTTATCTCTACTCCATCCAACGGGTACTTAGTAGCCTGACTGTGAAAGAGATATTCTTCTAATGGTTTTAAAGTACACCATAATAAATGAATACATCAATAAAGCAATTAGAACAATTGTATCCTACTTAAAACTGATTAATTCTATTTTATCAGCAGATTTCAGGATACTACAGACTTAGAATCATGCTCAGTATCTTCCTAGTTCACTGAAAGGGTCGATGTTTCTTGAGAGCGCTATCAACTTTCAGTGTATCGGGATTTTAAACCGAATGACAGAAGGCTCAGATGTAAAACACAAAAGATTTATCCACTTCTCTGTCTCACTAAAACGTTAAAAGGTCATTATTTGGCAAGCTGTCTCACAGATTGAAAGAGGAACAATTGATAGTAGTTAAAACCTATATATAGTACATTTGAAAGCTACAAGAATATGTTTATAATGGGAACATGGAGTCTAAAAAATGGAGACAAACCCTTAGTACTTTGGTTTCCTTAAACAATTGTCCAAAAAAAAGTAATTGCATATTAAACCCAGTCTTATAACCTGCAAAACATTTTACACAACCAAACACAATCAAACCATAAAACGCAGGAGGGTTAATGAGGACCAATTAGTTAGGAAAACAATTATTTGTGTGCTAGAAGTTGTTAAAGGAATTGTAAGACAGATAACATGTAATAGCTAATTATTGTGTATAGTGACTGTATAAACTGTGAATTCAATTTAACTATTATCTTACATTGTATATAAAAAAAGATTTTGAGCACCAATTTGTGAACACACTTCTAAATGATGACATTCTAACTGTATAGTCAAACTTTCTTACTATTGATAAACATATACAGCTTCTACTATTTTTTTGAGAAAGGATTTTACAGGAAAGGATACATTGAGATTTCTCTTGTTTTCAAGTATCTCCTGGGTGGTGAGTATGTGCCTAAGGACACTTACTGGAGAGGTGCTCTTGCGGGGATCGAACCTTTGACTCCACAGTTGCTCTCCACAGTTATAGAGCAGTGATGTTACCTCTAGTCCACCCAGCTGGCACTACTTGTACAAAAGATACATAAATTAGTAGGGTGCCGGACAAAATCCCTGCAGCCAGGTTCCCTAATGCCAACATCCCGATGGCCAACTTCCCGACAGAACATGTGCCGGACATCCCAACTTCCCTAGACGGCCAACTTCCAAACATCCATAATCCCAGTGGCTAACCCTAATACTAACACCCTAACCATAGGTTTAAGGGGGTTAGGGCTATGTTTAGGAGTTTTAGGGCTAGGTTTAGGGGGGGGTTAGGGTTATGGCTAGGTTTCGGGGCTTAGGGGGTTAGGGCTAGATTTAGGAGGGTTAGGGCTAGGTTTTGGGGGTTAGGGCTAGGTTTGGGGGGTTAGGACTAGGTTTGGGGGTTAGGGCTAGGTTTAGGGGGTATGGGTTAGGACTAAGTTTAGGGGATTTAGGGTTATGTTTAGGGGGTTAGGGTTAGGGCTAGGTTTAGGGTTATATATTGGGGGTTAGGGTTAGGCTTAGGTTTAGGGGGTTAGGGTTAGGTTTAGGGGGTTAGGGTTAGGGGGTTAGTGTTAGGGCTATGTTTAAGGGGGTAGGGTTAGGACTAGGTTTAGGGGGTTAGGGCTAGGTTTAGAGGGTATGGGCTAGGTTTAAGGGGGGTTAGGGATAGGGCTAGGTTTAGGGGGTTAGGGCTAGGTTTAGGGGGGTTAGGGGCTAGGTTTAGGGGGTTAGGGTTAGGTTTAGGGGGTTAGGGTTAGGTTTAGGGGGGTTAGGGAGTAGGGTTAGGTTTAGGGGGTTAGGGAGTAGGGTTAGCCACTGGGATTTTGGATGTCTGGAAGTTGGTCGTCAGGGAGTTGTCTGTGTAGGGAAGTTGGCCGTGTAGGGAAGTCGGGATTTTGGCATTAGGGAACCTGGTTGTAGGGATTTCGACCCAAACCCATATCACACATCAGAGTTTGCACACATCTTTTATTGAAACAAAAAGAGAAGGGGAGGGGTCGTTACATAACAAGACGTTTCTCAGGAATGTATTTGCGTAAGTTTCTTGGCCTTGTCTGTAATAGTTTTGCTGACATGTTTTATCTGTATTGCAAGTGACGACACAGTCTTATTGAAGAAAACAGTCTTAATGAAGAAAGGAAGGCGATTTGATTTTCAGAATGGAGTCTTTATCCAGGATGGACACTCCGCCGTCTGAAAACATTAACATCAAACCAGCAGTAAGTCCCTTCTGCACTGGGCGGACAGTCAGCTTTTAGCAATATCACAGTCTGAGAGGTAGTATCCCAGAGCTCCTCTGTGTCATGCAAAGGAGAGGACTTGAGTTTCTGGAGACTGGAGTGCTCTTGGAATGAGCTGTCTCTGTGTACTTTTTTTTTTTAGAAAGGATTTTCCCAGGAAGGATACATTGAGATTTCTCTCATTTTCAAGTATGTCCTGGGTGGCGAGTATGTACTGTTGGGTGTCTTGCCCAAGGACACTTACTGGAGAGGTGCTCTTGCTGGGATTGAGCCCATGTCTCCACAGGCTCTCTCCACGCAGAGCAGTGATGTTGCCTCTACTCCACTCAGCCAGACTGCCCATGCATTACCTGTGGTCTGTTAGCATTGACTCAAGCATGGACACAAAAAGTTCATGATCCGCTTTGGACTCAGTCACTGGGTTCTCTCATCCTGCGATGAGAACAGTGGTCCGATCTGCCACTTCTTGCCATCAGGAGCAGAGTGAGACTGGGAGCAAATAGTTAGCATTCACTAGGGAATAGTGCCCACAAGGTTCTGTGGATTCCTTAATAGTGATGAGCCATACACCCCTGTGTTCGGTTGTCACGCTCCTCGCCGGCGGCGACGCCGCAGATGATAAAACACGCTATCGCATTCATTATACTGCAGGGCAGCACCCTTCAGTTGCTGCCACAGAATAAACTGTTGCCGTATCCAGCTCTGCACTAAGTAGCAGGTGCATCTCATTATTCAGCTGGCTACCTCTATATAACTCAACCACACCCTTACCTAGATGCTTCAACATCAAACTTCACTTCCAAGTGGAACTCGTGCAGCCAGGAGCCTGTTACGCTGACAAGCCTGTGTGCAGGATTTACCAGATGATCTGACGGTTTACTTGCCTACCAGACAACCGTCTTCCATACCCCTGGACTTGTCTGGCTTCATCTATGTGAACCTCTCTGGCTTTCGTCCAAGTGTATCCCTCTGGCTTCATCCAGGAGAACCCCTCTGGCTCCATCCAGGAGAACCCCTCTGGCTCCATCCAGGAGAACCCCTCTGGCTCCATCCAGGAGAACCCCTCTGGCTCCATCCAGGAGAACCCCTCTGGCTCCATCCAGGTGAACCCCTCTGGCTTCATCCAGGTGAACCCCTGCATTTGTCTAAGGCTAGGGTCAGACTAACGCATTTTTCACGTTGTCCGTGAAAAAGTGCGTTCGAACGAATGGACGTATTTTTTCACGGAATACGCAATAGCGGTCATACGATGCGCAGTTTCATCCGTGATTTTGTACGGATCATCAATAAAACACTTTTTGGGTCTGGACGTTATGTTGGCCGGACATTAGCAGCGTCTGACGTCTCCTAATCACGCACACACGCCGCTAGCGGACGCAGCGCACTCTGTACGTCAGTACTAGTGGTTTCACATTCTCGAAAAAATGCGTTTGTTTGCCGCTTGCGTTGCGCGGCCGCACTTTTGTGCGACCGTACTTCGTATATTGGCCGTCATTGCCCGGCATCTGCTGCTAACACGGCCGTGATTAAGTGCGGCTGCACGCGCGTTCGCACTGCCTCAGTCTGACCCTAGCCTTAAGGACTTACCTGGGAATCCCCAGATTCCCCTATACATTTGACGGGGAATCAAGATTATAAATAAAGACACGGAGGCGAATATTATGCTTTACTCTTCTTTACTCTTCCAACAGCAGCAAAGAAAAATTCAATAAAGCTTTGTAATTTTGAACAAAGGAAAAAAAGGTTTCACATATATACTGTATAATATCATAACCAATCACTGTAGGGCACTCCAACTTGGGCCAATCAGTGTCCAGCATCGGTTATATATCCTTCGACCTGCGTCACATTCTTCTCTTTTCTTGGATGCAAACTTTTAACTTGGAACAGCAACATCGAGATCCGAACGAAAACTTATAGAAGAACAAGATGTCGCTATTGCGAACCTGAAACAGAAACAAAGGAGAATCTATAGATTAGAAACCCGAACATGCAAACATAATGTGCAACCTTTAGGTGTGATTTATATTTATCGGAACACAATTCCATCTATACGTAATAATAACATGTCATGGGTAGGGCAAAATACTCAATGTATAACATAGTACTTGGGCGGGATAATATTCGCCTCCGTGTCTTTATTTATAATCTTGATTCCCCGTCAAATGTATAGGGGAATCTAGGGATTATACACCAAGACACGGAGGCTTCATATTATGCTTGTTGAAAGCTAATTAATGATAGAATGCGCAAAATGAACTATAGGCTTAAAATAAAATTCTTTAAAGGTTGACTCGTTAGACCAATTAGCTGTTTTCATAATATCTTCTAGTCTGCAACCCCGAAAAGCAGCCGTAGAGGCCGCCGCACTGCGAGAGGAGTGGGCCCCGAAAATAGAGGTATCTACTCCTGCCTCTGTCATGAGCCATTTAACCCACCTAGCTAAGGTAGTGGTTGAAACCGGGAGATACGGCTTTGTCATGGTTAGAAACAATCTGTCAAAGGAAGGTAGACGGTAGACATGTGCATTCGTTTTAGTACTAAAACGATTTAGTCCGAATTTTGGGATAATTTAGTTTTCGGATGACTCAAGAGAAACGAAATTGCTCAGTACAAAAAACGAAAGAAACTAAAATAAAATGCACTACATTTTAGTTTCAGTCCTTTTTGTGATATTACATTGAGTGAAGGAGACCAGCAATGAAGAGCGCAACATCCGAAGTTCTGCACCCTCCACATGCCAATGCAGTAGGATGTTCTATACAGAGAGGGGCATTAATTAATGCAGGAGGATGTTCTATACATTATACAGAGAGGAGCCTTTTTTTTTTTACCCCTTTAAATCCAGTGGCTGTGAGCGCTGAGATCGGCCGCTTGTTACATTATCTCTCAGTACAATGTATCAGGCTCAGCTGTTACAGTAACTGACTGTAACAGCACTCAGAGTTTCAGTAAAACAAGGAAATAATATTCTTCGAATCTCTTATATATAAAAATATTATTTACTAGTTTTACTGAAACTCTGAGCGCTGTGATGAGCAGCAGTCAGTTACTGCAACAGCTTTGCCTGACACGGGGCAGTATTACAATGTTGGTGCTAACTTAACCAGAGCTGTTGTAAACTGAAAACCTCCATAGGCTATAATGGCTCTGGGAAGTTTACAACAGCTCTGGTTAAGTTAGCACCAACTATGTAATATGGCCCATAGTGTGCTGAGAGTGAGAGATACTGTAACAAGCAGCGATCTCAGCCCTCTGAGGAGCCGCTACAATAGTAATTGTATCCACTGGTTTTCGGATGAATGAAATTAGTTTTCATACTAAAGAACTGAAAACGAATTTCTTTAGCAACTAAATAAATTGCATTTTAGGACTAATCCATTAGTTCAAAACGAAATTTTGTGCTGTGCACATGTCTAGTAGACGGTATGGAGCCGTCACCCGTTCGTATTCCTGTAAACAAAGTACTGGCCATAAATTAGTTTTTTGTGGAAAAGCCGGATAAAATACCTGGGAAATGGCAGTTTTAGTGCGTCTAGATATGGAAAACAAAACACCTAATGGAGTAAAAGATCTCCCCGACAAATCTAAAGCCCGAACGTCAGAGACCCTCTTACAGGAAATTAGACATAAAAGCATAGTTAATTTAGCAGATAATTGTTTAATTGATAGCTCAGTATTGGAAGGCCACTGATCCAAAAAGTCTAAACCAAGTTAACGTCCCATGTAAACGAGTAACGGGATCTAGGCGGACGTTTCAACCGAATACCTTTTAACAATCTACAGACTAATCTATGTTGACCTACAGGGAGTCCCTCAATGCTAGGGTGATAAGCAGAAATAGCTGACCTAAAATTATTAATGGTACGATAAGCTCTGCCTTCCTCAAACAAAGAGGTCAGGAACTGCAGAATGTCCTCTATAGGGGCTGAAAGGGAATTAACTTGTTTGCCCAAACACCAAGAAACCCAGCAGTTACAGTAACAAAGGTATCGCTTTCTAGTACCTGGTGCCCAAGCGCTGGAGAGTAATTCGGAAGTGACTTCCGAAAGTTGACCGACAGTGAAAGATTGCCTGACACCTTCCAAGCGACGAGACGGAACGATGGTACTGACAGAATGTTCTGTATAGTGTTCTCTGGATCCTCCAGGGGAGGGGGGTTCGACCGGAGAATCCGAGGAACGTCTACCACTAGCTCTAATAACTGTGGAAACCATGGTTGAGTCGTCCACCATGGGGTAATCAGAATTAAAGTCGTCTGATTGGAACGCATCAATCGGATTACCCTTGAAATCAGAAGAAATGGGGGAAATGCGTACAGAATTCCCCGTGGCCACGTTTGATAGAACGCGTCTGTTCCTAGTGAATCTGGATCTGGTTTCCAACTGAAATAATCTGGGATCTGCGCGTTCAGACGAGAAGCGAAAAGATCCAATTTGAACGGACCCCACATTGAAGACAAAAATCCGAATATTGTCTTGTCTAATCTCCAGTCGCTGGAATCCATCAGATACCTTGAATTCCAATCCGCTACAATGTTGCATAGCCCCGGGATGAACTGAGCGGTCACTGTAACATTGTGGGATAGGCAAAATCCCCAAAACAGTTTGGAGACTTCCGACAGTTGCTTTGACCTGGGGCCACCTAGATGATTGATATGCCTTACTGCGGCAAAATTGTCCATGCGAAGTAGGACTGAATTGAAAGGTTTGTCTTTTAGAAAACTCCGAATAGCGAAAAAACCAGCTAGGAGTTCGAGAACATTTATGTGAAAAGAAGCTTCTACAGAAGCCCATCTGCCTCCTGTGGATGTAGGACCTAAACGCGCACCCCAGCCATAGTTGCTGGCATCGGATTCTATAACAACCTCTGGTTGAGGAGGGAAAAAAGAGCGGCCATTCCAGGTTACGAGGTGGTCCCGCCACCATCGCAACTCTTCTCGAGATTCGTCGTCTAGAGAAATCATGTCGGAATATAGTAACCCTTGACGGAGATAGACTGCCTTTAGTCGTTGAAGGGCCCGATAGAACAGAGGTCCCGGGAAGATGGCCTGAATCGATGCTGACAGCATTCCCAACAGACGGGCAAGGGCTCTCAAAGGAAATGTTGGCCGCGTGGACAACCTTCGTACTTCCTTCCGAATCTGACTGACTTTCTGGGCTGGAAGACTGAGTGACATTTGTACTGAGTCCACCAGAAATCCCAGAAATTCCATGCTCTTGGCTGGATCTAGATTGGACTTCTCCCAATTGATCATGAAACCCAGGTTCGTCAGAAGATTGATGGTCCAATCTCTGTGGAGAATTATTACGGAAATATCCTGAGCCATTAGAAGTATATCGTCTAGATATACGACCAAACGAACTCCTTTGGTTCTGAGAAACGCAACCACCGGTTTCATGATCTTGGTGAAGCAACGAGGGGCGGATGAGAGACCGAACGGGAGAGATTTGAACCTCCACAATTGATCTTTCCAGAGGAACTGGAGGTAATTTCTGCTGTGAATAGCAATTGGAATTGTCAAGTAAGCATCCTTGAGGTCTATCTTGACCATCCAGTCTCCTGGGCATAAGCTGTCTTTCAGAGATGGGATACCCTCCATCTTGAAATGATGATATTGAACATGCATGTTCAATTTTTTTAAATTTATCACAGGACGGTACTCGCCGCTTTTCTTTTGGACAAGGAACACATTGCTCACGTAGCTTGGATGCGAGGGAACTACCCTTTCGATAGCACCCTTCTGAAATAGGTCCAGAACCTCCTGATTTATCAAACGCTGGTGATTTGATGTCATAAACAGAGGTTGAGGTAACTCTCTTTGAAACGGTAAAGTGTCGAATTTTATTTCGTAACCCATAATTGCGTCTAACACCCAAGGGTCTGATGTGATCTGACTCCAATGATGGAAAAAAAGGTGAACCCTGCCCCCTATTGGAGCCTGTAAAAAAGGTAAGTTGTGTGGCGTACTCACCAGAATATGCTGCTCTGCGGTAACCGCGATAAGGTCGTCCTCGACCTGGTCTGGACCTCTGAGGAAAGAAGGTTGAATGTCCAGCCGACTCAGAGCGTCCTGTTGGAGCATGGGCGAAGCCTCTGGAGTGGAATTGAGAACCTCGGCCGGGAAAACGGCCTCTATTTCTCCCGGCCCTGTCAAAAACCTTGTTTGGGAAGGTTTTCCTCATAGTGGCCTGGACTTTTTTTATATTATGAAAAGAGTTCGCTCGGGAACCCATTTGTTTGATAAAATCTTCGGCGAACAGACCTCCGCTTTCCTGCGGGCCAGGTTCCTTATTGGCCATAGAGACCAGATTTGGTTCTACCTTAAGCAGAATAGAGCGTCTGCGCTCTGTTGAAATGGCTGTATTAGCATTTCCTAGCATACACACCATTCTCTGTACCCAGCCGCGGTACTCGAAAATATCAGGCTTAGCATTTCCCAAAAGGGAGTGTTCGATGGCATTGAACAATTTAGTTAATGGACCTAAGATGTCCAAAAGTTTATCTTGGCATACTCTCAGGGTTGCTTCCAGACCTCTTTTAGGGGACCAACCTGTTTTGCTGAGGAACTCAATAATATCCTCGTTTACAACGGGCGCAGAGGCCACTTCGTTGGATAGAACAGGTCTTGGGCATTCAGCCCTCATTTTGTTCCGTGTCTTACTGTCCATGGGCTTTCTGATCCGAGCCTCAATATAGCTAGCCACATGTTCCAAAGGGGCCCATTCAGACGAGCGGGGATGCTTCAGCATCTCAGGAACAAACATAGCCTGTCCCAAAGCGTCCAATGGAGCCGCACTGTCCCCATGCCTTCTTGAAAAGGAAGAGGAAATTGAGGAGATTGAATCTGAAACCCCTTCGGAATCATTCGGGGCCCAGTCTGTGTCGCTAGTGTCCGACTCCTCATCCTCTGCAGCTTCTGAACTAACCTCATCAGAGCTGTTAGACTCGGTGCGCCTGGCCCTTTTCCAGCCGCGTTTTTTGGCCTTGCGGATAGGCCTTCGTTTACGGGTTTTGCCACTTTTGTGTGGTAATTTCTGTAATTCCAGCTCCTTAGCAGGAGTCGCTTCTATAGCTGTTTTTTTAGGGAGACAGTCAACTCCCTTAGTCAGGGTATAGGGTACCCCACCCTCTTGGGCCGACAAATATTTGTCTGATGTAGAAGGCACCATAACGTTAGGGTTTTCCCCCAGAGTCTTATCAGTATTTTGAGCCGCCAATAGCTTCAATAGGGTGTTTTCAAAATTGGTGGACATTAAGGCAATGGCTGAAATTACCTCCGCCGAAACGGCGGGTCGTTGAGCGGAGCTCATAGCTGTCGTTGGTGTTTCAGGGTCCGACATGAGGAGCGAATAACTAGCCGTTTGTTACCACAGGGAAAAACTCGTCCGCTCTGAGGTAACTACGCGCGCGAGCGCAGGGCAGAGCTCCCGCCTTAGCAGGCTAAAGGCGCGAAGCCACGCCTGTCTGCAAACGGCAGTTGCTCTGTATAATGAAGGCGCTACCGTGCCCGAACTGGGGAAAAAAACGGGAAATGCTAAACTTATATTGTGGGCTCCTTGAGAGACCGGCGGTACGCCGCTACCCTATTTTTAAAACTGGGAATAAAGCGCACCGCCGCTCGCCCGTAGAGACCTAGTTATAAGAAAGAAAACCTGGTGGAAATTGCACCAGACGCTGAAAGTACTTAAAAACCAAGGACATATAAGCATATGTGCGCAAATGTAATAAGATATACTTAGCTGTCGAAAGCAGCAAAGAAAAGAGAAGAATGTGACGCAGGTCGAAGGATATATAACCGATGCTGGACACTGATTGGCCCAAGTTGGAGTGCCCTACAGTGATTGGTTATGATATTATACAGTATATATGTGAAACCTTTTTTTCCTTTGTTCAAAATTACAAAGCTTTATTGAATTTTTCTTTGCTGCTGTTGGAAGAGTAAAGAAGAGTAAAGCATAATATGAAGCCTCCGTGTCTTGGTGTATAATCATAGACTCCCTGCATACTGGACTTTTCCTTTTTTCTTCAGTTTATCCCGCTTCAAGAACCATCCCTGTGTGGTCAGTCTGTCTGTCTGTCCGCATCCCTTTTCCTGTATTATCCCTTCATGATCTGAGATGTTTTCTAATTAAACCCCTTTATTACTGCAACCCATTGCCTCCTTGTGTCACTGCACCTCTGGGCTCGCAACCTCACCCACCTGCCTGGTTGCCCGTTACATCGGTTCGCATTCGAACTCGAACAATTTCAAAAGTTTGTGTTCGAACGCGAACATGAACCGAACTCAATGCAAGTCAATGGGACTCGAAAGTTCGATTTTTAGAGTGCCCTCCAAAAGGGCATTTATGCAAGATATTTGCCATAAAAGGTGTATGGGGGTCCGGGTAGTGCCCTGGGGGACAGGAAACAAGGACAAAAAGTTTTAAAAAAAACGTTTTTAAAGGAACAGTGAGTTTTCCTTGAAATAAAGGTTAAGAATAAAATGAGAAATTCCTTCAAATATCGTGCCTAGAAGGTCCCCAAAACCTGCACGTGAAGTGGCGGATTTGTAGGATGTATAGAAACATTTAAAAACAAAAAAATGACATTTCAAATTACGGTAAATGTTTTTCCATTAATCTATTCATAAACAACTGTTTGGGGCGGCAGCCTGTATGAAAAGAGGAGACGTTTTAGGACACGAAGAACAAGTTTAGTGATTTTGTTGGCTAAATTATGGTGAAATTTATGCAGGCTTTGGATGAAAGTAACAATAGGTGCTTTAAAATTTGGCCTTTAGTGTTGGCAACAGTGCCGTCACACAGTAACCCTTCTGTGGTATTGTGGAAGAGTGCAGGGTTGGACCCTGCGGTCAAATATTAAAATGATATGAATCTGGTATAGGCATCAGTGGCAGTGCACCCAAATATTGTACCTTTGGTGGCAGCAAGTGCCTTCACACCATAACCCCTTTGGTATTGTGGAAGAGTGCAGTGGTGGAGGTTTTGGTAATGCAGATGGAACGGCTATGTCTCCTCCGAGACCTGAGTCCTGCGTAACCCCAACTCCACTGTCCCCTGCTCCAGCCCTACCAGCCCCCTCCCTCCCCCGTGATCCCACGGAAGTCCCCCTTGGCTTTGCCCCCAACCTGGGTGCCCCTGTGCATGTACTGGCCCGTCTGCGCTTGCCGCGTCTCTCTGGGCCCTCCACCATTTCCTCGTATAAACGTGCTGGTGGTCTGGTCTTCCGCGTGGGTCTGCGAGGCCCCAATTCCCTCCCCCCTGACGTAGCCTGTGTCATCGTCTCCCTAGCCCAAGCTATCCCCCTAAGAGACACCGACCTCCTAAACTCCGCCATCAGCTGCTCCACTTCCCCCGAGTCAGACATACTCACCCCTGCCAGTTGCCCCACTGCCCTCTGAAAACGCTCTGGTCTTCCGCAGCTGCTTTGCCTGGTCTCCTCGTCTCCTGCAGCACCAGGTCCACGTGTGTGCTGTCCGTCCGCTCGCCTGCTCCGCCGTGCAGTCGCTTCCTCTCTGTTGCCCACAACGGATCGT
Source organism: Leptobrachium leishanense (assembly GCA_009667805.1). Lineage (NCBI taxonomy): Eukaryota > Metazoa > Chordata > Amphibia > Anura > Megophryidae > Leptobrachium > Leptobrachium leishanense. The sequence continues at coordinate 397,347,958 of CM019063.1, forward strand.
GCACTTTTCTATTTATTGCTTGCTGTTCGCTGATGCTTGTCTGTTCCTCTGTGCAGCAGGTCAATTGCCGTCAGGAAACGCCCCCTTTTTATTGTTTTTAATTCGGCACTCTGATCACGTGGCCCAGCTCAGCTCCACGTGTTTGTCCCCGTCAATGATGCAGCTGGCTCACGTAGTCTCCCGGCGCCCCCTGCTGGCTGATCTCTCCCTCGCAGTTCCCTTACCAGCGCGGCAGACGATTTGAAGCTCTTCTCCCCGTCGATCCTCTCCAGCTGTAGTCGTGTCTCCCCGGCTCCCCTCCCATTGCTGTGTCCGCTCACCCACGACAGCTGGTCCCGGTCTACAGGCTCCGCAGTCTTGATTCTCCAGTCCCACGTGGTGGATCTTTCCTCGCTGTCCTGGTGAGCGCTTTGAAACCCGATGCTGCTACTTCTTCTCCTGCTCCTGGCCACAAAGTGAAAGCTCTGGCCCCCTCGGTCCAGCTTAAATGCCCTACCTGCCGACCCCTCCCACTGATCCCCCCCCCACGGCCAGGTCCTTTGTTTGGTTCCCGCTGCGGGGTTAACCCTTTCCGAGCCAGCAGCTTCCCAGGGCCTTCAAGGCTCTTACGCCTAATTGCTCCAGGCCGTCATTAACTGCAGACTGTCAGCTTTAATTTGAGGGTATGTACAACCAACTCAGGTGAACGGTGTAGGACTTACAGCAGTTTGCAGATATGCCTCCCACTTGTTAAGGGACCAAAAGTAATGGGACAGAATAATAATCATAAATCAAACTTTCCCTTCTTAATACTTGGTTGCAAATCCTTTGCAGTCAATCACAGCCTGAAGTCTGGAATGCATAGACATCACCAGACGCTGGGTTTCATCCCTGGTGATGCTCTGCCAGGCCTCTACTGCAACTGTCTTCAGTTCCTGCTTGTTCTTGGGGCATTTTCCCTTCAGTTTTGTCTTCAGCAGGTGAAATGCATGCTCAATGGGATTCGGGTCAGATGATCGACTTGGCCATTGCATAACATTCCACTTCTGTCCTTTCAAAAACTCTTTGGTTGCTTTTGCAGTATGCTTTGGGCCATTGTCCATCTGCACTGTGAAGCGCCGTCCAATGAGTTCTGCAGTATTTCGCTGAATGTGAGCAGATAATATTGCCCGAAACACTTCAGAATTCATCCTGCTGCTTTTGTCGTCAGTCACATCATCAATAAATACAAGAGAACCAGTTCCATTGGCAGCCATACATGCCCACGCCATGACACTACTACCACCACCATGCTTCACTGATGAGGTGGTATGCTTAGGATCATGAGCAGTTCCTTTCCTTCTCCATACTCTTCTCTTCCCATCACTCTGGTACAAGTTGATCTTGGTCTCATCTGTCCATAGGATCTTGTTCCAGAACTGTGAAGGCTTTGTTAGGTGTTGTTTGGCAAACTCTAATCTGGCCTTCCTGTTTTTGAGGCTCACCAATGGTTTACATCTTGTGGTAAACCCTCTGTATTCACTCTGGTGAAGTCTTCTCTTGATTGTTGACTTTTACACACATACACCTACCTCCTGGAGAGTGTTCTTGATCTGGCCAACTGTTGTGAAGGGTGTTTTCTTCACCAGGGAAAGAATTCTTCGGTCATCCACCACAGTTGTTTTCCGTGGTCTCCCGGGTCTTTTGGTGCTGCTGAGCTCACCGGTGCGTTCCTGTCATGCTTACTCGTAATACGGGTTTTTTGGAGTCCAGTATGCGGTTCGCAGTACAGGAGGATTATTGAAAGGGATGGTCGAAATCAGGCAAGTGGTCGGTCCAGGCGGAGTACGTTCATAAGCGAGAGTGGGAAGCCAAGTGTCGGAAACCAGGAGATCAATAAGGTCAATGCAAGGTACAAGGGGATATTCAGAAGACATGGTCAAATTGGAGACAAAGGTTCGTTAGTAGTAACTATGGGGTCAGGAGAGAATAACAGGAAGCTTAGGTATTTTATTATTATTCTTTATTTATAAAGCGCCAGCATATTCCGCAGCGCTGTACAATAAGCACAGTATAGACAGGGTTACAATACATTGAACAACATTTGACAAACAGTACAGGAGATGAGGGCCCTATTCCCGTAGGAACTCACAATCTAGGAGGGTTGGGGTTGGAAACAGGAGGAGAGGACTGTAAGGTGAGAGTGATTGATGGTTGTGTCAGTGAGTTGGGTGGTAGGCTTCCCTAAATAGGAACGTTTTAAGGGAGTGTTTGAAGGAAGAGAAGTTAGGGGAAGTTTAGAAGTTAGGTATCAACAGGGAGTTGACGACTGAGCACTTTCTCCTTGGCCCTTGGGGTTTTTATGAGGTATGGGTAATGAGCTCAGCCCCTCCTGTGAGTGGGACTCCTCCCCTGCCCCTCCTGTTCGCCGGGTCTCCCCAGGTCCTGTCCGGAACCCGCGAAGATCACGCCCCCGCAGGCGGGCTAGAGGGCACTGCCCCCCACAGACACCCAGGAGATCCAAGGACCCTCCCACGCGTCCGCGATGGGAGACTGCACCCACCGCCGCCCGCAAGCGATGCTGAACCACGCGGGAGGCCAACAGGGAAAAGATGGAGGCAGCGGGGGAGCCCAAACGCCGCACCGAGAGGGCATCGCGACCAGCGGTATGGGACCACCCAATACCCGACTTCCCCCACCGCGGGAGACCACGGTCACCATGACACCACGGCCGCGCTATGGAGGTGAGGCATGACACAACCCCCCCCCCACAAGGCGAGCCCTCCGGGAGAGCAAAGGACCAGGCTTGGTCGGATGGGAGCGATGAAATCAAAGAAGAAGACGAGAAGCATGTATATTCCGAGCAGGTTCCCAGGATCGTTCCTCCGGGCCATATCCCTTCCAATGGATAAGATACTGGAGTTGTCGTTGTTGATAGCGGGAATCCAGGACACAGTGAACTTCGAACTCGGGGTCACCGTCCACTTGGAGAGGAGGAGGGGGTATGGTTAGTTGGGAAGGAATGGAGGGTGCAGTCCAGGGTTTCAATAAAGAAACGTGGAACACCGGGTGAAGACGTAGACTATCTGGTAATTGGAGACGGATTGCGGTGGGAGATACTATGGCTGAGATGGGAAAAGGACCTATATACGTAGGTCCTAGTTTTTTGGTGGGACAAGTAAGACGGAGGTTCTTCGTGGAGAGCCATGCTTTTTGACCAACACTATACGTGGGAGAGGGTCTTCGTTTTCTATCAGCATAAGTTTTATACGTGTTTTGTGCTTGTTGTAGTAGACGTTTGGCCTCTTGATGTCCTTCACGTAGTCGTTCCAGTCGTTCTTGGACGTTTGGGATGTTTCCTATCTGAGGTAGATCAGGAAGAAGAGCAGGATGATACCCGTAGTTGAGGAAGAAAGGAGACTCACGTAACGACTGATGTGTTCCTGAATTATAAGCGAACTCAGCTGAATTATAAGCGAACTAAGTCGATCCAATCGTCTTGTAAGTGGCAGGTGTAACACCGGAGATATTGTTCCACGATCTGATTTACCCTCTCGGTCTGTCCATTCGTTTGTGGATGGTAGGCAGAGGACAGTTTAACTTTTATATGTAAAGAGAGACAAAACATCCTCCAGAAACGTGATGTGAATTGGGAACCTCGGTCAGACAGGATTGAGGTAGGGATTCCATGGAGACGGAAAACCTCCTTATGGAATAAATGTGCAGTTTCTTTTGCGGTAGGTAATCCTTTTGTGAGGATAAATGGGCCATTTTTGTTAGACGATCTACCACGACCATGATTGTCGTACATCCTTGGGAAGGAGGTAGGTCAACAATAAAGTCTACTGTTAGGTCTTTCCATGGCCGATCAGGAATCGGAAGAGGTTGGAGGAGACCCGCCATCTTTTGTCGGCACTTTTTACTACGATTACAGACTGGACAAGCTTGTACATACTTGTTGGAGTAGGTTTTGTGTTTTCTTAATTCCTCCATGACCGGCTTGAGGAGAATCATGACACAAGGCGAGGACTTCTGGCCGTGCCTCCTCCGGAACAATTATTCTATCCTTGTACAGGAGAAGACCATCAGAAGTTGGAGGGTTGTCTGTTGGGGAAGTGAGCTGTTTGATTTTTGTCATGATACTGGAATAGGTAGCCAAAAATTGACCGGAAGAGAGAATTGATTCTGGTTCCGTAGGTATGGATTCCTCGAAGTTCGATAAGCAGGATAAGGCGTCCGCCTTACCGTTTTTTGCACCTGGTCGATATGTAATGTGTTATTGGAAGCGAGAAAAGAAAAAAACCCAGCAAGCTTGACGGGGTTTGACTCGAAGATACTCCAAGTTTCTATGGTCGGTAAATACGGTAATGGGACATATAGTACCTTCCAAAAGGTGACGCCATTCCTCCAGGGCCTTTTTAATGGCTAACATCTCTCGGTCACCTATCGCGTAATTGCATTCGGCAGGAGTAAGCTGTTTTGAGAAGTATGCGATAGGATGGAGTTCTTGGTCGGTGATGTTTCTCTGAGAGAGAACAGCACCCGTAGCTTTGTCCGAAGCATCTACTTCCAGGTAGTATGGCAGAGCAGGATTGGGTAACCTAAGGATGGGAGCTGTGGTAAACTGCTTTTGCAGGGTGTGAAAGGCTTGGGATGCAGATTCTGACCACTTGAATGGTACTTTGGTTCTGGTTAGGTTTGTGAGAGGTTCAACGAGTCTTGAAAATTAGTGTATAAACTTCCTGTAGAAATTAGCAAACCCTATAAATCTCTGTTCCTCCTTGCGGGAGGTGGGAATCGGCCAAGACGTAATGGCGGTTATCTTTTCAGGGTCTATTTCAATTTTGCCAGGGGAAAGGATATAGCCCAGGAACGCTATTCGATTGGTTTCAAATATGCATTTTTCCTTTTTAGCATAAAAGTGGTGTTTTCGTAGTCTGGAAAAGACCTCTATCATTTGTCGTCTGTGGTCTTGGAGGGTGTCTGAGTAGATCAATATGTCATCGAGGTACACCACTTCACATATGTCAAGGAGGTCTCTGAACACATCATTTACAAAATTCTGAAAAGTCGCTGGGGCGTTGCATAATCCGTAAGGCATGACGAGATATTCGTAATGTCCATAGCGGGTGTTGAAAACGGTTTTCCATTCGTCTCCTTGACGAATACGCAGGAGGTTGTAGGCGCCCCTCAGATCAAGTTTTGTAAATATGTTGGCTGTTTTTAACCGTTCCATAAGCTCGGATCAATGGAAGTGGGTACCTGTTTTTTTATTGTGATGGCGTTGAGATCTCTATAATCGACACAGAGTCATAGTCCTCCGTCCTTTTTTCCCACAAAGAAGATCCCAGCTCCCGCAGGGGAGGTAGATGAACGGATAAATCCTTTCTGTATATTTTCCTGTATGTACTCCTTTAGGGTTTTAAGCTCTGGTTCGGACAGGGGGTATATTCTTCCATAGGGGATGGCAGCTCCTGGAAGCGAGTCGATCGGGCAATCATACACCCTGTGAGGAGGGAGATCTTTATTATTTTATTATTCTTTATTTATAAACCGTCAGCATATTCCGCAGCGCTGTACAATAGGCACAGTATAGACAGGGTTACAATACATTGAACAACATTTGACAAACAGTACAGGAGGAGATGAGGGCCCTATTCCCGTAGGAACTCACAATCTAGGAGGGTTGGGGTTGGAAACAGGAGGAGAGGACTGCAAGGTGAGAGTGATTGATGGTTGCGTCAGTGAGTTGGGTGGTAGGCTTCCCTAAATAGGAATGTTTTAAGGGAGCGTTTGAAGGAAGAGAAGTTAGGGGAAAGTCTGACAGTACGAGGGAGAGCGTTCCAGAGAGTGGGGGCTGCGCGTGAGAAATCTTGCAGTCTATCATGGGAAGAGGTGATGCAGGGAGAAGCTAGGCGCAGGTCACTGTTTGACCTTAGGGAGTGGGCTGGGGTGTATTTGGTGATTAGTGAGGACAGGTAGTGGGGAGCTGAGTTAGTGAGGGTTTTGTAGGTAAGGATAAGGATTTTGAACTTAATTCTGCAGTGGACGGGGAGCCAGTGAAGGGACTCGCAGAGGGGAGCGGCAGAGACAGAGCGGCGGGTGAGGTGAATTAGCCTGGCAGAGGCATTCAGGATGGATTGTAGGGGGGAGAGGCAGGACAGAGGGAGGCCAGATAAGAGATTATTGCAATAGTCGAGTCGGGAGATTACCAGGGCGTGTATGAGTTGTTTTGTGGTGACAGCGGTAAGAAATGGCCGAATTCTGGAAATATTACGCAGTTGGTATCGGCAGGAGGAGGAAAGAGACTTGATGTGGGAGATGAAGGAAAGAGCAGAGTCAAGTGTAGCTCCAAGACAGCGAACTTGGTTTGATGGGGAGATGGTGATACCCTCCACCGTGATAGAGAAGTCAGGAGGTGGGGAGGCATTGGAGGGAGGAATAAGTAGGAGTTCAGTCTTTGACATGTTGATCTTTAGGTGGTGGGAGGCCATCCAGGAGGAGATGCCAGATAAACAGTCACTGACTTTTGAAAGGACAGGGGGAGAGAGATCAGGGGTAGAGAGGTAGATCTGAGTGTCATCAGCGTAGAGGTGGTAATTAAAGCCAAAGCTGTTGATGATTTTGCCCAGGGAGGAGGTGTAGATGGAAAAGAGCAGAGGACCAAGGACAGAGCCTTGAGGTACACCAACAGATAGAGGCAATGAGGAGGAGGAGGTACCAGCAAAGGACACACAGAAGGACCTGTTGGATAAATAGGAGTCAACCCAAGCAAGTGCAGTGTCACCGAGACCCAGAGAGTTGAGGGTCTGTAGAAGGAGGGGGTGGTCAACAGTGTCAAAAGCAGCCGAGAGGTCAAGCAGGATGAGAATAGAATAGTGGCCGTGTTTTTTAGCAGTTAGGAGGTCGTTGGTGACTTTGAGGGCAGTTTCAGTTGAGTGTAGGGGACGGAAGCCAGATTGCAGGGGGTCAAGTAGGGAATTGGAGGACAGGAAGAGGGAGAGGTGGTTGAAGACTAGTTTTTCTAAGAGCTTAGAGGGAAGCAGGGATACAGGGCGGTAGTTGGATGGAGAGTTGGGATCGAGGGATGGTTTCTTTAGTAAAAGGGGTAACTAGCGCGTGTTTGAAGGCGGATGGAAAGGAGCCAGTGGAGAGAGATAGGTTGAAGATGTGTGTGAGAGCAGGGGTGAGGGAGGAGGAGAGGGGAGGAATTAGATGTGAGGGAATGGGGTCGAGTGGTGCACGTGGTGAGATGTGAGGAGGACAATAAGGAATTGACTTCCTCCTCAGTGGCTGGGAGGAAGCGGCAGAGGGTGGCAGAGGGGACCTGTGGGAGTGGAGGTGGCAGATAACTATCTTGTGTTGGGATGTTGCTTCTGAGAGTTTTACTGAGGAAGTAGTCTGCCAGGTCTTGAGCGCTGAAGGCAGCTGTGGGGGGAGGTGCAGGTGGGTAGAGGAGGGTGTTGAAGGTGGAACAGAGCCGTTTAGGGTTGGAGGACAGCGTAGATATAAGAGATGAGAAGAAGGATTGTTTGGCCAAGTGGAGGGCAGAGGTGTATGACCGGAGAATAAACTTGAAGTGAACAAAATCAGCTTCAGAGCGGGATTTCCTCCAGGCACACGCTGCAGTGCGGGAGCATCTTTGCAGGTAGCGAGTCTGGAGGGTGTGCCAGGGCTGAAGTTGGCAGTGTGGGGCCTTACAGAGTCGAAGAGGAGCAAGAGTGTCTAGAGCAGAGATAAGCGTAGTGTCTTCTATCAATTGATATGGATACTTGCATCAGCATTTCTAGCGTAGATGGAACGCCGATCCGGGCGAGTTTGTCCTTTACTTGGTCTGATAACCCGCTGCGGAACTGGGTGATGAGAGCTGCTTCGTTCCATGCAGTATCCAAGGCATATTGTTTGAACTCCATAACATAGTCCTCTACAGGTCGGCGACCTTGCTTGAGGGCTTTGATTTCACGTTGTGCTGTATCTTGACGGAACGGATCATCATATATTGCATCCAGGGCGGACAGAAGGGTCTCCCTGCTTTTTTCTCGTTAAACACGTCTTGGTATTCGGTATAAACTGGTGGAAGGATAACTTGTTTTTTCTCCATGTGTAGATTTAGGATAGAATTGATAGTTTTAACGTGCGGTCTCAAACATTGTTGCAGACAATGCGAGGATATGAACAATACGGTCTCTTTTTCCCAACGTATAAGAGGATCGTGTACACGTAACCATGGTAACCCGAGTATTATTCGGAACACTGGTGAGGATACAAGGTCAAAAGAAATGGTCTTGAGGTGGTCGTGACCAATATACATTCGGATAGGAATGGTCTCAAGGGTAACCAACCCTGACTTCAATGATGAACCATCAATCAGCTTTACGTGAACAGGGTGTTTTTTATTGATTATAGGTACACACAAACTAGTGGCGAGTGATAAGTCCATGAAATTTCCGCTTGCTCCAGAATCTATCATGGCAGTTAGGGAGGCGTTGTTCATTCAACTGTAGAAAGATAGGGATAGACAGGTGAGGGGCAATCAGTAATGCATTATGGTTGGAGACAAGGTCGGAAGGCGTATTCGTTTTCTTACCTCCACGTTCGGCCTTCTCGGGGCAATTACGGATCACGTGGCCGGCCTGACCACAATAGAGGCAAAGGCGCTTTGTTCTGTTTCGTGCCATCTCTTCTGGTGGGACGCGCCTGTCGATTGCTCCTATCTGCATCGGTTCCTCCTGTGCGTTGCGTGGTGCGTAGGGAACCAATGCTCTGGTGACATCGAGAAGGGCAGGTTGCGGAGCACGACGTGGTTGTACGGGGGGATACAGGTTTCTATCAATTGCTATGGATACTTGCATCAGCATTTCTAGCGTAGATGGAACACCGATCCAGGCGAGTTTGTCCTTTACTTGGTCTGATAACCCGCCGCGGAACTGGGTGATGAGAGCTGCTTCGTTCCATGCAGTATCCAAGGCATATTGTTTGAACTCCATAACATAGTCCTCTACAGGTCGGCGACCTTGCTTGAGGGCTTTGATTTCACGTTGTGCTGTATCTTGACGGAACGGATCATCATATATTGCATCGAGGGCGGACAGAAGGGTCTCCCAGGTATTGAGGAGTGGGCTTTGGGTCCTCAACAGTTGGTGGGCCCAAGATTGGGGTTCACCAGATAATAACGATATGACTGTTTATACTTTGACGTGTTCGTTACAGAAAGTACGTGGTTTTAGTGAAAACATCACTTGGCAACTGGTCACGAATGATCTGTAGGTACGACGATCTCCCATGAATCTTTCTGGTAGGAGAACAAGGGGTTCAGGTGCTCTGGCAGCTGAGGCACCTTCAGTGTGTACTTGGGCCTGTAGTGTAGCATGGCTTACTTGTAACTGCTGCACTGATTGGGCGATGGCCGTTACTTGTTCGGTGAGGGTACGTATAGCAGAAGCCACTTCCGCAGACTCCGGGTCCTGGCTCAGTCGTTTTGTCATGCTTACTCGTAATACGGGTTTTTTGGAGTCCAGTATGCGGTTCGCAGTACAGGAGGAGTATTGAAAGGGATGGTCGAAATCAGGCAAGTGGTCGGTCCAGGCGGAGTACGTTCATAAGCGAGAGTGGGAAGCCAAGTGTCGGAAACCAGGAGATCAATAAGGTCAATGCAAGGTACAAGGGGATATTCAGAAGACGTGGTCAAATTAGAGACAAAGGTTTGTTAGTAGTAACTATGGGGTCAGGAGAGAATAACAGGAAGCTTAGGTATCAACAGGGAGTTGACGACTGAGCACTTTCTCCTTGGCCCTTGGGGTTTTTATGAGGTATGGGTAACGAGCTCAGCCCCTCCTGTGAGTGGGACTCCTCCCCTGCCCCTCCTGTTCGCCGGGTCTCCCCAGGTCCTGTCCGGAACCCACGAAGGCCACGCCCCAAAGGCGGGCTAGAGGGTGCCGACCCCCCCCCCCCACAGACGCCCAGGAGATCCAAGGACCCTCCCACGCGTCTGCAATGGGAGACCACACCCACCGCCGCCCGCAAGCGACGCTGAACCACGCGGGAGGCCGACAGGGAAAAGATGGAGGAAGCGAGGGAGCCCAAATGCCGCACCGAGAGGGCATCGCGACCAGCGGTATGGGACCTCCCAATACCCGACTTCCCCCACCGCGGGAGACACCGACGGTCGCCATGACACCACGGTCGCGCTATGGAGGTGAGGCATGACAGTTCCTTCTTTTTGAGAATGTTCCAAACAGTTGTTTTGGCCACGCCTAATGTTCTTGCTATCTCTCTGATGGGTTTGTTTTGTTTCTTCAGCCTAATGATGGCTTGCTTCACTGATAGTGACAGGTCTTTGGATCTCATCTTGAGAGTTGACAGCAACAGATTCCAAATGCAAATAGCACACTTGAAATGAACTCTGGGCCTTTGATCTGCACATTGTAATTGGGGTAATGAGGAAATATCACACACCTGGCCATGGAACAGCTGAGAAGCCAATTGTCCCATTACTTTTGGTCCCTTAACAAGTGGGAGGCACATCTGCAAACTGCTGTAAGTCCTACACCGTTCACCTGAGTTGGATGTACATACCCTCAAATTAAAGCTGACAGTCTGCAGTTAAAGCACATTGTGTTTGTTTCATTCCAACTCCATTGTGGTGGTGTACAGAGTCAAAGATGTTAGAATTGTGTCGCTGTCCCAATATTTCTGGACCTGACTGTATATGGTGAGAATCGGTGCACACCAGTAGCAACAGGAAGCAAACAGAACAGGCAGGGAATACACACAGAGAATAGTCAAATGGCAGACAAAGTCGGCAACAGATCGGGTCCTCAGAACAAGCAGGGTCAGTAACAAGTATACAAACTGATTCGGTAAGCTAGCGATGCGGGAATAAAGGCTGAGACACACTGAGCGTGTAGCAACGCACAGCGTAGCGAAGCGAAGAGAAGCAAACATTTTGCAGGCTTGACTTCATTCCTTTCCACCTCGCAGCGTGTCTACACTGCATTACGTTTGCTTCTCACCGCACTGGACAGGAATCCACTAACTAAATTAAAATGTACACACAAAACCGTTTTATTTTCACAAAGCACATGTTATATTGGCAAAAAAAGTTTTTACTGAATAAAATACGTCAAAAACTACTGTTAATTTAATAGGAATAGTATAAAAAAAGGTAACCCCTGATCATATATATTATAGGGACACGGAGCGCTGTGTATAGAGTAGGGATGCATTGATACCACACACAGACATATACGTATATATCAACAGGCAGACCTATATATATACGTATATATCAACATGCAGATATATATATACACCCACCCACAGACCTCAGACCATATATACACATACATGGGGGGTGGCATGTGGACAATCTCAACTAAATGCACCCCCCCCCCAATTTGGCTGATCCCTCCAGAAGAAATGTTGAACCCGACAGAACAGAGAATATATATATTATTCTCTGTTTTATCGGGTTCAACATTTCTTCTGGAGCGATCAGCCAAATGGGGGGGGCAATTAGTTGCCAAAATGTGTGTGTAATACAAGTCTGGATATATATATATATTTATAAGAATATAGATATATATATGTATATATAGATAAGATATATATCATACCTGCCCTTACCTTCCCCTATAAATTTGCTAAAAATATACACACACAAAAAACAAACCACTGCCTGAGACCCTGCGCAGCCCACATGCCACCCCCCTCTACCTGGCTGAATGTATCTAATATATATATTTAAATATATTCAGCAAGGTAGAGAAAGAAAAAAAAATATTTTATGTTCCCGGGGACATTTAAAAATGTCCTCGGATTTTATTTAGAAATGTGTCGCCTTACCTTAGCCTGGTGGTCAGTGGGGGCTCCTGGGATCCTGGTTGTGGGGGGGAGTCTGCCGTGGCTGCAGGTGCAGTGGATCCCTCCCTGCGCCGCCTGTCTCTGCCACATGCACCCGGGCGGCTAGCCCGCACAGTCGCAGCTCTGTCATCCGGTGGCCGCATGCTCCTCAAGGGGATCCTGATTAGAGGGGCGTGTCTGCATGATGTTTTAGTAACAAGAATGTTTTATCCCATAGGCTTCAATGTTAAAAATCTTCCCGTTTTAATTCAATATCTAATAAACTGTTGCTTATAATATTCTGCAGTAAAGAGTCTCTTTATTTCTACATTTTTTTTATTTTTAAGCATTTTTTTATACTTTTTTCAAAATTATTATTTTTTTTCGAACTTTTGGCGAACGTCCCAAAAACTTCGAAGTTCGCGAACTTTTGAACGGCCAATGTTCGAATCGAACTCAGAACCGATTGAACCGAACAGCTCATCCCTATTCCTTAACAAAAAACATAACTACTTTTTTTGTAAACTTTTCATTACACTCCACATGCAAATAAAAAGCTTTGCACTGTGCACTTTCAAATCCAAATTAAAACAGGTTTTCCTCTCTTGGTAAAAGATATATTAGTGAGCTATGTAATTAGTAAACAAAAGAAACATTCCACAGCAAATACTCGGACTCTATCACAGGCGATGACCTCACAATGTCCTTTTCCTACTCTCTCTGCTTTTTTCTGCCATCTGTGTTTTATCCACTGGCAAAAAGAGACAGCAGAGGTCACATGTGTTCAGTCACTATCGGGTCTATTCGAAGAAAGGTGAAACTCAGGAGAATGAATGGAGAAGTGGAAATTCTAGGTCAAAATAGCCAAACCAAAAAAATTCTTCCATTCATCTCACTTTCCAAATCGGCTATTTGGTCTAGATTGTTCTCTTCTCCTGCCAATTCTCCTGAGTTTCACCTTTCTTTGAATAGGCTTGCTAGTCAGTGATATATGTGGAAAAAACATTATGGACTAAATATAGTTTTTGGTCATTATATAACCTGGATCATTTACTTATTGACCTCTGACCGTCTGTACATTTCTTAAATTGGTGCCAATTATGTTTATTAGATTGTCCATGTTGTCCTAGACATATATTGCTTTTTCATGTAAAGGCAGAGCACAGGGAAGGTGCTGCCCTGTATGTACAGTTCATATGCTACAGGAGACACATCTGTTACCTAAGTGAAGCAGTTCATGTGGGAGGTCTGTTCACCTCCTTACACTGTACTTTGCGCATGCTATGGGGAGCTTAACATCGCGAGTGCAAACCTACATTAGCGTTTTGATAAGTAAGGTAGCGCTAATTATCGCAGGGATGCGGAGAGCCAAACGTTTGCACTGTCTGAAAGCTTGCCCTACAAGATTCTGCATTTGCAAAATCACGTAACATCCCTAACCCCCCCCCCCAATAAATCCAATGCTCACCTCTCATTCCTCAGCGAGAACAGTGGCCCGATCTGCCTCTTCTTGTGGCCCGGAGCAAATAGTTTCCTATCTCCCGCCACAATCACTCAGCGGCGCAGGCGCAGATTTTTCCTGTTAGCTTCCCAGGTTAGCGCCAACTAGGGAATAGAGCCCTTTGTGTCCTGGAAAATATAAAATTAATCTAACATCCTACTGGTAGGGATGTGCGTTTTCGGGTTTCGGAACTTCTGAATTTTCACGAATGTGTTTTCGGATGCGGCCGAAATTCCGAAAATTTTTAGATCCGAAAACGGCAGATCCAAAAAGTTTTCCGAGCCGAAACGAAATATTTTCGGAATTTTCGAATGGACTTGAAATGTGTCAAATTGAAATTTATTGCTTTGAAATGAGGAACAGACGTTCCGAAAAAATGAAAATTTCCGAAATCACGAAAAGTCGATACAAATAACGAGCTAAGTGACACGAAAATACGAAAAATGGTCGATATTCGGGAAAAAAAAATGTACACGAAAAACGAGTCGAGCTGAACCGAATTGAAACAGAAATCGGTCGAAACGAGCCGAATCGAAAAGTTTGAAAATCCGAAAACTCGAATCAAACCGAAAAAAAAATCGGTGCACAAGCCTACCTACTGGCAATAGTATTGACAGATTGACCATTTTTTCTGGGCTAAACATCAATTTTAAAATGAAGCTGAAGTAGAAGTTTTGTTTACACTGAGGCTGGAGTCAGACGAGCGCAGTAGGTGCGCCCGTACTGACGTGCCTACCGGCGTCCGGCGTAGCGTTGTGATGCTGCAACAGGGACAATCACATGCTTGTGCGTGAGCACGAAATATGCGCGCGCACAAAGCCTCTCCGTCAAAACATTAGATGCGCGTTGACAGAGCTGCAAAGCGCGATCCTCCATAGGAGGGTCAGCGAGGTGGCCAGATGGGCATCGATTGGAAGGAACATCCACTCTCACTATGGTCCTTCCACTCTGAAGTGCCCTTGTCTGACCACGGCCTCAATCAACATGAAATTCCAATGTTCCGAAAGGAGTTGGTGCATTTACCAGGGTATTGGTTGGCCAACCCATGAAACTACTACACTGTACATTATGCTGCATGCATAAACTGCAACATTTCAATTTACTTTTTTCGAATATTGAATATGAATGTTACATATTTCAGGGCAGCGATATGCAGTCAGTATAGGAAGGGGAGACAGAAGAGTCTATTCAAAAGCACTGAAATTGCATGCAATTTTCTGTTACAGAAAAAAATGGTATTTAAAAAGAAACTAAAAACAAATTTGTCGAAAAATGCCTAAAAAAATTCTAAAAATAAATAAATAAAGAGACTTTTTACTGCAAAATAAAAGAATAAACGGTATATTAAAAACCGACTGGGTGGAGTAGAGGTAACGTCACTGCTCTGCGTGGAGAGAGCCTGTGGAGTCATGGGTTCGATCCCAGAGAGCAACCTCTCCGGTACGTGTCCTTGGGCAAGACACCTAACGGTACATACTTGCCACCCAGGACATACTTGGAAACGAGAGAAATCTCAATGTATCCTTCCTGGTAAAATCCTTTCTCAAAAAAAATGAGATATTTATTAAAAACGGGAATATTTTTAACATTGAAACCTGTGGGATTCAACTGCCGAATGATAGCACCGAACATCAGAGCATGTCTCGGAGTTACACTTGACTCTGCTCTTTCCTTCATCCCTCACATCCAGTCTCTTTCCTTCTCCTGCCGCTTTCCATTACACAATATTTCCAGAATTCGGCCATTTCTTACCGCTGATACCACAAAACAACTCATCCACGCCCTTGTAAGCTCCCGACTTGACTATTGTAATAATCTCTTATCTGGCCTCCCTCTCTCCCACCTCTCCCCCATTCTGAATGCCTCTGCCAGGCTCATCCACCTCAACCCATTCTGAATGCCTCTGCCAGGCTCATCCACCCCACGCTCTGTCTCTGCCACTCCCCCCCTGCGAGTCCCTTCTTTAGCTCCCCATCCACTGCAGAATTAAATTCAAAATCGTTACCCTGACCTACAAAACTGTCACTAACTCTGCTCCCCATTACCTGTCCTCACTAATCACCAAATACATCCCAGCCCGCTCCCTAAGTTCAAACAGTGACCTGCGCCTAGCTTCTCCCCGCATCACCTCTTCCCATGATAGAATTTCTCACGTGCAGTCCCATTCTCTGGATCGCTCTCCCTCGTACGGTTAGACTTTCCCCTAAAGACATGGCTATTTAGGGAAGCCTACCACCCGACTCACTGATGCAAACAGTCCATCACTCTCGCCTAGCAGTCCATCACTCTCACCTTGCATTCCTCTTCTCCTATTTCTACCCCCAACCCTTCTAGATTGTGAGTTCCCACGGGAATAGGGCCCTCGTTTCCTCCTGTACTGGTTTGTCAAAATGTTGTTCAATGTACTGTAACCCTATCTATACTGTGCCCATTGTACAGCGCTGAGGAATATGCTGGCGCTTTATAAATAAAGATTAATACTAAAAAGAATTTCCATGACATTTCACTGCTGTTCAGTGTTCTTTGAATAGATTAACCATTGCTTCTCTATGGGGGGATTTCACTGCAGCCAAAGATAAACCGAATTTCGCTGGCAATTCGCCAATATTGCCAGCTTTTGAATAACCGAATGGCCCTGAAATTGCACCATACGGGGAAATTCACTGTTCTGTACAATTTCGGGGCCAGTTCGGCTCTCTTTGAATAACCCCTGTAGGCTTAGGCAACATTTGAAAGACAATCAATGAACTATGCTGGGAAGGTGACTGCAGTAATCCCTTTAGTTGCACAGGTCTAATTTGACAGCCACTCAAGGATCCTGAAAAAGTTCCATTGTTGAGGTTTTTCTCTTCTAGGACTTGTTTATGTAAAACAAAAAAGCTAATCTCCCATTTCCATCTGTTGTTTTTACCAGTGGTCTTTATTGTATTGACTTTAGTCTTATCTGATGGCAATAAATTCCCAGGGTAGCAGAACACCAGCTCAGTCCATGACCTCTATTCGCCAAGCCAGACAAAAGATCAGTTCTCCCAGACACCCTCAACTGATCTCTGTATTCCCAAGAGCCTCATCTGGGCCGTTTATTGTAAGGGTTTCCGAGCTGCAATTAGGAGAGAACTTCATGGAGGCTGCAGCAGACTAGTGGAGCAATAAATTGTTGAAAGTTTTTTTCATCAACTCATATGATAAAAAAAGAAAAAATATATACAGAATGTATAACATATTATTATAAATGTCTCACAAAGAGCAATAAATAGCATGGCATATCCAAGAAAGGTAGTAAAGCTAATGTTTCAATGTATATCAAGCGCCTAATTACATTGAATTTATACATTAAATTGTAAAAGCTTGCAGATTATGTTGTATAGTTACAGTTACAAGTATTTGTAAAGCGCTAGCAAGTTCTGTAGCGCTGTACAATGGATGAGACAGAATAACAACTATACATACAAGTTAAACACATAGAACAGTAGGAGAGAGGACCCTGCTTGAGAGTTTATAATAAGAGGAGAAGGGTGGCACACTAGGTGAGGGTAAGGCTGGGGTCAGACCAGCGTACTATGTGCGCCCTTACCGACGTGCCATCTGGCATCTGTCGTAGCGTTGTGACGCTGCGACGGGGCTGCCCTCACGCTGTTGCGTGCGCACGAATTGCATGGGCGCACAACACCGGCTGTGCTGCGTCTGTGCAGCAAGCCTCCCCATCAATGCGGGAGGACACAAATCTCCCGCAGCTGGAGGCAGTGCTGCAAGAACAATGCACGGAGTTGTTTAACTTTTTCTAAATACTGACAAAACTATTATGATGCTCTTTTGAACAGCACCTAAACTACAAAAATTGCAACCTTCCAATCTATGTGTCAGGACAAAATCAAATGGCACGCTGACCACAGTCACTTCTCTCAAATATCTAGGTATGTGGTTAGATCCAAATCTATCCTTCGGCCCCACATTGAAAAACTCTCATCTAAACTTTACCCCAAACTAGGTGCCCTGTACAGAAACAAATCCTGCCTGAGCCCCGTGGTAAAAAAGCAGATTGTACAAAAAATGCTTATGCCACTCACTGAATACGGGAGATGTAGTGTATGCAGCTGCCCCGCAAACACACCTTCAGAAACTTACTACATTGTATAACTCATTCTGTCCCTTTGTGCTACAATGTAACTACACGACCCACCATTGTGACATGCTAAAAGAGCTAAACTGTCCGTCGCTGGAGTCTAAACGCACCCTTCACCTTTCCAACCTGGTGTTTAAGAGCTTTTCTGGGAAGCTACCACCCTACCTGAAGAGATTGCTTCCTCCAGCAGTTCCCTCATCTTATAACCTCTGATCCAGGACCAGCACCTTACTTGCAGTACCACAATACAAAAAGAAAGTAGAAAGTAAGAAAGATCATCATTGTCCTACAGAGCACCACAATTATGGAATAACCTCCCAGACGCCATTAAATCCTCCTCTAGTCTAATGTCACTTAAGAGCTCCCTATTAATATACCTCAATACGGAATGTACCTGTAAACATGTAACATAATGACTATATTTATTTTCTGTTAATCTGTATATTTGTGCTGTTTTTTTAATATCTTGCATTTTATTACTTTGTATTTCTGTAACGACTGTAACATTTCAATGTTCTAGAATCCAGGACATACTTGAAAACGAGAGAAATCTTAACATATCCTTCCTGGTAAAATACTTTATAAATAAATAAATAAATAATAAATACCGTAGAAATACACCTTAGAGCTTCAAAAGCATAATGCAACAGTGGATAGTGGGGTGTGTACAGTGCGCTCTCAAGTCCTCAGCGTTTATCAGACCATGAAATCACTAATGTTTGATGTTGAGATAGCCAGAGAATAAAGAGCAGTTCCAAATTCACTCATAATTCTTGCTTTCAGTCAACAATTTAAAAAACAGAATTACTAAAAACACAAGAAAAATGCAGTAAATATTTAATAATTAACCTCTCATCCCACGAAAAAGAGGACAAGGCAACCTCTTGCCTTCTAACACCCTAAACAGAAGTGCATGGAGAAAAAATATTTCTCCAGTGTTCTACCACTGATCCTGAGCCCGCAAGACCTCATACATGTGAACTCATGTGTGTCTCCCTCTCATCTCTTTGAAGTCCAAAGTAGGCTTGTGCACCGATTTTTTTTTCGGTTCGATTCGATTCTTTTTTTTGGATTTTTAAACTTTTCGATTCGGCTCGTTTCGACCTATTTCTGTTTCGATTCGTTTCGGCTCGACTCGTTTTTCGTGTACATTTTTTTTTCGGTATTTCGACCATTTTTCATATGTTCGTGTCACTTAGCTCGTTTTTTGTATCGACTTTTCGTATTTTTGGAAATTTTCGTTTTTCGGAATTGTAAATGGTTTCGGAATATCGACCATTTTTCGTATTTTCGTGTCACTTAGCTCGTTTTTTGTATCGACTTTTCGTATTTTCGGAAATTTTTGTTTTTTCGGAACGTCTGTTCTCCTCGTTTCAAAGCAATAAATTTCGATTTGACACATTTCAAGTACATTCGAAAATATTTCGTTTCGGCTCGGAAAAATTTTCGGATCTGCCATTTTCGGATCTAAAAATTTTCGGAAAATCAGCCGCATCCGAAAACACGAATCGGGAAATTTCGTGAAAATTCCGAAACCCGAAACGCACATCTCTAGTCCAAAGTGCTCCAGGAAAGGCTAGCATTATTGGCACCGGTATTACTTAGATTATTACTTAATCACTCATTAGCTTGTATTGAAATATAGTTTGAAAACATCTGAAGGACCCAGGTTGCTGACATTTGGCTCAAAGGCTCCCTAACATACCAGCTCACATGTAATAGAGCTACTAGTAGTAGCATTTAGGGCTACCTATTACGGGCTTCAGATCACTGAATAATTTCAATGTTCAAGAAGTTTGAAAGCTTAGATACATTTATTATATAATCATTTCCTAACTTCCTGTCCTATGAAAAAGACCTGCATGACACACTCTGATGACCTAATGCCTCTAGGTGACTTCAGTGAGGTCAGAGGGTTATCAATCAGTCTCTGGAACAACATACAGATGAAATCTATGTGTAATCACTTGATAAGGAAGGGATGTATCTATGTCCCCTAGTCATGGTTTAACATTTGCCTGCTTTTAAAGAAAAATAAATACAGCTTTACATGATGGATTAGGGGTGTTTATAAACTACAATTTATAGTGACTTTGCCCGGATTTGTACAATACAAAGGGAACTAGTACTGTTAGAGAAATGCCAATGGTTAGGACAGAAAAGTTTGGGTAAAGTGAAATTCCGGATATGCTAAATAAAATTATAACTATAACAGATCCTCTTTCACAAGGCAGTGAGATATACTTGAACCCAGAAATGATCCATGTTTGTTACTCAACTGGGCTTTTTAGATTTGATTTTATGGCTGCAGTTTCCCATCCTATATAAACATATACAGGTCTATTCACTAAAAGGTGAACTCAGGAGAATGGCTGGAGAAGTGAAAATTCTAGGTCAAAATAGCCAAACCATTTATTTCACTTTCCAAATCAGCTATTTGGTCTAGATTGTTCTCTTCTCCTGACAATTCTCCTGAGTTTCATCTTTTAGTGAATAGACCTGATAGGGTGGGAAATCATGTTGGCATTAACGGTTGCCAGAAGACACATGGTTATTAAACTAAATCAATTAAAATGATCAGATGCTGAAAGAAGCACATGTAAATTTTAAAAAGGTTTTGCCCCCACACAGCCTGGTATCTTTAAAATTTAGCAATATGACATGAAGACAATACCCGTAACCTATCGGGCCATTTATATCAACAATGTAAATTAAACGCAAAGTATCCTTTTAATATCAAATGATGTATAGCAAGCAGTTAATATAGTTTAGAGGCTCATTGCTGGAAGGATTAATGCCTTGCAGTCGTGTTACATACCCACACATCGCAAATAGACTGGACCTCTATAAGAAAGGGGCATTAGTTAAAAATGTGAGATGGTGGCATATTTCTTTACATTTCTCCTTTGAACCTCTATCTTTCGCTTTAAAAAAATACTGCCCCCTCTAAACTACTGCCCAGGGCACGTTGACACATGGAAGAATGCATCCCTACATAGTTCACCTTGAATAGGATTTACCCTTAATGTATCAAAACCTGAACCAACTCTACATGCACTGTTTGACATTGATTGCAAAGGACAAGAACATAGACTACTCTGGTGTCATTATAAAATGATGGATGTAGTATACACTGATCAGCCATAACCTTAAAACCATTAATGGGTAAAGTGATTATGTGGTTACAATTAGGGGTGAGCCGAACACTCCTCGAGTTCAGTTCGGGCCCGAACCCGAACTTCCCAAATGTTCGGTTCCGAACCCGAACTCGAACTCAATGCAAGTCAATGGGGCTGAAAATTCGGTTTTTAGAGTGCCCTCCAAGAGGGCATATATGCTAGATATTTGCCATAAAAGGTGTATGGGGGTCCGGGTAGTGCCCTGGGGGACAGGAAACAAGGTAAAAAAGTTAAAGAAAAGTTTTTAAAGGGACAGTGAGTTTTCCATGAAATAAGGGTTAAAAATAAAAAAGAAAAATTCCTTCAAATATCGTGCCTAGGAGGTACCCATAACCTGCCCGTGAAGTGGCGGATTTCTAGGATGTATAGAAACACTTAAAAACAAAAAAATGACGTTTCAAATGACGGTAAATGCTTTTCCTTTAATCTATCCATAAACAACAGCTTGGGGCGGCAGCCTGTATGAAAAGAGGAGACATTTTCGTACACGCAGAAAAAGTTTACTGATTTTTTGGACTAAATTATTGTGAAACTTATGCAGGCTTTGGATGAAACTAACAATAGGTGCTTCAAAATTCGTCCTTTAGCATCCCCAACAGTGCCGTCACACCGTAACCCCTCTGAGGATATGAATCTGATACAGGCGTCAGTGGCAGTGCACCCAAATATTGTGCTTTTGATGCCAGGCCTGCAAGTACTATCATACAGTAACCCCTCTGTGGTATTGTGGAAGAATGCAGGGGTGAACCTAGCTGTCCTATATTAAAAAGATATGCATCTGGTTAAGGCGTCAGTGCACCCAGATATTCTGCCTTTGGTGCCAGGCCAGCAAGTATCATCATACAGTAACCCCTCTGTAGTATTGTGGAAGAATGCAGGGGTGGACCATGTGTTCCTATATTGAAAGATATGATTCTGGTCAAGGCGTCAGTGCACCCAGATATTCTGCCTTTGGTGCAAGACTGGCAGGCCAGCAAGTATCATCATACAGTAACCCCTCTGTGGTATTGTGGAAGAATGCAGGGGTGAACCTTGCGGTCCTATATTGAAAAGTTTTTTATCTGGTAATGGGCGTCAGTGCACCCAGATATTGTGCCTTTGGTGCAAGACTGCCAGGCCAGCAAGTATCATCATACAGTAACCCCTCTGTAGTATTGTGCAAGAATGCAGGGGTGGACCATGTGGTCCTATATTGAAAAGATATGATTCTGGTCAAGGCGTCAGTGCACCCAGATATTCTGCCTTTGGTGCCAGGCCAGCAAGTATCATCATATAGTAACCCCTCTGTGGTATTGTGGAAGAGTGCAGGGTTGGACCCTGCTGTTCAAAAAATTAAAAAATGATATAAATCTGGCACAGGCGTCAGTGCAGCCAAATATTGTGCCTTTCATGGCAGCAAGTGCATTCACACCGTAACCCTTTTGTGGTATTGTGGAAGAGTGCAGGGTTGGACCCTGCTGTTCAAAAAATTAAAATGATATAAATCTGGCACAGGCGTCAGTGCAGCCAAATATTGTGCCTTTCATGGCAGCAAGTGCATTCACAACGTAACCCTTTTGTGGTATTGTGGAAGAGTTCAGTGCTGGAGGTTTTGTGCATGCAGAAGACATCCCCAATCTATTCTGTTACGTCAGCATCAGGGGATTGATAACTGCTGATCCAGGACTGATTCATTTTTATAAATGTCAGTCGGTCTACAGAGTCGGTGGACAGACGCACTCTTTTGTCTGTGACAAAACCTCCAGCGGCACTGAACGTCCTTTCGGAAAGCACGCTAGATGAAGGGCAACCTAGTAGCTGCATAGGATATTGGCTAAATTCTGGCCAGTGATCCAATCTCAACACCCAGTAAGCCAGTGGATCATCTGCTGGAAAGGTATTCAGGTCTGCCCTTGCCCCTAGGTAGTCCTGCACCATATGGTGAAGACGCTGGCAATGGGTGCCTACATTTGACGTCCCTGGGCGTCGAGGACTAAAAATTTTTAAAAATGCATCAGTCAAGTGGCCCTGGCCATCACCACTATTCCTCTGATCACCCGCAGCCTCAGAAGCACGTGTGTCAGCATTTGGTAATCTACCAGTGCCTGGAAAGGTGTTACACAAGTGTCGCTTTAGAGCGTCCTCAAGTTTTTTCATCCTGTGATCCCTCTGTGCAGGTAGGATGAGCTCTGCAACTTTACCCTTGTATCGTGGATCAAGAAGGGTTGCCAACCAGTAATGATCCCACTCCTTGATAGCACGAATCCTGGGGTCCTTTAGCAGGCTTTGCATCATTAGAGCCCATGCAGCGTAGGTTGGAGGTGGCATTAGCGTCCGAGTCTTCCTGGTCAATGAGGATGACCGTATCGTGCACTTCCTCCTCCCAGCCACGCACTAGCCCTTGTGTTTCTGGGCACACGAAACCCTTCCTTGAGGAATCCCCACCTTCAATGCCCCCACTACTTAAATATTCTGCCACCTCCTCATCCTCCTCCTGTCTGATCTGAGCAGGACCCGCTGGAATGTTGTCTGTGGAAAGACTGGGGCCTTGAGAGCTAGGGAAGGCCTCCTCTTCCTCCCGCTGCTCTGCCTCTAGAGCCACATCTATAATTCCCCGCAGAGTGTGCTCCAGCAGGAACACTAAAGGAATTGTGTCACTGATGCATGCACTGTCCCTGCTCACCATCCTCGTTGCCTCCTCAAATGGTGACAGTACAGTGCATGCATCCTTGATCATCAGCCACTGTGGGGGGGGAAAACCAAGTTAACCTGAACCTGTCCTTGTGCCATACTCACACAGGTACTCCTTGATGGCCCTCTGCTGCTTGTGCAGACGCTGCAGCATTGCTAATGTCGAGTTCCACCTGGTGGGCATGTCACAGATAAGACGGTTTGTGGGAAGGTGGAATTCTCTTTGAATTTCTGCCAGGCGAACACTTGCTGGGAATGACCATCTGAAGTGGCTGCAGACTTTTCTGGCCTGGATGAGAAGCTCTGGCAGCCCTGGGTACTTGGTTAGGAAACGCTGTACCACCACATTTAGGACGTGTGCTAGGCATGGTACATGCGTCAATTTACCCTTGCGTAGGGCGGAGAGAAGGTTGCTGCCATTATCACAGACGATCATTCCCAGCTCAAGCTGGCATGGTGTTAACCATCTCTGCACCTGCCCTTGCATAGCTGACAGAATTTCTGGCCCGGTGTGGCTCCTGTCCCCTAAACATACCAGCTCAAGCACAGTATGGCATCTTTTTGCTTGAGCCATTGCATAGACCCTGTCAGGTGTCAGTTTAACTGCCACTTCACCAGAGACAGAGAAGGAGGAGGAGGAGGAAGAGGGAGAGGTGGTGGAGCAGACAGACCTCATACAAGCAGCTTTCTGGAGACGTGGTGGATGAACAAGCTCCAGCACAGAGACCCATCTTGGATCCCTCCCAGCTGCAATCAGAGCTACCCAGTGTGCCATGAAGGAAATGTAACGACCCTGTCCATGCTTGCTGGATCACGTGTCTAAAGTCACATGCACCTTACTGCTGACTGCCTTTCCCAATGACTGGATAACATTGTCTTCCACGTGCTGGTATAGTGCTGGAATGGCCTTGCGTGAAAAGTAATGGCGTTTTGGAACCTGCCACTGTGGTACAGCACATTCAGCAAATTCACGGAAGGGAGCAGAGTCCACCAGATGGAAAGGCAGCAGCTGCAATGCGAGTAATTTTGCTAAACTGGCATTTAGACGCTGTGCTTGGGGATGGTTGGGACTATATTTTTCTTTCGCTGAAGCAGCTGTGGCAACGTAATCTGACTGCGTAAATCTTCAGCTGCTGGGATGATGTCACATTGTGAGGAAGGACCTGGTACATCCATTACTGTAGCATCATCCCTGTCGGTGGAGGTTGTAGGCAATGACATGGCAGGACATACAGTGGGGGTAGAGACAGATGAGGAGGAGGAGGACCTACGCAAAGTTTTGCACCAACGGGATGTGTGGCAGTTGTTCATATATCGCCTCAAGCACGTGGTACCCAAGTGTCCGGTTTCTTTCTCACGCTTAAGCCTCATCTGACATAGATTACAAATAGCAACGCTGCGCTCTACTGCACATTTCTTAAAGAACTCCCAGGCAACAGAGTTCCTGCGTGTGTTCTTTGAGACAACAGCGCTCTGCACCGGAGCAGCTCTGACATGTGATGCCTTGGACTGGCTAGTGCTACGGTTGGTCACAGAGGATGTTGTGCCTCGTGTTTGCTGTGCCTCCTCCTCCCCCTCTTCCTCACTTAATTCCTCTGTTCGATCAGGCACCCAGGTGGAGTCAGTGACCTCATCATCATTGTCATCATCACCCCCTATCTCCTCTTCACTGGAGCCAACTTGGCAGTATGCTGCAGCTGCTGGGGCAACATGAGTGCCAGTTATTTGTGTGTCATCACTGGCACCCCCTTCCTCTAGGTTGATTATAATCTCTTCCTCAACCTCAGAGATTGAATCAGAGCACTGTACTTGCTGCGCATCCTCAAGCAGCATGTCACTCTCATTGTAGTCAAAAAATTCAGCTGACTCCTCCGTGTGTGATAGCAAGGCTACGGCAGGAGTAGCTGTGGACATGGAGGCTGCATTAGATGCTTTGGCAGCTGAGGTGGACTGTAAAGCACTAGAAGCCTGGCTGGCAGAGGACTCGGAGGATGAGGATGGCCTGGTTAGCCAATCCACCAAGTCCTCTGTATGTTGCTGATGCTTAAGACGGCCAGCACCAGTTAGAAAGGACAAGCGTGCCCCTGCAGAGGATGCACCACGTCTACCACGACCAGAGGCACAGCCTCCCGACACAGGGGCTGCTTGCCCTCTTATCTGTGGCTGGGAGCGTCTGCCTGTCCTTTTTGTTCTTTCAGACATGATGAGTGATATATAGATTAATATATACAGAACTCTGATTCAACTCTGGTATAAAGATTTAAAGAACTCTGGTATAACTCAGTGAGACACACTGATAGCTGGCAGCCAGTGACAAGAGACAGATCACCTCAATTAACAAATGGTTTAAAGAAATTAGTGAGCCCCAAAATACTGCGTGGTACTGGCTGTGTGACAAGACACAGATCACCTCAATTCACAAATGTTTTAAAGAAATTAGTGAGCCCCAAAAAGACTTGCTGGCACAGTGACAAGACACAGAAGATCACCTCAATTCACAAATGTTTTAAAGAAAGTTGTAAACCCCAACAAAACTTGCTGGCACAGTGACAAGACACACATCACCTAAATTCCCTGATATTTGGTAGAAATGAGACCCCCCCAGACCCCCCCAGTAGTGTGGCAGACCGGCAGTAACAACACGCAACTATCTCCTCTGAAATCTCCTCTGAAATGCGTGCAGAATTGACGCGTGGAAACGTTATATAGTGTGCTGCGGGACTTAGCTCTGTGAGCCCATGATTGGGCAAAATTTGCCCAATCAGGACTCTGAGCCGTGATTGGCATAGTGTTGAACCTGTCTTGCACCAGAACTGTGGTCAGGTGCAAGGCTGTAGCCAATTACGAGCTTCAGGCCAGTGGGAAAATGCATTGTGGTCCATTGTGGTTGAACATGCGGCGAACACCCGGAAATGTTCGTTGTTCGCGATCTAATCGAACTGGCTAAGTTCGGGTCGAACTCCGAACCGTCCGAACCGAACAGCTCATCCCTAGTTCCAATAGCATCTATCAATTGCCGGGATATATTAGGCAGGAACTGAACAGCCAGTTCTTGAATTTCATGTATTGGAAGCAGGAAAAATGGGCAAACATAATGATCTGAGTGACTTTGACGATAGTCATGGCTGAACGACTGGGTCAGAGCATCTCCACAACAAGTCTTGTGAGATGTTCCTGGTATGCAGTAGTTAGTATGTAACAAAAGTGGTATAAGGAAGGACATTTTTATATTAAGTAAACATTGTGCTTGTTTAAGAGAAAAGTGAAGACAAGGCTGCATTTGGCACTTGCTTTTATCCCAGGGTGGCAGAGGACATTGTCCATGTATCTAGACGCATTCTTCACCTTTCCAACCTGGTGTTTAAGAGCTTTTCTGGGAAGCTACCACCCTACCTGAATAGGCTGCTTCCCCCAGCAGTTCCCTCATCCTATAACCTCCGATCCAGGACCAGCACCTTACTTGCAATACCACAATGCAAAAAGAAAGTGGCTCGATCCTCATTTTCCTACAGAGCACCGCAGTTATGGAATAACCTCCCAGACGCCATCAAATCTTCCCCCAGTCTAAAGTCACTTAAGAGATCTCTATTAACAAACCTTGATACAGAATGCACCTGTAAACATGTAACATAAGGACTATATTTCCTTAATTTTTATTTTCTGTTAATCTGTATGACGGAATGGGATGTTGTCCGCCTGCGGGTGTGCTCAATCTGCGTGGCCCCGGCGCTTACCGCTGGCCCGACTACCGAGTGACACGCACCCGGCGTCTCGTGCGGCCTGGAGTGACCCTGGGGAAGGGTTAGCGGGCAGAGGAGAGGACCCCTGCGTAGAACCAGCCCGACCACTGAGCAACACGGTACTCAGCGTCTCGAGCAGCTGGTTCACTGACCTTGTGGGTGTGGGACGTCTGTGGAGATCGGATCTGCCGCGGAGGAATATTCGTATCTGAAGTGGAGGACTTTTCGGATCTTATCTAGGAAGGTTCGGATCTACGGGACCAGGTGAATCTTCGGATCGGATTGCGGAGATCGCTACGGATCTGACGGAAGCGGCTGGATTTTCGGAACTTATCTCGATCCCTGGATATACCGAAGCGCGGTACGCGGCCGCGCCTTTCGGATCGGATCCCGGGCGAAGGTACTCGGACTCGAAGCCCTCACGCGGCGCCTCTGTCCTGATGCTCGATGCAGGCACAGAGCGCTCGATTCGGTTCGGATCGTTGTTGGACACCGCACCCTGAGACCGCGGGGGATACTCAGAGAAAATATGCGGCGGAGAAATAAAGACATCAGACGAGGCTGGATGCACTGGTAAATCTGGGTTTATTATTCACAGCTCAGGCATTTATCAACTTTACACAAATTATGAATACAATGGGAATCCCTGCCCGCCCTTACAGGACCCATTGGCCGTTACAGTTCGGGGAGTCGCCGATTCGGACCGGATGGTCCGAATCGGCCATTTTACGATTCGAACCGGATGGTCCGAATCGGCCATTTTCCGATTCGAATAATCTGATTGCAACCACGAGGCGATCGGAAAATGGCGGCGGGCAAGGCAGACAAAGGGAAATACATTTCACAATCAACGGGGAACACTTTATTACACCACACACAATCCACATCTAAATAAAACGTACTTAAAACTCCGCGGGTCCCGCAGCACCTAAGTGTCCATGGCCATAACTGTCACGGGAAACTGCCCCTGGCTGAGGGTGCTGGGCCATTCCGTGACAATCTGTATATTTGTTTTATGTTAATATTTAGTATTTTACTTCTTTGTATTTCTGTAACATTTCAATGTTCTTGAAGCCAGGACATACTTGAAAACGAGAGAAATCTCAATGTATCCTTCCTGGTAAAATCCTTTATAAATAAATAAATAAATATTTTGTGGTATAAAGATTTGAGGCGTAATAGCCAAAAGGGGTCTACACCTTTGGTAATCTTGTTTCAGGTGTCTTGGATACATTCACAGCTATCCGTTTACAATGGAAAATGGCTCAGGACCTGTCGGGGAGATCATTAAGTCTAGCAAGCAGCCTCTAGAGTGTCAGAATGCCCCTGTGGCCATGAGTTCTTGGCAACTGCATTTGTCCAGTTTGTATATTGTTCAGTTTGGGATTGGATAGGGGTATTGGATTTTGCTATTATTGAGGCATTTAGTGGCAGATGGTTAGCTAATCCTTTCAACACCTTATCTGAGTAGGATGCAAAA
The DNA here is from genome assembly GCA_009667805.1 of Leptobrachium leishanense. Taxonomy (NCBI): domain Eukaryota; kingdom Metazoa; phylum Chordata; class Amphibia; order Anura; family Megophryidae; genus Leptobrachium; species Leptobrachium leishanense. The sequence goes on from CM019063.1 coordinate 397,376,450, forward strand.
AACCGTCATGCATGTTGACATATTTGCAAATAAAATACTTTGCAAATAAATAAATAAAATAAATATTTTAGTAGAGCAGTCCAGCTCAAGTGGTGCAATATTTGTAAAGTTGGTTGCGTGACCATTCTTAATTTTCCTATTTTTTGAGTGATTACCTCTATAGGGGCCCTATTACAATCTTCGTGCATACGTTTGCGCCAGCACAAAAACGCATTAACGCGAGGGGCAAAACCCTTTCCGCTGAACGACGTATTACAATGTCAGCACAACAAACACAGAAACATAGAAACATAGAAAAATGTCGGCAGATAAGAACCTTTCGGCCCATCTAGTCTGCCCAATTACATGGATACTTTACCTGGATTTATCTTTTGTTTAGGATAGCCTTATGCCTATCCCATGCCTGCTTAAATTCAATTACTGTTTTGGCCTCTACCACTTCTACTGGAAGACTGTTCCATGTATCCACCACCCTCTCAGTAAAATAATGCTTCCTGATGTTACTTTTAAACCTTTGCCCCTCTAATCTAAGACTATGTCCTCTTGTTTTGCTACTTTGTTTCCTTTTAAATATACTCCCTTCCTCTACCTTGTGGATTCCCTTTACGTATTTAAATGTTTCTATCATATCTCCTCTGTCTCGTCTTTTTTACAAGCTGTACATGTTAAGATCATTAAGCCTTTCCTGGTAACTTTTCTCCTTCAAGCCGAACACCATTTTAGTAGCCCTTCTCTGAACTCTCTCTAAGATGTCTATATCCTTCTGGAGATACGGTCTCCAGTACTGCACACAGTACTCCAAGTGAGGTCTCACCAGTGCTCTGTACAGTGGCATGAGCACTTCCCTTTTCCTACTGCTAATACCTCTCCCTACACAACCAAGCATTCTGCTAGCATTTCCTGCTGCTCTATTACATTGACTACTTACCTTTAGATCCTCTGCAATAGCCAAAAGCGTGTATACGTCTACCACGGGTGAACCTGCGCGAACGCTGCACGAGCTTACTGTACTTTGCGCGTCCTATACATAGCATTGTGAGTGCAAATGCGTTTGTGCGCTGGTACGCGTATGGTATTACAATCTATTTGCAGGAATTAACGGATAGACGTTGCGCGCCTAATTTTAGCAACTCCTGAAAGCTGGTGTTAATGGCAAATTCTATCAACCTGGCCGAAACCAAATACACCAGCCCAAAAAAAATAATGCAGCACAGTGTAGTTACACATGCTACACATACCAAACCAATAAATTTGAGAAGTTGTGCGTGCATGTATTATTGATGCAGCATATATGTGCAGATTGACTTTGACAGGTGCAAAAACGTAACGTGAGACAATCTTGGTTCTTAATTCTGATTGGCTGAATCGTGTGGAAAAAAACAGTCCGCACACTGATTTCTGTTGCTGCACGCGCGTTTGTGCACGTCGTTTTTTTTTTTTTTTTTATTGTTTTAGAGAATGTTTCACTCTTTATTTTTTTTTTTTAATAATACATTTTTATTGGTTTTTATCAAACATACATAGTGAGATATTGTACATTCCATAGTATCGTTGCACATAGAATGGTCATTTGTTGTTACAAGTGGAGTTTAGGATTGCGCTTAACAGAGGGGGGGATAGGGGGAGGAGGGGTGGGGGAAAGAGGACAAGGAGAAAAAAAAAAAAAAAAAGGAGGGGGGTTCAGTAAATAACCAGCTTTGCATACGGTAGATATGAGTGACGCAGGTTGTGGATTCACAGATGTCGACATATAATGCTTCTATGAGTGTCAGGGTGTCAGGAGAATAACTCATCACTTGGGCTGTCTGCAATTTCCAGGTGTCACATTTTCCCGGTTCGTGTTTAACCTATTTATCACACTCCTCCACCCGGCTTCTCAGCAGTAGATATGGCCACCGGAGTGTAGCCTCGTGATCTCGTGGCCCGAAAATCTAACCACCAATACCACGTGACGAAATATTTGTCATATTTATTGTCAATGGAGAGGAACATTTCCTCCATTTCGCGGACACCTTCGACCGCTTGTATCCATTCCCATACCGTTGGGGGTGTAGTCGAGCGCCATCTTCGAGGGATCAAAGATTTAGCAACATTGAACAATTGTATAGCTAAAGATTTCCTATATGTGAGTGTCGAGATAGGGACCAAGTGAAAAAGTGCGACTTCAAGGGATGGGCACAAGTTCAAGCCTGAGATTTCATTTACGATCGAGAATATAGATTCCCAGTATGAACTTATCAATGGGCATTCCCACCAGATGTGCACAAATGTGCCCGGTGATGCCTTACATCGCCAGCACGTCTTGTCAGCGGAGGGATAAATTTTATGCAGACGTGTAGGCGTCAGGTACCACCGCATAAGAAGTTTGTAGTGTGTCTGTTGGATGTGTAGGCTCCTAGAGGCATGTGCAGTGCACATCCGTTTTACGCACGTTATTGCTCTACAGATGAAAAAATGCGCGAGGATTGTAGTTCCAGCGATGATTTACGTGTGTTAACGTTTAACACTGAATGCACAAATTCATGCGTTGCGCGAGCGTTTTAACGCGAAGATTGTAATACGGCCCTATGTTTGTAATGAAAAAACACCAGCTTTTTTATTGTCGTGACGCACCACTAATTTTGGTTATACAGATGTTTACAGAAACCTCTTAATCTCAACTCAGGAAAATTCTAGCTTCATGGATTGAAAATTGATCCCTGGAGCATATTATAAAATACATATACACAGTATTATCATTATTTTTGGGCAAGAATTTCCTGCAATATATTTGATTGTAGGTTAGTAGAACTAGGAGATGTACCGTAAGATCATAGTCGGTCAGGTAAACCACAGTTTGGGTATTTATTTATTTTTTAGAAAGTATTTTACCAGGAAGGATACATTGAGATTTCTCTCGTTTTCAAGTATGTCCTGGGTGGCAGGTATGTGCCATTGGGTGTCTTGCCCAGTGGCACATGCTGGAGAGGTGCTCGTCAGGATTGAACCCATGACTCCACAGGCTCTCTCCACGCAGAGCAGTAATGTTACTTCTACACCACCCAGCCGGTACTACGGGGTACTTATATTTATTTATATGACCTTATTAGGTGGGCTATATTCCAAATGAAATATACTTGGTAGAGCATGAGATGAGATTAATCTAACTTCCATGCAAGGATTATATGTATTGTTTATATCCTCCACATGTTTTTAATTAGTAGCTCCAACATAGATGGAGCATATGTGCTTTCTGTATCGGTTTTGGGTAGGAGCGAGGGTAACTGATTTGGAAACATTGTTTTCCTTAGTTACTAGATTATATATATATAACGATAAAGAAAGGAAGCCAGGCACTCGCTTCCAAAGAAAAAAGCTTCTTGCAGCTGAGAGTGTGTGCCCTGGTGCAGGCTCCCCAAAGTAGGCATATAATCAAAAATAAGGTAGAGGGAGGCACTCAGGGTCTTGCTAAAAACAATAAACTTTATTGTAATTACAATTAAAAAGTCAACGTTTCGGCCCCGCAGGGGCCTTTATCAAGGTGATAAAAAATGTCAGCTTTTTAAATACAATTACAATAAAGTTTATTGTTTCTTAGCAAGACCCTTAGTGCCTCCCTCTACCTTATTTTTGATTATATATATATATTTTTTACATTCTTGTTCACTAGACAGAACTTCCATTTTACAGTAATGTTGAAAGGTTTTTTTTTTTTTTGAGAAAGTCTCAATCCTAAATTATTCTAGGGAATACCTAGGTAAGTATACAGTGCATGCAGAACATTTCAGGTGTAAGGAAAATTATTGGAGTGCTTTGTATTTTGTATGTTTTGTTCACTGGTATCAGAAGCACCCTTAGGAAACATACAGGTTGAGTTCAACCATGGTTTTGTTTATATGTAGTTAGGTAGTTAGGTTAGGTAGATAGATATACAATTTATTTTTACAGAACAGTAAAACATTCAACAAAATCGTCTATCAATTTCAGATCTAGTAGTAACATTGTGTGAACATTGTTTTTTTTCTTTATTCATCAAACCAGGAATTGTTTTGAATTGTCTATAATCGATAAAATGCTAAAAGAAAAAACTTTCTAAACTAAGCAAATTTTTTTTAACTCTGCCATTCTGACCTTAAGCTTCTGTCTCCTTATTCTCTACAATTCCTGGTTTAGTGAGTAACCCAAAAACAATCTAGGAAAGGGATTTGGGAAGGTGATAATTTGACAGGCCACTTCACCAAATAAAAGGCCAAACAACAAAAGAATTGTAGCACAGCATAAATTTGTTGTTTGAGGACCTCAAACCCCATTCTGTAAAGGATTAAGGATGGATTTGTTTGGATGGCTGGAGCTTTTTACTTTCATGACTAATTGATTAAGAAGCAAATTTAATCACACACAATTCTGAGTGATGCCTTGATAGTGCTGGACTTCCCATAAAGCATGTGGATAAAGTAAATATAGAAAAAGGAAAAAAATAAACACAAAACATGTGGGGTTATTCGGAGAGCACTCTCATTCTGCACCGTTCGGCGAGCTCAATTCGCCAACCATGCAGTATTCCGCATTCACCACAGGGCCCCCGAAGTGCTCTGAAAAAAATCGGCCAAACGCCACCAATAAACCCACCAAACTGAGTGTTAGTGGAGAGTGTTAAAATCCAGCCCTCCCACCCCCACACAGAGATATAAAACCCTGCAAACACATTATTACCAAAAGAAAACTCTGTCCAAATTCATATTTATCCTGCTACTTTCCCTGGCAAACGATGTGGAAACTAACCCTGGTCCTATAGCTGACACAACCTTTATTCTCCCCACTAAAAAAGGCCTCTAATTTGTGCACTGTAACATCCGCAGTTTACTCCCTAAATTGGATGAGCTTCAGGCGTGGTGTTGCTATTACAAACCCAAAATCATTGTGCTCACAGAGTCATGGTTAACCCCAAAAGTACCAGACTCTGCCATATCAATACAGGGGTATTCATGTTATAGAAAGGACAGAGCAAAGAGAGGAGGGGGAATTGTTATTTATGTTGAGGAGTCCATAAAGTTCACCCCCTTACAGACTTCTAGCTCCCCTGTCACCTTTGATTTCCTCTCTGGTTTAATTGAGATTCCATTCAGTAAATCAATCATTGTTGCTGGATTCTATCGCCCACCGAGCTCTCCAGTGCACTCCCTCTCTGACATACTGTATCTCAGATCCTTAATAACCTACTTGCCCAAAACCAAAAAAGTGAAATGCTGGTCCTCTGCGATTTTAATACAGATTGGCTAAATCCTAAAAACAATAAACACTGCTCACTATTTAAAACTTTGCAGCTAACTCAATTAATCTCCTCCCCCACTCGCATTAATATGAAAATCCCTAACCATACCTTGCTGGACTGGATTCTCTCCTCATCTCCTGATCGAATACAGGAGGCAGGTGTTCTCGCTAATAGCTTTAGTGACCATTGTCTAGTGTACTGCGTGCGCAAAATAAAGGCCATGAAATCTCCCCAAAGGTAATAACCACCAGGTCTTTCAAGAAATTTATTCTTGAATCCTTCCTAAGTGATCTCAAACAGCTCCCCTGGTACAGACTAATCCAAATCCCAGACTTAGACTGTGCAATTGAATACTTTCAATCTGAGCTCCTGCAAGTCTGGAATTCCCGTGCCCCGTTGCATAAAGTGCGAGTAAAAGGGACCCATCTCCCCTGGGTTACAGATGATCTTACACTAATGTACCAGCTTAGAGATTCACTGTGGTCAAATTTCAAGAGTACTGGTTCCATGAACGATCACTATGAATACCGAAAATGCCGGAATGAATGCACAAAACAAACAAAAATGGCTAAAGCCCATTACTTCAATGAAAATCTAAACAATAACATATCAAACCCTAGAAACTTTTGGAGAACCATAAGTAACATACAAGCACCCCTTGTCCACTCCCAGCCGGCTGCTGTCAAAGTAAACAACCAAACCCTGCAACACCCCCTAGATGTAGCAAATGCCTTTAATGGTTATTTTGTTGGATGCGCCACCACTTTGATTGACAAGCTAGGAAATGACATGCAATCAGAAAGGCCTCATTCAGGTCAGGCCCCTCCAACTGTGCAAAGTCCCTATATCAGACATGAATTCAGTTTTAGACCAGTGCCTGTCAGTGTCATTAATAAACTTCTCCGTAAGCAAAAAATGAAATACCAGTCTGGACCTGATCAAATACCAGCAATGCTGCTGGAAATCAGTGCACCGGCAATTGCAAATCCTGTCGCAACCCTAATCAATGAATCACTGTCGACTGGATACATACCCAAACTCTGGAAGACTCCGAGAGTGGTACCTATCCATAAAAGTGGTGACAGTACTTTGGTATCCAACTACCATCCGATATCGTTGCTCCCTGTAATGTCAAAAATTTTGGAAAAATGCATCTACACACAATTACGTGATTATTATCAATATTGGAACTACTTAACCCCAGATCAATCCGTCTTTCGTCCAAATCACTCAACTACAACTGCCCTTTTAAAAGTCTGCAATGATATCCAAGCTAGGATGGAACAAGGAAACCTAACTGGAGCCATCTTCCTTGATTTTGCCAAGGCTTTTGACACAGTAGACCATGGCATCTTGTTAGAAAAACTTAAAAACTCTGGCATTGGTGATCGCACGCTAACCTGGTTTCAATCATATGTATCCGACCGATCACAATATGTGTCAATTTCTGGCAGCTCCTCCCTCCCCCTCCCTATCACTTGCGGTATACCCCAAGGCTCAATACTAGGCCCCCTGCTATTCACAATATTCATAAATGATCTGCCCAATGTCTGCAAAGCCTCAACTGTACATATGTATGCAGACGACACCGTAATCTATACCAGCAAACCAAATCTCCGGCAGCTGGAAGCCGTGCTGCAAGAACAATTCACAGAGGTAGAAAAGTGGATCAAACACAACAAACTTTTTTTAAATAATGACAAAACTGTAACGATGCTCTTTGGAACAAAACCTAAACTACAAAAATTGCAAAATCCCCACTTATGTGTTGGGACAAAATCAAATGGCACGCTGACCACAGTCACTTCTCTCAAATATCTAGGTATGTGGTTGGACCCTAATCTATCCTTTGGCCCCCACATCGAAAAACTCTCATCTAAACTTTACCCCAAACTAGGTGCCCTGTACAGAAACAAATCCTGCCTGAGCCCCGCGGTAAGAAAGCCGATTGTACAACAAATGCTTATGCCGGCTATTGAATACGGAGATGTAGTGTACGCAGCCGCCCCGCAAACACATCTTCAGAAACTTACTACATTGTATAACTCATTCTGCCGCTTTGCATTACAATGTAACTACAGTTGTGTTCAAAATTATTCAACCCCCACTGAAATTGAGTGTTTTGGCCAGTTTGACATTGATTTTGATCATTCAGTCATCTTGCTTACAATCAAATCAAAGAGGCACGTGTAGGTCAGACAAATATAACATAACATTTATAATGAAATAACCACAAATGTCTTTTCTGTGCTCACATCATTATCAGTTTTATTCAACCCCAAGTGACATTCAATCTTAGTACTTTGTACAACATCCTTTTACAGTTTTAACAGCTTTTAAATGTGAAGTATAGCTTGACACAAGTGTCTTGCAGCGATCTACGGGTATCTTCGCTCATTCGTCATGGGCAAAAGCCTCCAGTTCAGTCACATTCTTAGGCTTGCGCACTGCAACTGCTTTCTTTAAGTCCCACCAGAGGTTCTCAATCGGATTTAAGTCAGGTGACTGCGATGGCCACTCCAAAATGTTCCAGCCTTTAATCTGCAACCATGCTCTAGTGGACTTGGAGGTATGCTTGGGATCATTGTCCTGTTGAAAGGTCCAACATCTCCCAAGCCTCAGGTTTGTGACGGACTGCATCCCATTGTCATCCAATATCTCCTGGTACTGAAGAGAATTCATGGTACCTTGCACACGCTGAAGCTTCCCTGTACCTGCAGAAGCAAAACAGCCCCAAAGCATGATTGACCCCCCGCCATGCTTCACAGTAGGCAAGGTGTTCTTTTCTTCATAGGCCTTGTTCTTCCTCCTCCAAACATAGCGTTGATCCATGGGCCCAAACAGTTCCAATTTTGTTTCATCAGTCCACAGAACACTATCCCAAAACTTCTGTGGTTTGTCCACATGACTTTTGGCATACTGCAGTCGACTCTTCTTATTCTTTGGAGACAGCAAGGGGGTGCGCCTGGGAGTTCTGGCATGGAGGCCTTCATTACGCAGTGTGCGCCGTATTGTCTGAGCTGAAACTTCAGTACCCACATCTGACAAATCTTTTCTCGGTTCCTCAGCAGTCACACGGGGACTTTTCTCCACTCTACGCTTCAGGTAGCGCACAGCAGCCGAAGTCAGCATCTTCTTTTTGCCACGGCCAGGTAGCGTTTCAACATTGTCCTTTGCCTTGAATTTGCAAATTATGCTTCCTATGGTCTCTCTTGGTATGTTTAACATCTTTGCAATCTTCTTATAGCCATTGCCCTTCCTGTGAAGAGTAATCACCTCTTCTCTTGTCTTCCTGGACCATTCTCTTGACTTCACCATGTTTGTAACCACACCAGTAAATGTCTAGAAGGAGCTGAGTATCACAGTCATTTTAAAGCTGCCCAATTGGTGCTTATTATTCTTTATTGCTGCTCCGTGACATCCACAGGTGTTTTCAATACCTGATTGAAAACACTTGAATGAACCTCTGTTCTTCAGAGTGGTAGTCTTTAAGGGGTTGAATAATTGTGTCAATGAAGAATTCACAAAAGAAACATTTACTACTGTATTACAAAACCAATTGATGTCAATTTAGTTGCATATGGTTCTTTAAAAAGTCCTTGTAGGATTTCATTCTGAATACAATTACAAATGCACACTAAATTCCCTAAAACCCTTTACAGCATTGGGGGTTGAATAATTTTGAACACAACTGTACATGACCCACCATTGTGACATGTTAAAAGAGCTAAACTGGCCATCGCTGGAGTCTAAACGCACCTTTCACCTTTCCAGCTAGGTGTTTAAGAGCTTTTCTGGGAAGCTGCCACCCTATCTGAATAGACTGCTTCCCCCAGCAGCTCCCTCATCCTATAACCTCCGATCCAGGACCAGCACCTTACTTGCAATACCACAATACAAAAAGACAGTCAGGGTTATCTAAAGAGATTAGAAAAGTCACCGCACGTTCGGTGACTTTTCGTTCTCTTTAATTCGGTTCCTTTTGCCGATTGCATTTCGGTGACCCTGCGGTGTATTCAGCAAACAGCACAGAGTCCCCGAATTGCAGGGAAAAGCTGCCGAACACCTGACGAAAACTAACCGAATGCACGCTGAAAACAAGCAAAAACATGTGGATTAACCTTCGAAGGAGCCGAACAGGAGCCGAACAGGAGCCGAATCACACAGAGCCGAAGCAGCTGTGACGTAGAGGAGGCAGTGAATAAATTAGCAAAAACATTTGTATGAATCTGTGAAAGTGTAACGCAGTTTGCAAAGAAACTACTGAGCGAAAATGTCTGAAATTTTCACAGGAGGTCCAGGGAATGATAATAAAGAGGGCTGTTACAAAAAAAATAAAGTAAACTGAAAAAAAAAAAAAAAACAGAAAAATGCTTAAAGTATCCTAAAAAATCTATAAATAAAGAGACTTTTTGCTGCAGAATTTTATAATGAACGGTTTATTAGATGTTGAATTAAAACGGGAATATTTTTAACATTGAAGCCTATGGGATTCTCCTGAATAAACTTGCCGAATTAAACCACCGAATGACAGGGCATTAGGGGAACCTTTCACTGCTGGTTTGTGTTGTCTGAATAGCCGAAGCAGTGCTTTTTCATGGGGATTTCACTGCCCTCGAACAGGCACGTATGTGCAGGCAATTCGCCAGGATTTGGCGAATTGCCTGCTCTCTGGATAGCCGAATTGTCAGGAAAGGCAACCGAACACTGATTTTCAGCGTTCGGTTACCTTTCTCAAGCAATTCGGATCTCTTTGGATAACCCTGAGTGGCTCGGTCCTCATTTTCCTACAGAGCACCACAATTATGGAGTAACCTCCCAGACACCATCAAATCTTCCCCCAGTCTTAAGTCACTCAAGAGCTCCTTACTAACATACCTCAATACAGAATGCACCTGTAAACATGTAACATAATGACTATTTCCTACATATTTATTTTCTGTTAATCTGTATATTTGTGTTGTTTTTTCATATCTTGCATTGTATTACTTTGTATTCCTGTAACTGTAACACTTCAATGTTCTTGAGCCCAGGACATACTTGAAAACGAGAGAAATCTCAATGTATCCTTCCTGGTAAAAACCTTTAAAAATAAATAAAATAAAATAAATAAACACTGCTGATAAACCGAACGCCGCCACAAACTGCTAAACGCAGCTGACGATCCGTCAAACACCTCCGATCAGCTGCTGAACGCCACCAAAAAAGCCGATTAGCCGCCGAACAGGAGTTAAAAAAAAACTCAATTTTTTTTCACCTGTATTTGGCAAAATGACAGCTTAGTGAATAGACGAACTGCCCCGAAATAGCACCGTACAGTGAAAATGACTGTCCAGGACAATTCGGTGGCAACGTCGGAGATTAGTGAATAACCTCTATGTGCACATGTCTTGTCTTGTTAGAATGTTATAACAAAAATGCCAATCCTTTACAGAGTGTAAAATTTTAACGCACGTACTGTGCGTTAAAGAAAAAACCTACAGGGTTATTCAAAGAGATTCGAAAAGTCACCGCACGTTCGGTGACTTTTCGTTAACTTCAATTCGGTTCCTTTTGCCGATCCCATTTCGGTGACCCTGCGGTGTATTCAGCAAGCACCACAGGGTCCCCGAATTGCAGGGAAAGCTACCGCAAACCCGACAAAAACGAACCGCAAAACCCACCGAATGCACGCCGACAACCCCCAAAAACATCTGGAATAACCTGTAGAAAAACCCGAACAGGAGCCGATCACACGCAGCGAAGCAGCCGAGACCGCAGACGAGGCAGTGAATAAATTAGCAAAACAGTTTGTGTGAATGTTTGAAAGTGAAACACTGTTTGCAAATAAACTACTGAGCGAAAATGTCAGAAATTTGCATATGAGGTCCAGGGAATGATAATAAAGAGGGCTGTTACAGAAAAAAGAAAACTTTAAAAGAAAAAAAAAATCGGACTTTTAACCCTTTCACTGCTGAGGCGTTTCACGCCTCTGTGCTGAGCTCATTTTTACCTGTTTCGCTCATCTTGTTTAAACGTGTTTTGAAGGCTTATTTTAGTATATGACCCAGACATATTATATATCGTTCTTTCCGTCAGACTCGGCAGATTCATAATATGTCATTATTATATGTATACGTCATGTCCTGTCTGTATATTATAACAAAAAATGCAATAAAATATGAATTTTCAATAATTTACAACGTGTAAAGTGTTTTTTTTCACATTTTAACATGCAAGCAATTGCGGTTATATTTTGTATGGGGTGCGCTTGTTAAAAAAATTAGAAATGGGGTCTCGTTACATTTTTTTTTGGGGAAAATTACGCGATTTTTAACAAACGCACCGCATACAAAAATCGTTAGTGCAGAATCATTGTTCACATTATAATTGAAATGGGAACAATATTGCTGCATTAACAAACCAAAAAAAAACTTGTTTATTTTTTTTTTTTATAATTTTCTTTGTAAATTTTTTATTTTTATTTAAAAATTTTATTTTTATTTTTAATTTTTATTTTTAAAAAAAACTTTTTTCATGGTCATGTTTGGTATCATTGGAACGGTAACCCCTAGCTGCCACGGAACGGGATATAGGGGGTTCATTGGAACCCCCTATCTCCACCATTGGTGGCAGTTAGTGGTTAACTCCAGGACTGGCGTCATCGTGCTATGCACGATGACAACAGTCCTCAGGGGGAGTTCCCAGAGGCTTGGTTGACATCCAAGATGTCAGCCAGCTCCGGGAAAGAATCACGAACCGGCGCTTTTCGGCGCCGATTCGTGATCCGGCCCCCATGGGGTTAATGCCAGGTACCGTTAGGAAGGGCAGGCTGTGCCCTTCCAAACGGTGCCTGACATTAATCTCAGGCCCCCGGCGATCGGGAGGGAGAGAGGTCTGAAGGACCTCCCTCCCTCCTCTTCAGGTGCCTCCTCTGCACACGCGGGGGGGGCGCCTGAATTAGATGTCATCGCGCCGCCGCAATGACATCTAATTGTGCCGGCGGCGGTTTCGGGTGCTGGGCTGACATCGAGGATGTCAACCTGCACTGGGGGGCACAGCGATCGGCCGGAATCCGCATGGAACCCTACCTGCGGGTGGACGCGCTGAGCGCGTCTGCCGCAGCGAAAGGGTTAAAAAAAATTATGAAAAATGCTTAAAATATCCTAAAAAATCTATAAATAAAGAGACTCTTTACTGCAGAATTTTATAATGAACGGTTTATTAGATATTGAATTAAAACGGGAATATTTTTAACATTGAAGCCTATAGGATTCTCCTGAATAAATTTGCCGCATGAAAGCACCGAATGGCAGGGCATTAGGGGAACCTTTCACTGCTGGTTTGTGTTCTCTGAATAGCCGAAGCATTGCTTTTCATGGGGTTTTCACTGCCCTCGAACAGGCACCGAACAGGCACCGTATGTTCAGGCAATTCGCTAGGATTTGGCGAATTGCCTGCTCTCTGGATAACCGAATGGCCAGGAAAGGTAACCGAATGCTGATTTTCAGAATTCGGTTACCTTTCTCAAGCAATTCGGAGCTCTTTGAATTACCCTGCTAGTATGCCCCCGGCCTTAACCTTTATACTTGATGACTCCTCCTCTTCATCCACGTAATCAGCAAGGGGAGCACTGCTAAGATACGTATTTAACTCTGATTTATGAATACGTATCTACTAGTTAACTAGTGCCCCGCAAATTCCTTTGTGTTGTATTAACACAGAACCCTCCTTGCAAGTGCCATGCCATACTGGATGGCTTTTTTCAGGCCTAGGGGTAAAGCAACAATCAGCAACTAGTCACGGTCTCTCTCCTGCTGATGAGGGCATAATAAGCCTGAAACAGCTGTACCGGAGTAGCTGTGAGGTGTAGCATAACCTGAAATTTGCTAAAAAAAAAGACCATGGCGAAAGACGGTATAAAAAGACATTGCACCATCAGCTCTCCACTTGCAGCAGGTATTGAAAATGAGAAGGTAAGGTAGTACAGCATCATTGTTCACATTATAATTGATAAGTGGACAAGGATGCTGCAGCTTAGGACAACAAAAAGTAAACAAATATATATATAATTATTTTTATTTTATTATTACATGGTACCATGTTTGGTTTAATACACGAGTAGTCCAGGGGCCGTCCCACAGCGAGAGCTGAGTTCCAAGATGTCAGCCCCCTGTGGATGGATCCCCAGACCGGCACTGATCTGTGGGTTTGAGACAACACGCTATGCTTGTCCTCTGCACATCAGGGGCACACCATAGGACATGCGTCCATAGAAAAGGGTTTTAACACTATTTACATTTATCGTTCAGACTACCATTCTTTAAAACAAAAAGCATAAGGTTGGGGAGACAAGGGTAAGCACTCGAGTGACTGTTGATATACTATATAAGAATCACATGAGAAACATTTCACAGCTGCAAAGTATAAAATGTTATTTATAAAGTTCCAATATATCCGACAGTCCTGTACAATGTATCTAGTAAATAATGACAAACCAATTAAGGCTTATTGCAAGAGGTGATGTGGGTCCTGCTTTAATTAGTTTATTGCCAAAAGGGAGTAGGGATAAATTACACAAAAGGGAAACTGGCCAAATTATCCCGAAGAGGAGTCAGGCTGCCAGTGGTATGAGCCATGTTAAACATTATATTTATACAAATTATGGCATATGCATTCAATGAAGACAGTGTAATCAAGTTGTATGAAGATTATGATATCTGAGGACAAATAAGAAATGAGGATAAATTGGCCCTGGTCTGCATCATTTGTTAGAGTTTTTAAGGGAACTAGTGAAGAAAAGTGGGTTGCAATACTCAAGACTAGGGATGAGCTGTTCGGTTCGATCAGTTCGGAGTTCGACTCAAACATTGGCAGTTCGAAAGTTCGCGAACTTCAAACTTTTTGGCGTGTTCGGTTTGAGTTAAAAAAAAAAATAATTGAAAAAAGTATAAAAAATGCTTAAAAAATACTAAAAAATCTAGAAATAAAGAGAATCTTTACTGCAGAATATTATAAGCAACGGTTTATTAGATATTGAATTAAAAAACTACCCAGGGCAAGAAGGCACGCATTTTGCTTGCATAGGACTTTTTGCGCCGCCTGTGTGTTTCATCTTTAAAATGCTGCAATGGGTGATGTGGATTTTCTAGTTTACAAGGAAAGCATGCTTTACAGTCTGCCTAATGTCTAGGTGCAAAGATTCTCACCTCTAAATGACATGTGCTTACAGCAGGGCTCTCAAACGGCGTAAACAACAGGTGTTAATTAGTGTTTGGAAATAACATGTGCTTCTAATTAGTCTGGTCTCATGAATTTGATACATTGCCTGCAGACTGGGTGTGGCTCCTGCACATGTATGAACACTGTGCTTCTGAATTCTAAGAAAAGTTCATTTCTACTACATGTTCCTCTGATATGCTGTTTAACCCCTTAAGGACCAGGGCTCTGTAAAGCTGTAATGATGTAGATGTTACGTCATTTGTCATCAAGGGCTTAATAAAATCTTTATCACACTCCTTAGATTTAAACGTACTATTCCAGTATTTGTATGTCATGCACCTCTCCCGAAGGGCCTATGTGAGCATACAATTATTATTGTGTTAGATCTATAGTTTTGGTGCAAGCGTGGTGGAAGGGCTTGCTGCTTCTGCATTAGTAACACAACACAGCGTGAAAATGTCTATCATAAAGCGTACAAGCTGAGTCCCTAGAGTCTCTGACTATCCATTGTCATATATACCTTGCTTTATACATTTAATACATTCCCTCATCTAACAGGATAGTAGCCAGTCCCTGTGCATTTTAACCCCTTAAGGGTGGCTAGGTGTCGTGTGTGGGTCTCTGATATCGATGTTTCTATACATCCTACAAATCCGCCACTTCACGGGCAGGTTATGGGGACCTCCTAGGCACGATATTTGAAGATATTTTTCGTTTTTATTTTTAACCCTTATCTTATGGAAAACTCACTGTTCCTTTAAAAACGTATTTTTTAAAACTTTTTGTTCTTGTTTCCTGTCCCCCAGGGCACTACACGGACCCCCATACACCTTTTATGGCAAATATCTTGCATATATGCCCTCTTGGAGGGCACTCTAAAAATCTAACTTTCGAGTCCCATTGACTTGCATTGAGTTCGGTTCGTGTTCGAGTTCGAACTCGAACTTTTGAAATTGTTCGAGTTCAAATGCGAACCGAACACAGGGGTGTTCGGCTCATCCCTACTCAAGACCAGAGATAATGTGTAAATAAATGTTTAGTTCATCTACTTTTAATAGGGAGGTCCCGATCTGATCCATAGGATTAGGATTGGAACCCAATGTATTTTGTGGGGATCAGCTTTTTCAACCCAATCCAATCCCCAAGGTGAGACTTGCCGGGCAGAGAGATGTGCAGCCTCAGGAGTGATTCAAATTGTCTGACCTATCTGCTCGTGAGTAACGGTGGAGACAGGGAAAATGATGCAAGCCACGCAGCTGGAGTCCAGGGCCTATGCATTCATTCCCTGTCTGCTCCATGACCTAAGAACAGACAGAGAAAACACCACAAGTGAATGACGAGACCATAGAAGTTTGCGTAGGAGTAGTCAGTGCGGCTGCAGTTCATGCAGTCTCAGGGGCTTGGTATTGGCCATTCCAGAATACTGCATAAATTGGATTTGATTTGTGGTCCGAAAATGGCGATCGGGACATCTCTAACTTTTAATCCCTTCGCTGCGGAGGACGCGCTCAGCGCGTCCACCCGCAGGTAACGTTCCTTGCGGTGGACGCGCTCAGCGCGTCCTCCCTTTGGGGCCAGCGTTCGGCCGGATTCCAGCCGATCGCTGGGCCCCCCGGTGCGGGCTGACATCCTCGATGTCAGCCCAGCACCCGGAACCGCCACTGGCCTAATTAGGTGTCATTGCGGTGGCGCGATGACACCTAATTCAGGCGCCCCCCCACATGTGTGGAGGAGGCGCCTGAAAGGGAGGGGGTGGAGGTCCTTCGGACCTCTCTCCCTCCCGATCACCGGCGTTGCGATGGTTAATACAGGCACCATTTGGAAGGGCACAGCCTGCCCTTCCTAACGGTACCTGGAATTAACCCCATGGGGGCTGGATCACGAATCGGCGCCGAAAAGTGCCGGTTCGTGATCCTTTCCCGGAGCTGGCCGACATCTTGGATGTTGGCCAAGCTTCCGGTAATGCCCCCTGAGGACTGGCGTCATCGTGCATAGCACGATGATGCCAGTCCTGGAGTTAACCCCTAACTGCCACCAATGGTGGAGATAGGGGGTTCCAATGAACCCCCTATCTCCCGATCCGTGGCAGTTAGGGGTTAATGTTTGGTTTTGTTGGATCGGCCAGAGCATGGCCGTTCCAACAATACCAAACTTGACTATGAAAAAAGTTTTTTTGAAAAAATTAAAAATAAAAAAATATTTAAAACAAAATAATAAAAAAAAATAAACAAGTTTTTTTTTCTTTTTTTTGGTTCGTTAATGCAGCAATATTGTTCCCATTTCAATTATAATGTGAACAATGATGCTGCACTAACGATTTTTGTATGCGGTGCGTTTGTTACAAATCGCGTAATTTTCCCCAAAAAAAATGTAACGAGACCCCATCTCTAATCTTTTTAACAAGCGCACCCCATACAAAATATAACCGCAATTTCTCGCATGTTAAAATGTGAAAAAAAAACACTTTACACATTGTAAATTATTGAAAATTCATATTTTATTGCATTTTTTGTTATAATATACAGACAGGACATGACGTATACATATAATAATTACATATTATGAATCTGCCGAGTCTGACGGAAAGAACGATATATAATATGTCTGGGTCATATACTAAAATAAGCCTTCAAAACACGTTTAAACATGATGAGGAAAATCGGTAAAAATGAGCTCAGCACAGAGGCGGGAAATGCCTCAGCAGCGAAAGGGTTAATAAGAGAACATTTAACTGGACTTTAAGGCTAGGGTCAGAGTGGGGCAGTCGGAACGCGCGTGCAGACGCACTAAATCACGGCAGCAGTAGCAGCACATAACGGCCAATGACGGCCAATATACGCAGTACGTGCGTACAAAAGTGCGCCGACACCACGCAACCGGCAAATGAACGCATTTTTATCAGAACGTGAAACCGCTGCTACTGACGTACAGAGTGCGCTGCGGCCGCATAGCGGCGTGTGTGCGTGATTAGGAGACGTCAGACGCTGCTAGTGTGCGGCCAACATAACGTTCAAACAGCCGGATTTCCCTAGACTTCTTTTTACCCCACCGTCATGAAATACGTCCAGAATTGCGCATCGTCTGACCACTTAAGCGTATTCCGTGAAAAAATGCGTGCGCACGCATCGACGTACATTTTGACGGTGGCTGCAGAAAATGCGCTCATCTGTCCCTAGCCTTAAGGTCTGGATTGTACAGTTAATGGTTGAATTACTGATCGTAAGCATGCTAATGATAGTGGAATGGCAATCTTTTTTGTAGAGATTGATACTGAGTGCCTGTCTTCCATTTTGTTCTGTTTTAGGTGTATGTATATGTGTATATTATATATATATATATTTCTTCTGACCTATATTGAGAAAGTTACCAAGACCATAACGTCAGCATGAGTGAAACCAGAAGTGACTGTGGTTGATCTTATCTAGTTTTATGTATGTTTTGTAAATCATTAAAACTACGAGTCGGTGTAAGTGAAACTAGATAGCAGAGAACCTCTGTATTTTAAATGTCAACTAGCTGAAGGCATGAATTTAGCCCTAAGTGTGGACTTCCAGAAACTGGCCAATTCTAATGTATGCATATGGGACCGCAGGATATCGCCAAGAGGCATCAGTAATTGACAGTGGACCACAGATATTTTTTCTGTGCTGCATAAAAGACGGGGGCTCACGCAAATTCAGATCGAGATTTCTCTTGGGAGCAGACGTATTTCCCAAGGTTAATAGCTGTCACTCCTGTCTCAGGCTAGGGACAGATGAGCGCATTTTCTGCGGCCACCGTCAAAATGTACGTCGATGCGTGCGCACGCATTTTTTCACGGAATACGCTTAAGTGGTCAGACGATGCGCAATTCTGGACGTATTTCATGACGATGGGGTGAAAAGAAGTCTAGGGAAATCCGGCTGTTTGAACGTTATGTTGGCCGCACACTAGCAGCGTCTGACATCTCCTAATCACGCACACACGCTGCTATGCGGCCGCAGCGCACTCTGTACGTCAGTACCAGCGGTTTAACGTTCTCGAAAAAATGCGTTCATTTTCCACTTGCGTTGCGCGGCCGGACTTTTGTGCGACCGTACTTCGTATATTGGCTGTCATTGCCCGGCATCTGCTGCTAGTGCGGCCGTGATTATGTGCGCCAGAACGCGCGTTCGCACTGCCTCAGTCTGACCCTAGCCTCAGACTCTTGGCCCTTGATCGTCACGGTTCACATTGGCGAGATGGTTACATATCACACAGTGATATATTCTGATCAGGGCCAGTCTGTCCATTGGTCCCGATGGGGCCCTGACTCCAGGCAGCACTTTTTTTTGGACGGTGTTTTGCCTCGCCTGTCAGAGGCCTGCATTCATTGGCATCATGCCAAAGTTGCCATCATTAAAGAGATTAGAACTCTTTAATGTCTCTTGTTTTAGGGGAGCAGATAGCCCTGCTGCACCAAAGCTGCTCTGCCCCCTGTCACTCTGTGCCAGGGAGGACCAGGGAAGGAGAGCAGCAGACCCTTTGGGCTCACACGCTGTGCCTGGGAGCTGCCTGGAAGGAACAAGTGTGTCCTCTAAGGAGCCCTACCCCTGCCTCCCCAGAAGCAGAGTAGGTTGTGCATCTTTTCAAAGCTGCCTGGCTCCAGGTTATAGTTGCAGGTGCTGGGCTGGGAGTCTTTAATGCACAGTTCAGCACCTGCTAATGGGGGGAGGGGAGGCACTGCTCTTTATGGCCCTGTCAAAGCACCAACAGGAGACACATTTTTTTAAACTTTCCTGATGGTCTGCTGGAAGCAAAGTCGCTGGGCTTGTAAAGCAGAACCCTGTCCTCAGCCTGACCCCTAGGCTTTGCTGCTCCATGTCTGCAGTTTCAGAGGGGGGACCCTGGCTGGAGCAGCAGGAGACAATCCAGACCTGAGAATGAAAGGGCTGCAGTGAGTCTGCAGCACCAGGGGCCAAGGTGCACATAGAGTACTGTCTGCCTGTATCTCTATGTGTGGCTGTATGTCTTTCTGTAGGTCTGTGTCTCTATCTGTATGGCAGCCTGCATCTATCTGAATACCTTTCTGTATCTCTAGCGCAGGTTTGAAAAATAATCATATAGAGTCGAAACATTGCCTGGTCCACTTGGGTGGAAAAAGATCTCCTACTACATCCTGGTGTTGTGATATGTCTATATTGTTTTATATCAGATGGATTGGGGATTCCTATGATTACGCACTCTGGTCGAAGAAAATGCTGTTTCCTATATTGCTTGTTTGTATCTCTATCTCTGCATGTATGTTCTTGAACCCAGGACATACTTGAGAACGAGTGAAATCTCAATGTATCCTTCCTGGTAAAATCCTTTATAAATAAATAGATTTATGTATTTATTTATTTATTTATCTGTAAGGCTGTCAGTCAGTCTTCATCTGTCTCCACCTCTTTCTGTCTATGACTATCTGTCCCTCTATGGCTTTGTGTACCTCTTGCAAGATTCATAGGGGAAGCAGGGCACAGAGTTTGTCCTAGGGCTTAGTGATGTCTCGCTACACCTTATTTTACTATATACTGTAATATAATTATTTTTATTATACAGTTTACTATATTTTTATACAATTCATTTTAATATTCAATTAATTATGTTAATCGATATTCTGTTTAATATTTAAATACAATGCATTATATTTATTTTAATATTTAACCCTTTCACTGCTGAGCCATTTCACCGCTGTGTGCTGAGCTCATTTTTACCGCTTTCGCTCATCATGTTTAAACGCGATTTGAAGCCACATTTTAATAAATGACCCAGACATATTATATATCGTTCTTTCCGGCAGACTCCGCAGATTCATAATATATCATAATTATATGTATACGTCATGTCCTGCCTGTATATTATAATGAAAAATGCAATAAAATTTGAATTTTTAATCATCTACAGCGTGTAAAGTGTTTTTTTCACATGTTATGACATGAGCGTTTGCGGTTATATTTTCTATGGGCTGCGTTTGCTAAAAAAAAATTGAAATGGGGACCGTTACATTTTTTGGGGGGGAATTAAGTGATTTTTAGCAAACGCACCCCATAGAGAAAAATCATTAGTGCAGCATCATTGTTCACATTATAATTGAAATACAACACACAAATAAAAAAACTTTTCTATTTTATTTATTTATTTTTATTTATTTTTTAGTTCAAACATGGTCATGCTCAGGTTTTTCGAATGATACCCTCCATGATCCCCTAGCTGCCACCGTTCTCGAGATATTGGGGTTCAATTCCCTGAGAAATCCCCAGGCAGCTAGGGGTTCCCCGGCTAACTGATGTCATCGCGCCATGTGGAGCTGCTATCCAAGATGATGGCCCCCACCAGAGCTAGGCCGGATCGCAGCCCGGTGCCTAAGTGGTTAAAACCAGGCACTGCTTTAAAGAGGAGACTCTCCCATTTTAAGTGGTGCCTGATTTGTATGACTGGGACCTCCCGATTGGGAAGGAGAGGGATCCGAATAGATCCCCCCTCCCTTTCAGGCGATCTCCCGGCTTTGCCGGGGGGTCGCCCGAAAATGACGTCATCGTGCATGGCGCGATGACATCATTTACGTGAGGAGGCCCTTAAAAGATGCGTCTGACTTCCTAGAAGTCAGAATGCCGCGGGACCCCGGAGAGAGAGAGAGGTGAGTATCTCTCCCAGGGCTCCCGCTAGCGGGTGACGTTTGGGGAACTTCCTCCGCATATAGCAGGAGTCAATGAGGATGTTCCCCATATGTCTCCCGCAGTGAAAGGGTTAAAAATTATTCTAATATCATTATTTTCATATTTATTATACAGTTTATTTTAATTCACCAGGAAGGCGCATTCTTTATTTTTATATGGAATCTTATAAAATAATCTTTTATTGTGCCTACAAAAGTGTCAACATTTCAGTCCTCTGTGGACATAATAAATAATTAGATGTTTTGCTGAAAATGAAAAGAAAAACGGTTTAATAAAAAAATAAAAACGGTAATATTGTTTTACATTCAATCCAACAGGATTTGTCTGTTTGAACCTGACGAAATTCAGGGGATTTCACTGAAGCCTTGGTGCAGTTCGGCGTTCTCTCTTTAGATTAACCATTACTTCTCTATGGGACAATGTTGCTGCCGCCAAACAGTGACGATCTGCGGCAAACTGCACCGTATTTCGCTGTCAATTCGACAGTATTTGGCAAATTGATAGCTTAGTGAATAGACAAACTGCCACAAAATTGCACCGTAATGTGAAATTTACCGTTCAGTGCAATTTGTTGGCAAGTTCGCCCCTTATTGAATAATCCCTTATGTGAGTGATTACAAAGGTATGAATAAAATCTAGACAGGGAAATACTGTGTAATCTAAAGAAGATAAGAATATCACAGAAAGGTCATTGAACACCCCTTTACCACATTCCCACAAACGATGAAAATTAGACCAGGGCTTGACAAATTTGCTTTGAATCTAGGAGCCAGCTACAAAAGTTAGGAGCCAAGTTTTTCGTAAGACTAACAAAGCTTTACTTTCAACAACTAAAGATACACAAATACTATTTTTTTAAGACCGAGTACTCTTGGTACTCACCAACACGTTTATTAATTTATTTAAAGTCATGTGACCGCTTTCAAAAAATAATTTAGCATTTTGCTGAAAGCTTGTGCAACATGTGATAATATTGACATGTATGGCCAAACATTCCATTTACCCACTGCACAACCTGACCACACACAGATCCACATCAGACCTGAGAGAGAGAGAGAGAGAGAGATATAGATATATCTCAATACGATGATTCGCCACACACAGACACACAACAGACCTGAAAGAAGTGCGGTGTGTATGAGCGTATCACTGAGCTCCACAACAATAAAACTCACAAACACCAGACAATACTGTAAGTTTTATTGCTATTACATAGTTACATAGTTGCATAGGCTGAAAAAAGACATGCGTCCATCAGGTTCAGCCTTTCACACATCACCTACTGCTGTTGATCCAAAAGAAGGCAAAAAACCCAGTCTGAAATGCTCACCAATATGCAACATACTGGGAAAAAATTCCTTCCTGACCCCAGAATGGCAGTCAGATTTCTCCTTGGATCAAGAAGCTGATACCCACATATTAAATATTATGACCCTTAATATTCTAGCAGGGTTATTCAAAGAGATTCGAAAAGTCACCGCACGTTCGGTGACTTTTCGTTCTCTTCAATTCAGTTCCTTTTGCCGATCCCATTTCGGTGACCCTGCAGTGTATTCAGCAAACAGCACAGGGCCCCCGAATTGCAGGGAAAAGCTGCCGCAAACCCGACGAAAACTAACCGCAAAACCCAGCGAATGCACACCGAAAACCAGCAAAAACATCTGGATTAACCTTTGAAAAAACCCGAGCAGGAGCCGATCACACGCAGCGAAGCAGCCGAACAGGAGCTGATCACACGCAGCGAAGCAGCTGAGACGCAGAGGAGGCAGTGAATAAATTAGCAAAACCGTTTGTATGAATCTGTGAAAATGAAACGCTGTTTGCAAAGAAACTACTGAGCGAAAATGTCTGAAATTTACACAGGAGGTCCAGGGAATGATAATAAAGAGGGCTGTTACAGAAAAAAGAAGAAGTAAACTTAAAAAAAATATCAAAAAAAAAAATCGGACTTTTAAAAAACAAAAAAAATCAGAAAAATGCTTAAAGTATCCTAAAAAATCTATAAATAAAGAGACTTTTTGCTGCAGAATTTTATAATGAATGGTTTATTAGATATTGAATTAAAACGGGAATATTTTTAACATTGAAGTCTATGGGATTCTCCTGAATAAATTTGCCCAATTAAACCACCGAATGGCAGGGCAATAGGGGAACCTTTCACTGCTGGTTTGTGTTCTCTGAATAGCCGAAGCAGTGCTTTTTCATGGGGATTTCACTGCCCTCGAACAGGCACCGAACAGGCACTGTATGTGCTGGCAATTCGCCCGGATTTGGCGAATTGCCTGCTCTCTGGATAGCCGAATGGCCAGGAAAGGCAACCGAATGCTGATTTTCAGCGTTCGGTTACCTTTCTCAAGCAATTCGGATCTTTTTGGATAACCCTGTGTGTCTGCAGGAAGTCATCCAGTCACTTTTTAAAAGTCTGTACAGTCTCTGACCCAACCACCTCAACAGGCCGAGAATTCCACAGCTTTATTGTTCTCACTGTAAAATAACCCTTCCTATGCTTTAGGCTGAATTTCCTTTCCTCCAGTCTAAATGGGTGACCCTGTATCCTGTGTATAGTCCTGTTAATGAATAGGTTTCCAGACAATGGTATATAATGGCCCCGTATATATTTATATAAAGTTATCAGATCCCCTCTAAGGTGCCGTTTCTCTAAACTAAACAGGTTTAAGCTTGTTAGTCTTTCGTCATAACTTAAACCTTCCATTCCCCTTATTAATTTAGTTGCCCGTCTCTGCACCTTTTCTAGCACTATAATATCCTTTCTTAAGACAGGTGCCCAAAATTGCACGGCATATTCAAGGTGCGGTCTGACCATTGATTTATACAGAGGCAAAATTATGTTTTCATCCCAAGAGTGAATTCCCCTTCAAATGCATGCAATACCTTGCTGGCCTTGGCAGCTGCTATTTGCCATTGCGTAGTGTTGCTTAGTTTGAAGTCTATCAGGGTTATTCAGAGAGTGGTGAAAAGCAGGAGAATGACTGGAGAATGGAAAATAGCCGATTTGGAAAGTGAGATGAATGGGAGAATTTTTCTGGTTTGGCTATTTTGACCTACAATTTTCCATTCTCCAGTCATTCTCCTGCTTTTCACCTCTCTTTGAATAACCCTGTATGATTATTCCCAAATCCTTTTCCTGCCTGATTTCCCTAACTCCATACCATTTAGGCTGTCAGATGAGCGCACTGTGCATCCGTGCACAACGGACGGACGTA
The DNA here is from genome assembly GCA_009667805.1 of Leptobrachium leishanense. Lineage (NCBI taxonomy): Eukaryota > Metazoa > Chordata > Amphibia > Anura > Megophryidae > Leptobrachium > Leptobrachium leishanense. Next base: position 397,400,806 of record CM019063.1, read on the forward strand.
CTGACGGAAGATACTGTAGACACCACACGATCCGTTTTTCTTGACGGACGTAGGAAAAAAAGGGAACTATGGGAAACAAAATTATTATGAAAAATGATAATAATTGATACCTGATATGAAAAGCCATGTTGTGTGTCAAGGTGCTGGATGTCGCAAATGCGGTCCGTCTGACTTCGTTCCATCACACACACACAACGCTATGCGGACGTGGCAGACTCTGCGCATCCATTCTAGCGGTTTTACCTTCTTGCCTAAATTGTGTCCTGTGCCACGTGCGTTGTGCGTGCGCAGTTCGGTGCGGACGCACTTCGTGTGTGGGTCTCTATTGCTCATGATTCTATGCTATGACGGATGTTAAACTGTGAGGCAACACGGACGTGATCACTGCGTTCGTCTGATACAGGCCTTAGGGTATAAGCTGCTTGTGTGTTCTTCACTCCAAAGTGCATAACTTTGCATTTATCTACATTAAATTTCATCTGCTATTTAAGTGCCCAGTCCCCCAATCTATCTAAATCCCTCTGCAGCGAAGTAACATCATGTTCACATTGTATTACTTTTCCTAGTTTTGTGTCATCTGCAAACACTGATACATGACTTTCGATGCCTATTTCAAGGTCATTTATAAATAGATTGAATAGAATTGTTGAGTTGTGGTTCAGTATTGTGCAGTGTCTATGAGTGTATCACAGAAATCAACAGCAATTAAAAATGACATATTAAAATACTTTAATATTTGTATAAATATTTAATGTAACTATTACAATAAATTAAATAGTAAAGTGAATCGAATATTAAAATAAATAGCAATTTTATGTCCATGAAGGATGTTCAGATGCCAGCATACTTATGCAAATGCTTATCAGCTTAGTTGATATTAGGGATGTGATTAGGGGTTTCGGAATTTCGGAATTTTCACGAAATTTCCCGATTCGTGTCTTCGGATTCGGCCGAATTTCCGAATCGGATCGAACCCAAAAACCGACAGATCCGAGAAGTTTTCCGAGCCGAAACTAAAAATTTTCGGATTTTTCGAATGGACTTGAAATGTGTCAAATTGAAATTTATTTTTGCTCTATTCATGATTTCGGTTCCATTCGTGATTTCGGTTCCATTTCGGTAATTCTGGACATCGTATATTTAACTATTATCGGTTATATCGCTGATTCTGTAAATTTTGTATTTGTAAATGCGTAATGCGTATCACTTGTTTCTTGTGGCATTCGGGTCAGTTTAGCGTTTTTTAAATCGTTTTGTTCATTTTTTTTGTTCCTTTGCTTTCATACCATTTTAATATGATTAAATAAAGTTGTGAAATGTATATTCAATTATTCATAAGAAAAAAAGGATCTTTATTTAATAAAAAAAAACGCGATAGAATTGCCAGAATTATCGTATCGACAGAATAAATTATCGGATCCGAAAAACAAACCAAAAATTTATTATAAAAAAATATATAAAGTATAAAAAAAGTAAACCATAGTAGTTTACGTCAAAACGAATAGAGTTAGACACTTTGAAACGAGGAGAACAGACGTTCCGAAAAAAACAAAAATTTCCGAAATCACGAAAAGTCGATACAAAAAACGAGCAGAGTGACCCGAAAACACGAAAAATGGTCGATATTCCGAAAAAAAAATGTATACAAAAAACGAGCCGAACCGAACCGAATCGAAACAGAAATTGTCCGAAACGAGCTGAATCGAAATTTTAAACATCCGAACGAATCGAACTGAATCAAACCGAAAAAAAATCAGTGCACAAGTCTAGTTGATATAGTCATTTCATTATAAGTATACATTGCCATTTGTAAACAATACAAATGAAATGTGCTTATACATAGGTATACTTATAATTGTACAATGCCTCTTTGATCCTCCGTTGCGGTCTGTCTTGCACTCCCAGCAATGCTAGAGATAATTGTTAAAATGTCCTCTGGTTCACACCATGAAATTACTTGGACCTAAACAGATTTACTGATTTGCTTATCTGGAGGATCTCTATGCCCCTCTCCTGTAAATCTGTCAAAGCCTGAAAGGTTCTGTGCTGAGAAGTGCTGACACTTTGCAATTAACTCTAACCGAGCTGGCACAACATATAAAAACACTCCCCAGGACTGAATTTCCACCAGTCAGTGTGATGACGTGTAGGTGCACTTTGAGCCCTGCTGTACAAACAAGAAAATTCCTTTCTTTCCTGTCATAGTTAAAGAAGCTCAGAGCAAGATGCTCCGTCTTCCTTAGCTCTCTCAGTCCCCTGCCTGCTAAGACTGGAGTCAAGCCATCGGTTAGGTTCCAGTACTGCATACTGGACAGGACAGCATTTCTAGTCACCATGGCGACCTGGCGCCCAGGTTTTGTCGAGCCCTGAATTAGACAAATAACATTCTATAGCTTGCAAATAAATGAAATCCTGTCCTGGAAGATCTTGCAAGGTTTGGTATACGTTTTATTTTACGTATTGAAGTTTATTGAGACAGTTGGTTGAAAATAAAAAAATACATACAGGAGAAATACAATACAAGAATGGAAGATAGTGCATATGCAGTAAAGTGGGGCGAATGGGTAATGCATACTGTGCATCCTAATACCTGAAAACCTTTGATAATCACTTATAATAACTTATGTCAATTGATTTCCTACATTGTATCATTGATGATCAGTGTGCACTATGTTTAAGCCACAAGAGGAAATCGGAAATTGATATATATCCATTGAACCAAAATTACCAGATTGTTAGGTGTGTGAATGAATACAAGATCAATTTTGAAGCTCCTTTTTCAGGAAACTTTAATAGTTGAAAAACAAATAATTTTGGACCAAAAAATGTGGTGAACGTTGTAAGGCTGTGAGCTCACTGAGCATGCTAACATGTTAAGATATTATGGTACGTGAGGATGGCAGAGCGTTGTGGTGGTATACACTATACATGTAAAGATAATGTTTAAATCACATGGATATGGCTTGGCCTTTTTGAAAAGACCATGTGAGCGGTCCTCGGAGATGTTTCCCATGCATTGCCCCAACAGGGCAAAATGTTAAAGTACAAACCAAAACACTTCATCTGCAAAAACCACATCCCAATTCTATACATAAATTTTAAGACTTTGCGCAGTAAAGCTGCCAAAATCAAGGCAAACCTAACTTTTATGCAGTATTTTTTAGCTTACTTTTAGATTTCACTACTTTGACATCAAAGACAAAATTATAAACAAGGTGGGGTTCTTTTATAACCAACCCCAAAATAATTTATGGAAAAACGTTTCAGTTAAACTTGCCCATATATTTGAGAAAGGTATCTCTGAGAATCAGTGTTCGGTTACCTTTCTTGGCCATTCGGCTATCCAGAGAGCAGGCAATTCGCTAAATCCTGGTGAATTGCCTGCACATACGGAGCCTGTTCGGTGCCTGTTCGAGGGTAGCGAAATCCCCATAGAGAAGCAATGCTTCGGCTATTCAGAGAACACAAACCAGCAGTGAAAGGTTCCCGAAATGCCCTGCCATTCGGTGGTTTAATTCGGCAAGTTTATTCAGGAGAATAATTTTAATTCAATATCTAATAAACCGTTCATTATAAAATTCTGCAGTAAAAAGTCTCTTTATTTATAGATTTTTTAGGATACTTTAAGCATTTTTCTGGATTTTTATTTTTTTTAAAAGTCCAATTTTTTTTTAAGTTTACTTATTTTTTCTGTAACGGCCCTCTTTATTATCATTCCCTGGACCTTATATGCAAATTTCAGACATTTTCGCTCAGTAGTTTCTTTGCAAACAGAGTTTCACGTTTCAATCATTCATGCAAACTGTTTTGCTAATTTATTCCCTGCCTCTTCTGCAGTGTCGGCTTTTTCCGGCGGCTGCGATCGGCTCCTGCTCAGGTTTTTCTGTGGTTTTCGGCAGGTTAATCCAGATGTTTTTGCGGGTTTTCGGCGTGCATTCGCCGGGTTTTGCGGTTAGTTTTCGTCAGGTTTGCGGCAGCTTTTCCCTGCAATTCGGGGGCCCTGTGGTGCTTGCTGAATATACCGCAGGGTCACCGAAATGGGATCGGCAAAAGGAACCGAATTGAAGAGAACGAAAAGTCACCGAACGTGCGGTGACTTTTCGAATCTCTTTGAATTACCCTGATAGTATTATCTTGGTTACTTTTTACTTTATCAAGTAAACCTCACTTTTACAAATCCTGACTTCTTTGTTGATCTCTGCCTTTATGGTGGGAGAACAATGCCTGGGGGGGACATTGCCTTTAAAATGTCACAAGTGCACAACATAGAGTCATAATTTATGATGACTCCAGCATTGGTGAGTAGGTTATATGATACTACCTTTCCAATGGGATATTAATTACTACATAATAAATGGTTATCTTGTTTGATTTGTGTTCTGAGACATAAAACTAGGAATATAGGCTCTACACCACTTGAGTGTGATCATTAATTTATGAGCATTACAACATCACCTTAAAGTCACAAAACAATATTACGTGATATATTGTCTCTGTTCTCCTTGAGACTAAAGAATAGAAAACACATGAAAGGAGACACGAACATTTAGATATATGCTATTTGTTGACATATCACTTGCAGGGGTGTGTTACCATTTCAATGGATATGCAATTGCACATTTAAATTTCCACAATACTTATGTTGCACACTTTACTCCGCATCTCTATCAGGGTTATTCAAAGAGAATTGAAAAGTCACCGCACGTTCGGTGACTTTTCGTTCTCTTCAATTCGGTGTGATTTGGTGATCCCATTTCGGTGACCCTGCGGTGTATTCAGCAAGCACCACAGGGTCGTCGTAGTGCAGGGAAAAGCCGCTGCAAACCCGACGAACACTCACCACAAAACCCGGCGAACGCACACCGAAACTCGCAAAAACATCTGGATTAACCCCGCCGAACACGCCGGAGAAACCCGAGCAGCCGCCGATCACAGCGCAGAGCAGCCGCCGGAAGAACCCGACACCGCAGACGAAGGAGGTGAAAAAAAAAAGTACGCTTGAATGTTTGAAAAGTGAAACGCTGTTTGCAAAGAAACTACAAAACAAAAATGTCTGGAATTTACATATAAGATCCAATGAATGATAATAAAAGGGCTTTTACAGAAAAAAGAAAAACGATTAAAAAAATAAACAAAAAATATTCGCTAAAAAATCCCGCAAAAAGCCTAAAAGATCCTAAAAAATCTATAAATAAAGATACTTTTTACTGAAGAATATTATAATCAACGGTTTATTAAATATTGAATTAAAACGGGAATATTTTTAACATTGAAGCCTATGGGATTCGCCTGAATAAACCTGTCGAATTAAACCAATGAACAGCAGGACATTGTAGCTGCTACAATGGCTGTCACCTCAGTCAGACACATTTATTTCCAAAGGGGGTTATTCAGAAATTGCCGTTCTGGCCCTGAAATTGCACCGAACAGTGAATTTCCCCATACGGTGCACGTTCATGGCCATTCAGCTAGTCAGAAAGCAGGCAGTTCACCAACGTTTGGCTTATTCAGGCGAATCCCATAGGTTTCAATGTTAAAAATATTTCCATTTTTATTTAATATCTAACAAACTGTTTATTCTTTTAACCTGCAGTAAAAAGTTTCTTTATTTATTTTTTAGGATTTTGTTAGGCATTTTTGGGGATTTTTTGTTGCCAAAAATGTTTTTCGGGTTTTTTAAATAGCATTTTTTGTTTCATGTACCAGCCCTTTTATTATCATTCATAGGACCTTATATGTTGATTCCCGACATTTTCGTCCAGTAGTTTTTTTGCAAACAGCGTTTCAAATTTGACACTTTCAATCGTTTTGTTTTTTTGTTTTTTCCCATCCTGCAGCTTGTCGGCTTTTTTCTGTGGCTGGTCGGCACTGTGCTCGGTGGCTCAGCGGCTGCGTTTGGCAGCTGCTCGGCGTGTTTCGGCGGCTGTCCGGCAGGTTGGCGGTGACGGGCGACAGGTTTTCCTGCCTGTCCGGTGGCCGATTCGCTGCACTTCGAGGACCCTGCGGTGAATGCTGAATTCCCCGCAGGGTCAGCCAATCGGACTCGTTGAAGTGTGGTAAATCAGAGAGCACCGAAATGTTGGTGACATTTCGTGCTTTCTGAATAACCCTGCAAGTCTCACAGACAACCGAACACACATCCATACTATATTCCGTGTATTATATCCAACTATGTATGCTGATTAAACCAATACTTGTTTTCTGAAATTGGTATAAAAAAATTCTAAAAAGAAAAGAAAGAGTGGCCCCACATTATGCATTGCACTTGGTTCCCCCAAACTCTAGAGGTGACCCTGAAAATGAGGATACATTAAAACATTGTTTTCCATAGAGTTCCTGATTTGGCCTCTTCTCTGAGGCTCTGATATTCAAACCAATATCGCATACAGCACTAAGATGGTTAAAACTTCTGGGAAGAACTATTGATTCCCTGGAGTCCTGTTAACCCAAACCAATTTTATTTGTTGTTTCCCATTATAGGTCTAAGGCAAAATAGTGAATAGCACTCTGTTTTCATTTGACACTTTTATTGCCAAATATTCCAAAGATTTAGAAGCACAAATCATTGATTTATGTGCCTATATCCCAGCAATTGTGTGTGCAGTCACAAATTAAAAGCTGCTTGCATTTAAGAAATTCTAAATCCAGGGTCTGGTATAAAAGGCAAATTGTACTCAAACTAATCTGTTCGGGATGTAATGGGCGAGGCTGTTATAGAGATATTTGCATAACATAGTCAGGGGGTTCTTCCTCGTGGATTATAGAGATTAAAATCTTCAAATGTAACGTTCACCAATTCATACAGTTAGCCCACTAACAAATAAACTGTGTTGTTTTATTTACAATATTCATTATTTTTTAGGGGTTGTTTATTGAAATAAAATACACAGTATTTATTATTATTATTAATTTAATATTTCCTATTCTTTATTTCTCCTGTTTTCCTATTATATTTCCTATTTATTTATTTTTATAAAACCTATCCCGACTTTTTTCAACTCACAACAGACCATTTCAGCTCAGCATCCCATCATTCCTTATCTATATTTACAACTCACATTTTTCTTGCTGCTCTAACTCAGATCTTTCTTACACTCCTAAGGCTGGGGTCAGATGGGTGTCATTGGGGAGCAGAAGGAACATCCGTGAGAGTGGACGTTCCTTCCACTCGACGCCTGTCTGGCCACCTCGCTGAGCAAAGTTAGTGCGATCAGCGCTGCAAGGCTCGATCCTATGGAGAATCGTGCTTTGCAGCTCCGTCAACGTGTGTCCTAGCGCTTTGACTGAGAGGGCTGCTGCACGAATGCAGCACGACCGCTGTTGCATGCGCAATTCGTGCACACGCAACAGCGTGTGGTTGGCCCCGTCGCAGCGTCTCATTGCTGCAACAGATACCAGAAGGCACGTCAGTATGGGCGCACATAGAGCGCTCGTCTGACTCCAGCCTTACCAGAGGTCAAATCAAGCAGGAAATCTTGGGAACATAAATCTCCCATGCATTATTTCTCTATAAGCTCTCCTGCTTATTTCTTTAGGACTTGACCACTGCTGCTTACACCTCCATTAAAGATATTGGTATTGATGAAAAAAGCATAGGGAGAATTCCCCCAATGATGTCGGGAAGGAGGCAACTGTGACATAGTGCATGTAGGAGGTCATAATGTATTGATGGGGAGTTATACGGAGTAAAGAATACACCAAAGTAAATGAATAACGGCTTAAAAGAATTAGTTGTAATATTGTAGACTAAAGAGATGGTATTGAAATGCACCAAAGAACTGAAAACATAATAAGAAAAATAAAAAAGTCAATCGGACAAGCAATATTTTATTTATTTATTTATTTATAAAGGATTTTACCAGGAAGGATACATTGAGATTTCTCTCATTTTCAAGTATGTCCTGGGTTCAAGAACATTGAATCGTTACAGAAATACAAAGTTACAGTTACAAGTACTTATACAGCGCCAACAAATTCCATAGCGCTTTACAATGGGGATGCACAAACAGCAGACTTACATGATACAAGAGGCAATAAAACCCTGGTCATCGGATAACTGTCCAAGCAATAAAAGGGAAGAGGCGAGAGAATGGGCTTCGGAACTGGTGGTATATAAAAACAAACCTCCATAGAAATCTACAGAAAGTTAAGTAAAACAAATCCAGTGAAAGAAATCAGAAAAATAAAATAGATGGAAGATGGAATGATTGAGGGACCCAAGGAATATAGGAACTGTGAATGTTTTAAATAGTAATTCACTAAATTCTGATGTTCACCGTTGTTGCAATGGTGTCAGGGCTGCGGGCTCCCCAGCGTTTGGTCCAGCCGCCACCTCTCCATCGGCCGGTACCCGGGGTGTGTGGTTGCCTGGCGGATTCACCCAAGACCCTGCCACAGGCCTCCACCGCAGCCCAAGGTTGCAGGCCCAGCTCACACCCCAGAATGGACGCGTGTGCAGCCAGGCTCCACCAATATGGCGGCCGGCCCACGTCTATGACATCATCGGCGTCTCAGACATCATCGGTGTCTCAGACATCATCGGCGTCTCAGATATGGGGAGGAGCTCCATAGGTATTTAAGCTCAGGAGTCCATTAATTCCTCGCTCCACTATTGTAGCAGTTCCCCTGTGTTAGCTTTCCTTGCTTGGTGGTTCTTGTCTTCAACATGTATGACCCAGAACGTGACCCCCCCAAACTACGTGTACCGCTCCTATCCTGACCCAGCTTGTGACGCCGACTTTGAGTACCCTTCTAACTCCTTGAATCCTGCACCCGGGATCCCTGACAAGTGGAAAGAACAGTGAATAGTTTGGCAAACGATGCTGGCAGTTTCCTAAATAGAGAATACAATGTGGTTTCAAAGTGCTTCATTCAGCATAGTTCACAGAAGTAAAACCACCACTCCTTCAATGAAAGAGTGGTTAGTCATTAACCCTTTTGCAATGAACTGGAGGAGGGATTGATGGAACATGGCTAGAAGTAATAGTTGTAAAAGTGGAATGCCGAGCAGAAGCAGTAAAGCAATAAGAAGGAATCTGCTTGGATTGTATGTTGCATATTTAGAAAAATACAAGATAGAAATGAAAATAGAAGAGAGAATTAACATGAGAGGAATGAAATGAAAAGATGCATGTGGTTACAAAAATGAAGGTACAATAATGAAGAAAATGACAAATTAAACATGCTGGAAATGCAACGTGTAAGCACAACAGGAAAAAAAATGAAGTGGCAGTTGTACAGATCATTTTTGTGCATCGTTAAAATATTAGTTATTGTATCATATAAAATAAGTCCATAAGTTCATGGTCCATTTGCTGGACAGTAAGTTGTGCTGACAAGCTACTTAGAAAATCTATGCATGTCCCCTTCATCAAATTTGGGAATAGTCCAACCCTGTTTATTTTGTCCCAAGGTTTCCCAAATCCATTTTCAATTTATCACAACTTGCCACTTAGCGAACAGACCCTTGGGAGAATAATTAAATTGCGCCCTGTTAGAAAAGAGTCCAGACAGAAGCGGATTTATAATGTGGATGTTGATTCACCCACAGTTGTATTACCCCAGTGTAAACTCAACTGTCATTTCCATGTACGTACTCTCTTATGCTATTAATTAAGCTGCCTGGAGCATAGCAGATGGTTTTTATTTGAAAAGTAAAAACAAAACGGTTTGTGAGGGGTTTTTTCACAGAACAATGCAATCTATCCAATAACAGGATAGGAAAAAGAACTACCAAGTGGCAACTCTGATGCTTCCTTCGGTACGTGCACTGAAAGTGGTCATGTTAAAATTAAAGTTAAAAGACGGCTAAATACAAGCATCTTCCAAAGTGGGGTCTACTATGTTAAGTACGTGGGAAAAGCTACCCAAGGGTCATAAATATCTCATTAGTTTCATTCCCAATTAAGCGTGAAACAGTGGCTGTTTATTGCAATGAGCGCGTGCACAGGGAGCTGGGAACATGCTGGGGGAGGGTAGAGGTCCTCTATACACCACTACTGAGAGGTGACTGAACCAACTGAGATGCTTAAAGGGACATGCATGCTTTGCTAATGTGCTTTTAAAAATGTGCAGAGCGTTTTGAATGAGTCAGTAGTCTCATTCAGCAGGCATAAAAAGCAGGTAAATATGATATTTTTTCATATTTATCTGCTTTTCTTTCTTGGCATTTTCCATGCCCACCTCAGGACGCACTTTGAGCTAACCAATTAGTGTGTCCTGGTATAAAACCTGTAGCTTCTTTTCCAGCTGCTTCCACTGTGCTAATTACCCTAACTAGCCCAAGCTTCTGACCCTTCCCATGAAATATTATTTCGGGCCAGCAGCTCCACACTCCCCCTGCTCCCTCTTGTTTCACATACATCTGTCCCTTAGATTGTAAGCTCACGGGATGTCTGTCTGAGCACTTGTTTCAAGTGCTGTTTTAGCCCGACAATTATCCTACAGGCAGGGTCGTCTGAACCTATTGCATGTTTATGTCTCACGTATGTGCTTACCCCATTGTAAAGTGCAATGGGACCTGTTGGTGCTGTATAAGTACTTGTAACTGTAACTGTGTATACTGAGGTATAGATAAAAAAAGCTGAGCATGTGCGACTGAGTTTCTCCATCTTTCCCCTCCACTGTGAGTTGAGGGGAGGGCTGGGCTGAGTGCCTCTGTAACTCTTTCACCCGCCAGCTACTGCAGAGACAGGGAAGGAAAGAAATCAATACACACAGGGAAAAAAGTATCCACCGCCACCGGGGTCCAGGCAGCCTGTGTTCCACGTGCACCGCACTCAGGCCACAGAGTCAGGCCTGACATGAGCATGACATGAGCCAACCTCGGCATTAGAAGCGTCGCCTGACATTGCTCTGTGCTGAGTTAGGATTTGAACGATATTTACCTGGAGCGTGTGGCATGTGAGCAAGCCCTTAATTGCCCAGAAAACGTGAATGGAGAGCCTTTGGCTCTGGAACACTACTGAGTACTGGAACCTTTTGAGAAATGGGACAGTTGCCTACAGCAGCTGCTACCTACAAGGACAAAGAACACTTCTATTCACATGTTTTGGACGGTCAACCGTCGTCAGACTGGATGTTTTATAACATATTGTAAACCATCACTATGTGAGGTGCTCTCCACACTTGCCCAGTGCAGCTTATTGTATTGGATAGGATGTGTGGAGTCTGTGGATAACATTGTGCAGCTCTATGTCAAATCTTAATAAAGCATTTCAACAAGGACTGAAACATCCACCAACTGCAGCCTCTCACTGGAAGTAATAAGGAGGAAGTGTTTGTATACTACATGAATAGTCTAATAATTTCAACAATACCAAATTTAGACTTTGCTCCATGTGAAGGCTTATTGAGACTCCTAGCAAAATAGAAAATCTGAGTAGAACAAGCAACAGAAACACTACAAAACTAAAATAAGCTATAGTGGTCATAGTGATGGGTGATTCCCTTTAACCACAAGTCATTTGCTTTAATTTTCCTGGTCCTCCAAGAAATTATCCTGATATGATATGAACACATAATACAGGGTTATTCAGAGAGCGTGAAAAGCAGGAGAATGACTGGAGAGTGACTGGAGAATGAAAAATTCTAGGTCAAAATAGCCAAACCAGAAAAATTCTCCCTTTCATCTCACTTTCCAAATCGGCTATTTTGACCTAGAATTTTTCATTCTACAGTCATTCTCCTGCTTTTCACGCTCTCTGAATAACCCTGATAGGCCGCTGATTGCTGATTTGTGGATTGATTCAGTCATTTGCTGTTGGCAAAATTCCAAAGGATAGGAAATGTCTTTGTCTTCACCCAAACAGAGAGATACATGCATATATGTTCCACTGTAGATCAAAGGAGCGCTTATTGACACCTGATAGAATTGTGCGCTGAAGAATGAACTTTCAACATTATCAGGAAAAATGAGACTAAGAACAAACATTCTATTTAAATAGAAGAGATTGTAATAAGGCTGGAATTTTCTGACATATACAGGGTTATTCAAAGAGCTACGAATTGTTGGCGAAAGGTAACCAAATGCTGAATTTCAGCGTTCGGTTACCTTTCCTCGCCAATTGGACTATTCATAGAGCAGGCAGTTCACCAAATGTTGGCGAATTGCCTGTACATACGGTGCCTGTTCGTTGCCTGTTTGAGGGCAGTGAAATCCCCATAGAGAAGAAATGCTTTGTCTATTCAGAGAACAAAAACTAGCAGTGAAAGGTTGGCGAAATGCCCTGCCATTCGGTGGTTTCATTCGACAGGTTTATTCAGGAGAATCCCATAGGCTTCAATGTTAAAAATATTCCCGTTTTATTTCAATATCTAATAAACCGTTGATTATAATATTCTGCAGTAAAAAGTCTCTTTATTTTTAGATTTTTTAGGATGTTTTAGGCATTTTGTGCAAACATTTTTTTTTCCGTTTTTTTTTTAACCCTTTCGCTGCTGAGCTTTTTCACACCTCTGTGCTGAGCTCATTTTTACCGGTTTCGCTCATCATGTTTAACCGCGTTTTGAAGCCTTATTTTAATATATGACCCAGACATATTATATATCGTTCTTTCCGGCAGACTGTGCAGATTCATAATATGTCATTATTATATGTATACGTTATGTCATGTCTGTATATTATAACAAAAAATGCAATAAAATTTGAATTTTAAATAATTTACAATGTGTAAAGTGTTTTTTTCACATTTTAACATGCGAGCATTTGCGGTTATATTTTCTATGGGGTGCGCTTGTTATAAGAATTAGAAATGAGGAATCGTTACTTTTTTTGGGGAAAATTGTGTGTTTTTTAGCAAACGCCCCCCATAGAAAAAATCGTTAGTGCAGCATCATTGTTCACATTATAATTGAAATGGGAACAATATTGTTGCACTAATAAAACGAAAAAAAACAAAAAAAACCTTTTTTTTTTTTTACATTTTACATGGTCATGTTTGGTATCAGCTGTCACGGATCGGAAGATAGGGGGTTCATTGGAACCCCCTATCTCCACTATAGGTGGCAGCAAGGGGTTAATTTCAAAACTGGCGCCATCGCGCTCTGCGCGATGACGCCAGTCATTAGGGGGATATCCCGGAAGCTTGGCCGACATCCAAGATGTCGGCCAGCTCTGGGAGGGGACCGCGATACGGCGCATGTTAGCGCCATATCGCGATCCAGCCCCCTAGGGGTTAAAGACAGCCGCCGCTTGGAAGGGCAGGCTGTGCCCTTCCAGGCGGTGCCTGCTGCCTTTAATCGCTGGCCCGCGGGGAAGGGGAGGGGGAGAGGCCCGAAGGACCTCCCCCCCTTCAGGCACTTTCCCTGCAATGGCGGGGGGGTGCCTGAAATAGACATCATCGCGCATGCGCGATGACGCCTATCGTGCCTGCCGGTGTCCCGGAGGCTGGGCTGACATGGATGATGTCAGCCCGCACCGGGGGGTCGCGCGACCGATCGCGGCTGCAAAGGGAGGACGCGTCCTCCGCAGCGAAGTAGCAATGCGGGTGGACGCGCTGAGTGCGTCCACCGCATTGAAAGGGTTAAATCGTTTTTTTCTTTTTTCTGTAACAGCCCTTTTTATTATCATTCATTGGACCTTATATGTCAATTTCAGACATTTTCGTTCCGTAGTTTCTTTGCAAACAGCGTTTTACTTTTTAAACATTCAAGCGTACTGGTTTTTTTTTCACTCCATTCGTCTGCGTTGTCGGGTTTTTCCGGTGGCTGCTCTGCACTGTGATCGGCTCCTGCTCAGGTTTCTCTGGCGTCTTCAGCGGGTTAATCCAGATTTTTGCGGGTTTCGCCCTGGTTTTGCGGTGAGTTTTCGGAGGGTTTGCGGCGACTTTTACCTGCATTACAGCGGCCCTGTGGTGCTTGCTGAATATACCGTTGGGTCGCCGAAATGGGATCGCCAAATCGCACCGAATTGAAGAGAACGAAAAGTCACTGAACGCGCGGGGACTTTTCGATTCTCTTTGAATAAGACTAATAGTGTAAATACAATTATTGTTGTTCAAAAACTGTTCCCTTTCCTTTGCGCTCCCTTAACAAACAAAGTTTGTACTCTTTTACTTATTCTGGGTGAAGGACACACTGGTGGTGAGCTGCATGGTTGTATAAATTCCACCTGGTAAATTGTCACACTAATACAATTTATTTAGCGCCGAGCACACTTAACATCGAGAGGTGTTAATAGTATCTACAATTATTATCAGGGTTATTCAAAGTGAATCGAAAAGTCACCGCACGTTCGGGGACTTTTCATTCTCTTCAATTCAGTGCGAATTGGCAATCCCATTTCGGCGACCCTGCGGTGTATTCAGCAAGCACCACAGGGCCGCCGTAATGCAGGGAAAAGTCACCGCAAACCCGCCGAAAACTCACCACAAAATTAGGGCGAACGCACACCGAAACCAGCAAAAACATCTGGATTAACCCCGCCGAAGATGCCAGAGAAACCCGAGCAGGAGCCGATCAGAGTGCAGGGCAGCCACCGGAACAAGCCGACACCGCAGACGAATGGAGTGAAAAAAAAAACAGTTCGCTTGACTGTTTGAAAAGTGAAATGCTGTTTGCAAAAAAACTACTGAGCGAAAATGTCTGAATTTTACATATGAGGTCCAAGGAATGATAATAATAAGGTCTGTTACAGAAAAAAGAACAAACATTTAAAAAAAAAAAAAAAAAAAATGAAAACAATTATGGCAAAAAAATCCCAAAAAATTATTAAAATATACCAAAAAATCTAAAAATAAAGAGTCTTTTTACTGCAGAATATTATAATGAAGGGTTTATTAGATATTGAATTAAAACAGGAAAATTTTTAACATTGAAGCCTATGGGATTCGCCTGAATAAACCTGCCGAATTAAACCAATTCGGCAACTTTTCACTGCTGGGGTTTGCTCTCTGAATAGCCAAAGCATTGCTTCTCTATGGGGATTCACTGCCCTCGAACAGGCAACGAACAGTCACCGTATGTGCAGGCAATTCGCCAGGATTTGGCGAATTGTCTGCTCTCTGAATAGCCGAATGGCCAAGAAAGGTAACCGAACGCTGATTTTCAGCGTTCGGTTCCCTTTCGGCAGCCATTCGGATCTCTTTGAATAACCCTGTATGTCTTAAAAATACTTTGCAGCAAATAGCAGAGTGGAGCTGACACAGGTTACCAAAGACAACCCATTGCAATGCTAATGTGTTTTACACCAATTCAGAATGTGTTCCAGCGCTATTATTAGGTTGCCATCAAGAGATAATGCTAACAGCTGGGGAATGTTGCTCACAAACTCTTTAGTTGTATAGTGTATTTCTAACAAACAAGGATATCACCTGAAAAGTCAGCAACATTACACCAAATGCCATCAGATACCTCTTCCTTTTTCAAGAGATGTGTGTTCATTGTATAGTAACAATGAAATAATGAATGTTTGATTGCATTCTTTTGTATCTACAAAAGGTTGGATAAAAACAGATAGATACATAGATACGTAACAGGATTGCATTTGCAATCAGGCCCAATGTGACCCCAGAGGTAATCATCAACTTTGGGGGGACGTGGGGGACCATACTAATGAATCTGCTTGGTCCCAAAACAAACAAGCAGCATTCCAGCAATCAATCAGGACCTTGATTAAACAGTGAGAGTACCTATACTTTGATGTGCCAAAGATAGACAGCTAGATAGATGGGAATGATGAAAAGGTTAAAAAAAATACTTAAAAATGTCATTGATATGTACAGTTCAATGCTAAGAGGTACTAACTAAGTGTAGGAAGGCATGAAAATGGATATGCTGTCATGAGGTATATGGCAGCAGACATGCTTGTAGGTTATGTGTGCTGGTCTTGGCTAAAAGGTAGTCCATTGCATTTATATAATAAAGGCTGCCTTTGTGCAGAAAACATTCGAGACATTCTTAAATATGTTGAAATATGCTGCATTGCCTAGCATATGCTTACTGTACTTACAAGTGCTTTTCTCTAGAAGCAGGACACAAGAGAGGTAACTGAAAATGGCAGAACAAGGGTGGTATAGACTGTCATAAAGATGCCAATTCTGCCTAAAAATTCTATATTTGCTCCAAACAATCCCAATCCACCTGCCCTCTTCTTTTTTTCAGAAGGTACGCTCACTGCTTCTACACTATGTCTGGAACAATAAGTCACCCAGAATATCTCTTTCGCTCCTTACTGCACCCAAGACTCGTGGTGGCGTTGCTGTGCCACATTAATCAAGTATTACAGGGCAGTACACTTACAGTGTGTGGTGGAGTGGAGCAACACGACAAATCCTAAACTCTGGTTGACACTTGAACAGGAGGGTGTGGGATGTCCCCTGGCCTCCCTCAGTGGAAACCAGCCTTGGTCATCAAGCTTCACCATAATGCTTTCCCCTTGTTGCTGGTGACTTTGGGGGTCTGGGGAATGGTGTTAAGGAAAACGGATCTAGCGCCTTATGCGTCTCCTCTTATGCCACTTCAGTATCTCCCAATTTTTTCGAGAGCTCATTGGTGTAACGTTGGGGGCTTCCAGCCCCTCCAGTGTGCTCAGTGGCAGCATGTCTGGTGCTGCTCGCTTGCCAGCACCAGGTTTAAATAGAGACAGGCAGGGAGGTGGCTGCATGAGGTGCGGCTTGAGAGGGGGCGTGGTCTGGTGACGCGGACCTATCAGAGGAATCCAGGTCTTTTAAAAACCAACAGTTCCTTCTAAGCAGTGCCAGATTGTGGTTATCCATACCTGAGCTCCCTGTACCTGTATTCTCTCGTGATTGAACCTGTTATTGACCTCTGCTTGTTTTCTGACTATTCTGCCTTCCGTTGCCCTAGACTATTTCCTTGTACTACACTCCTGCACTGATATCGACCCGGCTATTCCCTTTGACCATTCTATACTCTGTATTCCTGATTCTGGCTCGTCTGACTACCCTCGTGTTGCTGACCTGGTTTTGTAGTACGACATTGTCTTTGATTAACCCTTTCTGTCTAGCTAGTATATATATACCTGGCCAATTGTAAGGACCAGACAGTTAGGGATTCTTTTACGGCTACCCTGTTGGTAGCTTTTGGGCTCTGTGGAGTGTTGGGCTTTAAGGACTGCATGGTGGGATCCGGGAACCGTGACAGTTGGCAAGAAGGGATGGACGCAGAATCACCTCCATCACACCCAGGCCTTTATGTGGCAGATGGAAGAGTATTGCCTGATGACCGACTACCTTTTCCTTGACCCATAGGCTTCACAGATTTCATTTACATAGATTGATACAATACCTCAAAACACAGGCCCCATTGGAAAAATACTTTAGACCACTTATGAGCCCAGGGAACAACCTCTGGCCACAGTATCTCTTTGTTGTATGGTACATACTCACCACCCAGGACATACTTGAAAACTTGAAAATCTCATTGTATCCTTCCTTGTAAAATACTTTATAAAAAAAAAAAATATTGCAACAGTCTAGCCCATGCCCTATCGATAATCGTACTAATTGGGAGAGGGAGATGAATGTTTTATTCTCTGACTCTTCCTGGGATAAAATATGCATGCTTGTGCATGGTTGCTCCCCCTCTACAAAGGCTCTGGGAGTTATAATCTACTTACCAGATGGTATCAAACCCTGACAGGCTAAAACATCTACCTCAAGGCAGTAATGGGTCATGCTGGAGGTGTGGGTGGCATGAAGCTGACCAGTTGCACATCTCGTGGTCATTAGGGATGTGCGTTTCGGGTGTCAGAATTTCAGAATTTTCACGAAATTTCCCGATTCGTGTTTTCGGATGCGGCCGAATTTCCGAAACTTTAGATCCGAAAATTTCAGATCCGAAATGTTTTCCGAGCCGAAACGAAAATTTTCGGATTTTTCGAATGGACTTGAAATGTGTCAACGAGGAGAACAGATGTTCCGAAAAACGAAAATTTCCGAAAAAACGAAAATTTTCCAAAAACGAAATTTTGTAAAAACGAAAATTTTCTGAAAAACGAAAATTTTTCAAAAAAACGAAAAGTCGATACAAAAAACGGGCAAAATGACACGAAAAATAAGAAAAATGGTCGATATCCGAAAAATGTGCAATTCCGAAAAACGAAAATCCGAAATTACGAAAAGTCGATACAAAAACCGAGCACAGTGACACGAAAGTACGAAAAATGGTCGATATTCCGAAAAAAAAATGTACCCGAAAAACGGGCCGAACCGAATCGAATCGAAACCGAAATCGGTCGAAACGAGCCGAGTCGAAAAGTTTAAAAATCCGAAAAATCGAACCGAATCCAACCGAAAAAAAAATCGGTGCACAAGCCTAGTGGTCATGCCCAGGGATACAGAGTTTCTGCGAGCAGGTCTACTGTTCTGTTTGTGCACTTATAGCATCTCAACCAACTTACTTGCCCCAAATTTTATCTGCTCAACCACAACCCTTATGACAATGGTTCCCAACCGTGGTCCTCAAGTACCCCTAACAGGCCAGGTTTTAAGGATCACCATGGGTAAATGCAGATTGAATCCTGCAATCACCGAGCAGCAAATCATATCACCTGTGCTGTGCTTCAGCTATCTGCAAAACCTGACCTGTTGGGGGTACTTGAGGACCACGACTGGGAACCACCGCCTTATGGTGTTGCTGCGGTACTGGAAATCAGTGGTTCTCCAGGTAATAAACGCAGCTAAACTAACCATCCCATGTTTTCGGAATACAAATCTTGCACACACCCCCCCCCCCCATTAAGGTCTGGATTGATGAGGCGGAACAGATTAGGGTTTCTGAGGAGCTAATCTCAATATCAGACAACAAAATGACAAATTACACTCAAAGGTGGTTTTATTGGTTAACAAATGTCCTCCCAGATTTTGGAAATTCTGGGGATTTGGTGGGCCACTGGAGACCTGACGACCCCCCTGCCTATTCTTTATGGCTTGATGTCATCCTTATTCCCAGGACATCAACTGCGTGTTCTTTATCGAATGATGGTTAGACACGATTACCTTTATATGGTGTCTGTATCATCTTTAATAACCATTTATTTTGCAGGTTATTTAATTCTTTATAGAGACTCGAGTTGGTAATCCCATTCCGTATTTACCCACCCCCTTTTTTTTTCTTTCTTTTATTGTCCTTGTACGATACAATTCTATTGTAACATCCAATTCCATTGTTCTAACTGCACTTGATCATGTTCATTGTGTATTTGTGTATTGCACACTGTATAATTATCCTCTAATAAACTTTTAATATGTAAATAGACTGTAGAATAACCTTCATATTCGGTCCATCATTATATACTGTAAGAAAAGCATATTCTTATGCCTAGCACAGAAAACAAATCAAATGGAAAAAAATTGAAATGTATAATTTAGTGACTAGATTAACATATATTTCACCAGCATCAGAACAGTCCTCTCCATATTGTTGGACAATAGCCTTCTACACCCAACTTTCATAGGACGACTGTTACAGGATACGAATAAATTAAATAAATAAGGGAAATAAAGCATCAACATTTTGATTGAGCTAAAAAAAAGTTTAAATCAAGCAAAATGTTAATTTGCTGTACAAAAGAATCTGATAACATACATGTATGCATTTATACTGTTCCTTACATTACACCCTCCCTTTTCCTTGGCAATATCCTATTCTTCCATCACTCATGTAAGTAACCCGGGTCACAACATTCAACTCCCATTTCCTTATCTATCAGCCCACAGAGGATGACAAGGTTAGCTAAACAGTTTGATGGAAATACAATTCCTTGTGTAAATGCCTTTAAGACATTCATTAAGCAACTGATTAGACAAAACAAAATAAGAATTTAGCATGCATCTTTAACTGCAATTAGCTTAATGAGTTAAAAAAGAGGATGAAGAAAAAACTATTACACAATGAATTCCTTTATTGACATTTTATACATTGCAATTGGCATTATTTGATATAAAAGTAATCCACTGACATTCATCTTTATCGGGTCACTTTTAAGTCAACAACAAAATAAACCTGGAGTATAAGATTTTGTTGCGACAAATTCTTAAAGGAACACTCCACTCACCCTGACCACTTTATATTTTTTCGGTTCGATTCGATTCGATTGTTCGGATTTTTAAACTTTTCGATTCGGCTCGTTTCGACCGATTTCTGTTTCAATTCGGTTCGGCTCGACTCGTTTTTCGTGTACATTTTTTTTCGGAATTTCGACCATTTTTCGTATTTTCGTGTCACTTAGCTCGTTTTTTGTTTCGACTTTTCGTATTTTCGGAAATTTTCATTTTTTCTGAACGTCTGTTCTCCTCGTTTCAAAGCAATAAATTTCGATTTGACACATTTCAAGTACATTCGAAAATTCCGAAAATATTTCGTTTCGGCTCGGAACACTTTTCGGATCTGCCATTTTCGGATCTAAAAATTTTCGGAAAATCGTCCGCATCCGAAAACACGAATCGGGAAATTTCGTGAAAATTCCGAAATTCCGAAACCCAAAACGCACATCCCTAGCAAGTAGCATAAGAGCGCAAATTGCCTAGAAAAACCTGAGGGACTTCTGTGTTTGAGAGTAGGGATGAGCTGAACACTCCCCGAGTTCGATTCGGAGCCGAACCCGAACTTTCCAAATGTTCGGATCCGAACCCGAACTCGAACTCAATACAAGTCAATGGGGCTGAAAATTCGGTTTTTAGAGTACCCTCCAAGAGGGCATATATGCTAGATATTTGCCATAAAAGGTGTATGTGGGTCCGGGTAGTGCCCTGGGGGACAGGAAACAAGGACAAAAAGTAAAAAAAAAAACGTTTTTAAAGGGACAGTGAGTTTTCCTTGAAATAAGGGTTAAAAATTGAAAAATTCCTTCAAATATCGTGCCTAGGAGGTCCCCATAACCTGCCCGTGAAGTGGCGGATTTCTAGGATGTATAGAAATATGTAAAAACCAAAAAATTACATTTCAAATGACGGTAAATGCTTTTCCTTTAATCTATCCACAAACAACTGCTTGGGGCGGCAGTCTGTATGAAAAGAGGAGACATTTTCGGACACGCAGAAAAAGTTTACTGATTTTTTTTGGCGGTGAAAAGCAGGAGAATGACTGGAGAATGGAAAATTCTAGACCAAATAGCCGATTTGGAAAGTGAGATAAATGGGAGAATTTTTCTGGTTTGGCTATTTTGACCTAGAATTTTCTCTTCAGTCATTCTCCTGAGTTTCACCTTTCTCTGAATAACCCTGTCAGGGTTATTCAGAGAGCGGTGAAGAGCAGGAGAATGACTGGAGAATGGAAAATTCTAGGTCAAAATAGCCAAACCAGAAAAATTCTCCCATTTAGGCTAGGGTCAGACTAGCAAATTTTTAACGTGCGTTTAGGCCGCACTAGCAGCAAATGACAGGCAATGACGGCCAATATACGAAGTACGGTCGCACGAAAGTCCGGCTGCGCAACGCAAGTGGAAAATGAACGCATTTTTTCGAGAACGCAGAACCGCTAGTACGGACGTACAGAGTGTGCTGCGTCCACAAACGGCGTGTGTGCATGATTTGGAGACGTCAGACCCTGCTCATGTCCGGCCAACATAACGTCCAGACACCCAAAGTTTCCTGGTTTGGATCCGTAAAAAATCACACACAAAATGCGCATCGTATGACCGTTTTCGCGCATTCCCTGAAAAAATACGGCAATGCGTTCGGACGCACTTTTTGACGGTCGCTGCAAAAAATGCGTTAGTCTGACCCTAGCCTTATCTCACTTTCCAAATCGGCTATTTGGTCCAGATTGTTCTCTTTTCCTGCCATTCTCCTGGT
The DNA here is from genome assembly GCA_009667805.1 of Leptobrachium leishanense. NCBI lineage: Eukaryota > Metazoa > Chordata > Amphibia > Anura > Megophryidae > Leptobrachium > Leptobrachium leishanense. The sequence continues at coordinate 397,422,561 of CM019063.1, forward strand.
TTTCACCTTTCTCTGAACAACCCTGAGAGAGAGGTGAAAGCCAGGAGAACTGGCAGGAGAAGAGAACAATCTAGACCAAATAGCCAATTTGGAAAGTGAGTTAAATGGGAGAATTTTTCTGGTTTGGCTATTTTGACCTAGAATTTTCACTTCTCCAGTTATTCTCCTGCTTTTCACCGCTCTCTGAATAACCCTGTGAATGCTTAATCCGGAGGTGAAAAATAACATTGCTTTAGATGTTATTTTGAATTTTTTTCAAACACCAGTTAAATGCAGCATATTAGGAAGTTTTAGGAGGGAAATTAATTCTCAAATCTCTATCAGAAGCAGACACCACCCCACCCCCTCAGTACCTCAGTATAGTGTACAATGTATCAAATTGATTATAGGCACTATACACTGAGGAAGGGGCTGTGTCCCCGAAACGTTTGTTTTGTGTTTTCTTTTTGTTTATTTAAAATAAATGTGGTAGCACCAGTGCACCATTCCTTGCAGCGCTGGAGGTATCTTTTTTCCATACTTGCTTAAGATTCATTACCCTCTTGGTTGGATGTACAAGAGTGAATTGCCTCTCCAGCAGCAGCTGAGTATATTTTCATAAATTTTCTTAAAGAACTTTCTTTTGGGTATTGTGGATACCCAACCCATACATAATTTTTGTGTTCCTATATCAAATTGATTACCAGACTAAAAACACCTGGTGTTATGCCCGTTTGTGAACAGAGGTCATTTAGAGTTGAGAATCTTTCCAAGTACACATTAGTTTTTAATTCAATATCTAATAAACCGTTGCTTATAATGTTCTGCACTAAAGAGTCTCTTTATTTCTAGATTTTTTAGTATTTTTTTAAGCATTTTCTATACTTTTTTCAAAATTACTTTTTTTTTTCGAACTCGAACCGAACACACCCAAAAAGTTCGAAAGTCGCGAACTTTCGAACTGCCAAAGTTCGGGCCGAACTCCGAACCGTCCGAACCCGAACAGCTCATCCCTATTTGAGAGTCCCTGAACTGAATGGAAGGGGCTGTGCACGGCGAGGGACAAAAGGCGAGTAAAATTACCCTAATTAAAAAAAAATACATATTAATTAAAAATAAATAAATAGTAACTGGGCAGAAGCTGTCAGCAACCTCTGTCCAATTATTTAAGGGCAGAAACTTTGAATTTCCCCGTACGGTGCAATTTCGTGGCCATTCGCCTATTCAAAATGCTGGCCATTTGCCAAATATTGGCGAATTGCCAGAGAAATATGGTGTTGTTCGATGGCAGTGAAATTCCCATAGAAAAGTAATGGTTAATCTATTCACAGAATGCCACACAGCAGAGAAATGGCAGTGAAATGCCCTGATTTTTATTGGTTTAATTCGACAGGTTTAAGCAGGCAGATCCCATAGGTTTCAATGTAAAAAAAAATCCCTGTTTTTCTTAAATATTTATTAAATCCTTAATTCTTTTAATTTGCAGCAAAAAGTCTCTTATTTTTTTAGGATTTTTTGGCATTTTGTGTTGTGTGTGTTTTTTTTCTTCTGTAACAGAACTTTTTATTATTATTCATAGGACCTCATATATTATTTCCAGGCATTTTCACAAACTAGTTTTAATTAATATGCATTGAAAAAGTTGCAATTTCTTTTTATCCCTGTTCTTGGCAGCTTTTTCTGGTGGCTGGTCGGCAGTTTTGTGGTTATTCGAATCGATTCGGTGGTTTTGCAATGGTTTATGTGGTCGATTTGGCGGTTTGAAGATGTGATCGGCGGGTCGATTCAAAGTACTTCTGGGACTCAGCGGTGAATGGTGAATTCAACGCAAGGTTAGTGAATTGAACTAGCCGAAGTGCGGCAAACGGGAGAGTACTAAAATGTCGGTGACATTTCGGTGCTCTCTGAATAACCCCTTTACTCAAGCAAATAAAAGAAAAATAAATTAAATTATAAATCTCACAACCTTTATAATATAAAGCAATTCCCCTCACAGACCACCTAATAATTTGATTATTTACGTAGAGCTTTCGAGAGTTTCCTCCTCGCTTCTTCAGGTTAGATTGAGATCCGGCAACCAATTTAGGGCTCAATTTAATTCAAACAGCAAATTTTTCTACACAAATATCAGTGAGTTTTGACTGATATTGTTTTGATATATCAGTTGAGTTGATTGTAAAGAATTCAGCCACAGTTTAATTCTGATAAATGGCCCCTTATGTATACACTTCATGCCTGTATTAACAAGCTCTGTAAACCAGCTATTTTTTTATTTGAAATATTATCTAATCATAATCAACCTTTGTTCATAACCCTAACACTAAAAATAACCCTAACTCTTAAAAGTAACCACTGGTGTTCAGGACATTTAGGGTTATTTTAGGGTTAGGTTTTCATTGCTAAATCAACACTAATATTAAAATTGAGGGTAACAGTGTGATTTTTCCCTGCCTGAAAATCCATTTATAACACCTTTCAGCACATGATATTTGATTTATATTTAGCCTTACCAATAAATTCGAACTGAATCGCTGAAGCTGAAATATCCATTAAAAAGTATAAGTGAAAGCGCTGAAAACTCGGCGGAATTTACTTAGGGAAGCAAAATGCTGATAGGCCATAATTTCAATTTGGCCCGAACCAAAAATATCGCCAAAATGCATCCTAAAAAGTTGACGATGTCTGCGGTCGGTCCGAATTAACCCTTTCACTGCTGAGCCATTTCACGTCTGTGTGCTGAGCTCATTTTTACCGCATTTGCTCTTCATGTTTAAACGCGATTTGAAGCCACGTTGTTTTATACATACTCACCACCCAGGACATACTTGAAAACGAGAGAAATCTCAATGTATCCTTCCTGGTAAAAATCCTTTCTCAAAAAAATAAAATAATTATATGACCCAGACATATTATATATCCTTCCTTCCGTCAGACTGCGCAGATTCATAATATATCATTATTATATGTATATGTCATGTCCTGCCTGTATATTATAACAAAAAATGCAATAAAATTCGAATTTTTAATCATCTATGCATGATAAATGTGTTTTTTGACAATTTATCACGCGAGCCTTTGCGTTTATGTTTTCTAGTTAAAAAAATTTGAAAAGGGGACTCGTTACATTTTGTGGGGGGAATTACATGATTTTCAGCAAACGCACCCTATAGAAAAAAATCATTAGTGCAGCATCACTGTTCACATCATAATTGAAATGGGAACAATATTGCTGCATTAATAAAAATAACAAAAAAAACTATTATTTTTTTAATTATTTTTTAAATTATTTTTATTTTTATAAATTTTCTATTACATTTAACATGGTCATGTTTGTATCAGTTGAAAGATCATGCTCTGGCCTTTCAAATGACTATCTAGCTACCACTGTTCTGGAGTTATGGGGGTTCAAAGGAACCCTATCTCCACTAGGGGATTTCCTTGGGAAATCCCTGGGCAGCTAGGGGGTCCTGACTAACCGACATCATCATGCCATGTGCGATGATGTCAGCTGCCGAGGGGGGACCCGGTGGTGGAGCCGCCAACCAAGATGGCGGCCCCCTCCGGAGCTAGGCCGCAATCCGGCACTTCAGGGGCTAAAGACAGGCATCACTTGAAAGGGCAGACACTGCCCTTCAAAGCGATGTCTGTCTTTTTCTTGTAGACCCTCCCGATCGGGAGGGAGACGGATCCAAAAGGATCCCCCCACCCTTCAGGCAGTTCTCCTGGCTTTGCCGGGGGGGTCGCCTGAAAATGGCATCATCGTGTCCGATGCGATTACGGCGGGGGGGGTCTATAAAAGCAGCGTCTGACGCCGCGGGACCCCGGACCAGAGAGCTGAGTATCTCTCTGGCCCCCCGCCGAGCGGAAGACACGTGGGGAACGTCCTCTGCATACAGCGGGAGACAATGAGGACATTCCCCACGCGTCTTCCACAGTGAAAGGGTTAAATAAAGCCATTAGAAAGGTACCAGTTTGTGAATTCAAACAAAATTCATAGACATATTATTAAGGGTTATGTGGGTAAAAGCTGCTCGATATAAGGAGAAATCTGCCTGCCATATGGGGACAAGAAATAATTTATTCCGTTGTTGCTGCATATTTGGGGAGCGGTTCAGACTGGGTTTTTTACCTTCTTTTGGATCAACAGCAGTAGGTAATGTGTGAAAGGCTGAACTCGATTTACGTATGTCTTTTTTTCAGGCTATGAAAAATCATAGTAGATAATTCTTTGATCAGAGTGACTGCCTAGTGCCAAACCTTAAAGCTATCATGCTATGAAGACTGCAGTTGGAGCAGTGGCTTGATCCTTGGATTCAAAATATTTTATCATGGTATAAAACTGCTAATTGATATAAAAATTAATGTTGGTGTAGAATTATTATCGTCCCTATGTAAAAGGTGCAAATACGGCTAGTGCCACCATTCCACTATATATTTATTCTGAAAGAGGTGGCAAGAAATAGTATTGTCAGACATACATTCCCAATTTTATATGTACACCAAATAAGCAATTAAAACACACTACAACCACGCTTAGCACCCCATTGTCTTAGTTTAGTCTCATTGAGCTACATGTTTACTTTAATTAATCTCTTTATATCTCTTTCCTCATTCAACCTTTTCTGTTTGTTGTTCTGTCCCTGTAACCCCCTCATTTATCATCTGTATCAGTGGCCTCTTATCTTATGTCTCTATATCATCTCTCCATGAGCTCTATCCTCTCCCTTGCTTTTGGCTCCCATTACATCCTATGTAAATGATCAAATCAAATCAAATCAAAATAAGCTTTATTGGCAGGACCAAATACATTTTAGCATTGCCAAAGCATATGGGGGAGGAGGGGGGGTAGTGGGACATATATATGGGGGGGAATGGGCAAGTCCATGGACATTATCTGGGGTAAGGGATAATGTGAAGGGGGATGGGGGCGAGTCCGTGTTGGGGATTTATAAGTCCAGGATCTCTCATGTTCCTCTCAGTCTGTGACATTCTGCGACGTATTGGGCAGATATTTTCACCGAAGGCTCCTCTTCTACCAGTATGATGTGGAGTTTCCTCGTCTCTTCTATAGAGGTGAAGGCTGGTATGAGAGCGGAGAGTCTCTGGAAGTGAGTTTCCCTCAGTGCTGAGTACTTGGGGCACTGTAGGAGGAAGTGGACCTCATCTTCCAGGGCCCCCTGGTCACATTGCTGGCACAGTCTATTCTCCCTGGGCTTGTAGGTCTGTCTATGCCGCCCTGATTCAATTTCCAGGCTGTGGGCGCTCAGTCTGTACCGGCTCAGGATCTGTCTGTCCTTGGGGTCTTGTAGTACCTCCAGGTATGGGGCCAGTTTGTATTCCCTCTGTAAGGATTGGTAAATGGTGAGTTTCTTGGAGTTTGCTATATCATGTCTCCATTCTCTGATATAGTTTTCCCTGGAATCGTTAATTAGGGCCTTTATTTGATATTTTGTCAGGTTGCCTTCATGGGGGCTTTGGATGATCAGGGTGGATATGAGTTGTTGCAGCCCACATGGTTTGGGATGGTCCTTGTTGGCAGGGGCTGACTGGCAACTTTTGGCCCAGGGGGCAAGTATGACCCAGAGGCCCAAAGTGCAGCAACTCAGGCCCTTGTGTATGAACGTATCACAGAGCTCCACAGCAATAAAACTTACTCTCATACACACCGCACATTACTGTAAGTTTTATTGCTGCGGAGCTCTGATACGTTCAAACACACTGCACATTACTGTATCACAGAGCTCCACAGCAATAAAACTCACAGTAATGTGCGGTGTGTATGAGTGTATCACAGAGCTCCACCACAGCCTTTTTTACACCCCCCACACATTTCTCTCATCAGAGGCCCATTCCATTCTATTTTACACCCCACCCCCCAGCAGGTCCCTCACTTTATTCTCCCCCACCACAGCATCCAGACCCCCCTCAATTTATTCTCCCCCACCACAGCATCCAGGCCCCCCTCAATTTACTCTCCCCCACCACAGCGTTCAGCCCCCTGCAATTTATTCTCCCCACCACAGCATCCAGGCCCCCTCAATTTATTCTCTCCACCACATCATCATGGCCCCCTCAGTTTATTCTCTCCACCACATCATCATGGCCCCCTCAATTTATTCTCTCCACCACAGCATCCAGGCCCCCCTCAATTTACTCTCCCCCACAACAGCATCCAGCCCCCCCCCTGCAATTTATTCTCCCCACCACAACATCCAGCCCCCCTAAATTTATTCTAGCCCACAACTTCCAGGCCCCCTCAGTTTATTCTCTCCACCACATCATCATGGCCCCCTCAGTTTATTCTCCCCACCACAGCATCCAGGCCCCCTCAATTTATTCTCTCCACCAGATCATCATGGCCCCCTCAGTTTATTCTCTCCACCACAGCATCCAGGCCCCCTCAATTTATTCTCTCCACCACATCATCATGGCCCCCTCAGTTTATTCTCTCCACCACATCATCATGGCCCCCTCAATTTATTCTCTCCACCACATCATCATGGCCCCCTCAGTTTATTCTCTCCACCACATCATCATGGCCCCCTCAGTTTATTCTCTCCACCACATCATCATGGCCCCCTCAATTTATTCTCTCCACCACATCATCATGGCCCCCTCAGTTTATTCTCTCCACCACATCATCATGGCCCCCTCAATTTATTCTCTCCACCACATCATCATGGCCCCCTCAGTTTATTCTCTCCACCACATCATCATGGCCCCCTCAATTTATTCTCTCCACCACATCATCATGGCCCCCTCAGTTTATTCTCTCCACCACATCATCCAGGCCCCCCTCAATTTATTCTCTCCACCACAGCATCCAGGCCCCCCTCAATTTACTCTCCCCCACAACAGCATCCAGCCCCCCCTGCAATTTATTCTCCCCACCACAACTTCCAAGCCCCCTCAGTTTATTCTCTCCACCAAATCATCATGGCCCCCTGCAATTTATTCTCTCCACCACATCATCATGGCCCCCTCAGTTTATTCTCTCCACCACATCATCATGGCCCCCTCAGTTTATTCTCTCCACATCATCATGCCCCCTCAGTTTATTCTCTCCACCACATCATCATGGCCCCCTCAATTTATTCTCTCCACCACAGCATCCAGGCCCCCTCAATTTATTCTCTCCACCACATCATCATGGCCCCCTCAGTTTATTCTCTCCACCACATCATCATGGCCCCCTCAATTTATTCTCTCCACCACATCATCATGGCCCCCTCAATTTATTCTCTCCACCACAGCATCCAGGCCCCCCTCAATTTATTCTCCCCACCACAACTTCCAGGCCCCCTCAATTTATTCTCTCCACCACATCATCATGGCCCCCTCAGTTTATTCTCTCCACCACAGCATCCAGGCCCCCTCAATTTATTCTCTCCACATCATCATGGCCCCCTCAGTTTATTCTCTCCACCACATCATCATGGCCCCCTCAATTTATTCTCTCCACCACATCATCATGGCCCCCTCAATTTATTCTCTCCACCACAGCATCCAGGCCCCCCTCAATTTATTCTCTCCACCACAGCATCCAGGCCCCCCTCAATTTACTCTCCCCCACAACAGCATCCAGCCCCCCCCTGCAATTTATTCTCCCCACCACAACTTCCAGGCCCCCTCAGTTTATTCTCTCCACCACATCATCATGGCCCCCTCAATTTATTCTCCCTACCACATCATCATGGCCCCCTCAATTTATTCTCCCCACCACAGCATCCAGGCCCCCTCAATTTATTCTCTCCACATCATCATGGCCCCTCAGTTTATTCTCTCCACCACAGCATCCAGGCCCCCTCAATTTATTCTCTCCACCACATCATCATGGCCCCTCAGTTTATTCTCTCCACCACATCATCATGGCCCCTCAGTTTATTCTCTCCACCACATCATCATGGCCCCCTCAGTTTATTCTCTCCACCACATCATCATGGCCCCCTCAGTTTATTCTCTCCACCACATCATCATAACCCCCTCAGTTTATTCTCTCCACCACAGCATCATGGCCCCCTCAATTTATTCTAACCCCCCAAGCAGCTTATCCCCCCCAACAGGCAGGCCCCCCCTCAGTTTATCCCCCCAGTCAGAGGGCCCTCAATTTCACCCCCACAGTCAGCAGGCCTGGTCCGACAGTGGGCCGCCGCCACTCACCATCATCTTAAGTCTATTAAATGGATTCTCTGGCTGGAGGTGTCCTGGCTGGCTGTTCCACCGTCCTTCTGTTTCTGCTCTTCCCTATCTCCCTCTCGATCACTCCCTCCTCTTCTCTGTGCAGCACGTGGATGAGTGCATCACATGGGGGGGTGGAGCTAATGCAGCATGCCTTTCCCAGCTCGTGATTTTAATATGGGAGGCAGCTGCAGCTACTCGCGAGTGAAAAAAATAAAAGGGATTATGATGAGCATTGTGGCAGCAACACTGCAGCGGCCCGGGGGGCATTTTTCCCCCTGCCCCCCAGCCCAGTCCGCCCCTGCTTGTTGGCCAGTAGGGCTTTATGGTGGTATGAGTTGAGGCTGCTGATGTTTAGGTGGTCCCAGTATGATAGCGCCTTCTTCTGTACTGCAAGAAGTAAGGGGAGTCTGCCCAGCTCGGCCCGGCAAGCATTGTTAGAGGTGCTCCGATGGACTTGGAGGAGGTGCTTGCAGAATTCCAGATGGAATATTTCTGTTGGGCTGGTGTCCCATTTGGGTTGGTCTGGGTAGGTGATGGGGCCCCATACTTCACTGCCATAAAGGAGGATTGGAGTGATGACGCTATCAAAGATTTTAAGCCAGACTCTTACAGGCAGTTTTAGTTTGTAGAGGTTTCTCCTGATGGCATAGAAGGTTCTACGCGCCTTGTCTCTTAGGGCCTCTATGGCTGGTTTGAAACCTCCCGATCGGTTTGTTTCTAGGCCGAGGTATGTGTAGCTGTTGGCTTCATCAAGAGTGCAGTCACTAAGTGTGAAACAGGAACTCTTGGTTTTTGAATTCTTCCTTTGGAAAACCATGACCTTTGTTTTCTTTTGGTTGATGGGTAGTGCCCATGCCGCACTGTATTTTTCCAGCACTTCCAGGCTGTCTTGTAGACCTCTCTCTGTTGGTGACAGTAATAGGAGGTCATCTGCATACAACAGGAACTTCACCTCGGTGTCATGTAGAGTTAGTCCTGGTGCTGAGGAGGATTCTAGAGCTTCAGCCAGTCTATTGATGTAGATGTTAAAGAGGGTTGGACTTAGGCTGCAGCCTTGTCTGACTCCACGAGCCTGCCGGAAGTACTCTGTTCTCTTCCCATTCACCTTTATGCTGCAGAAGTTCTCATTATATGAGCTCCTGATTCACGTCATATGTTTTCCCTCCTATTCCACTCTCCAGTAGTTTGAGGAGCAGGCCTGGGTGCCACACAGAGTCAAAGGCCTTCTTAAAGTCCAAAAAGCAAGCAAATATTTTCCCATGTTTTGTATTGTGGACATGGTCCTTGATGAGACTGTGCAGGGTGTAGATGTGATCTGTAGTGTGATGGTTTGGCATGAACCCCGCTTGGCTTCTGTTGAGGACGTTATGCTGTGTCAGGAAGCTGAGGATTCTTTTGTTCTGGATGCTATTGAACAGTTTTCCCAGTGTGCTGCTGACACATATCCCTCTGTAGTTGGCTGGATCATATTGGTCTCCTCTCTTATGGATGGGTGTTATGAGGCCTTGGTTCCATACTTGAGGGTAGAATCCAACGCTCAGGACCAGGTTGAAAACTTTACATATTGAGCCGTGTACTTCAGGAGAGCCATGTTTAATTATCTCTGGAAGAATTCCATCCAACCCGCTGGCTTTTTTACTTCGCAGATCTTGAATTTTTTCTGCTACTTCTTGGGGTGTAATGGGTGTATCTAATGTGTTTTGGAAATCCTTGATTTTTTCCAACAGTTCATGTAGTCTTCTGATGATGTGTTCCTGTTCCCCAGTTAGCTCCTCTTTCGGAATGTCTTTGTACAGGCTCTTGAAGTAGTTGAGCCAGATGTTGCCATTTTGGATGTGGAGGTGTTTTTTCTTGGATCCTGAGCCGATTTGACTCCAGGTTTCCCAGAAAGAGTTATCCTGAAGAGCCTCTTCCAGTTGTTGAAGGTTTTGGGAGATGAGGTTTTGTTTTTTCTTTTTGAGGATTTGTTTATAGTTTTTCTGCAGGACACCATGTGTGATCCTCAAGTCGATGTTGTCGGGGGTCTCTGTGTTTTTTATTTGAGACTGTTCGTAGGTTGTTTCTTAGTGTTCTGCATTCTTTGTCAAACCATTTATTGGGTTGTTTATTGGATGATTTCTTGAAGTTGACTTTTTTAATGTTGGAGGTCTCTGCAATGGTGTGTAGTATGCTGTGGAGGTCCTTTGCTGCTTGGTTCACCCCCTGGGGACTTAGTACATAGGTATGGTTTTGAAAGACTGTTAGCTGATCTTTGATGTCGGGTCTGTTGATGACCTCTCTGTAGGCTATGGTAGAGTGTCTGGTCCATTTGAATGATGGTGGGAGGTTGTACAGTCCGCTCTGATGGGGTTTTGAGGATGGTTGTTTGAGGATTTAATATAAAGCAGTAGTTGGCTGTGGTCTGACAGGTGTGTTTGTGGGGTGACGGTGAAGGCGTTGATGTGAGTGGAGTTCATATCCGTGATTGCATAGTCGACCACACTGTTTCCTACATGGGAGCTTAATGTATACCTTCCCAGAGAGTCTCCCTTGGTGCGGCCATTAAGGATGTAAAGCCCGAGACTCTGTCATAAATTCAGCAATTTTCTTCCACTCTTGTTGGTTGTATTGTCATAGCTGTTTCTTTGCACCTGTGTTGACTCCTGACAGTAGTGTGCGGCTCCCAAAATGTATGTGTTCCCATCTGAGGTCACATAGTCCTTTTCTCTTCCTGTCTTGGTGTTGAGGTCTCCATAGAGAAGCACGTGGTCCTAGGACTGGAAGTGGGAGGCCTCACTCTGTACCACCTCATAGGTGTCTGTTTTGGAGTATGGAGACTCTGGTGGTGCAATGTAAGCTGCACATAGGAAGATGTCTGACTGAGAGGGAGGATGGAGCTACTTATTTTTATCCAGATGTGGCTCTCTCCTTTCTTGATTGCTTTGATGTTCTCGTGTAGCTCCCTCATATACCAGATTAATATTCCTCCTGAATGGCGACCCTGTTTGATGCTTTTATCCTTCTGGGTGGGCACGGAAAATTCTCTGTAGCCCACAGGTGTTTGTGGGTCTATCCTGTGCCCGGCTCCATGTTTCCAGCAGGATTTGTATGTCCACGTTGTGCAGTCTATGTTGAAGTCTGGATCGTTTACTTTGGATCCAAAGGCTGAAGCATTCAGACCCTGAATGTTCCAGCTACTGATTGTTAGTGATGTCATTTTATGTTGTTATACCTTGTAATGAGCAAAATTACATGGGACAACCAGGTTGTGGATGGTTGTCATTGTAGTTCATTATGAGATCAATTCACATTAATTTGTTGTATAGTGTGCCGAGGAGGGTCCGTATCTCCTCCAAGTCTCTGTTCTGTGGAGGTCTTGATGTCCATCTTGGGGTGGGTGGTTTCCGCCATTCCTGTCATCTGTTTTGTCCTGTTCTTGGTTTAAATGTGGTGTTCTTGTCTTGGTGCGGTGCGGTTTGAGGTCGTCTTGTGGTGGTTGTTGTTGTGTTAGTTTGGTTTGTGCCAGGTTCGGGGATATGGGTTCTGTTCAGTACAATGTCTTTAAATTCTCTTGCCAGGTGACTCACCCCTTGTTTGTTGATGTGTTTGTTATCGTAGAGGTGTTCAGGGGTTATGGAAGGGTGTTGGGCCAGATGAATGTTGGGCTTTGAGCTAGTTTTAGCCGCCAGTTCTGTGTTGATGTTCTGGATGATGTGGTTCGATATGTCCTTCCTCGGAAGTAGACAGGATAGGATTATTTTGGAGTGGGGGAACTTTTGCTGTGCAGTGTCTGTTAGTTGTGGCAGTTTGTCTGCAATGCCTTTCTGTTCTGTCTGAATGTTGTTCGTACCTGTGTGTATGATGATTTGTTTGGGGTTTGTGAAGTATGGATTTGTGAGGACTTCCATTGTCTGTTCAATGGTAGCACAATGGATTTTGGTGACGTTTTTTCCTGGGAAGAGCCTTCTTGTGTTTAAGTACTTCCCATTTGAATCCATTATTATTACAGTTTCAGGGGTTTGTTGTCTGGGATTTGTTGGCCGGCTGGTTGTGGGTTCAGGATTTTGTGAGTGGTTTTGGCTGTCACTGATCTCTGTGTTGTTGATGTATGGAGTTTTATTTGTCTCATGTTCATTTTTAGGCACTTTGTCTATATTAATCATTGTTGATTCTCTCTCCTGGTTGATGGGCTGTGTTTGTGTTTTAAGTTCCCTCATCTCTTCTCTCAGCTGGATATTTTCCTCTTGAAGTTCTTGGATCTTCAGTTGCATGTCCTGTATGGCAGACCTGTGTTCAGATTTCATGGTGTTAATCTCTATCTCCCTTCCCATTTTCCAGATCAGCATCCAAATCCCTTTCTCATCAATTCCATCATCATCCATCATTGCTTTCTAAACACCAGATTACATAATGAGGTAAGCACTGGTTGTAGCCGGCCACCTTATCATTAAGCTAAAGGATTCATAAAGGCTGGCGGCAGACGAGAGCACTAGTAAAGCACTAGGGAGCGTGTTGATGGAGCTGCAAAGCGCGATCCTCCATAGAAGGATTGAGCCTTGCAATGCTGCTGAGCGCACTAAGTGCACTCAGTGAGGTGGCCAGACGGGCGTTGAGTGGAAGGAACGTACACTCTCATGGACGTTCCTTCCTCTCTTCAAATACGCTCGTCTGACCACAGCCAAAGAGTACCGGCTGGGTGGAGTAGAGGCAACATCACTGCTCCGCATGGAGAGAGCCTGTGGAGACACGGGCTCAATCCCAACGAGCACCCCCAGCAAGCGCCCCCAGGCAAGACACCCCCCAAGGCAAAGACTCGCCACCCAGGACATACCCGAAAACAAGAGAAATCTCAATGTATCCTTCCTGGTAAAATCCTTTCTCAAAAAAAAGAGGCACATCCACACAATATTTCCCATCATGTTAATTTGATATTAGAAAGTAATACAATATAGCTGTGGTTTTAGTTCAATAGGTAGAGCTCGTAGATTCCCATCTAAGGCCCGTGTCAGACGAATGCAGTGATCACGTCCGTGATGCCGCACATTTTAACGTCCGTCGTAGCATAAAATTAGGATCAATAGAGACCCACACACGAAGTACGTCCGCACTTCAATGCACGTGGCACCGGATGCAATTTGGGCAAGAACGTCAAAACGCTAGGATGGACGCACAGAGTGCGCCACGTCCGCGTAGCTTTGTGTGTGAGTGATGGAACGTAGTCAGACGGACTGCATTTTAGAAAGACAAAATGGTTTTTCATATCATGTATCAATTTTTTTCATTTTACATATTAATTTTATTTCCATCTACATCAGTCAAAAAAAAGGGACCGTGTGGTGTCTACAGTATCATCAGTCAGAAAGTACGTCAGTTGTGCACGGACGCAGTGTGTGCTCAGAATGCGTTTGTCTAACATTAGCCTTACTAGAAATAAACCAATATCGTTGTCAAATATCATGGGGTTAACCCTGGTCCTAGGAAACAGCTTAGAAGCATGATAAGGTGGATAGAATTAAAATGTAACTTTTAATAAATTGCCACTAAGAGAACCTGCTACCTTAACTCAGGCAGACACAAACTGACAAACAGATAGAGGACATGTGACAAATAAAAATCTCAAGACATAGAAACATAGAAACATAGAAAAATGTCGGCAGATAAGAACCTTTCGGCCCATCTAGTCTGCCCAATTACATGGATACTTTACCTGGATTTATCTTTTGTTTAGGATAGCCTTATGCCTATCCCAAAAGGTTCCCCTATGGCTGGGAGACAAAATGTTATTGCATAACCAAATTCTGAAACAAGTGCAAAAAATTCCTCACACAATAGGAATGCGAACCTTCGTGGGTTCACGATAAATTGGAAAGGAGGAAAAGTTATTTCACTGGTATAACCAGAGCGGTAGCATAGTGAGCATATTTTGCATACAAAGTAGCTAGTCCACCTAACTGGACATATATAAGGAAACAGAGAGTGACTAGAAGTGCTTCACATTAGTCCTCTCTGAAAGTAACACTACTGCCATAGGAGACCAAAATCAAAAAAGGAAGTATTTAAAAATCACTCATCACCCATCACTCTACGTGTTTCACCTACAGAGTGGCGCCCTCAGGAGTGTACTGGCAGTGATAATAGGTATAGTGTCTGTGAAGACACAGCAGACATCTGTTTTCTTTGGGGGGAGTTTACCCCGTTTGTCAGTTTGTAGGGCTTTTCCTGCAGATGGTCTGCGCCATGATCGGCGGCTCGTCAGCTTTTTCTGGCATGTTCGGCGTAGTTTTTCCGGCGGTTCCAGCGGAATTGGGGCAGGATTGTGGCGGGTTTGCGGCGGGTTTTCCTTGCACTCCAGGGACCCTGCAGTGAAAGGGGAACTTTGATTTCCCAAAGTGCAGGGAACTGCGAGGAACGAGAATATCTGAATAATCCCTAAAGTCATTTGTTTTAAATGCAGAAAGTTAAACTGTGTAAACTAATGAATAAACACCGCTTTCTGTAATGCACATATCTATTAGTAATTTTCAGGTAATTCCCAGAAAGGAAAGATGGTAAAACGTCAATGACATTTTACCGGATATTCTGTTCGCTCTGGATGTTAGCCTTGTCAAAAATATTATGGTTATATTTAATTAATGTGCATACTATAGTGTGGAGATTAAAGCCAAAGTGTTAAATAAAAGAAATGGAATACATGAATCAGCGATAAGCGTAATGTTGACTCAATGGTCTAAGCTTTGCAAATATTAACAAATATGTCAAGCCACAAAAATGCCAAGCTCCACAAAATGTTATCTAAGTAGATCTCACCATCCACATATATTAATGTCCCTTCATCTCAGAATACAATGCCCAAGCTGGTGCTAGGAGGCACCTACTATGTTACATTGAGTTTTTTTATGTGTGAATTGCTAACACAGTTTTTACAAATTAACTAAACACTTTTCTTGAGATCTAAGAATTTGTAGCTGTACAAAACACTCCCTTTTTGAAGTGAAACAGGACACATTTGTAGCACTTTCACAGAAAACATTTATCATGAAGCCTGCAAACTTTACACAATATTACACAATAAGCGCTCTGTATGATGTACGCTGCTTCCAGTAACATTGTCTCACTGAGAACTCATTTTCCAGCACCTGTGCTGTACTCACCCAGTCCTACTAAAAGAACATTTCACATTTCACTGTAAAACTAATGACATTTATAGCTCTGCACAATATATTGCGATTTGCCACATTATAAACAGATGGCCATAACAAACCATGCTCGTTTGACAATCTGAAAACGCAGTGAAAAAATATGACATAAACAGCCTGTAATACGTACGAGTCAGGAAATCCTCAATGCTTACTGTGGAAATAGTTTGTTCAACAGGGGTGCTTTTACTTAACTCTTTCACTACCAAGCGCTTTTGGAAAAAATATTATCATAACATTTATAGTTACCATAGTTACCACATAAATGTAGGGTAAAAGAGTAACTTTGCATAAAGATTCGAGTTCTGAGATAGATGAAAGATTAAAATAATGTAAGTTTGCATACTTTTAAGATTTCATGTATTTGTTTTTCCTTTGCAGAAATAATGATGGATGAAAGGTTCTAAACTCTAGACGGTGTTCCTCATTTTACACAATGTCAAATGGAGTCTGCATTATCAGCAAACGGAGGGAAATGGCCTTTGTGTCTAATACTGTTAATGTCTTAAAGATAGATAATAAAAATGGAATAAAAGGAATAATACCTGAAATGTTTTTATATGAAAATTACAATAAGATCCTGTGTTTGTAGTGTTTTTAATTACCTTGATTTACCTGACCCACCTAGCATAAACCTCTGATGGGGATGGAAACAACCAAAAACATTTTTAACTAAAGGTTATACTATAGGAAACAATAGAGAAAAAACCATTGTAAGGCTAGGGTCAGACGAGCGCATTCTGTGCAGACTTTGCATCCGTGCACAATGGACGTACTTTCTGACTGACGACAAGGTAGTGGCCACACAGTCCATTTTTGTGACTGACGTTTTTTTTGACTGATGTAGAAGGGAAAATTAATTAATATGAAAAACCATTTCAAAAATGAAGTCCGCCTGACTACGTTTTATCACTCACACACAAAGCTATGCGGATGTTGCGGACGTGGCACACTCCGCACGTCCATCCTAGCGGATTGACGTTCTTGCCTAACTTGTGTCCGTTTGCCGCGTCCGTTGTGCGTGTGCGGACGTACTTCGTGTGTGGGTCTCTGTTGATCATAATTCTATGCTGCGACGGACGTACTAATGTGCGGCAAAACGGACGTGATCAGTGCGCTCGTCTGACACGGGCCTTAGTGTGTGCTAGTGGGATGTCATACTTGAAAACGAGAGAAATCTCAATGTATCCTTCCTGGTAAAATCCTTTATAAATAAAATAAATAAATAAATAAATAAAATAAATGTCCAGATGTGTGGCAAGTCCAGACACATCCAAATGCTGGGTGAAATGGTTCTCTCTGTTGCTGATTTAGGCTAGGGTCAGACGAGCGTGATTTCTACGGACTGTACGTCCGTGCAGTACGGACATCTCAGTACGGATGACGCAGTAGTGGTCACACAGTCCGTTTTTTCACTGAAGTTATTTTTTGACGGATGTAGGAGGGGAAAATAAATCAATGAAAAAACATTCTGTCCGTCAAAAATGCTGGACGTATAAATGCAGTCCGTCTGACCATGCTCCATCACTCACACACAAAGCTATGCGGACGTTGTGGACGTGGCGCACTCTGCACGTCCGTTCTAGCAGTATTACGTTCTTGCCTAACCTGCGTCCGTTTGCAGCGTCCGTCAGCCCCGCACTTCTGTGCGGACGTTTTCTTGTGTGGGGCTCCATTTAACACAATTGTATGCTATCACGGACGTACTTATGTGCGGCAACACGGACGTTAACACTGCGCTCGTCTGACCCCAGCCTAAGGCTGGGGTCAGACGAGCGTGATTTCTACGGACTGTACGTCCGTGCAGTACGGCATCGTCAGTACGGATGACGCAGTAGTGGTCACACAGTCCGTTTTTTCACTGAAGTTATTTTTTGAGGATGTAGGAGGGGAAAATAAATTACAATGAAAAAACATTCTGTCCGTCAAAAATGCTGGACGTATAAATGCAGTCCGTCTGACCTCGCTCCATCACTCACACACAAAGCTATGCAGATGTTGTGGACGCAGCGCACTCCGCACGTCCGTTCTAGCAGTATTACGTTCTTGCCTAACCTGCGTCCGTTTGCCGCGGCCGTTGTGCGTCCGCAGTTCAGTGCGGACGTACTTCATGTGTCAGGCTCCAATGGACTTACTTTCATGCTATCACGGACGTACTTTTAGGCGCAATCACGGACGTGAACACTATGCTCGTCTGATCCCAGCCTTAGGCCCATACCTACATATCACTTTTTGGATATTGCTTATCTGGTATATCATAGGGAACACAGAATCTGTATTTCTGTATCTACTTATTTACTGACCAATTTGTATTTTGTGCTTGATTTTTTTAAAACCTTTTTTTTTTATCAGGGTTATTCAGAGAGAGGTGAAAACCAGGAGAATGACTGGAGAAGTGAAAATTCTAGGTCAAAATAGCCAAACCAGAAAAATTCTCCCATTTATCTCACTTTCCAAATCGGCTATTTGGTCTAGATTGTTCATTTTTCTTGGCAATTCTCCTGGTTTTCACCTCTCTCTGAATAACCCTGTATGTTTTTGTAACATTTCGTTACATTCCAGTCTGCATTAGAAAACTCGAGTCTAGTGAAATGTGTTACATACTTTTATGAAGACCACCAAGGTATACCACTGAAAGGGGACACCAAGGAAGAAAAGATAGACCGGCTGAATATTTTGTTTATTCTTTACCTCTGTAGTTATTTGGGGAGGGGGTGTTATCTATAAGTGTTTTTCCTTCCTGTTTACATAAACAGCCGCCCATCACTACTGATGGCCTATCCATGACCTGACACCCGTAACCAGCCTAGCCTTTTATTTTTCTTGCATGACCCTTGCAGAGATAGACTGTAGTTATCTACTGAAGTGCTACATATAGCGCGCATTTGCTAAAAAATAAATTGAATATTTTTTTGTTATTTTAAATAATATATTACTTTGTAGATATTTTAATAACTCCCCGTCAGATCTCACGATTATTTTATTTCTCAGCTTCTATGTATCATTTCTGACATATTGTCCATAGCTCCAGAATCTGTACCCAATAGGATTATAATACAATGTGACTGTGCTTACCAAAACACTATTGTAATCAGTGAATGGCTTCACCCATTTAACAGTTAATCCCAAATTAGAAAGAAAACATCTTTAGCATGATAAAGTCTGATATCGCCTGCCTGCAACCAAAATATCTTAATGCCTATGGAGATCCAAAGTTAATTGTTCCCTCATACATGTACTAAAAAATGGAGGGCTCTATTACATTCTTCACGCAAAAACGCACACAGAACGCGTGAATTTTTGCGCGCAGCGTTAAACGTTAACAAGCGTAAAACAATGCTGGTATTACAATCCTCGCGCATTTTTTCATCCGTCAAAAATAACGTGCGTTACATGGATGCGCAAAAACGCGCGCGCAGCAACGTTGCGCGCAGAAATTAGTGTGCGGACTGTTTTGTCATGCGATTCAGCCAATCAGAATTAACAACCACAATTGTCTCCCGCTAAGTTTTTGCGCCTGTCAAAGTCAATCTGCGCATATATGCTGCAGCAATAAAAAACACGCACAAATTCTCAATTTTATTGTTTGGGTATGCGTAGAATGTGTAACTGTACTTTGCTGTATATTTTTTTTCGGGCTGGTGTATTTGGTTTCGGCCAGGACGTTCAGATTTGCAGTTACCACCAGCTTTTCAAAGACGTTAAAATTATGCGCGCAAACGCTGTGCGTTAAATTTTGCACATAGATTGTTATACCATCCACGTACCAGCACACAAACTCATTTGCACTCACAATGTTAAGTATAGGATGCGCACAGTACAGTACGCTCGCGCAGCATTCGCGCAGGTTCACCCGCAGCAGACGTTAACGCGCATTTTTTGCACGATCATTGTAATACGACGTTCAGCGCAAAGGGTTTTGCCCCTCGAGTTAATGCGTTTTTGCGCACGCGTTAACGTTTGCGCGAAGAATGTAATAGAGCCCGGAGAGTATAAAGCATGCACAATGTTTTTTTCTGTCCTGCGTTCATACAGACCACCAATACAATGTGCGTTTAAATTGTGGCTTTGAGACCTTTTAACCCTTTTAGCTTTCATACTGGCCTGGAAAATATTGTGGTGTTTGGTTTAACCATAAATGGTTAATATGTGTACACCATCAGCATGGTAGCGTGAAATATTTATATGACAGCAACTCCTTTGGTGCCAAAGGTTAGATATATACACCCTATGGAAATAAAACCTGTAGATTTACGGTAACCACATTGTCTTACAGTAGTGCTAAGGTATGTGATGATGAGCCACATATTAGCTTAGCCCAGAACAGTGCATTATCTTGGTCATTGTGAGTGTGACAGCAGTAGTAACATGCTATAAATTAAGCCAAGTTTTATAGGGACATATTATCCAAACTTTTGTCGGCACCAAGGTCCCTTTTAAGTAAATTGTATAATTTTATTTTATGCTGTTCGCACAGCAGAAACTATTGGTGTTATATAAATGATGGTAATAGTAATACAACACTCTAAAAACAGAATTTATAAGTTACAGAGAATTTTGGGGGTTGTAGAAGACGTGTGATTAAAAATAAAATGTTTCACATCAGTTAAGGGGCACTGTGAGCAGTATAAGTGCATTGAGTACCGGCTGGGTGGAGTAGAGGTAACATCACTGCTCTGCATGGAGAGAGCCTGTGGAGACATGGGTTCGATCCTGACGAGCTCCTCTCCAGTAAGTGTCCTTGGGCAAGACACCTAACGGTACATACTCACCACCCAGGACATACTTGAAAATGAGAGAAATCTCAATGTAAAATCTGGTCAAATCCTTTCTCAAAAAAAAATTGTTCTACTTTATCCCCAGATTACAGCCTGTGCCCACTGCGAGAAAGCAGACCACCCTATAATCAACTTCAGCAGCAGTGAGCAAACAGCAGATGTTCACAACTTGAGTTCTTGCACAATGCAGCTTGATAGCAAATCCTCTAAACTAGGGATGTGTATACTAAATGCAGAAATATAGCTCATTACTAAAGGGTGATGAAACATATTCCAAGACAAGCTTGACTGCCCTCCTTATCATTCGGGGGGGGGGTCTGTTATTCTTCTTTTTATTAATATTATTACTATTATTCATTATTTATAAAGCGCCAGAATATTCCACAGCGCTGTACAATAGGCACAGTATAGACAGGGTTACAATACATTGAACAACATTTTGACAAACCAGTACAGGAGGAAACGAGGGCCCTATACCCCTGGGAATTTACAATCTAGAAGGGTTGGGGGTGGAAACAGGAGGAGAGGACTGCAAGGTGAGAGTGATGGACTGGTGGGATTGGTTTTTAATTCTTAAGACTTTTTTATTTTTTAACATACAGTATTTTTCCGTGTATAAGACTATACTTTTATCTAAAATTCTTAAACCAGAAACTGGGGGTCGTCTTATACATGGGAGTAACCGGCACCAGATACCAGATCTGGGCCTGTTCTTAGTTTTGGGGGCGTCTTATACACAGAAAAATACGTTACCTTTATATTATTTTTTAACAATTGTTTTTATTATTTGTCACATTCCTATTGATTGAAACTCCTATTAGGAGAATAGGAGACTTCCTTTTTTTTGAGTTTACTGCAATTTGCCGATGCCAACTCGGCGCAGTTCTGCGGTTATCGGTGCAATTCGCCGGTTTTCGCAGACATCCGATAACTGCTTCAGCGACTCCAAATACAGCATACTACAGTGACCATACACTAGATAATGAACTCACTGTCTTTTTGGCAAAATTGAGTCGCCAAAGTGAGCTTAATGGGCCGAAACGCAAAGCACGCACGCAGTGCTTTGTGAATGGACTCTTTAGTGTTGTTTGCAACACCAGCAATTTTGAAGTGGTGATTTTCATTGACCTCTGAAAGAAACAACAGTAAAAATAAAACTGGACATCTTCAACTGAAACACAGGTGAAAGCAAATTTGAAATCTATGTTAAATAAATTTGGCAGTAACTACTCCAAGATGTCGGCCAGCTCCGGGAAAGGATCACGAACCGGCGCTTTTCGGCGCCGATTCGTGATCCAGCCCCCATGGGGTTAATTCCAGGTACCGTTAGGAAGGGCAGGCTGTGCCCTTCCAAACGGTGCCTGGATTAACCCCCGCAACGCCGACGATCAGGAGGGAGAGAGGTCCGAAGGACCTCCCCCCTCCCTTTCAGGCGCCTCCTCCGCATATGCGGGGGGGCGCCTGAATTAGGTGTCATCGCGCCGCCGCGATGACACCTAATTAGGCCGGCGGCGGTTCCGGGTGCTGGGCTGACATTGAAGATGTTAGCCCGCACCGGGGGGCCCAGCGATCAGCCGGAACCCGGCCGAACGCTGGCCCTAAAGGGAGGACGCGCTCAGCGCATCCACCGCAAGGAACGTTGCCTGCGGGTGGACCCGCTGAGCGCGTCCATAGCAGCGAAGGGGTTAAATAGCCTTTTTTTCTTTCTGTTAGGGACTTTTTTATTATTATTATTATTCGTAGGACCTTACATATCATTTTAAGGTGTTTTCATGCAGTAGTGTTTTTGAAAATGGCTTTTAAATGTTTCAGTGTTCTTGTTTTTTTTACCCCGTTCGTTGGCATGTCGGCTTTTTTTTATTTATTTATTTATTTGTAAAGGATTTTACCAGGAAGGAGACATTGAGATTTCTCTCGTTTTCAAGTATGTCCTGGGTTCGAGAACATTGAGTTGTTACAGAAATACAAAATAGTAAAATGCAAGATATTAACACAAAACCAAATATACAGAGTAACCCCTTAGTGACCGGGCGGTTTTACACAAATCCGTCCTTTAGTGACCGCTGCTGTTTTTACGTTTCTGTGCTGTTTGTGTTTACGTCAAATTTTCCTCTTACTCGTTTATGCAACCCACACATATTTTACACTGTTTTTCTCGTCATTAAATGGACTTTATAAAGATACCATTTTTTTCATCATTTCATATAATTTACTATAAAAAACATTGTGAAATATGACAAAAAAGTTGAAAAAAACACCACTTTTTCGAACTTTGACCCCCAAAATTTCTTATGTATCGACAACCGTCAAAAAAATTTAATTCCTTAGTAGTTTCTAAATTTAGTTCTGAGTTTAACAATACCCAATGTTTACATATTCCTCGCTTTGCTCCTTATCTTATGCAACAATAAGTGAAAGTAGCACTTTGCCATTTACAAAGGGTTTACTTTTAAAAGTAGTCATAGTGACATTGTAACACTGATATCTGTCACTAATTCCTGAATAACCCTCCACATATACATATTTTTTAAAGTACACAAATCAAGGTATTAAACTTGGGGTATTTTGACTCTTTCCATGCAAACCATTTTACCACAAATCTATGCCAAAGTTTGAGAAAAAAAAAGTTTTGGTGATTTTTTTTAATGCAATTTAAGAATATATGTACTGTGAACTTTAAGGTTTACTGCCAAAAAGCACCCCAAAATATGTTCAGCAACATCTTCTGAGTAAATTGATACCACCCATGTATAGGTATGTCGGGTCATTTGGGGGCTAA
Organism: Leptobrachium leishanense; assembly: GCA_009667805.1. NCBI lineage: Eukaryota > Metazoa > Chordata > Amphibia > Anura > Megophryidae > Leptobrachium > Leptobrachium leishanense. Next base: position 397,445,453 of record CM019063.1, read on the forward strand.
TAGGCCTTATTTGGGGGGTGCGCATTTCAGTTTTCCAACTTGGAATTTTCACATTTCGTCATCATGCACCCATGTCCTATTTGGGACATTTTTGAAGCCGGCCAAAGTAATTTACCCCCATCAAACCATTTATTTTTAGAAAGGGCACACCCTAGGGTACTTCAAAGAGTTGTATTTTAACACTTTCCATGCACTAGCTCTTTGTCAAACTTTCAGGTAGTCACTTTTTGTGTTATTATTTCACACACATTGTACTTTAGGCATGAATTGACAAATCCAGTTATGGGTTACTGCCAAAAAACACCCCAAAATATGTTCAGCAACATCTTTTGAGTAAATTTATACCACCCATGTATAGGTATGTTGGGTTATTTGGGTGCTAAAAGGCCTTATTTGGGGGGTGCGCATTTCAGTTTTCCAACTTGGAATTTTCACATTTCGTCATCATGCACCCATGTCGTATTTGGGACATTTTTGAAGCCGGCCAAAGTAATTTACCCCCATCAAACCATATATTTTTAGAAAGGGCACACCCTAGGGTACTTCAAAGAGTTGTATTTTAACACTTTCCATGCACTAGCTCTATGTCAAACTTTCAGGTAGTCACTTTTTGTGTTATTATTTCACACACATTGTACTTTAGGCATGAATTGTCAAATCCAGTTATGGGTTACTGCCAAAAAACACCCCAAAATATGTTCAGCAACATCTTCTGAGTAAATTGATACCACCCATGTATAGGTATGTCGGGTTATTTGGGGGCTAATAGGTCTTATTTGGGGGGTAAAGTGATACCACCCATATATAGATTTGTTCTGTTGTTTTTGGGGTGCTACGCCAATCTTTTGACATGTGCTTGTCATTTTTCTAATTTGACATATCTTCTTTGCTTATCTTCTTTTTAGGGGCCTTTTTACATACCCCAATTTTATGAACGTGCATATATTTGGTAAGCTAACACCCCAAAGTATTGTAAATGGAGTGTTTTTATGCCATGGATGCAACCGTTTGCTCCAAACAAATTGGATACTGTTTGGTGGTCATTTTTCATTTTCACACCCACATCAGTTTTGGACTGTGATTTAGGAGACACCGTTGTCGATTACTGCATGAAAACTCTCCAGGTTGTTTTCTGCAAGGTCTCCTGAGTACACCCATGCCCCCATGCATAGGTTTGCCAGGATTTTGGGAAGGTTCAAATACAATTATTATGACTTTGTCATTGGAGTTGAAATTGAGATTATCTCTTCAGCTAGGCCTATCTTTGGTTTTGGGTCTACCGCATACCCCAGTTTGAATTATTGCCAGAAAATTGTTTATATTTGTTATGTTGACACCCCAAGGTATTGCATATGGAGTGCTTTGATGCCATGGATGCAACGGTTTTAGCCCAAAACATTTGAGAAGGTGTGTGGCGGTAATTTTTCTATTTTCAGATTTTTACGCCCACATTAGATTTGGACTGTGATTTAGGAGACACTGTTGTCGGTTACTGCATGAAAACTCTCCAGGTTGTTTTCTGCAAGGTCTCCTGAGTACACCCATGCCCCCCATGCATAGGTGTGCAAAGATTTTGGCAAAATACAGCACCAATTGTAGAACATAAAAATGTAGGAATAAAATGTAAAAGTCTGGTGCAGTAAAAGAAAAAAAAAACTAAACTGAACTAACTAACTAGACTGTAAGAAAAAAAAAATCACAGATCACGCACAGTGTGATATATCTTGAAACAGTCCCCAAGACACAGACCGGGTTGTCCAGGGCATTCTGGGCAGTAAAAGATTGTGTCTCTCCTCTGCCCCCTCTTGATAAACACCCTGCATCTTTTTTGGGGTTTCTGTTTGCCCTCAGTAGGGGGGATTTTAAAAATAAAATGTGTAGCCCCAACTCTGTCCCCCATCACCACCCGGGGAGCAGGTGCATCCTGGTACAAAAACCCCGAAATGACCTGGAGCTGAAAGTGTAAAAAGGACAGCGTCACTCCGGGGTTTGCCTTTTTGCAGAGCAAAAAGGCATTGTGGGTTGCAATTTGCATCAGGTAAATTGCAACCTTTTTGTACCAGGCCCTTGACTTCCGCATAATCTGGTAGGGCTGAAGCAGCTGATCTGCCAAATTAACCCCACCCATATGCTGGTTATAGGATTTGATGCACACTGGCTTCCTGATGCGCTCAGCTCTGCCACGTACAGAGACCTCCACAGACCTCTCAGTGTGGATGGTGGATAGAAGGTATACATCCTTCTTGTCTCCGTACTTGACCGCCAACAGCTCCTCTTGGCGCAGAGCTGAGGTCTCCCCCCTTTTTAACCGGGTGCGGACAAGCTGTGCTGGGAAACCTACGCAGTTCTTGCGAACAGTACCGCATGCTGCTGTATCAAAACAATACAGCAGCTTGAACAAAGGGACACTCAAATAAAAATTATCAACATACAAATGGTACCCTTTGTTCATCAGGGGAAAAAGTAGGTCCCACACAATCTTGCCACTGGTTCCCATGTGTTCTGGGCAACCTGGAGGGTGAAGGCTACTATCCTTTCCCTCGTACACCTGGAAGGCCTGAGTATACCCACTCTCGCTGTCACAGAGCTTATACACCTTCACTCCATACCTGGAGCGTTTGGAAAGAATATACTGCTTGAATCCCAGCCTTCCCTTGTATTTCATTAGGGATTCATCCACGCAGATATTCCTTCCAGGTGTATAAGCCTCTGCAAACCTGGCGGCTAAGTGGGTAATCAGGGGGCAGATTTTATACAGCCTGTCAAACTGGGGATGCTCTTTAGGAGGGCACAGGCTGTTGTCACTAAAGTGCATGAAACGCAAAATGTTTTCATACCTTCTACGTGACATTGATTGGGGGTAAATGGGGGTAGAGCAGATGGGGCTACTGCTCCAGTAGGAGCGAATTGAGGGCTTCTTTATGATGCCCATCAGCATAGTAAGTGCCCAGAATTTCAGAAATTCTGGCACATCTAGCGGGGTCCATTGCTGCCTTGCCAAGTAGGAGTCTGGCTTCGCAGCACAATGCTGATGGGCATACAGATTTGATTGGGCAACAATTTGGCCCAACAAATCATCCCCCATAAACACCTGCAAAAACTGTGTGGCGGTAAATCCTGCAACATCAATAATGATGCCAGGATTTGCCGTGAAAGGAGGGATATCTGGCCTCTGGCGATGAGGCACTACCCACTCCTAAGCTGGAGCTGTGTGTCTCCTGCTGGCAGGTGGTGGCCCAGGATCTGAATCAGAAACATCACTAGGAGATACATCAGCCAGCGTAGATGATGTATCAAGCGATGTCTCTGAGCACTTAGCGGGGTCAAAATCTGGGTCGGAGTCCGATGCAGATGCCTCAGATTCTGACGCCAGGATGGCATATGCCTCCTCGGCGCTGTACACCCTCTCAGACATTATATATAATAGATTATAAAATTTTATAATTATTATATATATATATATATAAGCGGATTATTGGTTCTCAAAAGAACCGTTGGGTTTCAAGAAAATACAAATAAACACCTAAATCTCTCTAAATCCCTCTAAACCTGCCTCAATTTTTCTACTCTCACTAAATCTACCTAAAATCTCTAACCTGTCAAATCTGATCTCTCTCTCTCGCTCACCAAAACACAAGTGAGGAGAGGGAGGGAGAATCACAGAGGTCACGGCCAATATTTACAAAATATTGACCTGACAAATTAGAAATTTTATTTTGATTTTTTATAACTTTTGATTGGATGTTGCTAGCCTGCCTCTCTGATGAGGCAGGCTAGGAACATCCCACACAGCCTCAAGATGACCCTGCCCTTAGAAGGGCAGCGCCATCTTGGCTGTCAGTTTTCTTTTATTTTATACCTTTTTATTTGTTTATTTTACTTTTTTTACACTTTTTTTACACATTGTTTTAGTCTGCTGGGTGCCTTGATCCCTCGAGGCACCCAGCAGAGCACCTGATCGCTCATGTGATCTTTTTTGTACTGAGTGCCACGATACCTCGTGGCACGCAGTACTTCCTGCCTCTACCGGAAGTGATCGCTCGGGGGGAGCGATCACAGATGGACCGGCGGCAGGTAACCATATTGCAACAGTGCCTCGATGTCGAGGCATCCCTGCAATATACTCAGAGCAGCTGGAAGCGATACCGATCGCTTCCAGCGCTCTGTAGAAGTGCGGGGCACCTTTCCGGTCAAACTGGATGTTGATCGCTCCCGGGGAGCGATCACAAGGGGCCCCGGCACTTCTGTCCACCATTGCACGGATGCCTGGACTCCCAGGCAGTGTGCAATGGCCCTGGAGCTGCTGGAAGCGATCCGATCGCTTCCAGCGCTCTCTAGAAGTGCGGGGCCCCTTTCTGGTCAAACCAGATGTTGATCGCTCCTGGGGATCACACTTCTAACCGCCATTGCACGGATGCCTGGACTCCCAGGCAGCCTGCAATGGCGTTTGAGCTGCTGGAAGCGATCCGATCGCTTCCAGCGCTCAAGAGACCGCAGGACGTACCATCTACGTCAGCGGGTCTAAAAGAGACCCGCGGCCGTGACGTACATGGTACGTCCACGGTCACTAAGGGGTTAACAGAAAAATAAATATGTAGGAAATAAAGTCATTATGTTACATGTTTACAGGTACATTCCGTATTGAGGTATGTTAATAGGGTAGTCTTAAGGGACTTTAGACTGGGGGAAGATTTGATGGCGTCTGGTCTGGGAGGTTATTCCATAATTGCGGTGCTCTGTAGGAAAATGAGGATCGAGCCACTTTCTTTTTGTATTGTGGTATTGCAAGTAAGGTGCTGGTCATGGATCGGAGGTTATAGGATGAGGGAACTGCTGGGGCAATCAGCCTATTCAGGTAGGGTTGCAGCTTCCCAGAAAAGCTCTTAAACACCAGGTTGGAAAGGTGAAGGAAGCGTCTAGATTCCAGTAATGGCCAGTTAAGTTCTTTTAACATGTCACAATGGTGGGTCATGCAGTTACATTGTAGCACAAAGCGGCAGAATGAGTTATACAATTTTGCCGGCAGCTGGTTGGTTCTTCTTTCAGCGGATCGTCAGCTTTTTTCAGCCGCGTATTGCAGCAGATCATCAGGTACCATCGGCATTTTTGTAGCGATTTTTTTGTTTCAATGTTTTTGTGGAGGTATTTCAGATGCGGGGTCGGTGGCTTGTTCCCTGCACTTCGGGGAGTTCACCGCAGGGTCGGGAAATTTGATTCACCGAAGCGTGGGGAACGTCAGGAACGTGGGGAACGAATTCTTCATAGTTTGGACAGTCTCCAAAGTTATACTACTCTTTTTTTTACTGAACCTACGGTGGTTAGTGAATAACTCCTTAAATAAATAGCTTTATGAACGTCCTTTCTGTCAAACATAGTAAGCACATGAGCAGCAGCAGCATAGAAAAAAAAGGTATAAATAAAAAATGAATACACCATAAAATAATCAAGATAATGTGATCTCATTTGAAATAATTTTTTCCTGTATTCTTGTTTTTGTCAATAACGTTTATGTATGTAATGTAACACAAAGTATTTAAAATTGTTCGGTTACATCAGTGGACAGTCATGTATTTTTTCTTTTTCTTCTAAAATGGTAAATCGCTTTTACTGGGAATTAGTGATGAAACCCAGGGATGTTCTTTATCCCACGAACACAAAAAAATGTGTTTTAGGGAATAGTCTGCGAAATATCAACAAACAGAATATTGCATAACCATATTCAAATGTGCATGGATGGTTTATATGATTATATGAAATGGTGTCTGGCATTAGAGCAGATAACAATCTCCTAATTTGCCCTAAGTATAGGCAGTTATTAGACAGTCTGCCTTCCCTTATAATGGATATGTACTGTTTTGTGACAAGTCTCAGTGATTTGGCTGGGATGTCTGGTGGGAACACATGCCTGGACTAAATCCAGTTTATTTGTAAGAATTTGAAGGGAGGGAGACTCTTGCCCTGTTGTGTGCAAATCATCACCTAAACACACTTACAAAGGATAGCAATTATGCAAATTAAGACTATAGCCTTTGTTAGAAAAAAAAACCCAAATAATGAAAAGAACACCTAAAGTTTAGCCACATGCAAACATAAATGATTACAGGCAGACAATAGATAATCTAACTCATTTATTTAACACTAGACTGAGAAAAGCAAACAGCCCTTCATTAAACCACAGCTAAAAAGAGGAAAAAAAACTAAAAAACAACTAATAAAAGTAGAATTTCCATAGCTCAGTCACATGAATTAGAATCCAAAGGCTTTAGAAGAGCTAGTGTGTGAGAATCATCTCTAGAAAAAGTTTTTAACCATTCTCTGCAGTGCACTTGTGATTCTTTTGTGTTGTTTTTTTTTTTCCCCTTTTCAGATGTTATTTTATTTTTACTTTTAAATACGCTGTTACATTTATTTTATGGGCTGTCTGCCAAAAGGAGAAAATCCCTAAGGGGAAGCACAGACTAAGAAAGTAGTGACCAATCCTTTTCTGATCATGGTCAGGAAGCCACCTCCCATTGACTATATGTGCATGGACTAAAATCAAGGAAACTCTTGTCTGCAGAGCATCAGATCATTCTGTCCCCTCTTGTGTTAAGGTTGAGGTCCTGCATGTAGCCTGAGAAAGGCTGTGAGGTTTTTTTTCCATCACTCGTTCTGTCTCTCCATAAGAGCACATTCTTGCAGCTGAAGAACACATCCAACAACAGTTTATTCCTCCTGCCTCCTGTTCTTCATTATCTTCAACCATGACCAGCAGGTCCTGTTACTTGCCCTTTCTGCTCCTGCTGGCATCTGACTTCTGCATGGACTCAGTGAAAGGTCTCTTTCCATTTGGGCAGCCTGAATTTTCATACAAGAGGAGTAACTGCAAGCCAATCCCTGCCACTTTGCTCCTGTGCCATGACATTGAGTACCCCAACATGAGGCTGCCCAATCTTCTAGGACATGAGACCATGAAGGAGGTCCTCCAGCAAGCGTCCTCCTGGATTCCCTTGGTGCAGAAGCAATGCCACAGAGATACCAAGAAGTTCCTGTGCTCCCTTTTTGCCCCTGTCTGCATTGATGACCTGGATGAGACGATTAAACCCTGTCGTTCTCTGTGTGAGCAGGTGAAGGACAGCTGTGCCCCAGTCATGTCTGCATTTGGTTTCCCATGGCCAGATATGTTGGAATGCAGCCGCTTCCCTGAGGACAATGACCTGTGCATCCCACCAGCCAGCACTGACCAAGTCATCCCAGCCACCAGAGAAGGTGAGCTCACTCTGGTGTATCAGATACATTTCTTCTAAGATTTTTTTTTCTAAAGGAAACACAATTTCATTCGAATTATTTTTATATTATTGTTTACACAGATTATTATATTGTTTCAGATATGAAAATGTGCTTAGCTTTTAGTACTTGAGCATGATGTAAAGAAATATACTTTTATAGCATTAAAGTTGAAGTTTTACTTTTTATTATATTTTTGGCACAGTAGGTAATATTAACTTCTGATGCCCAAACACTCTGCACATTTCAATATATGAGCCTGTCATGTCTGGGTCCAGAGGAAATACCAAGTCACTCAATCTTTATTGGCTGCATCACATGACTGAGCAATGATGCTAAGGGATACATTTGTAATTTGACGCATATGTTTTCAATAAACAAAGAAGACAAACAGAAGTATAAAAATGAAAACACTTTTTTTTTCCCCCCTTGTAGCTGCCTGGCATTCTAGCAGTAAATACCAATCTGCAAATATCCCAGTGTGCCAAATGCTAGCTTAGTGTGGCATACACAATACTGCTGAAATGTTGTTTTTTCACTAGAACATACAAATAAATACAAATTACTGATTTCAGTTTATATTATGATTTTATTTTCCATGTTTCATGCCTTAGATTTAGAGTCATACAATGGGATTATTCTACTAAAATCCAAACCAGAAGGAAACTTTTTGGGAAAATAATTTGGGGCAGCTCAGCATCTGATAAATGTCCATATTAGTATGTTTTTGCTTGGAACCTGCATATCTATGCATGTAGATTTATTTTTATTTTATTTTTTATTAGCAGACACTGATGTTTCCTGAAATATATATATATATATATATATATATATATATTTAGAAAAAAATCTTCTAATTCCAAAATGCCTTTAGTAAATACTTGAAAGAAAATTTTGCATAGAATTCTGTCATTCAAAAGCTATTGTCAAAAGTTGTCACCTCTGTGCGTACATTTGTGGTAAATTTATTTGACGTATAAAAAAAGTCTCTAAGCAAATGCTAAAAGATATACTTTCTATAGTTTTGGTACTTTTTAGAACATTAAAAAAAAGGTTTTAGCAGTGAAAGCATGAAGATGCTGTTGTGTGTATTGGATGCACTACAGTATGTGTTGTAGCGCCACCTGCTGACCATCAAGCGTTTCGTAGCTCTTAAACTTTTTTTTTGTTTTCTTTTCCTAATACAGCACCAAAAGTTTGTGACGCCTGTAAAACCAGCAACGAGGACGATAACGATATCGTAGAAAATCTCTGCAAAAATGATTTTGGTAAGTGGTGCATTAAAAGAGGTTATCTTTTCAAAATTTGAGTTCGCGTAAATCTCCGTAATGATTTCGATTTGTAAATTGTGAATTCACGAAAGAATTTTTTTTTGGTTTTTAATAAGCCAGGAATTGTGACAACGGGAACTTCACATTTTGTGGCAAAACCGGCAAACTGGGAAAATTCTCCAACTTGCATGGGCCCTGTGGATATCTAAATGAACAGGGTGGAATAATCTAGATTTTGGGACCCTATCTTAAAATTTTAACACAAACAGGTGCTAAAGTAGTTAATTCAGACTGAACTGTAGTAAAAAAATTGCGTTGAGCGGTTTTCAGAAAATTTTAATGCAAAGTGACTGACAGGCGGAGTATCTGGATACAGACTGAATAACATGCAATTACGATGCAGACACGGGCTTGAACATTTTATAAACAACACATTTCTACCTTTTCAGCAACCTCCTCCATGAAATAAGAAACAGCAAAACGAGGATCTCGTGCATAAATTAGTCTGCTAGTTTTCGAAATAGGGGGTAAAAAAATGGAAATTCTAGTGACCCAAAGAAAACAGTGTCAACCTCCCTGCTGCATGGCTGATTGATGACTGTGCCTGTTGATTAGATGGATGTCGAAGATAAAATAAGTCTAGGATTGAATTACTGTGTAACCATAACCATAGCTCAAGCGCAACCATTGTATATATCTGAAACAGAGAAATTGGGGGGGGGGGTATATTGGATACATTTTAACAAATTCAAATAAAATGCTCATTATATTAATAAAAACACAGATCCTTACATCAGTGTATATATATATATATATTATAAAGGCATCAATAGGAGGGGTTCAGCCATTAACCAGTGAATAATTGAAAAAATGAGGCGATAATAGAGGTAGGAAAATATTCCACGTTCTACTATTTTGGATGATATTTTGATGATATGTTTACTATTCACCAGCATTGTATGCGAAACGTTGTTTAAACCCCTACATCACTGCAAGCAACTGCTTTGTAAGTCAAAGCACTAATTATAGAAGTAATAACTAATGGGGGGAAAAAAAATCAAGAAAAAATTAGACATTTGCTGATTGTTCCTTTTCATTAGCTTTCAGGGTCCGTTTTTTTCTCCGAAGAGTTAGCCGAGCCATAGAATAATGCTTGTGTAGAGATATGTGCCCTATATTAATCAGGCCTTGCTCAGTTTCACTAATATTCGACCTGATGCTTATATTTCAGATTCTCAAGGGGTTTCATTCACTTACAGGTGTGCAGGGAGCAGATATGGAAAAAATGTTTACCTCAGCTGCTTTCTAGTGTCGGCCATTTTGACCTAGATTTTGCGGGTGGGTTGTCACTCGTCAGCTCACGTGAACTGTGGTTCCTGAGGAGAAAAATGATCAATCTGTGTCATATATTTAATAAAGTTGTACCTTCTCTGAGGGAAACGGGGAGCTATTCATATACAAGGCTATAGCAAGCAGAGTCTGCCTTTCTGTAAGTGGAGATTACTTGGCAGGTCCGAACACATTTTACCTTGAAATAGATGGAGTGTTACTTTCCATTATTTTAGTTCATGATCTTGATAGTTGCTTTAAAATGCAGGCTTACATTTATTAGAAGGTGATTAATTAATGGTTTTGTATTGGTTCCAAAACATTATATTTGTCACTATAACTCACTCTATTTATAACCGAAAATAAAGTCTGCACCACCGACAAAGGGTTAATGAAAGAAAAAAAGTTATTTATTGATAGATCAACGTTTCAGTTCCCACAGGAACTTTATACAAGGTCCCTGAAAAAAGTTCCCGTGGGAACTGAAACGTTGGTCTATCATTAAATAACTTTTTTCTTTCGTTAACCCATTGTCGGTGGTGCCCACTTTGCTTTGGATTTTTGCATACTACGGCCTGAAGCCCAGCACCCGACCTTAAACCTTAAAAACTTTGTATTGCTGGAGAGAGGCGCTTGTTTCGGTTAGTATTTATCTATCATATAACTATCCATCTAGATTTGCCTGTCTTTCTCTTCATATTTCACTAGGGCTTGCATTAATCCCATCAGAATGCATTGCTTATGTTGTTAATTAGGTTTGGGGGTTATTCAGAGACAGGTGAAAAGCAGGAGAATGACTGGAGAAGTGAAAATTCTAGGTCAAAATAGCCAATTTGGAAAGTGAGACAAATGGGATAATTTTTTTGGTTTGGCTATTTTAGACCTAGAATTTTCACTTCTCCAGTCATTCTTCTGCTTTTCACCTCTCTCTGAATAACCCTGTATATTTATTTACTATAAAACTATCACTTAACTACCTGTCTATCAGGGTTATTCAAAGAGAGGTGAAACTCAGGAGTATGACTGGAGAAGTGAAAATTCTAGGTTAAAATAGCCAAACCTTAAAAATTCTCCCATTTATCTCACTTTTCAAATCGTCTATTTGGTCTAGATTGTTCTCTTCTCCTGCCAATTCTCCTGAGTTTCACCTCTCTCTGAATAACCCCCTATATTTATTCTGTATCTATATTTATCTATTATGTATCTATGCATCTAAATGTTTCTCTCTATCTCTATTTATCATTAGAATTTGTATTGATCCAATCAGAGTGCAGTTGGTCTTTTATTTATGAATCCATTTTTTTAAATTTTCCTAAAAAATAAATAAATTGTGTATTATACGAACCCATAATTCCATAATTTAAATCCTTCACTTCCTTGAAAGACAAAGGCAATAGCTTCAAGCGTTACAGTGACTCACTGAACCTTATACACAGCTACTTTGTTTCTAGCAATTACCACCAAGCATTTTAACCCACCCATACCACCAACTCAGTGACCCAAAACATGTATATTTCCTAGTAGTTGGTCTCATTATGGGGGACACCAACCATAACACAGCTCTCAGATTTTTGCTGGTGATACAGCTGGCCAGACAGTATTCTATTTTCTTTATAGCTATATTTTATCCTCCCCATGTTAAGCTACTTCACTGTAAATGTTATATTTAAATGATGGTGAATGTACATAATTGCAAAATACCAGAGAGAAATCATTTAGTAATCGTAAACTAAAGTGCTGAGCCCCAAAAAGAGAAAATTAAAAATAGAGATGCCTTCGGAAGAAAGTTTCAAAAAAGAAAAAGCAGCAGGAAAAAAAAACGTGTGCTTCAGCCTAGAGAAGCACAGCAAGAGGTAACACATGGGTTTTGACATAAAATGACTTTGATGGCCTTTTGTGGTTTAAAAATGGAGCCACCTGCTGTATTTCTATCATGCCCTGACAGTTTCATTAGCTACACGTCCCACCCCAGTTTGGTTTTTCTGTGTACTAATGGGCCTGTCTCACTCAATCTCTGTCTCACCAACTTCTGTTCTCACCCCCTGTCTCTTTACCGTCATTAGCCCTGAAGATAAAAGTGAAGGAGATCGCCTATATCAATGGGGACACGAAAATCATCCCAGAGACAAAGAGCAAAACCATTTACAAGCTAAACGGAGTGACAGAAAGGGATCTAAAGAAGACCGTGCTCTGGCTTAAAGATGGCCTGCAGTGTACCTGTGACGAAATGAATGACATCAACGCTCCCTATTTAGTGATGGGACAAAAGCTTGGCGGGGAACTGGTCATCACCTCTGTCAAGCGGTGGCAGAAAGGCCAAAGAGAGTTTAAGAGAATCTCGCGCAGCATCCGCAAGCTGCAGTGTTAGTTGGTTCATCACTTAACTCTTCCAGCACTGGGGCTAGTCTTTTATGCACCTTCCTCCCTATCGGGAACCCATCCTTAAAAAGAAATGTAAGAAAAAGGCATGGGTCAATGGCTTATTATTATAATTATTATTATTATTGTTGAACTAAAAAATTACTTTTTGTAAATATAATGAAAACGAAAACACACAAAAAAAATACTTTTGTACGAAGCCGATTAATTAAAAATTAGATACTTATTTACTCTGTGAAAACTCAGTGACTTTTTTTCTGACAAAGAAGCTACCTTGCCTAGACGTCTACTTGCAGTACGAAACCATATACCAAAATCAGTAGAAGTAGAAAACTATTTTTTTCATGAAAAGATAAAATTCATGCCAAATGCACACTAGCCACATATCCCACAGCGTGTACTAGAGGTAAATCGGTATGCCGGTCCTCCTTAAGTATCCTATCTGGTGGTAAACAAAATTTAATTTAAAAAACAGATAAAAGCAATGGAATACAAAAATGAGACAACAGTATGCTTTAATGTTAAAAAGAAAGTCATACTGTAGAGATTGATATGTAAAAAAATTAGTATGCAAAAAGAAGCGACACATTTAGCCTTTGCAGTGTCCTTAGCAAAAGAGGGCTGAATGTTGAAAGTCATTATCCTCTGGTGGTTGATTTGGTCAGACCAGCCTATATCTCCGGTTGTGTATGCACCTTGACATGGACTCATCTCGTGGCCAACTGGACCTCCAGGGTCAACAATGCAGCTCATTTGGGAATTGGTTTCCCACAGCACACTGAGCCTATTAGGCCAATGCAGGACAAGGCCCCATGCACCCCTTTCCAAGGGTGGGCCTGACCAAGGTCTGAATTTAATTCTTTTGAACTCTTATTTTGAGAAAAAAATATCAGTGAGTTTTGACTGATATTTTTTTCAAAATATTGGCTGATTCAATCCAAAAAATTCGGAAAACAATTCTGTTCTGGTACAAAGGCCCAAAAAAGCAAATGTTTGGTCAGCATCATATTGATTTTCGTGAACATGTACGCCTACTTGAAAATCAGATGTTTAAATGAGAGTTTTAGTTTGATTTTCTTTTAAATGCTTCACTGCCAGAAAATACATTTAACAACCCCTTCCGGCAATTGTTTTTCAAAAGTCAACTTGCGGATAATTTAGAATTGAATCGCTAAAGGCACAATTTCCATTAGCATGTATTGGCGCAAGAGCTGATAACTGAGCCTATTTATTTTCAGTAATTGACATGCCGGAAAGCCCTCAATTAATCCTGCCGAATCAAAAAATGGATGAATAGCGGCCAAAAATACAAAATTTTTTGGCGATTGGGCCAAATTAAATTGAGAACCAAGTGTGATATAGCAGGTGACATGACAAAACAATCATTATTATCTTTTGCCTCTAATACCCACTTTGGGTTGTTTTTTGTTGCTGTTGCATTCTTCGTCGCTGCCATGCAGATTGCTGTACAACATAATTCATGTGAAATAAAATGTACCTGGTACGCATAGAACTATATGGATCTCATTTTCTGAAAAGAAGAATAGTTCCACTGTTTTGTTTGCAAGTTTTGCCTCGTCTCAAATCAAAGCTACATAACCCGTGTCTAGCTTGTTTGTAATATATGCTTTTGAGGTACCTGAAAGAGTTGTAAAATATTGCTTTTGAATACTATTGTAAATAAATAAGATAAAACACTATATATTCTTGTATAAACCAAAGGGTATGTGTCCCACGCACCGTTATTTTTGAAATAAGAATGCTAAACATTAAAAGGTATCGGAGCTGTTCTTATCGCTCAAAGCCCCAGTTGATTGAATCGCAATTGTTATGCTTGTACGTTGTTGTTTTTTTTATTAATAAATGCCTTAATATTTAAAGTTACATCTAACAAAAACCTTAATAAATTTTCATATAATTTTTATCGTTCTGACAAATAAAATCTACTTATTTCAGTCTCAAAAGGTTAAATGTTTCCTATCATTTAATTCAAATAATCTGATGAAAACCGAAAATGGTGTAAATTCTATGCTATTTGCAAAGAAAAAAAAACATCAAAAGCTCTAAAGTAAATCAATGAAATAACATCACTTATAACTGAATCCTTAGCAGCTCCCTATTTGTTAGGAGTGAGCTGCTATTTTAGCATCTTGAATTGTAACAGAGGAGAGCTGCTAGAATAGTTGTAGTGACGCCTTGTGGCACCACTGGTATAATCTCCTGGAATAGAACCACCATGGAGACCAGCATGAGTCATCAGAAGGACAATGGGGACTATTTGTTCATAGTTTCCTTTTCAATGCCACGAGAGGAGGGGGCAGGTCACGCCACTGTCTTCACTGTGGGACCAGAGGTAAATATTAGATTTTTTTAACCTGATAAGTAAATGTAAATCAGTCAGTACTTTATTTTTAAATATCGACTCAAGACAAGAGTAACGAATGAGCTTGGGGCGCGCATAATTCTTAGTCTGGCTACAAAGTTTAGGGAGCATTAATTTACAGTATGTTTCTGTTACTTGCTAGAAAAGCAAGGGCTGGTGTTAGTATTAACAAATGAGAATTGACTAAGTATAACCTTACTCTTCAACACTAAAGGCTCAGTCGGAATAGGATTGCATTGGTTTATAACAGAGCTGCAATGCAATAAAATTCACAGTAATGAGTCTTCCTTCATGACAAATATCTAGTCTAGACACTGAATAATGTAGATAAGATACATTGGACTTGTTATTAGGTATGTTTTCATTGACATAGACAGTTAGCAGCTTCTGAAGGTGTTCTGGGAATAGTCTCGACTCTGTCACCACCTTCAGCGACATTCCCCAAACTACAAGTCTTTGTCAATATGAATTGTTAGGAGGTGTGACCAAAACTACTGGTGGGCAGACAATGGTCCTGTTAAATCCTGGAATCTGAACAAAGGAAACCGCTAGGGTTGTGCATGACTTTTTTTTTTTCATTTCGTTTCGTGTTTTTTTTTCGTTTCGGTTCATTTCGGACAGTTTCTTTTGTTTTGGATCATTTTGATTCGGATCGATTGGGTGATTCAAATCGATTTGGCGATCCGGCTCATTTCGCCGATCCGGCTCATTTCACCGATCCAGATCATTTCAGGTGATTCGGCTCAGTTGGTTTTTCGGTTTTTATGAGCTATTTCGTTTTTTATTGCTTATTTAAGAATGGGAAGTAGATTACTACCAATAGAATGAAAGTTTCTTTACTTAATTATTCTTTTAGGATTTTTTAGGCATCTTTTGGGTGAAATTTTAGGTTTCCTAACTTTTTTTAAAGAAACAAGGCTTTTTAACCCATAGGTTTCAATGCAGCATGTGAATCTGCACACTGCCGGGCAGCGCCTCTCTGCAGTATAATTAATGCAGCATATGAATCCGCACATTGCCGGGCAGCGCCTTTCTGCAGTGTAATTAATAGAGCATATGAATCTGCCGGGCAGCACCTCTCAGTGGAGATCGATTCATTGATTTGGATCGATTCATTTTTTGATCAGTTTTTCATTTTTTATGAGTTATAATTAATGCAGCATATGAATCCACACACTGCTAGGAGGTTCCCGGCAGTGTGCAGATTCATATGCTGCATTAATTATACTGCAGAGAGGCGCTGCCTGGCAGTGTGCGGATTCATATGCTGCATTAATTATACTGCAGAGAGGCGCTGCCTGGCAGTGTGCGGATTCATATGCTGCCTGATCCGAATTGCCGAAATGATCCGAGTCGCCGAAATGATCCGAATCGTCGAATCGTATCGATCCGAAATTTCAGATTGATCCGAAACTTCGGGTGGTCGATATTTTGTTTTCGGAAATGCTCCTGAACCAAAACATTGTGAATTTCGTCCGAATTTCAATTTGGAATGAAACGAATTGCACATCTTTAAAAACCGCCATGAATGGTGCCGCATGCATAAAAGTGCATTCAAAAAAGTATTTAGATCTCTTAATTTTTTTCACATATTTCTTTGTTGCAGTCTTACTTTCTAGTTGGTTAGATTAATTATTTTCGCATCAACCCACACTTAATTACCCAGAGTGACAAAGAAAATAACTGATTTTGTACAACACTGCACATTAAGTGAAACTAAAAAGAATAC
Organism: Leptobrachium leishanense; assembly: GCA_009667805.1. Taxonomy (NCBI): domain Eukaryota; kingdom Metazoa; phylum Chordata; class Amphibia; order Anura; family Megophryidae; genus Leptobrachium; species Leptobrachium leishanense. The sequence goes on from CM019063.1 coordinate 397,461,810, forward strand.
ATATCGCATTGAAATAAGTATTCTGACCCTCAACACATTAATTAGCTGAAGCACCTTTGGTAGTGATTACATCCTCACATCTTTTAGTGTATGATGCAAGAAGCTTTGCATACCTGGATTTGGGGTGATTTCTGCCATTCATCTCTGCAGATCAACTCAAGCTCTGCCAGGTTGGATAGGGTCATCTTCAGCTCTCTCCAGAGATGTTTGATTGGTTTCAAGTCCAGGCTCTGGTTGGGTCACTCCAGGACATTCACAGTGAGCCCTCTACACTACACTTATACTAATGTCTTAGCTTATCATTGTCCTGTTGGAAGGTGATTGCTTTTTCCTATCTGAAGTCCTGAGCTTTCTGGACCAGGTTATCTCTGTATCTTGTTGCCTTAAGCTTTATCTCAAACCTGACCTGACTCCTAGTCTCGGACCCTGGAAAAATACACCCAAAGCATAACACCATCACCCCCATGTTTCATCGTTGCATTGGTAATGTTCAGGTGATGAGAGGTAGCTTGTTTTCTCCAGACATAATGCTTTGAAATGAGGCAAGACAATTCAATAATCATTTCATAAGACAATAGAACCTTTTTTTCTCACAATTTGAAAATTCTTTTGCTTTTTTTTGTAAATTCCAAGCAGGGTACATTGATGTTGTCATTGGCTTATGCAAAGTATGATCATATTTTGTAACCAGAACACTATAGTTTATTTTTGAGTCTGCATTTTTAAACTCTTTAAAGTTTTATTAAAGCAGATGTCATTTTGGTATGTTAACCCCTTCACTGCTGAGCCATTTCACCACTGACTGCTGACCTAATTATTACCGTTTTGTGCTCACCATGTTTAAAAGCCGGCTGGGTGGAGTAGAGGTAATATCACTGCTCTATAACCGTGGACAGAGACTGTGGAGACACAGGTTCAATCCTGGAAAGAGCACCTCTCCAGTAAGTGTCCTTGGGCAAAACAGCTAACGGTACACACTCGCCACCCAGGACATACTTGAAAACAAGATAAATCTCAATGTATCGTTCCTGGTAAAATCCTTTCTAAAAAAAAAAAAAGCAATTTGAAGTGGTATAAAAAAATGGTTTGAGCACTTGTTAGATATCATGGTATACAACTCATTTGTAGTTTTTCAAACAATTCCATTGCAAATCCAAAAATTACTTTTTTGGGTTTTCAGGAAAACCTCATCACTTCTTTGTTTATTTATTTTATTTATAAAGGATTTTACCAGGAAGGATACATTGAGATTTCTCTCGTTTTCAAGTATGTCCTGTTTGAAGGGCATCATGCTGGTGGTCTGTCAAAACAGAGTGGCCAACTCCTGGTATCGGTGACATGCCTCACAGGTTGACAGACAGACACTTCCCATGGTATATTCCTCTCACTGAAAGTAAGGCTTATCTCACAAGGCCATCTTGTAGTATGTGGCTAGTGCATAGAATGACATATGACATTTAGGAGGGATGGACAGCTTCCATCAACCTTCTCTTTCCATGCTACACATACCCCATGATAGAATGCTCTTCCCATGCCACATATACCCAATGACAATATCCCCTTGCACAGCTGCCCCTTTCCCCATATACCATGTAACGGATTTCCTTGTACTTCAACAGGGTTCCTCCGTTGTTAGTGCTCCCTAGCTTTATGTAGACGCCATGAGCAATGTGAACCAGGTATCCATATACCACTGAGGCTTAGTATAGATAAAGCACACAGAGTGAGTGAAGCAGGAACTGACTTTTTTGAATAGAAAGAGCTTATCCAGTTCTCTTTATAAAGCAGCAGTGACATAAATGAAGAATCGCTGGGATGGGTGCAGCTGAGCAAGCAATTTGCAAACAAAATTTGTTTGCAGGAAGCTAATTTCATTTGCTTTTGACCTGCTCAGCTGCTAATCGAGATAACTTAATACTGGGCAGCTGATGGTGCCTTTGATGCTGTCAGACAAGGTCAGGTCCAATGTCCTCAGCCGCCGTGACTCGTTCGGCTTCGCCAGTTCCTAGATTCTCCCCTCAGCCCGCAGGGCTGGAACAATGTCAGATCTTAATTTCTCCCAATAAAGCAGATGACACTCCTCGTATTGGGTTAAGCAGACTCAATCTGGCCATTTCACATGGCCTGCTTTTATTTGGTTCAGAATCAGATAACAACAGTTAACATTCCCGCCCCCAGACACTACAGCACCGCCATTCAGCCTGCTCTCCACCAGGTCCTCTCAGAGTGCAAGCTCTTGGGCAGGGGCTTCTCTGATACTGTTCTATGTGTTTTAACTTGCATATATATTGGTTATCCTGCCACGGCAGTGGGGAGGGGGTAGTGGGGAACCGCCCACGGTTATGCAGCATTCCTGGCACATTCCGAGGATCAGAGGCCAAGAAAGAGACCACAGGGTGGGGAACCCAGGGCTGAGGTGGGTGGCTAGAGCCATGGTAGCCACCAAAACGGCTCACCTGGGCCTCCCCCGAGTGTTCGCACACTAAAAAAAAAGGGGTGGTTGTCCGGGGTTCCAATAAACTAAGTTACAGCCTGATCCTGTGGGGGAACACAGAGTCTCACTGTCACATAGAAAAAAGGGGGGAATGGGGGTAAAATTCATAGAGAACGCAGCACTCATCCGCGTCAGTGCCACCGCGCAGGACCATCCAGCCTCCTGCACCTTCGTAGAGATTGCAGCACTCATCCGCGTCAGTGCCACCGCGCAGGACCATCCAGCCTCCTGCACCTTCGTAGAGATTGCAGCACTCATCCGCGTCAGTGCCACCGTTCAGGACCATCCAGCCTCCCACCAAACAAGAGACTGCTGCTCCTGGAAATCCTCCAGCAGCTCCTTCAGCATCCCCTCGTAAGGGGCTGCACATCGGGGTCAGACATCAGTGGTGTGAAGCAAGGCAGCCCCAAGGGAGACCCGCGTGAAGGAGAATCTCTTGTAAACACGTCAGCAATGAAGGAGGAACATGCTGCGAAAATGGCTGCCGGGCGTAGGCCGCAGTAGGCCCGAACTCGAGAACCAGCTCCAAATTCCTCCAAGGAAACCGGCACCCAATGCAATATGTGGTCTCAACCTCCAAGGTGTTAATCTTGCCAAATGGGGGTCTCAAAATAGACGGGAAGATGCTAAAATGCAATAAATTGCAAGTGTCATCTAAGGAGCTCAGTGAGATGCGTCCTCTCCTGTCCATAGTCAGCTCCGCCCCTCTACTCTCCCTATTGTTTTAACCAGGCCAGGACTGGCCATCAGGCATACCGGCCATTTGCACAGTAGGCAGCTAGCCTCCCTTGCCGGGCGGCCACTAGCCTCCCTTGCTTCGTCATATCCAGCCGTCCCGGCTTGGCAGCCTAGGCCGACTGTAAGATTACAGCTGGCCATCTGGCCCGCCCTATGACTTAATCAGAGGGAGCTGGCCGGCCGTCGACCCCTGCTGCTTGGGTCACAGGCAGGCCCGGCGCATCCTAAAAGCAAGTCAGACAATTGCCTTAGGGTGTGGTTACACCATCCCTGTGCTGCTGTCAGAGGTTCCAGCCCCTCTGATACACGGAGCCTCTGCCTTGTGTGAGTTCCGGGTCAGTAATCTCATCCCTGGAGAGAAGCAGAAGGCTGTTCTGAGCTTTTCTGTGTCCTGGCTGCAAGAAGTCCACCAGAACAGGATGAGAAATTTTAAAAAGTGCCCTTTCAATAAAGTGTGTGTTTGTATAAAGTCCGTCTGACTCTAATTAATGACAATCTATAATAAATGCCTGCAAAACCTCTACAATTATATGTGTCTGTGTGTGTTTATTTCTATATAACGCCCCTCTATTTATACATTTGATTAGATATATATACATATATAGGCATTTATTATATTTGTATAAATAGAGTGGCATTATATAGAAATAAACACACACAAACATATACAGTTAGGTCCATATATATTTGGACATAGGCACAATTTTTATACTTTTGGCTCTGTATGCCACCAGAATAAAATGAAATCTAAACAATCCAAATGAATTTGAAGTGCAGACTTTCAGCTTTAATTCAAGGGGTTGAATGAAACTTCAGACTGGATTTTTTGCCTTCTTTTGGATCAACAGCAGTAGGTCATGTGTGAAAGGCTGAACCTGATGGACACATGTCTTTTTTCTGCCTATGTAACTATCAGGGTTATCCAAAGAGATTCGAAAAGTCACCGCACGTTCGGTGACTTTTCGTTCTCTTCAATTCGGTTCCTTTTGCCGATTGCATTTCGGTGACCCTGCGGTGTATTCAGCAAACACCACAGGGTCCCCGAATTGCAGGGAAAAGCTGCCACAAACCTGACGAAAACTAACCGAATGCACGCTGAAAACAAGCAAAAACATCTGGATTAACCTTCGAAAAAGCCGAACATGAGCCGAACAAGAGCCGAATCACACAGAGCCGAAGCAGCTGTGACGTAGAGGAGGCAGTGAATAAATTAGCAAAACCATTTGTATGAATCTGGGAAAAAGAAACGCTGTTTACAAAGAAACTACTGAGCGAAAATGTCTGAAATTTTCACAGGAGGTCCAGGGAATGATAATAAAGAGGGCTGTTACAGAAAAAATAAGTAAACTGAAAAAAAAAAAAAAATCGGACTTATAAAAAAAAAAAATCAGAAAAATGCTTAAAGTATCCTAAAAAATCTATAAATAAAGAGACTTTTTGCTGCAGAATTTTATAATGAATGGTTTATTAGATATTGAATTAAAACGGCAATATTTTTAACATTGAAGTCTATGGGATTCTCCTGAATAAATTTGCCGAATTAAACCACCGAATGGCAGGGCATTTCGGGAACCTTTCACTGCTGGTTTGCGTTCTCTGAATAGCCGAAGCAGTGCTTTTTCATGGGGATTTCACTGCCCTCGAACAGGGACCGAACAGGCACCGTATGTGCAGGCAATTTGCCAGGATTTGGCGAATTGCCTGCTCTCTGGATAGCCGAATGGTCAGGAAAGGTAACCGAACGCTGATTTTCAGCGTTCGGTTACCTTTCTCAAGCAATTCGGAGCTCTTTGGATAACCCTGTATGTAACATAAATATCAAGTCAAATTATAGGAACTGCAACCATTTTTATACACAGTCCCCCCATTTTCAGGGGCTCAAGTGTAATTGGACAAATCAATATAATCATCAATAAAATGTTCATTTTTAATATTTTGTTGAGAATGCTTTACTGGCGATGATTGCCTGAAGTCTGGAACCCGTGGACATTACCAAAGACTTGGTTTCCTCCTTTCTGATGCTTTTCAGGCTCTGACTGCAGCTGTCTTCAGTTGTTCTTTGTGGATCTTTCTGCCTTTAGTTTTGCCATCAGTAAGTGAAATGCATGCTCAAGTGGGTTGAGAGCAGGTGATTGATTCGGACATTGCAGAATATTCCACTTCTTTTCCTTCAAAAACTCCTGGGTTGCTTTTGCAGTGTGTTTTGGATCATTGTCCATCTGTACTGTGAAGCGCCGTCCAATCAATTTTGCTGCATTTGGCTGAATCTGGTCTGACAGTATATCTCTAAACACTGCTGAATTCATCAGACTGCTTCTGTTTTCTGTCACATCATCAATAAACACCAATGGCCCAGTGCCCCTGGAAGCCATGCATGCCCATGCCATCACACTGGCTCCACCATGAGTTACAGATGATGTTGTAGCTTTGGATCATGAGCTGTTCAAAGCCTTCTCCACACTTTTTTCTTCCCATCATTCTGGTACAGATTAATCATAGATTTTGTCCATCCAAAGAATACTTTTCCAGAACTGGTCTGGCTTTTTTAGATGTTTTTTGGCAAAGTCTAATCTGACTTTTCTATTCTTCAGGCTTATGAATGGTTTGCACTAGACATGTGCACAGCATTTCTTTTTGTTTATTTTCGTTTTGGATTTTTTAGTCCCTTTTTTTTTCATTTCAGGTTATTTCAGGTCATTTTAATCCCTTTTTTTTAATTTCGGGTCGTTCTTTATTTACTACGATTCGTAATTTCGGACTGATTCAAAAATCAGGATGCCGGGATATCGTTTTTGGATCACTTCCTAAGTGGGCTATTTTCAAGTGGAGTTTAAAAACAGGAGTTCTACCTGTACTGGTCTGTGGTTTGTATCTCTAGAGGGAGAGAAACCTCTGGTTTATTTATCAATTTGTTTAATTTCTCTTTTTGTTTTTTTTTCCTGCTGTTTTTTTTTCCTGTGAGTGGCTGGTGGCTTGTTAATTGGGGGTGTGTAGCCTGTCAGGTGATTTCACTTGTATGGCTACATAAACTCACTGGCAGCTCACAGGGGCTTGTCAGTGGTCTACTTCCTATGTGGGCTATTTTCAAGTGGAGTTTAAAAACAGGAGTTGAAATAACAGGTATCAATTGTTATTTATATATTTGTTATCTTGTTGTGGGGGTATGAGTGTTAGCAAGCTTGAAGGTTTGACCCAGTGCACATCCTGCTGCATGTATGCATGTCTGGAGGAATCCTTCCAGGGTCCATATCTCTGTAGCAAGTGTAAACGTGTAGCTCTTCTGGAAGCTCATATTGGAGATCTGGAAGGGCAAATCGTAACGCTGAGGCAGATTGACAATCTTGAAAGGAGCCTGCTTCTCACGGAGCAAAGTATAGTTGAGGAATCTAGGGGTGTGGGAGGAGTGGAGTTAACTGGTGAACAGGTTGTTAGCTGGGTGTCAGTGACACGTGGTAGCAGGGGGGGAGGGAAGAGGAAAAGGTTGGCTAGTCCTGATCTTGCGCACACCAACAGATTTGCCCCTTTGAGCGAAGATGTTGGGTGCATCAGCTCAGGTGTAGCAGTACTGGAGGAGGCTGCTCCCTCTAACAGCAGGGGGATCAGCCCACCAAGTAAGGGAGGGATAAAGAGGGCAAGTAAGCCTAGACAGGTTGTGGTGGTAGGGGACTCTATTATTAAGAGAGTAGACAGGGTAATCTGTCACTCTAATCGCCTTAACCGGACAGTTTGCTGTCTGCCGGGTGCCCGTGTTAGGCATGTGGTTGACAGAGTTGACAGATTATTGGGAGAGGCTGGAGATGACCCAGCTGTCATGGTCCATATTGGTACCAATGACAAAGTAAGAGGAAGATGGAAGGACCTGAAGAATGATTTCAGGGAATTAGGAAGTAAACTGAAGAAGAGGTCCTCCAAGGTAGTATTTTCTGAGATCCTACCTGTGCCACGTGCTACAGTGGAAAGGCAGCGGGAGATCAGGGAGGTCAATGCGTGGCTTAAAGCTTGGTGCAGGAAGGAGGGCTTTGGGTTTTTAGAGCACTGGGCTCATTTTGTACTGGGGTACAATCAGTATAGTCGTGATGGATTGCACCTGAATGGAAGAGGGTCTGCTGTGCTAGGGGAGAGGATGGTTAAAAGGTTGGAGGAGACTTTAAACTAGTGGAAGGGGGGAGGGATGCAGTAGCTTACAAAATGGAGACAGAGCAGATAGCGGAAGGGTTTCAGCTCAGACTAAGGGGGATGGAGCCGGGGGGATGGGTAATGTCAGAACAGTGGAGGCATGCAATGTAAAGTCGCGTTCAGCATGTGTGGGTAGAGACAACATTAAATGTATGCTTGCTAATGCAAGGAGGCTCAATAACAAGATGGAACTAGAGGCAATAGCATACACTAAGCAATACGACATAATAGGAATAACAGAAACATGGTAGGATGAAACGCATGACTGGGCTGTAAACTTAAATGGTTACATTGTTTAGAAGGGATAGGAAACATAAGAAAGGGGGTAGAGTATGTTTATATGTAAATTAGGATTTAAAGCCTAATATTACACAACTGGAAAGTGATGAGGGAAATGTGGAATCCTTGTGGGTAAATATTTCGTTGGGGAATAAACAGGGAAGTCAACTATTGGTTGGCATATGCTATAAACCACCTAATATAGATAATGATGAGGAAGAACAACTGTTAGAGCAAATTAGGAAGGCTGCACATCATGGTAGGACTTTAATTATTGGAGATTTTAATTACCCGGACATTAATTGGGATAGTGTGACTAGTAATTCAGCAAAGGGAATCCAGTTTCTGAACATTTTAAATGATACCTTCATGACACAACTGGTAGAAACACCAACTAGAGAGGATAATTGTCTGGACCTGGTTATAACAAATAATGTGGATCTTTTCTCAAATATTAATGTAAGGGAACAGTTGGGAAACAGTGACCATAATATGGTGACTTTTGAAATAAACTCAAAAAAACACATTCATAAGGGGCATGCTAAAACATATAATTTTAAAAAGGCAAACTTTATCAAAATAAAGGAAGCTCTCAATGTCATTGACTGGCAGAAACTCTTTCACGGGAAAAACACGGAGGATAAGTGGACTATCTTTAACCTCCCTGGCTGGCGGTCTAATTTTTTCAAAATTTTGTGTCTAAAAGCGTATCAATTTTTTTTAAAGGAAACGTGTTTTTGTACATAGTTAGCCTGTAATAATTAGGAATCATGCACTGAAATCCGTGCAATCAAGAGTTCTTACTGGTAAAATCCTTTATAAATTAATTAATTAATTAATTTAAAAAAAATAGTAAATACACGGAGTCCGATAAAGTTTGAAACACGAAATAATAATTTATTATCCCAAAAATAATTATCCAAAATAATGCAAATAAATGATATTCAATAAAATACAACAAAAAACACTGAAATCTGTCTGAGAACAAGGGTGAGACAAAGTATGGTCTATTTCTTATCCTGTACTGCCACCTAGTGGCCGTTCATAAACATTTCCATTTGTATTCAGTGAGTTTTGTGAATGAAATTTGCTGCGGTCCAGCCCCTCTGCATCATGTGACTCGCAGGGAGCCATCCAGGAAGCAGCTCGCTGCGATCACACTGCGGGGACAGCGAGGGAGCCAGGAGGAGGTGAGTAAACATCCAGCCCGAGTGTGGCTCGGGGTTACCGTTCGCAGTAGCGAAATTTAACCCCGAGTCACACTCGGGAATACCGCCAGGGAGGTTAAACTAACACTAGAAAAGTATACGTCACAATATATTCCACTGGTTAATAAATATAAAAGAAACAGACTGAAACCAATGTGGCTTAGTAAGAAGGTAACTAAGGAAATGAAAAATAAAAAGAAGGCATTTAAAGCTTTTAAATTTGATAAATCTGAGACATCCTATAAAGCATATAGGGCAGCCAATAAAGCATGTAAAAATGCGATTAGATGGGCTAAACTAGAAAATGAAAAAGAAATAGCCAAAGAGAGCAAGACCAACCCTAAAAGATTCTTTAGGTACATAAATTCTAAAAGACCCAAGAGTGAAAATGTAGGTTCACTAAAACCTTATTATATTATAGGGTTATTGTTAACTGAAGATCGAGATAAGGCAGAAATTTGAATGATTATTTTTCTTCAGTATTTATCAAAGAGAAACCTATAACAGGAGTCATGAAATTCATTAATAAAAACTTACTAATACAAAGTGACTGGTTGACTCAGGACAAGGTTTTGCAGCAATTAAACAATGTGAATGTGAATAAAGCCCCAGCGCCAGATGGAATTCACCCGCGAGTGCTGAGAGAGCTATGTGTTGAAATATGTAAACCTCTGTTCTTAATCTTTCAAGATTCTTTTCTTTCAGGAATCGTTCCAGAGGATTGGAGAAAGGGTGACGTGGTCCCTATATTTAAGAAAGGTTTAAAATTTGCGCCTGGGAATTATAGACCTGTGAGCTTAACATCTGTGGCTGGGAAAGTATTTGAGGGGGTTACTAAGGGATAATATTCAGGAATTTATTGGGAGGTATAATGTAATTGGCAAAAATCAGCATGGTTTCATGAAACACAGATCATGTCAGACTAACCTAATTACGTTCTATGAGGAAGTAAGTAGAAGTATAGATCAGGGGGTCGCAGTGGATGTGATTTACTTAGATTTTGCCAAAGATTTCGACACAGTTCCACACAAAAGGTTACTATTTAAATTAAGAAAAATTGGTCTAGATGAAAATACTTGTTCTTGGATAGAAAACTGGCTAAAAGATAGGGTACAGAGAGTGGTCATAAATGGTACATTTTCAAGATGGACACCAGTGGTAAGCGGTGTCCCTCAGGGGTCTGTTATAGGACCAATACTATTCAATTTATTTATAAATGACCTTGAGATAGGCATTGAAAGCCATGTATCAGTGTTTGCAGATGACAAAAAAATAGGAAAAGTAATACAATGTGAGCAGGAATGTGAGCAGGATGTTACTTCGCTGCAGAGGGATTTAGATAGATTGGGGGACTGGGCACTTAAATAGCAGGTGAAATTTAATCTAGATAAATGCAAAGTTATGCACTTTGGAGTGAAGAACACACAAGCAACCTATACCCTAAATGGTACGGAGTTAGGGAAATCCAAGCAGGAGAAGGATTTGGGAATAATCATAGACTTCAAACTAAGTAACAATGTGCAATGTCAAACAGCAGCCACCAAGGCCAGCAAAGTATTGGCATGCATTAAAAGGGGAGTTCACTCTCGGGATGAGAACATAATTTTTCCTCTGTATAAATCAATGGTCAGGCCGCATCTTGAATATGCTGTGCAATTTTGGGCACCTGTCTTATAAAAAGATATTATAGCGTTAGAAAAAGATAAAGATAGAAAAAGATAAGTTATGAGGAAAGACTAACAAGCTTAAACCTGTTTAGTTTAGAGAAACGGCGCCTTAGAGGGGATCTGATAACCTTATATAAATATATACGGACCATTATCAACCATTGTGATAACCTATTCATTAACAGGACTATACACAGGATAAGGGGTCATCCATTTAGACTGGAAGAAAGAAAATTCAGCCTAAAGCATAGGAAGGGTTATTTTACGGCGAGAACAATAAAGCTGTGGAATTCTCTGCCTGTTGAGGTGGTTGGGTCAGAGACCGTACAGACTTTTAAAAAGCGACTGGATGACTTCCTGCAGACACAGAATATTAAGGGTTATAATATTTAATATGTGGGTAAAAGCTTCTTGATCCAAGGAGAAATCTGACTGCCATTCTGGGGTCAAGAAGGAATTTTTTCCCACTATGTTGCATATTGGCAAGCATTTCAGACTGGGTTTTTTTACTTCTTTTGGATCAACAGCAGTAGGTGATGTGGGAGAGGCTGAACCCGATGGACGCATGTCTTTTTTCAGCCTATGTAACTATGTTTAACTATGTAACTATGTAACGTCTTTTTCTGTTTTAATGGGTTATTTCGTTTTTTGGTTCACTTCGTTTTTATACGTAATTTCATATTTTTAGGCGGTTTCTAATTTCAGACGTCCGATATTTCGTTTTTCAGATCAATTCATTTTTCAGTTTCATGTGTTATTCTGTATTTTGAGTTGATTCGTATTTCGTTTTCAGGAGTTATTTTGTTTCTTATTAGTTACTTCAGAATGTGAAATAGATTACCAGCCATTAACCGTTTATTTTTTTCAACTGCAGAAAAAAGTTTCTTTAATATTTATTTTTTAGGCATTTTTCAGGATTTTCTGGGTGAAATTTTAAGTTTCCTAATTTATTTTTAAGAAACTAGGCTTTTTTTCCCATAGGTTTCAATGTAAAAAAATATTTGTATTTTTATTAAATATTTCTTAAACCGTCCTGGCGTGGTTTTAACCATAGAGTAACTGTTTAAAGTAGTGTTTCACAAACCTGTCCTTAGGACCCGCTGACAAGCCAGGTTTGCCAGATATCTGAAGCACAGCACAGGTGATATGATTTGCTGCTCAGTGATTGCAGGATTCAGTCTGCATTTCCTCAAGGTGATCTGCAAAACCTGGCCTGGTTGAGTGTCACGAGGACAGGTTTGGGAAACACTGCTTTAATGGAAAACCTGGCAATCCAGTTTATTCAGGTAATCAAATTACTTTTTTTTTTTGCCAGCTGAAACATTAATCTCTGCAGTAATTATCCAATAAAAGGCACGCACCTATTTGCTTAGTTAAATCCAGGTGGTGACTTTTTTTGGCCAGGCAGTGTATTTACACATACAGTTATGTATTGGAAGCTACATGACAGCTGTCTCTTATATATACGTACATATACTCTGTATGGATATATACTGTATAATAAAACAATACTGTATATACTAAAGGGGTGACCATTAATTTCACATCAGCACTAGGTGGCGCTAAATGAGAATACTATAAAAAACACTACAAACTAAGCACTAAGCACTTGATGAAATACAATTAATACTGTAATAAACAAATATGTGAACTTTGGTATTTCATAGAGTACACTAAATATGGATAGCAAATTTTAACTACCCTATTCCTCAAAACAGTATGAAGAGATTAGGGTTAGTTTTCCTCTGACAGTCACTCTATAACATATCCAGAGCACTGCTAAAAGCAGCTAAATATAAAGACTATAACAGAATGAATTGATATAAGCGGTGCATTCATGCAGTAGTATAGACACTGCAAATCTTCACTCCGTGTCTGTCCTACATGAAAACTAGGAGTTAGTTTGTGGTTGACTGAGTGCAACAGGAGTGAGTATGTGAGTGGTTAGGTGGCTGAGTGCTATAGGGGTGACCATGGGAGTGTGTGGTTAGCCAAGTTAGAAGTGAGTGTGTTGTTGACTGAGCAAGCAAGAGTGTGGTTGGCTAAGCACGTATACATATGTAGCGCTCAGTCCCGGAGGAGCCGCTGAATTTAAACCTCGGGTCAGTCTCCCCGCACTAGGGAATAAATATACACCAGTACTGTTGTGGATTTTATACGTTATATAGTTTACTGATCTCAAATAAACTGGCATATATAAAGCAGCACGGTATACATATATATTTACAGAAGTTCGTAATGAGAGAAACGCGCAGCGGAAAAGAAAAATTAATATTAACCCCTTCGTTGTTGGAATGTGAGTCCCGTACAGGTTGTATCCCAAAAAGGTGTACGTGTATGCGTGTGTTGGTACCCGGGTACAAGATTCAACTGGCCAGTGAACGATTTAATTATGTCTTCGACTAGTCACGTTGGGGCCCTGTAGGTTTAGACAAACTTGCAGCGTGCTTTATTATTTTACTGTGTCCGGGAAGGCCTCTCACCCATCCGCCAGATACTCTGCGCTCTGCCCGACCCAGGACGTCTCTCCGCTCGACCCGACTGGGACTCTGTGCCACCGGATCCGCCTGTCTTGCTTGTCTGTTTCTGTCACAAGATGCTCAGCTCACCGCCTGCACTCCCACTAGATCATCGCGGTCTCCTCACTGGGGGTCCTTCAGCAACTCTGTGTCTTTGTATACTTTGCAGCGGTGGATTACTAGGTCTCTGGCAAGTAGTGTGAGCCGATCTCTAGCTCCGCAAGGCCGCACCTGCGCTCCGGCCTGGTCACGATCATTGTCTGTCTCACGTGCGTCTTGCTCTCTTCACTCCTCGGCGCGCTCTGGGTTTCCTCTGCACAAGGCTGCGGATGTAAGTCTCTTCTCCCTACCCACTTCCTGTTCCCGACGCAAAGCATGCTGGAAAACGTAGTCCCATTGCCCAGTGTCTCTTACATTGTGCTTGTCTCCCTCTGGTGGCCAAAAATAAGTACTACAGCAACAGTGTTTTAAACCAGCGCTACACATACAACACATACTGCATACAGGGCCGTATTTACACCTCAGGAGTCTGTAGGCAGAAAAATCAGGAACGCCCCTTCAGTAAGGTGACCAGATTTTTTAAATGAAATCCAGGGACATTTTTTTTTTGGCAAATGGTAAAAAAAACGACTTTATTAGCATATTTCCCTCAAATTCTATATGCAGTGTATTTGGTATGTGTGGTACGTGGAGTGACTGTATGATATATACGTTATTTCTCACATTTCGTCCATGAGATTAAAAAAAAATACATCTTAGAATTTTTTGGAATATGACGACCAAATGTTGAGATGAGAAAAACGTTTCAATGCATATTTTGTATTTTATTTTTACCAAATAATTCTGGTTTTCATGTCCACTCCATATCTATTTCCCCCCTTTTCATATCCATTCCCCCTATCTCCTATCCATTCCTTATTTTTTAAATGTACTGCTGCTAGCAATATTTATTTATTAAATTAAGTTAAATAGTTAATTCCTTTTTTTGCTCAATAATTTTAAAATACATCTATCTTTTTTTGCTTTTTAATCTCTATAGGAGTCCAAATAAAAATCTATGAAAAACATTAACTTCTTTATTAAAATAAAAAAATAAAATACATCCATAAATGTATATTGTACACATTTGGTTTTAACAGACAAATTTCTGAAGTTTGAAGCAATAACTTCAATCTAGTAATTTCATAGTAAATATATACTGTATAGCATAATATTTATTAAAGCATGACATAATTTAATTTATTTTAAAAAAAAGTACCTTTCTTTCAGAAACTAGCAGTAGATTCATCCTTTTAGGCCAGGGTCACACGATCGTACGTCAGAGCGGAAGGAACGTCCGTAAGAGTGGACATTCCTTCCACTCTGACGCCCGTGTGGCCACCTCGATGAGTGCAGTTAGTGCGCTCAGCGCTGCAAAACAAGATCCTCCTATTTCTATTAGGGAAGGTTTATGTAATACTAGCATGGGATTCTTCTTCGACAATTTAAAGTCTGCCATCTGGCCATCTTTTGCCAGTTTTTAGTTTGCAAAACAATAAAAATTATGTTTTAAGCTTTTTTTTCTACATACTACAGGCGTGTGTGTTATGTCACACTCTTTTTCTGATTTCTGTTAAGGTTTAAAGGGTTTAATCTCTTTAGTTTGTAGCTTTTCTAACTGATAACTATCTTTATGTAGCAACCAATATACTTATTGCTATAAAATATACCATATTGTGCCAGCTGGGTGGAGTAGAGGTAACATCACTGCTCTCAGGGCCGGATTAAGATCTCTATGGGCCTGGAGCTGAATATTTTAGTGGGCATTTTTTTGGAATTTAGTGAAATGAAAACCTATTTTAGGATATTTAATAGTGCAGATACCGGTATTTCTAACCAGGCAGATACTGTGGGAGTAAATTTCCAATCAGAGTTCAATCATCACAGCGTGTAAAATAATTTTTTCATATTTTACCATCCAAACCTCTGTGGTTATATATTCTATAGGTAATTCTTGCCTGTTTCTGAGAAAATATAACATTTTAACAAAAAAATTTGATATTTCCCATGTGCTTTGGATAATGGTGTTTTATGAAAAATATGACTATGTATAAAACCTGGGACCTTGCTCCCAGCGTGGGAAATGAGAAGGTGAGTAATGGCAGTGGTATTGCTCATTTTATACGTGACAAATGGACATTACCATCACTTTGGAACACTGACCTTGCTCCCAGCGTGGGAAATGAGAAGGTGAGTAATGGCAGTGGTATTGCTCATTTTATATGTGACAAATGGACAATGCCATCGCTTTGGAACAAAAAATAAGTAAATAATTTTTGTTTTCTTTTCTGTTAGATTTTACATGGTCATGTTTGGTATTAAAGCAAAGGCCAGACTCAGTCATGTCCAATGACACCTCAGTTGACCTTGCGAGGCGTAAAGATTAGTGGAGCAGGGTTCCAAAGCACCCCCCCCCCCCAGTGCACTTTGCTGCAGTGTGGTGGTTTAGGTTCTTGATGTAACAATCCGTAATAATGGATTGTACCATAATTTCCACGCTTGTTAGTGACATGAAAAATGAGATGGTGAATTACTGTAGCATTATTGTTCCCTTTATAACTGAAAAGTGAAAAATATTGCTGTTAGAAAGAAAAATAAAAAATAAAGAAATCTTTCTTATTTTACTTTTATTCTTACAGAAAACCTAGTCATATTTGGAATCATTTGAAAGGTCAAGCTCTGGCCTTTCCGGTGATACCTGACATGACCCTGTAGCTGCTATGGAGCTGGAGATATAGTGGTCCAAATGCCAATCAATGCAGACAAATTTATCCTTTCTCTGGGCCTATTCTGGGGCATGGGCCTGGAGCTGCTGCTCCATCTGCCCCTATGTTAATCCGGCCCTGACTGCTCTGCGTGGAGAGAGTCTGTGGAGACATGGGTTTGATCCCAGCAAGAGCTTCTCTCAAGTCCTTGGGCAAGACACCTAACGATACATACTCGCCACCCAGGACATACTTGAAAACGAGAGAAATCTCAATGTATCCTTCCTGGTAAAATATATTCTCCAAAAAAATATTATTAACTCAGTAATGTTTTTTTCCTGCTGTTATTTTGATATTTAAAGTTGGTTCTCTACTCACCACACTTCCTTATTCAAAGAGTGGATCCTTATCTTAAATAGTAAAAGACATGAATTATGACACAGCCTATCGTTACCCAGTTTATTTGCATTTACAATGATACATAAACATCATTTAGCTTCATATCCATCCACGCAACATTTTATGGTTTAGTGACCTGAAATGGCTAAACCATTAAAAAGGATTTCAGAAGAAAGCCTTGAATCATAGAGCTTATTTTACTTAGGTCCATTAGCTGCCGAGCACTTTGGAAGCCCTCATAAAACAGACATGCTGTACCCCCTATTGACTACACTCATCAATTTCACTCGTTTAATGACTCATTTATGACAAAATGACTTTTCATGGCTAAAACCAAGAACGCACACAGCTCAAATATACAAGAAAGTGGTTGGTTCTTGAGGCTGAAATTAAAACCTTATAATAATAAAATGAAAAAAAAAAGAAAAGTCAAAACTAAAAATTGTCATTATTGAAATGAAGGGGGTTAATCAAAGAGGGTTAATGCTTGCTGAAGTTGCAAAAATCTTAATTGTTGCAACAGCAAGAAATGTTGACATTTTACAAAAGGGAACTCTAAACAGTGGCAGGGGATGCTTCATAGTGAATCTTCTCCTGCCACTGTTTTAATTTCCCATTTATGAAACACTAGCATTTCGCAGTTTCAACAATGGAAATTTTCGAATAACCTCCAAAGTGTTTATCCTTGTATCAACGGTTCAGGCTGGTGGTGGTGTAATGTAGTGGAGGATATTTTCTTGGCACACATTGGGCCCCTTAGTATCAATTGAGCATCATTTAAACGCCACAACCTACCTGAGTATTGCTGCTGACCATGTCCATCCCTTTATGACCATATTGTACCCATCGTCTGATGGCTACTTCCAGTAGGATAATGCACGTTGTCACAAAGCTCAAATCACCTCAAACTGGTTTCTTGAACATGACAATGAGTTCCCTGTACTCCAATGGCCTCCACAGTCATCAGATCTCAATCCAATAGAACACCTTTGGGATGTACTAGAACGCGAGATTCGCATCATGGATGTGCAGCCGACAATTCGGCAGCAACTGCGCGATGCTCTCATGTCAATATGGACCAAAATCTCTGAGTAATGTTTCCAGCACCATGTTGACTCTATGCCACGATGAATTAACGCAGTTCTGAAGGCAAAATGGGGTCCAACGCAGTACTAGCAAGGTGTACCTAATAAAGTGACAGTGATTGTATGTGAGAGGCTCCTAAAAGACAACTGCACACCCTGAATAGATGAGGAAGCTACAAATAGGACACCCACACACACCTAAAATATATGGAGCAGCTTTTTAAAACACAGCTACATATTCCAAATGTATGGGATGCCTGCTGAGACATCATCGGTGACCGATTTGATGATCAGCAGAGAGGGAACTCCTCCGCTTCAAACAGTGATACAGGCAAAATGGAACAGGAGGGGTCCCAACCTGCCCACTTTAAGAGTCTAAAGTAGTCTGAGTGTGTAGCGTGACCCTTTAAGTAGCAATGATTAGGGTCACATATATTAAATGCAAACAGAAAGATGTTGGCACTTTTTTCATATTTATTTAAGAGGGATTCTCCATAATAGGACACTTGAGGAGTTATTCAGAGAACACCGAAATGTCACCGACATTTCGGTGCTCTTTAGTTCCCCACACTTTGGGAATTCCCTGACCCTGCGGTGAATTCAGCATTCATCGTAGGGAAAGTGCAGGGAAAATCTGCTGAATCGAAAAAAACACAACACCAAACCTGCTGGCAACCATTGGATCCGATCCGTTAATCCACTGAAAACCTGCCGAACACATCTGAAATAAGCCAACGATCCACCGAACACAGCGCCGACCAATTGCCAGTAAAAGCTGACAAGCTGGCGAACGGGGTAAAAAAACAAAAAACATTGAAACTTTCAAAATTTCAAACGCTGTTTGCAAAAGACTACTGGATGAAAATGTCTGGACCTTAAAAAAGAAAACACAGAAAGAGGCAGCAGCCTCCTTTTAAATTCCAAAGTGGAATTGTTCCTGGTGAGGGTATAAGTATAAACCCACCAGTCTGTCTCTTGGCTGAGAAACTTGTGGTTGCTCAGAAAGCAGCTCTTGGTTTCATTAGGTTAGGACCCTCCATATCAGTGGTGCTGTGACGTGGCAGGTGGGCTTAGTACTTTAATGACCATTCAATTAAACTAAAAACTCTGATGTGTTTTGTTTTGCATGGAGCCACAGTGGTAAGCGTAAATGACAACCTTTTTTCTTGTTATGTTATATACTGATAAAAAAAGTATTCCCATCCCTATTTCACCCACCTCCCTAACTTGATTTTCAAAAAATGGTAAAATACATGTATTTTTTTCTCAAGAAGATTGAAAATACCAATCTTCACGCCTGTAACATCTTTGGTTTTTGAAATATAATTATACTGATAAAAGTATTCACCCCTTTTGCACCCCCCCCCCCCCACTGGATTTTCGGAAAAATGGTAAAATCCACTTTTTTTTATTTTTCAAGTAGAATCTAAAAAACTATTTTCATGTCTGTAACATCTTCTGTTTTTGAGATATAGGTGTCCTGTTTAAAATATCGGATAAAAATTTTTTGCTGAAAAATAGCTAAAACAATAAATAAAGAGACTTTTTGCTGCTAAGTAAAAGAATAAATGGTTTAATAAATATTTAAAAAAAACTGGAATATTACATTGAAACCTATGGGATTCTCCCGATTAAACCTGCTGAATGAAAGCACCGAAAATCAGGGCATTTGACTGATATTTCAGTGCTGTTCTGTGTTCCCTGAATAGATTAACCATTGCTTCTCTATGGGGATTTCACTGCCTTTGAACAGGCACCGTATTTCGCTGGCAATTCGCCAATATTTGGCGAACTACCTGCTTTCTGAAGAGCCAAATGGCCACGAAATTCCACTGTATGGGGAAATTCACTGTTCGGTGCAAGTTCGGAGCCAATTCGGCTCTCTTTGAGTAACCCCTCTAGTTAGCTTGTTAAAATGTAAAATCCCCACTAGTCCTGTTCGGTTTGGAAAAGTCTTAGTATTTGGGGATATATACAGTAATAGAATGTTTAAGGGTAAAGGTACTTACATTTATTAGGGTCTTAGGGTTATAATGCGTATTTATGAATTTGCATGACCCTGAGAAGATACGACACATGATTGAGAATATGTATCTAAATCCTGAAAGACAAACAAGCTGAGTCTGCCATACGCCGGCTTTGTTGCTTTATGTGTAACGTTAGGACACATACAGAGTCGAACCTTTCCCTTTCCCAGTTTCCCTTTCCCAGTACATTTGTTATTGAAATCCCTTTTTATGCACTGGCCAGTTTAATAAAAAAATGCAATTTTCTATGATAATTTGTCTCCCACAAGTTTTTGGATCTTTTCAGGGGTATTGAGCGGAACAAAACAAAGACTAGAAATGCTTTGAACTCCACTGAGCTGTGGATGAGTTTTAGGTTATGAGTGCAGAACAATGGCTAGATCGTCAGCGTGTTTTTCTTTTGGATGAGACATCCTACAAGTGTTTCCAAACTTCTGTCAACGCTTCAAGCAAAAATTATCGGGTTTCAGAAACACGTCTTTATTTTTTTTCTATTTATTTTTTTATCCAAGTTTAAAATGAACTTTTTTTTTTTTTTTTAAATCCTGGTTCTTATGCGAAAAGTAGTCTCGAGCAACTCTGTTTATGCTTTTAAAATAAATCAGTTTCACATTGTACAGTCTAACAATTAAGTGTGAAATATTGGTGTCTTTAGTCCATCATAGAATATTTAGCACCATGTGTAATATATAATACAGAAAAACAAAATATATATAATAAATAAATATTTCACTGCCAGAAACACATATTTACTTTAAGTATATATTTTTATATACATGGTTATTCAAAGAGAATTGAAAAGTCACCGCACGTTTGGTGACTTTTCGTTCTCCTCAATTCGGTGCAATTTGGCAATCCCATTTTGGCGACCCTGCGGTGTATTCAGCAAGCACCACAGGGCCGTCGTAGTGCAGCTAAAAGCCGCCGCAAACCCGCATAACACTCACTGCAAAACCCGGTGAATGCACACCAAAACCCGCAAAAACATCTGGATTCACCCCGCCGAACACGCCGGAGAAACCCGAGCAGCCGCCGATCACAGCGCAGAGCAGCCGCCGGAAAAAGCCGACACCGCAGACGAATGGAGTGAAATTCTTTTTTCTAAAAAAGTACGCTTGAATGTTTGAAAAGTGAAACGCTGTTTGCAAAGAAACTACAGAACGAAAATGTCTGAAATTTCCATATGAGGTCCAATGAATGATAATAAAAAGGGCGGTTACAGAAAAAAGAAAAAACAATTAAAGAAAACCCGAAAAAATACCGAAAAATGCCTAAAAGTTCCTAAAAAATCTATACATAAAGAGACTTTTTAGTGCAGAATATAATATTAAACGGTTTATTAGATATTGTATTAAAACGGGAATATTTTTAATTTTACATATTCAACTCCCATGACTGTCAGGAGGAGCTACTTACTGCTAGCAGCCAGCCTCAGAACTTGCACAAGAAAAAAAACATTATGTCATATGTGCTCAAAATCCTGTAAAGCCTACAACAAATGAGATTTTTGCTTAACTTACAATGGCCATTCTAAGCATAAACGCACCTGCCACGACAAAGCAAATCTCATGGGTGAGTAATAATAATATAAAAATAGTGAAAATCCAACAAGGAGACTACACCTCAAATAAAGTAATTCTAGGCTGGCTGCTAGCATTGTGCAGCTCCTCATAAGAGTCAATGGAGTTGAGCAATGAGCACATAACACCTTTTCTTGTTGTTGTAGTACTTTTTCTAGACGTCAGCCCAGTCATATTTGCTGCTCACCCTGGCCACATTTTTTGTTTGAACCTAATGGGAAGTGAAAGGTTTAAATATTGTATTGTGCCATAAAATGCTTATAAGAAGCCTTCTGTAAAAATTGTGTCTGCGTTTTGTCTTTTTTGTTATGTGTCCGAGACAGGACGGGAAACTTATCTTTATAACAACCTTGGAGTCGGGAAGGGATGATTACTCAACCTGCCTTACTCCCTTCTACAATATCAGGATGCAGCCTTCACATGTCAGCATTCTTCTAATTGCCCGTTTTCTTTTGAAACATTGTATTTGAGTATGCTCCAGGAAATATGTGTAATGTAAACCATTTGTGATTGGTTCACTGCTGCCTACACCTTATGACTGAGAAGGTATATAACTGGGAATAAATCGACAGCTCATTGAAGCTGCTTGAGCGTTAACCACAAGTCTTGGTACTGTGTGCTGATTCTGCTCAAGCTTTCCAGGCCCTTAGCGCGTGACTGAAACAAGAAAGAAGGAGTCCAAGTCTGCATGCAGCTGTGGTGACCACCCAGGTGATGAAAAGTTACCCAACAGGGAGGATTGTCTCTTTGTTTTCATAGACAGGAGGCCTTGCATTGGGTATTTGGGTGTCAGCACAGTTGCTGCAAGTCGTCCTTTATTTCAAATCTCCTATGATATAAGTCAGAATGTAGCACTTTTTAGTTTCTCATGTTAGAGGAATAATCTATTGAAAATAGAGTTCCCTTTTCTTTGCCCTCAAATAATTGGGCAGATGCTGCTAATGGCCACCGCCCAATAATTTTTTAAAAAAATTTATTCAAGCTTTTTTACTCACCTATTCTCCCAAAGTGTGCGCAGCTCCTCCTCTTCAACATTTTTGCACAATTTGCACACCCACAGATCCGATCTATCGCAGTCTCTCTGAGACAGCTCACTATCACAATTTGTCTTAAGAGTGGGTGACGTCAACATGCTCTCTACGTCCTGGCGTCACTAGTGACCGATCTGGTGACCGTCAGACAGAAAATTAAAATTCCCGGCTGCTGGTGAAGCTGGGTGGGGTGGAGAAAACTCCTGCACTTCACCCATCATTTCTGCCAGATCAGGGCAGTATGGATGGTGATGGGAGGCGGGGCACTCTTGACCACTTTAAAAGAGTAAAGTGGTGAGGATGAGTAGTATCCCTTTAAAAGACTAGGGCATCACTCTAACAGCCTACCTGACCACCCTATATAAGAGAAATTACACCCCTTTACTCATGAGGGTTTTTACTCAGATTTGCCCTCATGGAACAAACAATACTTTTCTTGGTTCAGTCGAATAATTGTATTGAAAAGGAAAAAAAACCTATTTTAATAGTGTCCCTTTAAAGGAGCACTTTATTTAATAATAGAGTTTCCTTTTTTACCTTATTTTATGGCTGCTGACAGTCTCTGCACAATTATCTTTTCTATTTTGGGGAGATTTTATTTGCCTTTTCTCCCTCACTGGGTGCAGCTCCTCTTCGGCTCAGAGACTCCCAAACTAATAAGTACCTGAACCTTTTGTGCGCAATTTGTGTTGCTACGCTACTTGCATAGCGGAGGAACTGCAAACTGCGCAGCGCCACAGGTCTTGTGCACTTAACGTATGCAAATTCCTTAGTGCCTACCTAGAATGACTAATCGGAGATGCGCGCATTCAAAGATCCGATCCATTGGCTCCCTCTCTGAGACCAATCACTACCATGATTGAACTCAGAGAAGATGACGATGGCACATTCTGTGCATGCCAGCGTCACTACCTACCAATCTGGTGACCAGCAGCTGGGAAATTAAAAATCCCGGTTGCAGGTTAACGTTTGGTGTGGTGGAGGTAACTGCTTCACTTCACCCTGCATTTTCACCAGAGAGGGAGAGCTGGCGGGCACTCCTCACATCCTGACCACTTTATCACTTTATATTTGTAAAGTGGTCAACATGCGTTCCCTTTAGTTATTGTAAAGCGCTGTGGAAACTGTTGGCACCATATCAATGATGACAATAATAATAATAATAGATGAGTAGCGTGTTCCTTCAAGATTTGATGGCAGCCCAAATGCGAGTGTTGTGTATGTATATAATACATGCATTGCATTGTTTATTGTTCATTGCATACATCGTATGGTCTGCAATGTCTTATAAATGTCATATGGGAGACACGTCTTCTCCACATTCTTTCCTATCAGGGTGGCACTGGTTGGTGCCTGTATTTTGCATATCGTGATTTTATGAGGTCCGACTCCTGTGTGATCTTATTGTTTTTCTATAATTGCGAACCTACGTGTCCAATGTCTGTCTTTATTACTTGAAACTTAAATAAAAATATATTGCATTTAATATAAAAAATACATGCATTTATATATCAGAAGTCATTCCATATTGTGTGACTAAACTGAAACAACATAGAAAGAAAAACAAGGGTTTTGGCAGACTCTGTAGTTTTATTTTTCATCTGCTCTGTTTTTCATCTTGTGTTCTTAAATTGACCCCCTTTTGTCAAATGCGTTTCAAATTTGCACAAGACACACAGAAAATCATCATTGTATTAAGTTGCCGAGAATCAAAGACAAAACATCAGTTATTTTTGGCTTCCTTAGCTCTGTGGGGAAAAATTGTATTTTGCATAGGCATACACCCCACTGCTTAAAACAGAATGAAGGATTGGTCAGCAAATCCTAAGGAAAACAGTATGCTGTCTTGACCGCTTTCCAAATTTCTAAGAAAAATGAATTGTCAGATCCTTCAACTTCTATATATGTTATATGACATTCTGTAGGGTATGTAAAAGAATAAGACTAACATCAAAGTAACAAGATTGCATTGGGTCGAGGTTATTTTTATGCTTCCATTTTGCCCTTTTTATGTTTTAGCACAGTATTATAGCAACATTGGTTTCCCACAACTATTTTACTTTTTAAATTTTAAGTATAATAACAGTAGCTAATGAACTAATGCTGTAAATCAGCCCTCAAAATTTCCACTCGCATACTTGCGTTTTGCGAGGGGAAATTGAGCGCTGGCGAGTAAAACTGCAGACGCAGGCAGCATGATAAAGTATATCGTGCTGCCTGCGCTGCATTTTCAGCCGGCGGCCGTGTTGTGTTTTTTTTCTTCAGGCCAGCTGAAGTGCTCAGGGTCAGCCTGTCTGCTTTTTTTTTTCTTTTCAACAAATGGGACCTGCCCGAATCATTTCCTGGGGGGGGGGTTGCCACGGCACCTCTACCAGACCATCCTGCTGCACGCTGGATCTTTCTCCTTCACGCTGGGCCCCTTATCTACCGGGCACAGCGTGAAGGATAATATCCGCCCCCTCATTCTACTCTCCAGGTCAGGTAAACGGAGGGGGGTGAAATAAACGGCAGGGGGTGAAATGGAGAGAAAGATGAATTGGGGGGGGAGAAATTAGAGATGAATTGGGGGGGAGAAATGAAAGATGAATTGTGGGGGAGAAATAAAAGATGAATGGGGGAGAAATGAAAGATGAATGGGGGGGAGAAATGAAAGATGAATTGGGGGAGAAATGAAAGATGAATTGGGGGGAGAAATGAAAGATGAATTGGGGGAGAAATGAAAGATGAATTGGGGGAGAAATGAAAGATGAATTGGGGGGAGAAATGAAAGATGAATTGGGGGAGAAATGAACGATGAATTGGGGGAGAAATGAAAGATGAATGGGGGGAGAAATGAAAGATGAATTGGGGGGAGAAATGAAAGATGAATTGGGGGGAGAAATAAAAGATGAATTGGGGGAGAAATGAAATGGAGAGAGATTAATTAATTGGAGAGAGAAATTAAATAAATGGGGAGAGAGAAATTAATTGGGCAAAAGAAATTAAAGGGAGGGAGAAATGAATTCAAGCGGGGAGAGAAATTAATTAAAGGGGGCCCCTTAGCAGAAAAAGGTTCCCCACCCCTGGTGTAAGCTAAGGGAAAGTAAAAAGCTGCCAAGCTGTCAGCGCGCTGGAAGTGACGCCAGAACCAGCGCCGCTACTACAACTCCCACTAGAGGCCATAATTGGTGAAATGGTGGTGAAGGCATTTGAGGTTATGCTAAATAAATCCTATTTATAAAGAAAGAGATGGGTGATACAGAAGGAGCAAAACAAAGTAAAAATGGGGATGGAAGTATCGCAGACGAAAATTTATGGATTCATCTATATAAGCATCCAAGGGGGAAACCTGACTTTGGAGTCTAACTTCTATTGATAACCTGGCATATGAATAATGGGAGTATTAGGTTCCACTTGATATATCGGATGCATAAACCCCAAATTAATTTGGTCCTAAAAACTGTTGGAGAGGAGTCTGTACTTAATGGATGAAACTACTTGTCTGGGTCTGGTGCCTGGGTATACATGTATCTGATGCCTGGGTATTAATGTTATTTATTTTTGTAACTTTATACACTTTAACAGTCTAATTTCATAAGATAATTTAAGAAGGTGTGTTTAGGGGCGGAGTTTAGGGCAGGGTAGGTGGGGCAACTGGTGGCGAGTAACTCTTATGGTCTGGCTAGTAGGCTTGTGCACCGATTTTTTTTTCGGTTCGATTTGTTCGGATGTTTAAAATTTTCGATTCGGCTCGTTTCGACCGATTTCTGTTTCGATTCGGTTCGGTTCGGTTCGACTCGTTTTTCGCGTACATTTTTTTTTCGGAATATCGACCATTTTTCGTATTTTCGGGTCACTTTGCTCGTTTTTTGTATCGACTTTTTGTGATTTCGGAAATTTTCGTTTTTTCGGAACATCTGTTCTCTGTCACGGTTCCCAGATCCCACCACGCAGTACTTACCGCCCAACACTCCACAGAGCCCAGAAGCTACCAACAGAGTAGCCGTGAAAGATCTCTAACTGTCTGGTCCTTAGAATTGGCCAGGTAAACTAGCTAGACAGAAAGGGTTAACAACACGGGGAGTAGTCAGCCGAGCCAGAATCAGGAATACAGAGTTCAGAATGGTCAAATGGAATAGCCGGGTCGATATCAGAGCAGTGGCGTAGTACAAGAAAATGGTCTAGGGCAACAGAAGGCAGAATGGTCAGAAACAAGCAGAGGTCAATAACGGGTTAATTCAATATAGCAGTCAGGTACAAGGAGCTCAGGTATGGATAACCACGATCTGGCAACTGCTGAGAATACACTGAGGGTTTTTAAAGACCTTCACCAGACCACGCCCCCCACTCAAGCCGCGCCTCATGCAACCACCTCCCTGCCTGTCTCCATTTAAACCGGGCATTGGTCAGTGAGCAGCATCAGACATGCTGCCCTCAAGCACACAGGTAGGGCTGGAAGCTCCCAACGTTACATTCTCCTCGTTTCATTTTTCGTATTTTTGGGTCACTTTGCTCGTTTTTTGTATCGACTTTTCGTGATTTCGGAAATTTTCGTTTTTTTCGGAACGTCTGTTCTCCTCGTTTCAAAGTGTCTAACTCTTATTCGTTTTGACGTAAACTACTATGGTTTACTTTTTTATACTTTATATATTTTTTTATAATAAATTTTTGGTTTGTTTTTCGGATCCGATAATTCATTCTGTCGATACGATAATTCTGGCGATTCTATCGTGTTTTTTTTTTATTAAATAAAGATCCTTTTTTTCTTACGAATTGAATATACATTTCACAACTTTATTTAATCACATTAAAAAAATGTTATGAAAGCCAAGGAACAAAAAAAAATGAACAAAACGATTTAAAAAACGCTAAACTGACCTGAATGGTCTGACTTTAAAAATAAAAACCAGAACAAAAGGTTTTAAAACTTAAAAATAGTTGATCAAAATGATCTGAAACGAAAAAAAAAAACCAAATAAAATGATTTAAAACAGACAAAAAAAAATTAACCCTTTCGCTGCAGAGGCATTTCACGGCTGCCCTTCACGCCTGTGTGCGGTACTGCGGTCTGCTGCTGAGCTAATTTTTAACAGTTTCGCTCCTCTTGTTTAAACGCGTTTTGAAGCCTTATTTTATAATATGACCCAGACATGTTATATATCGTTCTTTCCGGCAGACTCGGCAGATGATTCATAATATATCATTATCATATGTATGCGTCATGTCCTGTCTGTATATTATAACAAAAAATGCAATAAAATTTGAATTTTCAATGTTTGTTTTACAAGGTGTAAAGTGTTTTTTTCACATTTTAACATGCGAGTGTTTGCGGTTATATTTTATGAGTTGCGTTTGTTAAAAAAAATTGAAATGGGGACTTGTTATATTTTTTTGGGTGAAAATTACACTATTTTTAACAAACGCACCCCATACAAAAATCCTTAGTGCAGCATCATTGTTCACATTATAATTGAAATGGCAACAATATTGCTGCATTAACAAAACAAAAAAACTGTTTATTTTTTTTTATATTTTAATTTTTTATAATTTTTAACATTGTCATGTTTGGTATTGTTGGAAAGGCCATGCTCTGGTCGATCCAAAGATACCAAACATTAACGAACCAATAGCTGCCGCGGATCGGGAGATAGGGGGTTCCAATGAACCCCCTATCTCCACCATTGGTCGCAGTTAGGGGTTAACTCCAGAACTGACGTCATTGTGACGAGGTCTTGGGACTGTCGGCAGCTGCCGTTCCCCCACGCTGTTGTCTTCCTGCAAAGACGTGACCATGTTGGCGGGCAGCGTCTTAGCGGGCAGCGTTGGGAGAGAGAGAGCTCATAGCTGGGAGGAGGTGTTGCGTGAAGCTGCAAACAGGGACAAATAAACTAGACCTGAGCCGCACTGAGGATCTTTGGGTTGTGTCGGAGAAGACTTCACACAGTGCTGCCATCAATATTTTTTGATAAATTCTTGGTTATACAATGAATGTGACTGTGGACAAAAATCCATGTTGTTGTGACATCGCCTAAGCTTAACAAAACCATGCCACGTCGGTAATCAAATCTCAAGGCAGTACAACAAGGTTGTGTTAGTGTGTGACATTTTTTGGCCAGGCAGGAAGTGTAGAATGTGCACAGTCACATTCATGGCCACAAATATGTTGACAAATTTATGACAAAGGGTCCATAGAAATGTCAATAAATTTATGTACATATAATTTTAACAGTGTGGAAACCAAGCAATACATATTAACTTATTAAGTAAGGAAAAGCAACGCACACAAACAGGAAAATATAGAAAAAATACAAAATTTATTTACAACATGGCATGCCAAGGATGGCAAACTGCCCAACAGGGGCAGGCACAAACAATCATAGGGGAGGAGGCTGGTCTCACTGCCGCTCCAGGATGTCAGCGGCATCCACTACCCACTAGCACTACCAGCTTGACCCACCACTACTCCCATCTCATAGTTCTAAAGTCACAAAATATTTATTATTTCCCCTGCACATAGACATATATTACCGTTCAATTATATATTTTTTTCAGAAGTAAACATTACGTTTATTCAATAAAAACTATTATTTGTGTTGTGTGCGTACAAAACGCATTCTGCGACTGCTTTTAGTTATTTTATAGATGGCCTCAGCCTCAGTTTCACTTTCAGTTTCTGCTAATAAAACTGTGGATATTGCAGAAACAACAGAAATCGGCCATTTTGTTTTGAAATTTGCATCTAAAGCGTTCAATAATGACACTGCTGCAGCAAACTGAATTGCTGCGCTGCAACAATTCAGCAGCTGCTGAGGATGTATTGAACGCGGCTCTGTTTGGATGCACTTTCATAAGAACTACATGTCCCATCCTACCACTTAGCAGAGACGCAGAGATTTTTGTTGATGCGCAGGTGGGAGCCAATATTGGGCAAGCTGCGGGTCTTCCAGGGCCGGCGCTACCGCTAGGCGGGTTAGGCGGCCGCCTAGAGCGCAGTGCCCGCCTAGGGCGCAGCTGGCCCGACCAGCTATGTGTCAAGCTGAAGCTAGTTGCAGGGCTGGGCGCGTGTGCTTCGCTCGCGCCGGCTCCAGCTCCTCCTTCATGCAGACGTGACACGCGGGAAGCAGCAGGACAACATGATGGTACCCATCACCTCACACCTGGTCTATGTGATATGCCGAGGGCTCAAGGGTGAAGCAGGGCTGGGTGAGTGTGGCCAGGGACGCCTCCGAGTCTCGGGTCACTGCTGTCTGAACACCCTGCCCTCAGTACACAGTTGGGATTCAGCAGGGCCTGTATCCAGTGCAGGAGGAGAAGAGGCTGCCAACTTCCTGTACATTGACTGAGGCGGCACGGGGATCCAGTCACTGACCGGCACGCTGCCATGGAAGAACTCTGCCAACCTCCTCCAGGTATGCGGAGATACCAGGGGCTGGCCCAGAGCCAGTTGTCCTCTCAGGGGCTACAACGAAGGATGAACACCAGCCACAGCGGCAGAGAGACTGGCAGTGGCAAGGCCACAGGAGAGAGGCTCAGCCCTGCCTGGATATGCGGAGCTGAGTGAGGGGGAGATAGCAGGTGAGTATGCAGCAGGGAGCCAGATTAAAGGGGCTGAATGACAGGGAGGGCAGTGAGGAGGCTTGCTTGAGTGTGAGTGAGCCATGAGGGACCTGAGAGGGAGCTTGTGTCTCTGAGAGCCTCGGTCAGAGCTCAGTGGAGTGTGGTCTTTTGAGTGAGGGTTCAGCTCCCACACTGGCATGACTAGCTCCCAGATTCCTGTGTGTGTGTCCTTGCTGGGTGTGTGTGTATGTGTCCATGCTGGGGTGTGTGTGTGTGTGTCCATGCTGGGTGTGTGTGTGTGTGTCCATGCTGGGGGGTGTGTGTGTATGTGTCCATGCTGGGGGGTGTGTGTGTGTCCATGCTGGGTGTGTGTGTATGTGTCCATGCTGGGGTGTGTGTGTGTGTCCAAGCTGGGGGTGTGTATGTGTGTGTGTCCATGCTGGGGGGGTGTATATGTGTGTCCATGCTGGGGGTGTGTATGTGTGTGTGTCCATGCTGGGGGTGTGTATGTGTGTGTCCATGCTGGGGGTGTGTATGTGTGTGTCCATGCTGGGGGTGTATGTGTGTGTGTCCATGCTGGGGGGGGTGTATATGTGTGTCCATGCTGGGGGTGTGTATGTGTGTGTGTCCATGCTGGGGGTGTGTATGTGTGTGTGTCCATGCTGGGGTTGTGTATGTGTGTGTGTCCATGCTGGGAGGGGGTGTGTGTGTCCATGCTGGGAGGGGGTGTGTGACCATGTTGGGGGTGTGTGTCCATCAGCCTGCACTGTGGTGTGTGTGTGTGTCAGCCTGCACTGTGGTGTGTGTGTGTCAGCCTATGGTGTGTGTGTGTCAGCCTGCACTGTGGTGTGTGTCAGCCTGCACTGTTGTGCTGTGTGTCAGCCTGCACTGTGGTGTGTGTGTGTGTGTGTCAGCCTGCACTGTGGTGTGTATGTGTGTGTCAGCCTGCACTGTGGTGTGTGTGTGTGTGTCAGCCTGCACTGTGGAGTGTGTGTGTGTGTGTGTGTCAGCCTGCACTGTGGTGTGTGTGTCAGCCTGCACTGTGGTGTGTGTGTCAGCCTGCACTGTGGTGTGTGTGTGTGTCAGCCTGCACTGTGGTGAGTGTGTATGTGTGTGCCAGCCTGCACTGTGCTGAGTGTGCCCTCCTATAATGCTCCCTTCCCTCTGGCTCCAGCAGATGCCTTTGCCGACATGTGAGCCTGGCAGTGCCCATCGCCCTGCAGGATGTGGTTGAAGCCTGAAGAGGTGCTGCTGA
The DNA here is from genome assembly GCA_009667805.1 of Leptobrachium leishanense. Taxonomy (NCBI): domain Eukaryota; kingdom Metazoa; phylum Chordata; class Amphibia; order Anura; family Megophryidae; genus Leptobrachium; species Leptobrachium leishanense. Next base: position 397,492,548 of record CM019063.1, read on the forward strand.
AGAATGCCCTATGGCTCTGGGTGACCCAGAAGTCCAGCCAGTACTTCATTCTCCATCGGCGCCGGATCATGGCGACAGCGCTGCCAGGTTTGCCGGTAAGTGGCCTCCAGCCAGAGCTACCCTTTCACACCACACATTACTGTGAGTTTTATTGCTGTGGAGCTCTGTAATACATTCATACACACACCGTACATTACTGTGAGTTTTATTGCTGTGGAGCTCTGTAATACGTTCATACACACTGTACATTACTGTGAGTTTTATTGCTGTGGAGCGCCATGATGCGCTCATACATGTTACGTGTTTTTTTTTTTTTTTTGGAGGGGGCGGCTTTTCATCAATCGCTCCAGGCAGCACACTGGCTTGGGCCGGCCCTGGCAAACTTTGTTCTTGAAAATAAAAATACATTTAGCAGTTTCATGTTGCGTTGCTTTCCTTTTTGTTTTCTTTTTGTGGGGGGGGGCGCAAGTAGCTGCTCTTGCCTAGGGCGCAACATAGTCTAGCACCGGCCCTGGGGTCTTCTCGTATGCATCACTCAATCACAACAACCTCCCCCCCCAGCACACTACAGTACACAGTGCCAAAAGAAATCCAGCATTGTAACTTCATCTACATACATCAAATGTCACAATTTTCACGAATACGTAAAATCACAAAAAAGAGGAGCTTTGGCAAAAATGCATGTATGACGAATCGTGAAAACGCAAAGCTATTAGACATGTGCACAGCACAAAATTTCGTTTTGAACTAATGGATTAGTCCTAAAATGCAATTTATTTAGTTGCTAAAGAAATTCGTTTTCAGTTCTTTAGTATGAAAACTAATTTCATTCATCCGAAAACCAGTGGATACAATTACTATTGTAGTGGCGTCTATGGAGGTTTTCAGTTTACAACAGCTCTGGTTAAGTTAGCACCAACATTGTAATACTGCCCTGTGTCAGGCAAAGCTGTTACAGTAACTGACTGCTGCTCATCACAGCACTCAGAGTTTCAGTAAAACTAGTAAATAATATTTTTATATATAAGAGATTAGAAGAATATTATTTCCTTGTTTTACTGAAACTCTGAGCGCTGTTACAGTCAGTTACTGTAACAGCTGAGCCTGATACATTATCTCTCAGTACAATGTAACAAGCAGCCGATCTCAGTGCTCACAGCCACTGGATTTAAAGGGCTAAAAAAAAAAAGGCTCCTCTCTGTATAATGTATATAACATCCTCCTGCATTAATTAATACCCCTCTCTGTATAATATATAGAACATCCTCCTGAATTAATTAATGTCCCTCTCTGTATAGAACATCCTCCTCAATTTATACCTTTCTCTGTATAATGTATATAACATCCTCCTGCATTAATACCCCTATCTGTATAATGTATAGAACCTCCTCCTGCATTAATTAATGCCCCTCTCTGTATAGAACTTCCTACTGCATTGGCATGTGGAGGGTGCAGAACTTCGGATGTTGCGATGTTGCGCTCTTCATTGCTGGTCTCCTTCACTCATCAATGTAATATCACAAAAAGGACTGAAACTAAAATGTAGTGCATTTTATTTTAGTTTCTTTCGTTTTTTGGACTGAGCAGTTTCGTTTCTCTTGAGTCATATGAAATCTAAATTATCCCAAAATTCGGACTAAATCGTTTTAGTACTAAAACGAATGCACATACACAATCACATTGCATGAAAAAAGGACTAGATAAATCAACGTATTTCTGTGCACATTAGCACATGCAAGCACATTATTATTATTATACAGGATTTATATAGCGCCAACAGTTTGCGCAGCGCTTTACAATATAACATGACACTTACGTTTGGCTATGACACGCAGGATGTACCTCAGCTGCTCCTCCTCGCGCGTCTTGAGGTCGGACCAGCGTTTTCGGAGCTGGTCCTTCGTCCGGTCCTTCCCGAACAGCTCCAGGATGGTGGTTCGGAGCTTGTCAAGGATACGGTCCTTTCGTGAATTATTCTTTCTGCCGTAAGGGCCCTTACGGCAGTCGTAATCTTTGTGATCAAAGATGCGGACCAGCTCCAACATCTCCTCAAATGCCATGTTGCTCGCCCGCTTCTTCCTGGGTGGTGTCTCATGGGTGGAAGAAGATGAGGAGGTGTCCGAATGGGACTCGTCTCTTTCAGCCATGATATCAAAAATCAATATTTTTTGGCCTGTCAAAAAAGTTGTCAAAAAACTGGCTCAATAAAGTTACGACATCCGCGCACGCGCATGCACGACCCGCGGACGAATCGGATCCGACCCGATTACAAAGGAATTATCGTATCGACAGAATTATCGGATCATTGGAAACAAAAACAAGTGATCCGCATTTACAAATACAAAATTTACAGAATCAGCGATATAACCAATAATAGTTAAATATACGATGTCCAGAATTACCGAAATGGAACCGAAATCACGAATGGAACCGAAATCATGAATAGAGCGAAAATAAATTTCGATTTGACACATTTCAAGTCCATTCGAAAATTCCGAAAATATTTCGTTTCGGCTTGGAAAACTTTTCGGATCTGTCGGTTTTCGGGTCCGATCCGATTCGGAAAATCGGTCCGATCCGATTCGGAAAATCGGTCGGATCCGAAAACACGAATCGGGAAATTTCATGAAAATTCCGAAATTCCCGAAACCCGAAACGCACATCCAGTAGCTTGGGACTTGAAATTTTGAGCCCTGCTGTAAGTCATTATGAAACTATGCCCTGACTTTTGAGGATGATAATAGAATAAATCCTTACCATAAATGATATATTTGCCTAGAGATTTGTGCATATGATGCTGCATCTTTTTCCTCCACACAAATACAACCCCAATAACGAAAAAATTAGGACATTATGGAAAATGAAAAAAACTAAAAAAAAGAGTCAACTGAAAATCCAATTTGCCATGTACTATATTGAAACCACATTAACATATTATTTCATGTTCTAGTTTGTGAATTTAATGTATTTTTGACAAAATATACCCATCTTAAATCTGATGGCTGCAACGCACTCCACAAAAGTTGGGACAGTGTCAAATTACGACTAATAATGATGTGACAAGTTGAAATAAGAAGATGATGAATTAAAAATACATCATTGGGGGCGTGGCTTGACCGCCGAGTGGAATGGCCGCATGCTAGAGGAGCTCCGGCGCTAACAGGGTCATAGAAGGGAGATCCTGACAACAAGGGTGCAGTATGACCCATAGGAAGCGCTCCCAGACACCCCTCCGCACCAAAACCACCCTTAACTCCGCTAAAACGGCCACAATCGCTCGATTTTTTTGAGGAATCCCCGACCTCCGGAGCAACCCAGCGTGGATCGAAGATGGCGCCGGTCCCTGCACCATCGCGGGACTCATCGACGGCTGGCAGCCCCACTCCATCGGAGGATACAGAACTGTCAGTCCGCGATATACTCCGCTCCCTGCCCACCAAAGAAGATCTAGAATCCCTCCTGGCAAAGCTAGAGTCCTCATTCGCTTCCCGCATGGATGCTGTGGCAACGGATGTCCGCCATATTGGAGCCCGTTTCCAAGATTTGGAAGGAGACAGAGAAACCACAGAGGACAGACTGACTCGCTTGGAAACAGGTTTGACTTCTCACACTTTATACCTGCAACGCTTTCACCGGGCGTTAGATGATCAAGACAACCGGGGCCGCTGGAATAACCTGAGGTTAAGGGGTCTCCCAGAGTCGCAAGATGGAAAGAAAGTGCTCACTGAGGTACTGAGGCCTATATTTAATTCTCTCCTGCACAGACCGATTGACACCCCATTTCACTTTGATAGAGCGCATCGCTCCTTAAAACCAAAAGGAGCACCGAATACGACACCCAGAGATGTTATATGCCGGCTACATTACTACCGTCCAAAAGAAGATATTCTACAAGCCGCGCGTCGTCAAGATGTCAAAGACCCGTCGGGGACTGTTTTGCAACTATACCCAGACCTCTCCTGGCACACGCTTCAGGCACGCCGACTACTGAAACCGCTCACTGAAGTTCTACGGGACCGTCAAGTTAAGTACAGATGGGGATATCCGTTTTCCCTCCAAGTTACCCTGGATGGGGTTTACTATGGGATCACCAATGCCACAGATCTTGCACCACTGCTAAAGGCACTTGGCATTGATAATCTGGACATTACAGACTGGTACGGTGGTCAGACCCTAGACTTGGTCCAACAACAGTTCCAGCCGCAACGTCCTCGGTGGCAGACACCTTCCAAACGTGGTCGTGGTATTTCCCGCTCGCAACAATCAACGAACTCCCAGCAAGACCCGGGATGAAAACAACGCTTGTTGCCTTTTTGCTGCTCCTTTCAACATCAGGACATATTTATCACCCTTTCAATGAGTATCTCCACATCCATGACTATTCTTAACTTACGGATTGCTTTTCTCTTCTTCCTCATGGACCCCCAACCAACTGGATCTCCCTACTTTCAAAGCTGTATTGGAACCAAACATTTACCCTAGCCGGCCTCGGCACTTTATCACCAACATCTGCCGGAGGTCATCCACTCAACCCCTCCAGATGCGGTGGCTTTTGTGCCCCCCTCCTCCCGAGGAGGAGAGGCATGTTATAGAGCCTGGACGATGGTGCTTCCATTCGCAGGCTCTACACCGTCTCCGAGTTCTATCATCTTCAGGTTTATTTTTCTGTTTGTTTGTTCGTATGCACAGTACTCTTTATCCATATAGCATGTTAATTACTGGTTCTCCACACTTACATATTGTATGTAGGCCATGGGTATTGCCCTTGAAATATCATTTTTGTACTGGAGATTATCAACGTTTTCTTAGGTCCACATTAACTATGCCATGGCCCCGATAACATTCCTCACCTTAAATGTTAAGGGCCTCAACTCCCCTCAGAAACGGCAAATGGCTCTTTTAGACCTTCACCGGCAACGCGGGGAAATAGTGTTTCTGCAAGAGACACACTTCCGTGCGGATGCAGCACCATCTCTTACATCTCGCTACTATACACAATCTTACTTTAGTAACTATGTCACATCTAAAACTCGAGGAGTAGCCATACTGGTAGCCCACCATGTTCCATTTGTTTGCACCCATCAACAAACTGACCCTCAGGGCAGATATTTATTTATCAAAGGTCTCATAGGCTCCTGCAAGATCACGCTGGCCAACATATACCTACCCAACATGGGTCAATGCGGGGTACTACGATCCACTTTGTCTAAGCTATCTCGTTTTAGTGAAGGCCTGCTGGTATGCGGTGGTGACTTTAATGTCCCCCTTGACACAGACCCAGAAAGTGTAAAACCGACCCCCAAACCAGAACCCTCCCTCTGCCGTAGGTTTATGCAACTTCTCCATCAACATCAAATGATAGATGGATGGAGGGTGTTGAATCCGTCTGTGAAAGATTCCCACGCCGCGAAAACCTACTCAAGGCTTGACACATTTCTAATGTCCCACCATCAATTACATGCTTTACGTTCAGCCTCCATAGCCCCAATAACATGGTCAGACCACGCCCCTGTAACACTCGCCATTGAAATCCTCTCCACCCCTTCCCCCCAATGCACATGGTGGTTGAACGAATCACTCCTACGTGACGTAGTGATCAGACAAGATATAAAAGATAACGTAGAACACTACTTTGCGGAGAACTCCACTTCGGACGTGTCCTTGCCTATAATATCGGAAGCTCACAAATGTGTCATTAGGGGTAAACTAATACAAATCGGAGCACAACGTAAGAAAGCACATAGAGAATCCGTTACCACTTTACTTAACCGCATCCATGACCTAGAGACGGAACACAAAACCTCACGTTCCATTTCAGTGTTTAAAGAACTCACGATCCACCGGGCCAAATTGAACACCATCCTATCAGACCAGGCATTCAAATCACTGCGTCACACCAAACAACTCTTTTATACCCAAGGAAATAGATGTGGAAAACTACTGGCAAGAGCATTGAAACGCAAACATCAAACCACATTTATCCCCAAAGTCCAATCCGATAGTGGAACTGATCTCCACCTAAATACTGACATCACAGAAGCCTTTCATAAATGTTTCTCGACCCTATATCAACTACGAGACACACCCCCAGACAAAGACGCTATTCAAGCATATTTAAAGGAATTTCTCCACTCCATTCTCACACCAGACATATCACGATCCCTAGACGCCCCATTTACCCTAGACGAACTATCAATAGAGATCAAATCCACAGCATCTGGGAAAAGTCCAGGCCCAGATGGATTCACCATTGCATACTACAAAACTTTTCAAACTAGTCTAGGCCCTCATTTAATAAAAATGCTTAAAGGGACACTCTAAGCAACATGACCACCTAAGCTATTTTAGGTGGTCATGATGCCCGGAGTATCCTGCCCTCTGTCCCCCCTCCCTCCGCTCAGCGGTTCAGCTGTAAATGCTGAAAACAGCTGAGAGAGGCGGAGAACTTTACTCCGCCCTCCCAGCTGTCAGTCAGCAGAGCGGGAATCATATTTCCCGCTCCTGCCAACTTTTGCCGAGTAGGAGACGTCATCGCGCTTTCAACGCGATGACGTCTCCAACTCACCGCAGAAGCTGGCGGCTCCCTCTGAGGGTTAGTGTTGCGCGCATCCTCTTGCGCGCAACACTAATCCTCAGAGGGAGCCGGGAGGAAGCCTGCCGATTGGCTGGCTTACGTGAGAGGCGCGCATGCGCACTTCTCACGTAAACCAGAAGGCAAGTCGGATAGAAGAAGGACGGGAGCAGAAGAGGAGGGAGGTGAGGATAAAAAAAAAAAACAGCGCTGGAAACAAGAGGATTTTAGGGTAAGTATTACAGTTACAAAAACAAAAAATAACAATTTATTAAGGGAATAGGGATAGGTTAGGATTAAAAAATGGGGGGGTGATTTTTTGTTAGAGTGTCCCTTTAATGAGTTAAACCACGACACCAAATTAGACCCTGCAACACTAAGAGCCCATATAGCACTTATCCCTAAACCAGATAAAGACCACACCTTGGTACAAAACTATCGCCCCATTTCACTCTTGAATGCAGACCTAAAATTAATGGCCAAAATGATGGCGAATCGTCTCAATCCTTACATCACAAGTCTTATACACCCTGATCAAACAGGTTTTGTCCCCACCAGAGAAGCCCGTGATAACACAATACGTGCAATTGATTTAATGCACCTAGCACACACCTCCTCCAACCCCACCATCTTCCTATCGATAGATGCGGAAAAGGCGTTTGACCGGGTAGACTGGACATTTTTATTTCAAACCCTATCAGCACTGGGCTTTGGTCCACAATGGTTACATTGGATCCACTCCCTCTATAACACTCCAAGCGCCTCTCTACGAGTTAATGGGACTTATTCCCGAGACTTCCAGATACGTAACGGGACTCGACAAGGCTGCCCCCTGTCTCCACTCCTCTTCATACTGACACTAGAGCTATTATTGCAAAAAATTAGAGATCATCCTCACATTACTGGACACATACTTCCCCTCCACCACTATAAAATAGCTGCCTTCACAGATGATATACTATTATCCCTTACAGATCCTAATCGCTCCCTTACACATCTCATGTCCGAACTAGACACTTATGGACAATTGTCTAACTTTCGGATTAACCAGACGAAATGTGAGGTCATGGGGATAGGTATATCAACATTAACACAGAGGGAGTTGGAAAGATGTTTTCCATTTAGATGGGTGCAGAACTCAATTAGATACCTGGGAGTAACACTGACTAGAGACCTGGACCACTTATATGCGTCTAACTATGAACGTCTCCTGAAAGTGGTACAACAAGACCTTAAAAAATGGAGCTTACCCCATATCGCTTGGCTGGGGAGGATCAATGTCTTAAAGATGAATATACTCCCTAGATTCTTGTACCTCTTTTAATCAATCCCTGTAGGAATCCCATCACAATCTTTTGCCCGGCTGAAATCAGCATTCCTCGACTATGTCTGGAATGGGATACATCCCAGGGTTTCATACGGAGACATGACGAGACATAGGAACAGAGGGGGTTTAGGCCTTCCACATATGGAATTATATTACTCAGCAGCCCTATTTCTTAGGTTAAGTGATTGGTGCATGTCCCCACCACACAAGTTATGGGTACCGATAGAACAGAAAACAATTCAAATCCCGATCGCTCCCTTACCGTGGCAGACAGCACCCCTCACAAACCTACTTCGCTCTTCGCACCCTCTTATTTCCCCAACCCTTCTAAAATGGCGAGCATTACGAAAATCACTGCATCTCTCAACACATCCATCACCATTATTACCTCTTACTTTTAACCCACTTTTTCCAGCTGGTATGTCCAACGATTTTCTGCCAACGCTAGTGGAGGGACCATACCTTCCCCTTCATAAATGTCTAATGAACTCCAAGCCAATCCCTAAACTATTGTTGCCTCCAGATGAATATGCCACTCCAATCTCGGACTACCGATATTACCAGCTCCGACACTTCATAGCATCATTAGGTCACCCAACCTCTCTTAGACAAGATGAGTCCCCCTTTGAGACTCTTTGCACTATTGAACCACACCAGCCACACATGCTGTCCACTATGTACGGTATGCTCCTAGACGCCTCAGCTCCCCTTATTCCCTTATATGCAACAAGATGGAGCAAGGAGATGGGTGACCTGATTCCAGAAGATAAATGGGACGTGATATTTCAAATAGCTGCCCACTCGTCCCGTAGTCTACATGTACAACAGTCACATTATAAATTCCTGTCTAGGTGGTACCTCACTCCCTCGAGATTACTTAAAATGTATCCGAACTCTGATGAATTGTGTTGGCGATGTAAGAAAGAACCGGGAACCTATTTACATATTTGGTGGGAATGCTCCCACATTCAAGCCTATTGGACATCTATTTTCACAGAGATCAATGAAATCACGGGATTAGACCTGTTACCCTCTCCACAAGTAGCTCTATTTATTTATTTATTTATTTATTTGCAAAGGATTTTACCAGGAAGGATACATTGAGATTTCTCTCGTTTTCAAGTATGTCCTGGGTTCAAGAACATTGAAGTGTTACAGTTACAGAAATACAAAGTAATAAAATGCAAGAAATTAAAAACAAAACACAAAAATACAGATTAACATATCATGGGAAGGGCTAACACCTTGGGTTAATTAGGGTGATTTGCAAAGTGGAAGCAGCTGGAAAGTAAGCTACAAATTTCAGACCAGCACTGGGTGGGTGGGTGGATGGGGAGGGAGGATGGGGAGGGAAGTAGCTCTATTTCACCTGGTCCCCCTCTCCCCTGTCACATACAGAAAGTCTCTGGCCATTCACATGTTTAATATGGCAAAATCATTTATTCCCAGGCACAGGCGCTCCGTACATACTCCGACAATCTCGGAATGGATTACAGCAGTAGACAATATACGAGTAATGGAGGAGATGTATTTTTCTATGGATAACAATTATGCTAAATACTTCGCAACTTGGTATTGGTGGACGGACTATCTCACTAAACGACCACGTAAACCACCCATACCGGGTAGTACTGACACACCTCACTAAGGTTGCCCTAGGTTTAAGACTCTCCCCCACTGACACGTCTGCGTTTGTCACTTCTTGCCTTCTTCAAAACTGTACTCTACCTCATGGAACCTACAACCAGTATAGCTCTTAAATGGAACACTTGTTACTGTATACAAACTTTTACTCCCCTTGTTCCCCCCCCTTTAGATAGTACTTAATATACGAAATATGATATGTCACATACTTACATGTGACAGGATAACGTCATAATAACCAAAGACAAAAGTACCTTGTATTTTTATTTTTTCTGTATCTTTATTCAAAAAAGATGTTTCAAACTGTGTTAATTTTGTTGAAACTTAACAAAAATAAAAATATATTATTTAAAAAAAAAATACATCATTGTAGGTGAGTGGCCGCATGTTGTGGAGCTACGACGGATATTTAGCTATCTTTAGGCATATTAGAGGCCCTCTTGTTCGCCATCAATTCCCTGGAGACCAGGACCGCCTCTGACATTCGAAGATTCCAGGCACCGCTACCTTCCTGGTGTTGGACAGTGCGAATGCGATCTGACGGGTCTCGGGCCTAGTCAGGGCCGGCCCAAGCCACTGTGCTGCCTGGAGCGAAGGAGGAAATGCTGCCCCCCGAAAAAAAACACAAATACGTGACATGTATGAGTGCATCAGAGCTCCACAGCAATAAACCTCACAGCAATGTGTGGTGTGTATGAGCGTATCAGAGCTGGACGGAGTGGCCATTTGCTAAGCCTGCGGAGTTTTCCGCGATTTCCTACGGTTCCATTCCCCGGCGTCAACTTGCCCACGTCTTTGAAGCAGCAGCAGCAGCACAGGTTGGAGGGATCACACCAGAGAGATATTAGAGACTCCATGGGTGGCGGGCATACCCCTGGCACTGCAGACACCCCTCCATCATCACCCTGGGCTATGGATCCTCGGGCTGTGGATCCTGAAAGATGACTGCTCCTGGCCCTTTGTGAATGGGTCTGGGATGCACTGGATCACCCCAGAGTAGAGGGGGGACCCCAACGGCGGGATCTGCCACACAGAAGAGGGCACAGAAAAAAAGGAAAGCCCTGGCGGTGGCCTCTCTCCAGGCATCGGAACCTACCTCTGATCCCACGCAGGGCAATTCTGAGGAAGGCACTCCACACTTTGACAGGGGTGGCCTGCCGTCACCCCCTAGCCGCTCTCAGCTCCAGGTGATACAGCAGTTGCAACCAACTCCAGGACATACTTGAAAACGAGAGAAATCTCAATGTATCCTTCCTGGTAAAATCCTTTTCAAATAAATAAATAAATAAATAAATAAATAAATATTGCCCCCAGACCAGCTCACATATGGATATATTGCCACCAGACCAGCTCACACATGGATATATGCCCCCAGACCAGCTCACACATGGCTATATGCCCCCAGACCAGCTCACACATGGATATATTGCCCCAGACCAGCTCACGCATGGATATATTGCCCCAGACCAGCTCACACATGGATATATTGCCCCCAGACCAACTCACACATGGATATATTGCCCCCAGACCAGCTCACACATGGATATATGCCCCCAAACCAGCTCACACAAGGATATGTGCCCCCAGACCAGCTCACACATGGATATATGCCCCCCGACCAGCTCACACATGGATATATTGCCCCAGATCAGTTCACGCATAGATATATTGCCCCAGACCAGCTCACGCATGGATATATTGCCCCAGACCAGCTCACGCATGGTTATATTTGCCCCCCAGCTCATATGGGTATATTTGCTAGAGCTCATATGGGTATATTTGCCCCCCAGCTCATATGGGTATATTTTCCCCCAGTTCATATGGGTATATTTGCCCTCCAGCTCATATGGGTATATTTGCCCCCCAGCTCATGGGCATATTTGCCCCCAGTTCATATGGGTATATTTGCCCCCCAGCTCCTGTCTGCTCCCCCCGAGAAGATTCTGCCGGTGGCTGTGTGTTTTTCCCTCCTACGTGCGGCCGCCAGCATGAATATCTGCCGCTCGCCTGGGGGTCTATACACCAGCCAGTCGCGATCTCGGGATGCCCCCGAACTGGATGCCTGGGGGCCGGGGCCACCACACCGCACCCCGCACCCCCCCCCTTGGCACATACCTAGCAGCTGGTGAGTAAGCTGGCTGGTCTAGGGCCCAGCGGGAGCAGCAGCCAGACATTGTACTGGGCTGCCTGCCACGCGTCTGGATCCTGCGCTCCCATCTGGACGCATGCACACAGAGGGGGCGCAGTCACACTGCCTCAATGTATCAATGTGCCGGTCTGCCATAGGTGCTGCCACGGTGCCGGCACTGACAAGAAATAGTGTGGCGGCGATGGCGGGGCGGGCGGTGCAAAAATTTGCTGCTGGCAAATTTTATGCGCCTGGAGCAAGCGCTCCACTCTGCTCCTCTGCTCCATCATCGGGCCAGCCCTGGGCCTAGTGCAGCCTAGACGGAGCGGCCATTTGCTAAGCCTGCGGAGTTTTCCGCGATTTCCTACGGTTCCATTCCCCGGCGTCAACTTGCCCACGTCTTTGAAGCAGCAGCAGCAGCACAGGTTGGAGGGATCACACCAGAGAGATATTAGAGACTCCATGGGTGGCGGGCATACCCCTGGCACTGCAGACACCCCTCCATCATCACCCTGGGCTATGGATCCTCGGGCTGTGGATCCTGAAAGATGATTGCTCCTGGCCCTTTGTGAATGGGTCTGGGATGCACTGGATCACCCCAGAGTAGAGGGGGGACCCCAACGGCGGGATCTGCCACACAGAAGAGGGCACAGAAAAAAAGGAAAGCCCTGGCGGTGGCCTCTCTCCAGGCATCGGAACCTACCTCTGATCCCACGCAGGGCAATTCTGAGGAAGGCACTCCACACTTTGACAGGGGTGGCCTGCCATCACCCCCTAGCCGCTCTCAGCTCCAGGTGATACAGCAGTTGCAACCAATGGAAACCTAAGTTGACAGGGACCCCTCCAGATGCAGCAACACCTCCTCCCCACCCTGAAGTCACCCTTGCACCTGCTCCAGATGCCACCCTTCCCACCACCATGGGTGATTATCAGCGCTTTATAGCTGAAATTAAACCTTTATGGTCAGTCGAAATGTCCAGGTTGTGGGCTGAGGTGGAGATGGTGCACTCCAAGGCGACGGCGACTCAGGCACAGGCATCCGACTTGGCAGCCAAGAAGGTGGTCCTTTTGGCACAAGTGAGCGCCCTTCAGTCACAGATGACCAAATTGGTAGAGGTCCTGAAATCACGTCACCGCATGCACAACGTCTGTATTTGTGGTGTCCCGGAATCAGTTCACGGCAGAGTTGCTCGCGTTCGTGAATCTCGTGGCTCTTCAAGTTTCGGGATTGCCCCCTGAAGCTGCGGAACTGGTCGGCGCTGTCTACAGGATCCGCAAAGCCACAACATCTCCCCAAAACACACCGAGAGATGTCATCGCAATTGCCATGGATGTCACTGCCAAGGCTCAACTTATGAACCTTGCGGTGGTTCAATTTGATGTAGCATTACTGACCATCTACCAAGACCGGCCCTTTGTGACCATGGTGGCAGGATGATGGGAATGGGAGGTGATGGCCTTCCTCCGCCTTAAGGGGGTTCGGTACCACTGGGGCCTCGCTGGCTCTTTCTCGTGGTGATGACCCACGGGAATGTGTATCTCACTATCTCTGAACCTGCTGAAGCCTGGTCGGTACCCATGGGTGCAGGTATTGCCCCTGATCAGGTTTCTACTTCCCCGGGATGAGAACCTCTCTTCATATGTCTCCTGGTCCTTGCCCTTGGCGAGACTGCCCATCTTACCTTTATGCTGGACATGACCTGCACCGGCATGCTCAACAATGCTTTTGATGCCAGGCCTGTTGTGCCCCCCCATGCTTTGCTGAGCCTCCCCTCCCACACACCCCTCCCCTGTTCGATGGTTGGGACTCTGACAGTATTTTTGAGTGCTCCTTGTTTTAGCCCAAGTTGTTTCTGGGCAGCTGTGGTCTATTGCCCCCCCTTTATTTTCTCTCCCCACTATGCCTAGCTTTCCTTTTCAGATTTTTACGCTGCTGTCCTTTGGCTCCTGCCGAAGACGCCCGCAGCTTTGTTCCCCCCTCCCTATTCTATCCCACATGCTGATATTTTCTCTTTTGATGAGACCCCCATCCGGAGATGTCTCCCCTTATGTTTTTCTTGGCATATTCGGGATAACTCTGGGTACGCCACTGTGGCCAGGTGCCCAGTTTTGCCACCGAGTACCTATTGCTACATAATTTCTACGGCCTCCCACGGTCCTTGGGACTCATGGGATTGCGCCAGGGACAGCACAGTTCTGGCTTTTGCTATTTCCTCCTTTCCACCCCCCCCCCCTTATGTTTTTTTTGTGTGTGTTTCTTACCCTGCGCCGGTTTAATGTACTGAGTCTGGCACGCCCGGCTGGGCGAGGCCCCCTGTTTTTTGCCTCTCTCCCAAGTATGCATAGTTTTTCAGTCTAGATGTGACCCCCGGCTGCGGAAGTTATTGCACACGCCTCGCTGTACTCAGATGACTTCTTTTATTATCACTCGTTTATTTGATGACATACTTTGGCCATGCGCAGTCATTTTTGCTTCATGTAGTTCTGTACTGTCTCTGTGAAATTCAAACTAAAGAATTAAAAAAAAAAAGGAATAAGATGATGTGAAACAGGGGAGGCAGTCGTGTAATCATAGTATATAAGGAGCCTCCAAAAAGGCCTAGTCCATCAAGAGCAGGGATGGGTCACCCACCTGCCAACAGATGCATCAGCAACTATTCCGACACTTGAGATAAAGGAATTTTGGGAATTTCAGCTTCTACAGTGCACAATATAATAAAAAGATTCAAGGAATCCAGTTAAATCTTGATGCGTAAATGGCAAGGCTGAAAAACACTTCTGTATGCAAATGATCTCTGATCCTTCAGACGTCACGGTCTCAAAAACCTTCACGAGTTTGTAATGGATATCCTGATATGGACTCTGGAATACTTTGGTAAACCTTTATCAGTCATTAAATTTGTCAACTTTTGACGAACTGCCTGCTCTCTGGATAGCCGAATAGCCAAGAAAGGTAAACGAACGCTGATTTTTAGCGTTCGGTTACCTTTCGGCAGCCATTCGGAGCTCTGTGAATAACCCTGTTTGTAAATATGAGGATAATGCCATTCTTAAGCATTATGTTCTGTACATATACAGTATTGGAAGAAATATGTAATAAATCTCTAGGGCAGATCTAAAGTCGGCATTTGTTGCTGCTGTAGAGCAGAGTTATAACACAGATTATAATCAGCAAAGAGAGAACATAAGAAGTTCTTTATTTATTCTACACCATGTCTGGAAAAGCCTTGTAAATTATTACATCTTCCCCCACCTTTCTGTTTTCTTAGGGAGTGCATTGGGTTGGTGCTGACCTAAACACTCTAAATTCTATCCCCCCTCCCTCATCATCATTTAAAGTTATCAGATTGTCCCACTTGTTGCTCACATTGGGACACACACACGTTAACAGATATGTTCAAATGCACACACATGGACAAATGCACAACGAAACACCTATACATGCTCTATAATGCACACACTGACAGACACACTCCCATTACTCTCGAGATCGGCTATGAAACACTAGCAGTCAGCCCCAATTCTTACAGACCTCTGCCTCTTCGTGCATTGTTTTAACAGTCTACGCAATTTGCGTAGCGGTTTGCTTCCCCGCTATGCTAATCGAATAAGCTGTTCAAGAAGTGTGCAGAGCGCGTCTGTTCCAATAGGAACAGACGAGCGCTGCGTACTTCCTGAAGACCGCTTGTCAGAGCCTCAGGGGCACTGAGAGAGCAATGGAATAGCATGGGAAGGCACCATTGGTCCAAGCCATTCAAATAAAAACGCCTGCATGGGAGGCTAGCCTGAGTGATAGGAAGTGGCATATCAATGATATGTGTCACAGGCAGCTCCATCTAGTGGTGGATACAGCGTATGACAGGCAAAAGCAGCTCCCTCTGCTCCCTCTAGTGGCGGATACGGAGTATGGCAGGCACAGGCAGCTCCCTCTAGTGGCGGGTACAGAGCATGACAAAAACAGGGAGCTCCCTCTAGTGGCGGATATAGTGTATGACAAACACAGGAAGCTCCCTGTAGTGGCAGATACAGAGTATGACAAGCACAGGGAGCTCCCTCTAGTGGCAGACACAATGTATGACAGGCACAGGCAGCTCCCTCTGCTCTTACTTGTGAAGGATACATAGTATTACAGGCACAGGCAGCTCCTTCTAGTGGCAGATACAGTGTATGACAGACACAGGCAGCTCACTCTGCTCCCTCTAGTGGTGGATACAGTGTACGACAGGCACAGGCAGCTCCCTCTACTGGCGGATACAGAGCATGATAAGAAGAGGGAGCTCCCTCTAGTGGCGGATATAGTGTATGACAAACACAGGCAGTTCCCTGTAGTGGCAGACACCGTGTACGACAGGCACAGGCAGCTCCCTCTAACTTTCTTTTTTTTTTAATAGTAAAGTATATGATATGATGAAAATAACTGTATCTTTAGAAAATCCAGTTAATGGTGAGAAAAATCGTAAATAATATGGGCACTATTACATTCCTAACGCAAACTTTAACGCTCACTTGCGTGAGCATTAACGTTTGCTGCGGTATATACCGCATATTACAATCCAAACGCATTGGTTACTTTACTTTGCGCCACCTATGTTTAACATGGGGAGCGCAAAGTGTTAATCAGCGCTGGTATTACAATGTCCCAGCGCTGATTAACGCCTGGCTCTGGTCAGCACAATGTTAACCAGAGTGAGGAATTGGTATTAACGGATTCCACTTCTGCAGAATCCGTTAACACCAGCTTTAAAAATAAAAAAACAGATCCTAAACTCACCCTCTGTCCCACGGCGAGGACCGTGGCTCCGATCGCATCCTCCAGCCGGCGGGAGCAGGGAAAGACTGGGGGAAAAGCCCCCCCAGTCTCTCCCTGCATATCACTACGCCGACCGGCCGGATCTCGCGAGGCGAGATCCGGCTGGTCACGTGACCGGCAGGGAGGAACTCAATGGAGTCCTATGGACTCCAGCAAGTGGATGCTCGCGGCTGCCGTGAGCATCCAAGATCTTTTGCGCCTGCATTGTAATCCAGCATCAAAACGCGGGCGCAAGGGGGAAAACTGCGGGCGCAGCTTTTCCTCCCTTGCGCCCGCGTTTTAACGCTAGGAGCGTAATAGAGCCCTATGTGCTGGTACAGTAAAAGAGTAAAAGATAATTTACACCTAAATACAAACCACAGAAAGTTAGTTTATTTATTTATTTATTTATTTATAAAGGATTTTACCAGGAAGGATACATTGAGATTTCTCTCGTTTTCAAGTATGTCCTGGGTTCAAGAACATTGAAGTGTTACAGAAATACAAAGTAATACAATGCAAGATATTAAGAAACAACACAAATATACAGATTAACAGAAAATAAATATGTAGGAAATATAGTCACTATGTTACATGTTTACAGGTGCATTCCTTATTGAGGTATGTTAATAGGGAGCTCGAGTGACTTAAGACTGGTGGAAGATTTGATGGTGTCTGGGAGGTTATTCCATAATTGTGGTGCTCTGTAGGAA
The DNA here is from genome assembly GCA_009667805.1 of Leptobrachium leishanense. Lineage (NCBI taxonomy): Eukaryota > Metazoa > Chordata > Amphibia > Anura > Megophryidae > Leptobrachium > Leptobrachium leishanense. Next base: position 397,509,720 of record CM019063.1, read on the forward strand.
AATGAGGACCGAGCCACTGTCTTTTTGTATTGTGGTATTGCAAGTAAGGTGCTGGTCCTGGATCGGAGGTTATAGGATGAGGGAGTTGCTGGGGGAAGCAGTCTATTCAGGTAGGGTGGTAGCTTCCCAGAAATGCTCTTAAACACCAGGCTGGAAAGGTGAAGGGTGCGTTTAGACTCCAGCGATGGCCAGTTTAGCTCTTTTAACATGTCACAATGGTGGGTCATGTAGTTACATTGTAATGCAAAGCGGCAGAATGAGTTATACAATGTAGTAAGTTTCTGAAGGTGTGTTTGCGGGGCCGCTGCATACACTACATCTCCGTAATCAATAGCCGGCATAAGTATTTGTTGTACAATCTGCTTTCTTACCGCAGGGCTCAGGCAGGATTTCTTTCTGTACAGGGCACCTAATTTGGGGTAAAGTTTAGATGAGAGTTTTTCGATGTGGGGGGCCAAAGGATAGATTAGGGTCCAACCACATACCTAGATATTTGAGAGAAGTGACTGTGGTCAGCGTGCCATTTGATTTTGTCCCAACACATAGATGGGGATTTTGCAATTTGTGTAGTTTACGTGCTGTTCCAAAGAGCATCGTTACAGTTTTGTCAGTATTTAAAAAAAGTTTGTTGTGTTTGATCCACTTTTCTACCTCTGTGAATTGTTCTTGCAGCACAGCCTCTAGCTGCGGGAGATTTGGTTTGCTGGTATAGATTACAGTGTTGTCTGCGTACATATGTACAGTTGAGGCTTTGCAGACGTTGGGCAGATCATTTATGAATATTGTGAATAGCAGGGGGCCTAGTATTGAGCCTTGGGGTACACCGCAAGTCACTGGGAGCGGGAGGGAGGAGCTGCCAGAAATTGACACATATTGTGATCGGTCGGATACATATGATTGAAACCAGGTTAGCGTGCGATCACCAATGCCAGAGTTTTTAAGTTTTTCTAACAAGATGCCATGGTCTACTGTGTCAAAGGCCTTGGCAAAATCAAGGAAGATGGCTCCAGTTAGATTTCCTTGTTCCATCCCAGCTTGGATATCATTGCAGACTTTTAAAAGGGCGGTTGTAGTTGAGTGATTTGGACGAAAACCTGATTGATCTGGGGTTAAGTAGTTCTAATATTGATAATAATCACGTAATTGTGTGTAGACGCATTTTTCCAAAATTTCTGACATTACAGGGAGCAATGATATTGGACGGTAGTTGGATACCAAAGTACTGTCACCACTTTTATGGATAGGTACCACTCTCGCAGTCTTCCAGAGTTTGGGTATGTATCCAGTCCAGTTAGCTTGAGTATATCTGGCTCTGATACTAGCCAGTGCCTCACCAGCCACTGACCACACCGCATATCCCTGCCTTGAACACCTATATACATTCAGATTATTAGAAATGTGCAATTCGTTTCGTTACGAATTCAAATTCGGAAGAAATTCACCATTTTTGTATTTCGGGAGCATTTTTTAAAACGAAATAGCGTCATCTGAAAATTTTGGATCGATCCGGAATTTTGGTGCGATTCGGATTGGTGATTCGGATCGAATCGCGATTTGGATAAATTCGGGTGATTCGGATCAGTTAGTTTTTCATTTTTTATGCGTTATAATTATTGCAGCATATGAATCCACACACTGCTGGGAAGTTCCCAGCAGTGTGTGGATTCATATACTGCATTAATTAAACTGAAGAGAGGTGCTGCCCCTCAGGGTGCGGATTCATATGCTGCATTAATTATACTGCAGAGAGGTGCTGCCCCTCAGTGTGCGGATTCATCTGCTGCATTAATTATACTGTAGAGAGGTGCAGAACGCTGTGACGGGTGTTGGAAAGCACGTCAGTACGGGCGCACATAGTGCATTTGTCTGACACTGACCTAACATCACTGGTAGATTAATATTCACAATGTTTTAATGATGTGATAGCTTTGGAAATTAGAATAAACTAGTCAGGAGACATTTTTCACTCCTCAAAACTAAATGCAATTTCTCTGCCATTAGTTGCACACATCATTGTCCAAAACTAAACACATATATATATCACCGCATTTAGAGTGACCTTTGCTCAGTGTTGCCCACAGAATCCAGCATCACAGATGTCCATGTGGCCAAAGATGACCTTGACAATACCTTTCCTGTTTCACATGCAGACCAGCAACATTTTTATAACAAATACAACTACATGTGGTCTAAAAATACATACTGTATAATATTGTATTCAGTGAATTGAACACTTTTAATATATTGCAGATGGCAGCATAGTTTAACAGGAGACTGTCTGAATTCTGATGCAATGCAATCACTGTGTTTTACATCCACACAGTTAAATATATACATATGGAACTATATCTTTGTGTTTATATTCCAGGTTACTTGAAGGACAGTTCATTCTACAATTATTCTGCAGCCCTAACAGACAAACTTTTATTTATTGTCATGTAATTTAACTTGACACATGTCATGAAATGCTATCTAAGTCCATTACAGCGACTTATGGGTCTCTTGGTAAGCTACTGCGATGCATTATGAAGTTTCCAGATTTATCAAACTTCCATGACAGATAAGGCATGTGGCAAAGTAAGGGGAAAACCAACTGTTTCTCTTTCAAACAATCTTATGTAATGCCACGCTTTCAGATATATATTTTTACATGTCTCCTTCCCTTCTTCCAAAATCATATTTTTGCAGTTAATCTTGAAAATCTCAGTGCGTTTGGATAAATTGTTTTACCATTGTAATCATCTCCAGATGCCTTTTTATATTAATGTATTACCATTACTCTTTGTTAGAATGTGCAGACTACTAGTCGGGAAAGAAACCCTGTAGTTTAATAAAAATAAAGCATAATATAGAATGTAATAATCTAACAATGGGCTTCTTGGCCAGTAATAGAGAGCAAAAGAACAGCTGTAAACGTATGTGTGTTGGCTCCCTGGAGGCCAAAAACATGTTTTAGGCTTAGTTGGCTACTAGAATGCTTCTGCATTGGGATGCATCTGATTGTTTGCACACTCCAATCAACATCAGCCCAACCACTAGCTACTTCCTGTAGCCAAATGGCTGGAAGCCAGAAGAGACTGTTGGACAAGAGGTAAATTGAAACAGTCTAGGCAAAAAAACAAAACAATGGGGATCGGGAAGGGTTAGTTACCTCTTTCATTGTTTCTGCCTATAGTGTTCTGTTAAATTGAATTGTCACTCCATTATAGTGTTTAGATGAAAAACTACTGAGAAAAAACATTTTAATTAAAATCACTCTACTATTACCAGGGATCAAAATTTTCAGAGCTAAGCTACTAGACTGTCTGAAAAGTCACTCACTACAACGAATCCCACTTATCATCTCTGCGACATCACACCTGTTTCCACATTAACTTCATCCACAACTATAAACCACCTTTCTACTTCATCTAGTTAGTCTGTGTAAACCACAGTATTGTGGATATAGTATAGGGTTAAAACAGGAGGGAGGATTGGAGGGTTAAATATTTATTGTTGTGTGGATCAGATTATTTTGAAAAGAAAAAAGAAAACAAGAGATTTGAGGGATAAACCCTCAATTCACTGAGAGGGAGTGCTGATTAAAACATAACTTTTAATAGTCGTAATAGAAAGACACACATTGGTAGAACCGACAGTTATTGTTAAAAAACATATAGACACATGGACATAAGCACAATGTGCACCAGGGAGAAAAGGAATATATGGCAAATACAAAGCAAATTGCTTGATTAGAGCTTATGGGGTACAGATCTATACCTTCGATCAAGATTGGAAACTACAGTGAATGTGAAAGAAATAAACGGTTGCCACATGGACGTTTAACCACGCAAATTGAAACCTTAGTATTGACAAATTGTACTGAATAGCACTAGGCTGGGATATAAACGATGCCCAAAAATAGGCTGCAAATTAAATACTCCAAGGTTGGTAAAAGCCAGAATATCGAACTAAAAATCTAATCGTTCATTTGGCCTGGCTACCTTGTGTAAGAGCCTAAAAAAGCTGTAGGCTAAAGATTATAAACTGTGAACCAGAAAAATCGCAAAAAAGGCCAATTAGCAGAAAACATAAATATGCTTAGGGATATCAACCTTGCAACAAAGCGTAGTGGAGAAAATTTCGATAAACTAAAAAGGCGTACAAATTTGCATGCAACTGTCCTTAACAAGGCAACAATGCATTGGAGATGTCAACCATCACAAAAACCGTGTTGTTACTTGAAAAAGCCAAAGGCAATCAGATTCACAGAAGGCTGTCCCTAGAAAGCTAAAGATTCTATACTCTCCCTGTCAAATCACATTGTGCAAGAAATTTAAAAAAAAACACAGGACTCGACACGTGTTTCGCCGGTGCTAAACCGGCTTCATCGGGAGTCAGACATAAATTGTAATTACTGTCAGTACCGTGTGACACCAAGGCTGGTTATATACAGATCGATAAATCGAGTCAGAGGAGGTAGGAGTGAACAATCACTGCTTCAATTGGAATCAGATGCAGACTAATGGCCACACAGATGATCCCAGAATGGCCAGCACGACCATTAGTCTGAATGACCATATAAATGAAAAAAGATCAGTCTGATCAATGACCAGAAACGATAAAATAAAAATACACATCAAAACAAATCAAAACAAACGGAATAGACAGTCTATAGAAGGCAATCAAATTGACATATCATGTTGCCCAAAAGGCAATCAACTACATATATAGCGGGCGATGAACCGTCTATCTAATGGACACTCTATAATGTATATTTAATTCAAAGCTGTGTTTATAATATCAGCAGTCAATAGAGGCCAGAAATGTTGGGGCGGCAAAGTTTAAGCATTATATGACTTACGAACACCATTCGGCTAGACGTGTGTAGTACTAACAATCTGTCTATCACGTAGATACTATAATGTAGGTTAGAGGCTGGTGATTGGTCTAACGTGACACCTGACAATCGAAAACCAATAGATACAATGATGTACCATGTGACACCAGAGGACTATGTTACTGGTAGAGGCAACCTGATGTAAACAAAAGTTGGTGCTGTAATTACCATGGCAAAACGCATTTAGAGACGTTTTAACAATCAAATGGTTACAAGATGGTCACGAATTTTGCTCACATTATAAGCTTAAATGCCAAATAGGCTGGAATGATGTAGATACAGAGCTACTTACTAGATAGATCGGCTAATGATTGAACTAGCGTATCACCTAGCACTAGGGAGCCGCTAATTCGATACTCTGCCATTGGAGCAGATTAATGGTGCCATATTCTCATAGTGTAACACATTTAGAGACATTTTGACAGTCAAATGGTTACAAGATGGTCACGAATTTGTTCATATTATCAGCTTAGATGTCAAGTAAACTAGGGCGGCCCATAGGCTGGATAGATATAGAAACAACGCTATATAGTAAATAGATGGGCTAATGGTTGAACTGGCGTATCACCTAATACTTGGGAGCCGCTAAATTCGATAGTCTACCATTATGGCAGATTAATGTGGAACACCTAATGACACTTGTATCAAAACTCAGAATGCGCAACATCATATATCAGAATAGAACCATATGTCAAAAGGAAGGGTCCATATGATGTGGATACATGTAAATAAAGGCTGAATTGTATAGCTATAACCTCATGATGATACATATTGACGGATTGTAAGTACTGAGCATATATAGTGGTAAGAGGCTATCTATCTCATAAAGGCTAATGATTGGTTCGACGTAAAACCTGACACTTGAAAGTCAATGAATACAACAAAGTAACATGTGACCCTAAAGGGCTACATTATTGATAGAGCAACCTAATGTGAACGGATCTTAGTACTATAGCCTCATAATGAGGGACATTAGGAAGTCTTTAGAAACATTTACAACAGTCAGATGGTTGAAGGATAGTTATCGATATCAGCTAAATTACCATATGGAATACAGAGGCCCATGGACTAGATAGGTACCCACAGAAATACTATGTAGTAGGTAAGAAGGCTCATGAATAACATCCTACTGAGCGCATGAATATATAAAGCAGAGCTGCGTAATGTTGTTACAGGCTCGTATCACAGAGGCCACATAGAAATAAAGAAAGGAACCAATATACAGAAAATATTAGTAGGAAGAATTTACCCACTTATTATAATTCCTAAATGGTAGTAACTACTGAATGTGATGACGAGAGAGATGTCAAACATATTCAGATATAAGGTGAGAAGGAAAAACCTTCGTTTAGACCGAGGGGGGCCAGAGAACGCATCTGGTAAATCCACCAGCATTCCCTACGGCGTAACTTCAAGTCAAAGTCACCCTTTCTAGGGGATATTGGCACTGATTCAAGCCCACAGAAGCTTAAAACCTTAGAATTGCTCCCGTGGAACTGAACTAGATGTCGTGAAATCGGAGTCTCCTGTAATCTCTTAGTGGAATGTACATGTTCCATGATACGTCTTTTGAATGGACGTAAAGTTTTCCCTACATATTTTTTACCACAGATACAGGAAGCAAGGTAGACTATGCCAGCTGAATTGCAGTTGAAAAAGGACTGGATTTCAAATTTAGATACGTTCGCTGAATCAGAGAGACTCTTAGATGATTTTCGAATGTAGGGACATGCTACACAATGGCCACACTTATATGTACCTCGCAGATCCCTAGAGAGCCACGTGCGGGGTTTACTGGGAGATGACATAGTTAGATGACTATGGACCAAAGTATCCCTCAGATTACGACTTCGCCTAGCAGTAATTGATGCCCTTTCAGTTAGAACATCTGTTAGTTGAGAGTCAAGTGTCAGGAGGGGCCAATAACGGTCCATGATTTTCTTGACATAATACCAGCCAGCGTCAAAGGTCCCTATACATCTATACATCTTCCTACTAATATTTTCTGTATATTGGTTCCTTTCTTTATTTCTATGTGGCCTCTGTGATACGAGCCTGTAACAACATTACGCAGCTCTGCTTTATATATTCATGCGCTCAGTAGGATGTTATTCATGAGCCTTCTTACCTACTACATAGTATTTCTGTGGGTACCTATCTAGTCCATGGGCCTCTGTATTCCATATGGTAATTTAGCTGATATCGATAACTATCTTTCAACCATCTGACTGTTGTAAATGTTTCTAAAGACTTCCTAATGTCCCTCATTATGAGGCTATAGTACTAAGATCCGTTCACATTAGGTTGCTCTATCAATAATGTAGCCATTTAGGGTCACATGTTACTGTGTTGTATTCATTGACTTTCAAGTGTCAGGTTTTACGTCGAACCAATCATTAGCCTTTATGAGATAGATAGCCTCTTACCACTATATATGCTCAGTACTTACAATCCGTCAATATGTATCATCATGAGGTTATAGCTATACGATTCAGCCTTTATTTACATGTATCCACATCATATGGACCCTTCCTTTTGACATATGGTTCTATTCTGATATATGATGTTGCGCATTCTGAGTTTTGATACAAGTGTCATTAGGTGTTCCACATTAATCTGCCATAATGGTAGACTATCGAATTTAGCGGCTCCCAAGTATTAGGTGATACGCCAGTTCAACCATTAGCCCATCTATTTACTATATAGCGTTGTTTCTATATCTATCCAGCCTATGGGCCGCCCTAGTTTACTTGACATCTAAGCTGATAATATGAACAAATTCGTGACCATCTTGTAACCATTTGACTGTCAAAATGTCTCTAAATGTGTTACACTATGAGAATATGGCACCATTAATCTGCTCCAATGGCAGAGTATCGAATTAGCGGCTCCCTAGTGCTAGGTGATACGCTAGTTCAATCATTAGCCGATCTATCTAGTAAGTAGCTCTGTATCTACATCATTCCAGCCTATTTGGCATTTAAGCTTATAATGTGAGCAAAATTCGTGACCATCTTGTAACCATTTGATTGTTAAAACGTCTCTAAATGCGTTTTGCCATGGTAATTACAGCACCAACTTTTGTTTACATCAGGTTGCCTCTACCAGTAACATAGTCCTCTGGTGTCACATGGTACATCATTGTATCTATTGGTTTTCGATTGTCAGGTGTCACGTTAGACCAATCACCAGCCTCTAACCTACATTATAGTATCTACGTGATAGACAGATTGTTAGTACTACACACGTCTAGCCGAATGGTGTTCGTAAGTCATATAATGCTTAAACTTTGCCGCCCCAACATTTCTGGCCTCTATTGACTGCTGATATTATAAACACAGCTTTGAATTAAATATACATTATAGAGTGTCCATTAGATAGACGGTTCATCGCCCGCTATATATGTAGTTGATTGCCTTTTGGGCAACATGATATGTCAATTTGATTGCCTTCTATAGACTGTCTATTCCGTTTGTTTTGATTTGTTTTGATGTGTATTTTTATTTTATCGTTTCTGGTCATTGATCAGACTGATCTTTTTTCATTTATATGGTCATTCAGACTAATGGGTCGTGCTGGCCATTCTGGGATCATCTGTGTGGCCATTAGTCTGCATCTGATTCCAATTGAAGCAGTGATTGTTCACTCCTACCTCCTCTGACTCGATTTATCGATCTGTATATAACCAGCCTTGGTGTCACACGGTACTGACAGTAATTACAATTTATGTCTGACTCCCGATGAAGCCGGTTTAGCACCGGCGAAACACGTGTCGAGTCCTGTGTTTTCTTTTAAATTTCTTGCACAATGTGATTTGACAGGGAGAGTATAGAATCTTTAGCTTTCTAGGGACAGCCTTCTGTGAATCTGATTGCCTTTGGCTTTTTCAAGTAACAACACGGTTTTTGTGATGGTTGACATCTCCAATGCATTGTTGCCTTGTTAAGGACAGTTGCATGCAAATTTGTACGCCTTTTTAGTTTATCGAAATTTTCTCCACTACGCTTTGTTGCAAGGTTGATATCCCTAAGCATATTTATGTTTTCTGCTAATTGGCCTTTTTTGCGATTTTTCTGGTTCACAGTTTATAATCTTTAGCCTACAGCTTTTTTAGGCTCTTACACAAGGTAGCCAGGCCAAATGAACGATTTGATTTTTAGTTCGATATTCTGGCTTTTACCAACCTTGGAGTATTTAATTTGCAGCCTATTTTTGGGCATCGTTTATATCCCAGCCTAGTGCTATTCAGTACAATTTGTCAATACTAAGGTTTCAATTTGCGTGGTTAAACGTCCATGTGGCAACCGTTTATTTCTTTCACATTCACTGTAGTTTCCAATCTTGATCGAAGGTATATATCTGTACCCCATAAACTCTAATCAAGCAATTTGCTTTGTATTTGCCATATATTCCTTTTCTCCCTGGTGCACATTGTGCTTATGTCCATGTGTCTATATGTTTTTTAACAATAACTGTCGGTTCTACCAATGTGTGTCTTTCTATTACGACTATTAAAAGTTATGTTTTAATCAGCACTCCCTCTCAGTGAATTGAGGGTTTATCCCTCAAATCTCTTGTTTTCTTTTTTCTTTTCAGCTCAATACTAGGTTTAGTCCTTCTGGGTGTGCCCACGCCCGGTGCTTATTAGTTATTCGGGGTGGGGTGATTGTTCACCTCCCTTGTGGAGGTTTGTTTTCTTTTCCTAATGATCAGATTATTTTGCCTAGAAAAACCGAGCAAAGTCTAGTTGCATTAATATGGTGCAGAATTCTTACTTCCATAGGTCTCCATAAAGGTTTGCACTTCCGGGTTCTGAGCCCTCACAGTGAGATTGTATTTCAAAATGTTTATTTTGAAGACATGTCAACAATACAGGGCAACAATAAGAGAGGAATGGCCATGTAGGGTCAACCAAAGTCAAACACAAAGAAATACTGCAATAAAAAGGGAGTAAATGTGAGGAGAGCGAAGTAAAACAATTCGAGTGCTCCAAACTAAAAAAAAAAGGGTTCGACAGGAGTATGCATCAGGAAAACCAGGGGTGAAAGAGAAAGAAAAAAAAAGGGGGAGGGGGAAGAAAGAGACTGCCTCTTAGGTCGTGGCTTTCCTGGCTCAGCCCGTCAACCACCAGGGGCCATGGGAGGGGCCACAAGGCCGGCAGCCCTGGGGCCGAGGGGATGGCCAGAGCTTAGATTGCTATCCCAGCGGCTCGCCCAGGGAGCTACCCAGTGTCCCATCAAAAAAAAAAGGCTGGTGGGGGGGAACTGGAGATCCTGATGCCCCATCAGACAAATTGTCCAAAGTCCCGAAAACTCAGCAGGGAAATCCACATGTTCACTTGGAGAAACAAAACATGAAAAGGGAGGAAAGGAAAAGGGGGGAGGCGAATAAGCCAGCGCAGGGGGTCCCCAGCAATTGACGAGAGGGGGTGTAAGAAAAGCAAGAACAAAGAGTCTGCAGGTATAGTCCGCTCATCAATAAAAACAAACAAAGGAGGAGGGGAGGCTAAAGTGGGAAAGTAAAAGTGTGGGGGGGTCATCTCAAATCTAATACAGGGTGGTTTCAGCTATAGGGGGTTGCAAGTCACAGGTCCACATCAATGTGAGAAGACAACGGAGAGTAGCAGATGGAAGGACACATCTAAGCCAGTGTCCAAACACAGAGGGACACACAGGGCTCCACCACCACAGACCTCCGCGACAAGGGCCCCCTGAGGTTAACCAAAGATTCCCAGTGCCACCAATGAGGATATACCGCCAGGCCATGGCAGAGAAGAAGGATCATGCCAGATGGAGATGTCACTTCAGCAGACTCAGAGGAAGGGGGCCATCCACGGGACGGCGCCTGCAGTGGAGCCACAGCCACAGCAGGTCGGCCGGCGCTCTCCACGATGGTTGGTGGCAGCCAGCAGATACCCTGAGGCTCCGACGCCACAGGGATAGGTCGGATCTTCGAAGGCCCCGCCGGACCCCAGCAGTCAACGGACCGGCCTCCGCCCTCAGATGCGGGTAAGTTATCCGCTTGAGCCATCACGATCTTAGAAGGGGAGGGAAGGAGACCTCCAGGTCGCCAGAGCCAGTGCCGCTCCCATCAGCGGGGGCACCTCAAGATCCCCGTCTCAGCGGTTCCACGTCAGGCTACGCAGCATTCACCAGCACCGGAGTAGCATCACAACTCCATCCTGCCATCCGTCTGTCAATCGACCACAACTCACGGAACTCCGCCAGCATAACCGCCAGCATCCCCCGAGTAAGCAGCTGCAAATCAGGGTTGAGACATCGTCACGGTGGAGTGAGGCGGCCACCAGGACTGGAGAAGGTGAGATACGCGAGGACACAGCAGCTCTCAGAGAGGCAGGAATAGGCAGTCCAGGATGGTGCAATAGGCTGCAAAAATGGCCACTGGGGTAGGCCGCACTATCAGGCCTGAAGCCCAAAATTGAAACAGTCTTCGGCGGAGGACCCCACAACACAGCGTGGCACCAGCTCCCCTACTCCAGGGGATGGGGTAAGCCAAAAAGAGGTTGTTAACCCGACGGGGGGGATGTAAAATCTGGGGTTAATTAAAAGTCAGCTAGAGAGCTCAGCGATGTGCATCCACTCCCGTCGGCAGTCAGCTCTGTAGGCCCTCACAGTCAGATTGTGTAGCACCGTGGACTGATTGCGGATAGAGACTGGGAACTGTGCAGATCAGGCAACCGTTTTCACCGCGAGATGAGAGGTGTGTTTTGGATTTAATGGGGGGGGGGTTAAGGAGTGCAAAATGATTTTGCAAGGAATCATTTAGCACCAGATTTTAGGAGTAGCTAAAAGTTTGCCTTGTGCAACTAGCACTACCACTTTGTAATACCTTACTTATCTTAACGCTAATTAATGATTGCTCTCCTCATGTTAGGTATAGGATGCGCAAAGTACGGTAAGCTCCCGGAAGCAAGTGCAGTCACTGTTTCGCTAAGTGATTTTTTTTACGGGTTTAGCGTCAGGGGGGCATGCGTTAAAGTCACTTATTCAGGGTTATTCAGAGAGCGGTGAAAAGTAGGAGAATGACTGGAGAATGGAAAATTCTAGGTCAAAATAGCCAAACCAAAAAAATTCTCCCATTTATCTCACTTTCCAAATCAGCTATTTTGACCTAGAATTTTCCATTCTCCAGTCATTCTCCTGCTTTTCACCGCTCTCTGAATAACCCTGATTATAGCGATAATGCTAACGTTAGTGTTCACTAGGGAATATTGCCCTAATTGATCTGCTTTCTGACCCAGTTACCTGCACAGAGACTCAAATCAGTAATCGGACATTATTTCCAAGAAAACCTGACACAGGAGAGGTTCCTTACAATAGTTTGGGAAGCATATATTTATACAGTATGCATTACTAGAGGTCTCCGGATTCATTTCGGGTCGAGATATAAGTGTATTTCTTGCTAAGTAAACACACATACAAGCTTTACAACTGACCTAAGCAGTTGATGGATGATCAAATCTTTGCAGAATGCAGAACTGGTCACATTTAGAGTGTAGCTTAAGGCCATTTAAAACCTTCATACACAAGACACTTTGCTACTCACAAAACCATCTTTCATGCTCACAGCAACAAATCCACATGTGTTGGTAGAATGACTGCGCAAACTCTTCACAAGCAATACCAGCAAGCTTTTATACTGACGGTCATAGTACCTGAGGGGCTCAGTCTCAAACATAAACACATAGCTGCAACATTCCAAACAAAATTCCTCATAGCATATTTGGAGTTCTAGATGTCCAGTCAAGCAGAATGAACACCTAGCAGCATTTAAAATATTACAAACAGGCAGGAGTTTGGTACCAGATGGTTTCACTGCAAGCTATTCTAAACATTTTAGAGCCCAGTTGAGTGGACACATGCTTAAGATTTTTAATTCTATCAAGCGGCCCCATTGTATTCCCCAGTGGCTCTTACTGCAACAATAACAGTGGTACTTAAATTGGGTAAGGGTCCCTTGAGATGTGAACGTTTTAGGCCAGTCTTTTTCTAAAATGTTTGGCCTCTATTTGCAGCCACTAATGCAAGGATGAAAACATACCGACACGCTTTCGTCCTTTCTCTGAGGCAAAAGATAATACAGGTTTTACATAGCCAGTGGGTATCAGATTTATCCAATTTCCCTACTGTGATATTAAATGTATGCCTAGTTTTCCAACCCTGTTTCAATACATAACAGCTTTAGACATGATTTCCCACTCTCACCCCTCATATTTATTCATTGTATCAAAACTCTGCTTTATTTGGTCAGGGTTTATTACCCTGAAGACATTTTACCAGTGATTACACATGTAAACATTGACCATCGTCTAAGGTTTAATAGGTATAGTAAAGTATATATACGTATAGTAAAGGGTCTGTTCACTAACCACCGAACTTGTCACCGAATGGTGAAATTCAACATTCATTGCAATTTCGGGGCAGTTTGTTTCTTCACTAAGCTGTCAATTCGCCAAATACAGGCGAATTGATGGCGAAATACGGTGCAGTTTGCCGCATTCCGGTGGTCGGCAGTGGCAGCGAAACTGTCCCATAGAGAATTAATAGTTTGCCTATTCACAGAACGCCGAACTGCGCCAAAGCGAAACTACCTGATTTTCGGTGTTTCAGTTCAAAGGGTTTAAACAGGCGAATCCCATAGGTTTCGATGTAAAAACATAAAAAAAAAATATTTTTTTTAAAAGACTGTTTATTTTAAAAATTTTTGGCAAAAAGCCATTATATTTTTTAGAACACTTTTTTGTATTTTTTAGACAAAATTTTTGTTTCCCAATTTTTTAAAAAGCGGGTTTTGTTAGATTCTGTAACAGAGCTTTTCATTCTTTTTTAAAGGACCTTTTTTTATTAACTAGACATATTTCAATACATTTTTATTGCTTTAAACACCTATAAGGAGAATAGGAGAGTTCCTTTTTTTTTTTTGCAGTTCATTAGAATTCACCAAGGCCAATCTTCAGCACTCTTGGGCCCTTTTCGGTGCTCTTCAGCAAAGTTCTCCAACTTTTTCATGGGGCTTCTGCGACTCCATCTTCGGCGCATTATGATGACCATTAGCTAAATAGGGAATTCATCAAAATTTCGGCAAAACGGAATCGCCAAATTACGGTGAAGAGAAAAGCACTGAAATTTCGGTGCATTGTGAATAGACCCTTTAGTGTTATCTTTCCTGTTTGATATATTATTTTTCTTTAATTCCCCCACCATTTCCTTTATGTTCACTTCTTTTCTATGTAATCCATTACATTTATGGCTTGCATCTAACAGGGTTATTCAGAGAGCGTGAAAAACAGGAGAATGACTGGAGAATGGAAAATTCTAGGTCAAAATAGCCAAACCAGAAAAATTCTCCCTTTCATCTCACTTTCCAAATCGGCTATTTTGACCTAGAATTTTTCATTCTCCAGTCATTCTCCTGTTTTTCACGCTCTCTGAATAACCCTGTAATTGTCTTCACAGTTTAAGGAATTGTATGCATGTATTATTTCACAAACCTAATTAATAGAACAAATAGCTGTAAGGGAGCTCGTCATCAAGAGTGGAATAAAAGACGATTTGCCCCGTAATAGAAACAGATAAAACATATACATATCATATTGTAGTAAATGAATTATTGTATCAGTTTACGTTTACACGATCATGAATAAATGTATTTATTAACAGGCATGTTAGAAACAAATGAATTACATTATGGATTTAAAGGCAAAAAAATTCAACTTGATTGGTTCATTATAATAAACAAGAAGTGACATTCAATGTTGCCTGTTATATATTGGAAATTATTTTCAAGCCAGCAGCTAATACTGAAATTTCACAATCCAGCTAACATTGCTTCCAGGATCAAAGGTTAACAGAATGCACATAATAGGAGTTAGGTGTAATGTTCTAAACTGAAATACCATCTAGTGGCAGAAAGATAAACAGCAACATCATCTGCAAGTCATAAAACAGTACAAACATAACCATATACCTTATATTGGGCTGTATTACAACCCTGGTGTAAACGTAACCAGAGCCAGGCCTGGACCAGTAGGACGATGGCCTTTGCGGCCGGTTGGCTGGCAGCCCTCGAGTTACACGATGGCCAAAGGGTTAATACTGTCAGTCTGTTTATCCTGCTCCATAGCTCTCATATGTTTGTCAGTAAGCTCTGCAGTACCACATATCACAATTGCTGCTTGTAGATTTAAATCATGTTCTCTTAATAAGCGTCGGCGTGTACTTTCACTAGTGATACCTAGAACTATTTTGTCACGAATAAGTTCATCTCTCAGAGACCCATACTCACAGCTTGCAGCTTTTTCTCTTAGCCGTGTGACAAAGTTATCTATTGTTTCACCTTCTTCTTGCTTGCAGCAGCCAAATATATATCTTTCATATATGACATTTTTAGAGGGTCTGAAAAAAACTTCTAATGCATCCAGGATGGCTTTAGTGTCACGCTTCTGCTCCTCTGTGGGGTTCAGATTATACTTGTAAACATGAAGGCATTCACTGCCCATCACTCTCCTCAGTGTAGCTGCTTGCACTGCTGCAGGCTTCTCATGTAATCCTGTTGCTAGGGAGTAATCCTCAAACTCAGCTCTGAAGTTATCCCAGTTACTGCTGCAATCCCCACTCACCCTCATTGTCTCAGGTAGTGGAATGCTGTGTGCAGCTGCCATGATGCTGCTTTTCTAGCTTCCAGTGCTCAGCTTTCAGTACAGGACTGCAATCACTACAGGAGGCACAGTCAGCTCTAAGGTCTCTCACTGCAAGAAAGGCAGCTTTCAGTGTCCCATGAGTAGAAGCAGCACAGATTCAAGTGCTTCTGACACCATGTTTTATGTGGATAATAATGACAGTGCAAGCCATTAGTGAGCAGAAGTCATGTTCTTAGAAGAGACACACAGAACAGAACAGGAAACGCATCACAGGAAACAAGTGCCATAGAGATAAATCATAGAGTTGCATATAAACAAAACATAACACTCATAACAGCTCTCTCCTTCAACTCTCACTACATCCAGCCATCCGCTTTCTAATAACCTTTTACAGCCCACGTTAACACCATCATTACTTCTGTAATTTTTCAATTGCCTCCTGCCCTTTCTGTGACCATCAGTTTTATACTCCCCTGCTTCCAAGCGTGGACTGACAACTCATGGGGCCCCTGGTCATTAGGAGTTAATGGAGGCCCCATTGTTCCAACCCACATGCAAGTCACAAATAAAGTATCAGCCGCATGTAGATGTTCACAAAATAGGAAAAAGGAAATCCCTGAACTGGTAGGCCGGTTATTAGAATGGCTAGAAATGATACTGATAACAGAGTAGTCTGAAAACAAAGCCTATAATCAGGAAACCAATGATACACAATACCGAGTAATACAAGATGAGATCAGGAGATATACAGGGTTATTCAGAGAGAGGTGAAAACCAGGAGAATGACTGGGTTAAGGCTCTCTGGAGCCTTGACCCTTGGTGCCTCCGTTCACTATTTAACAGCAAGCAATAAAGCTGACTGATGATAATATCTCAGATTTTTACAATGGACTGTGGAATCCTACTGACAGGGTAAGGCCTGACTGAGCCTTAGGGGAGTGATAAGAACCCGTCCCAAGCCTAGGCGCTTGGGTAGTGCCCTAATGGTCAGTCCACCCCTGCCTTCTCCCTTTTGTCTTACATCACTTTCAATCTCTTTAAATGGCCAGCTTATCAGGTATCTTGCAGAACACTTTTACAAAACAATGTAAGTGCTAAGCCATTATCCACAGTGTCCTCGCTTAGAGATCCGTTTGGTCTCCAAGGAGTCCAGTGCACCCCAGAAGAGGCTACCAGCGGTGCTGCACAGAGCCGCTGGCAGTAGGCGTTAGCTGCTCCCAATTATTTCAAATCAATCCACTAATAAAGCAGATCACTCATAGTAAGAGCTGGTAATAGAGAGCCAGTAATAGATAAAGGCTAGTGCCACATTTTTCCGTTAGCGGATCCCTGTTACCAGCTCAGTCGAATACCGCATTTTTTCTGGACATGTATAATTTATTCATGCTGGTGGGTAGTGCATGACAAATGCAACCCAGTATTATCTACAAGTCATATCCTGCAGCTCAGAAACCAGACAGGAACTGCACTAATTAGGTAATCGATTTCCCTCCAGAAGCATATTAATTGTAAATGTTGCAGGGCAGCACCATCCCTAGGCTGCAAGCCTGCAGGGGTAAATATAGGTTTAGAAAAACCTGGTGTATTTGCAGTGGCAACCTTACTAGAAGGCATCCTGCAATAGTTTGGTTTTGCCAAGATTGTCAGCATGATAATTTGTTGTATCTTGTTGTTTAAATATCATGCCATTTACCATGTACATACATTGCTCATAATAATCTGTCTTGCATTCATATGGAAGACAAAATAGCTTAAGACATAGAAGTGGGGTGTATACGCACCTACGGACTTTAAACAGGTTGCTAGATCAACAGTTGACATTATTTATCATAATAGTGACTGTGTTTAACAAAAGCAGACAAAACGTGAAACACAGCAAACTATCCAAAGTACACATGTAGTATAAGCACTGTACTTCCTGCTCTATTTCTAGTAACTGAAATAGGTGTGCGCAGAAGGTTGAATTTTTACTGTTTTTGAGCCTTTTTGTTCCACAAATGTAAATAAGTATGTTTGCTGACTTGTTCTGATCTACTGCTTGTCTAGACTAAATATTTAATACCCAGCATTCACATAAAGAATTCCACTCCCAGAGACCCCCTCTGCTACCCTCTGCCGCTTCCTCCCAAGCACTGAGGAGGAAGTCCATTCCTTTCTTTCCTCCTCACATCTCACTACGTGCCGCTTGACCCCATTCCCTCACATCTAATACCTCCCAATCTCCTCATCCCTCATCCCTGCTCTCACACACATCTTCCCCCCCTCTCTCTCTCTACCGGCTCCTTCCCATCCTCC
Source organism: Leptobrachium leishanense (assembly GCA_009667805.1). Lineage (NCBI taxonomy): Eukaryota > Metazoa > Chordata > Amphibia > Anura > Megophryidae > Leptobrachium > Leptobrachium leishanense. Next base: position 397,527,554 of record CM019063.1, read on the forward strand.
TTCAAACCAAGATTACCCCTATAATAAAGAAACTCTCCCTTGATCCCAACTCTCCACCCAACTATCACCCTGTATCCCTGCTTCCGTCTACATCTAAGCTCTTGGAAAAAATAGTTTTCAACCGCCTCTCCCTCTTCCTGTCCTCTAATTTCCTGCAATCAGGCTTCTATCCCCTACACTCAACAGAAACTGTCCTCACCAAAGTCACCAATGACCTCCTAACTAGGGATGAGCTGTTCGGTTCGATCTGTTCGGAGTTTGCATCGAACATCGGCTGTTCGACAATTCGTGAACTTCAAACTTTTTGGGACGTTCGCCAAAAGTTCGAATATTTTTTTTAAAAAAAAGTATAAAAAATGCTTAAAAAATACTAAAAAATCTAGAAATAAAGAGACTCTTTACTGCAGAATATTATAAGCAATGATTTATTAGACATTGTATTAAAATGGGAATAAAACATCAGGCAGACATGGCCCTCTAATTAGGCACTGTAGAGGGCAGCCTGCCGGGGCCTCCCAAGGAGGCTTGAGGAGCATGCGGCCGCTGGATGACAGAGCTGTGACTGTGCCGGCTAGCCGCCTGGTGCATGTGGCAGAGACAGGCAGAGCAGGGAGGGAGCCACTGCACCTGCGCCACAGCAGACCCCGCCCCCCCACAACCAGGATCCCAGGAGCCCCCACTGTCCACCAGGCTAAGGTAAGGTGACACATTTCTAAAAAAATAAATAATCCGGGAACATAAAATAAAACCTTTTTTTTCTTTCTCTACCTGGCTGAATGTATTTAATTATATATATTAGATACATTCAGCCAGGTAGAGGGGGTGGCATGTGGGCTGCGCGGGGTCTCAGGCAGTGTTTTTTGTGTGTGTATATTTTTAGCAAATTTATAGGGGAAGGTAAGGGCAGGTATGATATATACAGTGGCAAGAAAAAGTATGTGAACCCTTTGGGATTACGTGGAGTTTTGCATGAATTGGTCATAAAATGTGCTCTGATCTTCATCTAAGTCACAACAATTTGAAAAACACAGTCTGCTTAAAATAATACAACACAAACATTCTATGTTTTCATGTTTTTATTGAACAGAACATGTAAACATTCACAGTGCAGGGTGGAAAAAGTATGTGAACCTTTGGACTTAATAACTGGTTGACCCTCCTTTGGCAGCAATAACCTCAACCAAACGTTTCCTGTAGTTGCAGATCAGACCTGCACAACGATCTGGAGTAATTTTGGACCACTCCTCTTCACAAAATTGTTTCAGTGAAACAATATTCTTGGGATGTCTGGTGTGAATCGCTCTCTTAAGGTCATGCCACCGCATTTCAATCGGGTTGAGGTCAGGACTCTGACTGGGCCACTCCAGAAGGCGTATTTTGTTTTGTTGAAGCCATTCTTTTGTTGAATTACTTGTATGCTTTGGGTCATTGTCCTGTTGCATCACCCATCCTCTGCGGAGCTTCAGTTGGCGGACAGATGGTCTTATGTTTTCCTGCAAAATGTGTTGATAAACTGTTCTGTTCAATAAAAACATGAAAACATATAATGTTTGTGTTGTATTATTTTAAGCAGACTGTGTTTTTCAAATTGTTGTGACTTAGATGAAGATCAGAGCACATTTTATGACCAATTCATGCAAAACTCCACGTAATCCCAAAGGGTTCACATACTTTTTCTTGCCACTGTATATATATATATATATATATAGATAATATATATCTATATTCTTATAAATATATATATCCAGACTTGTAGTATTACACACACATTTTGGCAACTAATTGCCCCCCCCCCCCAATTTGGCGATCCCTCCAGAAGAAATGTTGAACCCGATAGAGCAGAGAATAATATATATATTCTCTGCTCTGTCGGGTTCAACATCCCTTCTGGAGGGATCAGCCAAATGGGGGGGGGGGGCGCGCATTTAGTTGAGATTGTCCACATGTCACCCCCCCCCCATGTGCGTATGTGTATATATGGTCTGAGGTCAGTGGGTGGGTGTATATATATAGGTCTGCGTGTTGATATATAAGTATATGTCTGTGTGTGGTATCAATACATCCCTACTCTATACACAGCGCTCCGTGTCCCTGTAATATATATGATCAGGGGTTACCTTTTTTTATATTTTTATACTATTCCTATTAAATTAACAGTAATTTTTGATGTATTTTTATTGAGTAGAAACTTTTTTTGCCTATATAACATGTGCTTTGTGAAAATAAAACGGTTTTGTGTGTACATTTTAATTTAGTTAGTGGATTCCTGTCCAGTGCGGGGAGAAGCAAATGTAATGCAGTGTAGACACGCTGCGAGGCGGAGCGGAGTGAAGTCAAGCCTGCAAAATGTTTGCTTCACTTCGCTTCGCTATGCTGTGCGTCGCTACACGCTCAGTGTGTCTCTGCCTTTATTCCCGCATCGCTAGCTTACCGAATCAGTTTGTATACTTATTACTGACCCTGCTTGTTCTGAGGACGCGATCTGTTGCCGACTTTGCATGCCATTTGACTATTCTCTCTGTGTATTCCCTGCCTGATCTGTTTGCTTCCTGTTGCTACTGGTGTGCGCCAATTCTCACCATATACAGTAGCGCAGTACAAGTGCCTAAACATTGCTGACCCGGTTTTGTTATAGCTGCTGATGTAACTGAATAGATCAGGGATCTCTTCTGCATTACCAAAACCTCCACCACTGCACTGTTCCACAATACCTCAGAGGGGTTATTTACGGTGTGAAGGCACTTGCTGCCACCAAAGGCACAATATTTGGGTACACTGCCACTGACACCTATACCAGATTCATATCATTTTAATATTGGACTGCAGGGTCCAACACTGCACTCTTCCACAATACCACAGAGGGGTTACGGTGTGACGGCACTGTTGCCGACACGAAAGGCCCAATCTTAAAGCACCTATTGTTACTTTCATCCAAAGCCTGCATAAATTTCACCATAATTTAGCCAAAAAAATCACTAAACTTGTTCTGCGTGTCCTAAAATGTCTCCTCTTTTCATACAGGCTGCCGCCCCAAGCAGTTGTTTATGAATAGATTAAAGGAAAACCATTTACCGTCATTTGAAATGTCATTTTTTTGTTTTTAAATGTTTCTATACATCCTACAAATCCACCACTTCACGGGCAGGTTATGGGGACCCCCTAGGCACGATATTTGAAGGAATTTTTCGTTTTTATTCTTAAGACTTATTTTAAAAAAAATGTAAAAAACTTTTTGTCCTTGTTTCCTGTCCCCCAGGGCACTACCCGGACCCCCATACACCTTTTATGGCAAATATCTTGCATATATGCCCTCCTGGAGGGCACTCTAAAAATCGATCTTTCTAGTCCCATTGACTTGCATTGAGTTCGGTTCGTGTTTGAGTTCGAACTCGAACTTTTGAAATTCTTTTTGACAATGCTTTTGACACTGCCGACCACCCCCTCCTTTTACAGACTCTCGGCTCTCTTGATCTCTGTGGCACTGCACTCTCTTGGATTGACTTTTATCTAACAGGTCCTTCTCTGTGTCATTTGCTGGTAACTCATCCTCTTCAGTGCCTTTATCAGCTGGTGTATCTCAAGGCTCTGTCCTAGGTCTTCTGCTCTTCTCTATCTGCACCTGCTCCCTGAGTAAAATCACTATCTACCTCTCTACCCCTGATCTCTCTCCATCCGTCCTTTCCAAAGTCAGCGACTGTTTATCTGGCATTTCCTCCTGGATGGCCTCTCACCACCTAAAGATTAACATGTCAAAAACAGAGCCCCTACTAATTCCTCCCTCTAATGCCTCCCCACCTCTTGACTTCTCTATCATGGTTGATGGTATCACTACCTCCCCATCAAACCAGGTCTGCTGTCTTTGAGTTACATTTTGACTCTGCTCTTTCCATCTTCCCCCACATAAAGCCTCTTTCCCCCTGCTGCTACCAACCAATTACGTAATATTTCTAGAATGCGGCCATTTCTTACTGCTGGCACCACCAAGCAACTCATCCACACCCTTGTAGTCTCACACCTTGACTATTCTAATATTCTTCTAGCTGGCCTCCCTCTCTCCCACCCCCCGACAATCCATTCTGAACGCCTTTGCCAGGCTCATCCACCTCACCCGCCAATCTGTCTCTTCCGCTCCTCTCTGCGAGTCCCTTCACTGGCTCCCCATCCACTGCAGAACTAAATTCAAAATCCTTACCCTGAATTACAAAGCTCTCACTAACTTCGCTCCCCACTACCTGTCCATACTAATCACCAAATACACCCCAGCTCGCTCACTAAGGTCAAATAGTGACCTGCGCCTAGATTCTCCCTGCATAACCTCTTCCAACGATAGACTGCAGGATTTCTCGTGTACAGCCCCACCCTCTGGAGTGCTCTTCCTCGTACTGTCAGACTTTCCCCTAGCATCCGTTGCTTTAAACGCTCCAACGCTCCCTTAAGACATTCCTATATAAAGAAGCCTACCACCCAACTCAGCTATACACCTCACTGCCATAACCTGTCCATCAGTCTCACCTTGCAGTCCTCTCCTCCAGTTTCCAACCCCCAACCCTTCTAGATTGCAAGTTCCTACGAGAACAGGGCCTTCGCTTCCTCATGTACTGGTTTGTCAAAATGTTGTTCAATGTATTGTAACCATGTATATATTGTGCCCATTGTTCAGCGCTGCGGAATATGCTGGCACTTTAAAAATAAAGAATAATAATAAAGTTCTTTCTGCATGCAAAATGTGTTTTGGATCCAAGACACATGGAAATTAACCTATAACTAGAATAAAGGGTGGCTGCTTTAATTCAAAGCCAAACTGTTGTAATGAGCTACCTCCAGCTGGTAAAAATAAATGTAAATTGCACATTTATGGCATTTCAGAGAGGGTAGTGTTAATGTGGAATGGGACTTGTCCTGCCCACCAGTGATTTGGTGAAAGTGGCATAGTCCTGGTCACACATATGTTGGATGCTTCCAATATTTTCAAATTTTCCAGTTCCAAAATACCGAACATCCAAATAGTCCAAATTAAAAATGTTTGTATGCTGAACAAAACCATTTTTTTTTCCTGTACACATTTCTAATGGGTGTGTGTGTGTGTATTTGTCAGTGTGCCTGTGGATCTGTCACTGTGTCTGTGGATCTCATTAAAAAGAAAATAGTTTTGCAGTCTTTCATATGAGAAAGAACAGAGATTACCACTCTTGATTAGATTGCTCATGGGCTCCAAGGCTGGGTGGTAGATTTATTGGATGAAATGAAGTGGCAAGGTTTCTTCCAAACCCTGAACAGTGCCTGTGTGTCTGGACCTGTCAGTATGCCTGTGTGTGAGTGTATTTGTCAGGGTTTGTGTGGTTCTGTCAGCGTGTCTGTGAGTCTGTGTTTGCATCAGTGTCTATAGGAATGTCAATGTATCAGTGTTATAGTCAATACACCCGATCCTATACCATAAACACAACCAGCTCCATCTCAACCACAAATTACCATCCTACTCAATCAAATATATGTTTATTCATATCTAACTCGGTCAGCCACACTCACCCCAGTGCCACACAGACAACCTGCACATATTAAACTTCCTGCCCTGGCACCCACACACATGTCATAATGATCATCATGATGACCTCAGCACACTCAGAGGAGTCCACCGGCTCAGCCTGACTCAGTGCATGCCAATCTGGGTGAGCGTGAAGCTCCTGATCTTCATGCGAACGACAGTAAGCGTAGTGGTAAGATGACATATCCCATGTGTCATCCACATTCCAGCAAGAATTCAGACGACATGTTGGACACATCCGCAGCAAAGGATTAAATTAAAATTTTCATTTATACATTGTGCTGGCCAAATAGCTAATTCAGTCAGTGGACATTTTCCTGCTCTCTTCAGCCCCCTGATTGGCTGGCGACAGAGTGACTGAGCAATCAACAGGATGCACTTCTGATGCTGGTCAGTCAGCATAGAGAGTCGATTGCACAACTTTAACCCACAGAGGAGCATAACAACATAAGTACTCAGTTTAACTTTATACACTCAATATGTGTTTTCACTTCCTTCTCCTCTCTGGTATTGGTTGATACTAAAATGCAAAGAAAGTACTTGCTGGTCTAACCATTATTCAAACAAAAAGGACACCTGATCAGACTATATATCAGCAACCTCCCAGGCAACCACTGGGGGAAAAGTTTGTTTCTTTGATTCAGCAACAGATTCTATGAACCTTGAATGGGAGAATTAACAGGGGAAATCATAGGGAATTACATATGAATGTGGAAAGTAGTTAAGTTGGAGAGAGTTTCCAGCTGTGCTTGCGTAAATCATACAATTCTCTTTCTGGTTCTCTATAATTTCCGTACCTAGTAAATTAACCCCTCTGAAAGCTCATCTAAACATACTCCTTTATCTTTCCCTACGGACTATGCAAAATACTGAAAAACAAAGTACTGCACACTCCACATATCATTGAACCGTGAAATTTTTGGTGGAATTGTTCGTTTGATAATGAGTGTATAAATTAACAATTTTGCCCCCCCCCCAAACCTTTTAACTCAACGTGACTTTACAGAGTGTCACAGATAGGCACGTGAAACTTTGATCATCTACTATCCAGTGAATCAAGAGACTTAAGGGAGTCGGAGAGCAGGAATGCAAGGCCCCTGCCTGCCTCACATTTAGCCCCATGACTGCACTTTTTGGATGCCCTGTATTAGATTCACGATAAAGAGCATGAAAACTGAAACCGTATTACTGAATGGACTTAATTATTGCTGGACAAAATTGTGTATTTTGTGCTTATTTGTTGGGTTTTTTTTTTGAGAAAGGATTTTACCAGGAAGGATACATTGAGATTTCTCTTGTTTTCAAGTATGTCCTGGGTGGTGAGTATGTACCATTAGGTGTCCTGCCCAAGGACACTTACTGGAGAGGTGTTCTTGCTGGGGTTTGAACCTGTGTCTCCACAGTTTACAGCAGGGATGTTACCTCTACCCCACCCAGCATTTTACATTTGTACCTTAATATATGTTTCATGTGTGCCACCAGTCTAGAGAAACATGCCAGTGATTCAATGAGTGAAAAAGAGCATTTCTATTTTCGTGACGGCCCTGAATACAGGCAGAGTATCAGCATAAGTGGCCTGCCTTATGGTGGGTCCCTGCTCAGGTCTCACAAGGTTTTATAACCATGGTGACATTACAGAGGAGACTAAACCATATACAAATCAGTACGCTATCACCCACAAAAGGTGGCCTGAGCTGAAATGCCAAGGCCGCCTCTTCTGCATGAGAGGAACCACAGCCCCTATTGATCGTTTCAGCCTTGTTCAGCTTCGTCAGGAGGGCATAGTAGAGCTTCTCTAGTCACCTCGAGCAAGGGGTCTACGTCTAGATTCACTGTAAGTAATGTACCGTATTTAACATGTCAGCATTTTTTCCACTAAACATTGATATCTGATGAGTTGACCACTCTCTGGTATCATGGAATCATTAAGTGGAATCATTTTGGCAGCACTGACAGGGAGTAGTGGGGTTTTCAGAATTGCTTCAAATTTTCTTTGTTTTGTATGCTGCATATGATACTGTTGTCTACATTATAAATCTTAAATATATAACAAAGACACAATTGGTTAATAAAAATTTAATTATAAAGTAGATAAAAAATCTTTGATGCAAAGAATTCATGTGTTACATAAGTATATGCGGTAAATCTGTATACAATAAAATTGAAAAATTAAGAATATGTAACAAAATATAATACATTGTCTTACATTTATATCTAAGTAAGCAACCAGGATTTGTGGTAGATGCATATCCATGGTTCCCTATATAACCTAACAGAAGAGCAGTAGTGTAAGCTGAGTTTACTTGCTAAGCAAAAAGCAAACAAACACACACAGAGATATATTGTCATACTTACACATTGTCTGTCGTTCTTTGTTATGCTGCATTTCTATTTTTAATGATTAAATATGTCAACTGACAGTTTACATATTTACAGAGGCAGAAAAGTGTGGCTACCACAGTGGGAGCAAACCTGTCGTCCGGTAATCCTCTGGGTGCTCCACCAAGTCGCCCACCGTCACGTACCATAATAAATAAAGCTTATTTTTTCTATGGTTACTTTGGTGTGGCCCATCGTTTTTGTGAAAGTTTTCATATTTAAATATCTAAAGTTACAAGACTAAATAATTGTGCCATAGAATATAAATTTAAATTTGTTTTCCCAGTTTCCAAATGTTAAAGACCAAATGAGTTTTCTAATATTTTCTCTGATTGTATTTAACCCAAATGATATGTTGTCTTGACAGCATTTGTTGTCAACTGTCACAAATAAAAGAATATGTAATAAAATGTTTTTAAATATGGTAAATGACAAAATAAGATTACACTTTTTTGTATTTTTTTCTTGTGATTACTTCTACACAACTACTGCAGCTGAAAGAAAAATATTTACAATGATGAATTTGTCTTAACTTTAGAAATTCCTAATTTGTTTAAAATGAAGAGAGTCAGAGAAATTTGGCAACTTCCCAGGTAACCATCGGCTGGGTGGAGTAGAGGTAACATCACTGCTCTGCAGAGAGCCTGTGGAGTCATGGGTTTGATCCCAGCGAGCAACCTCTCCAGTAAGTGTCCTTGGGCAAGACACCTAACGGTACATACCCCCCCCCCCCACCCAGGACATACTTGAAAACAAGATAAATCTCAATGTATCCTTCCTGGTAAAAATCCTTTCTCAATAGCAGGTATAGCTCATATTGAATCAAAATATCATTATTTGCAAAAAACCTTGCAGTCTGAAATACAATCATAGCAAACAAAAAATACAATGGAGCAGTGGAAAGCCAAAAAGCCCTTTAACAAGGTATCAATTGGTAAGTTGAATAAATATAGGCACAAATGCCTTACCAAAAAAATTTAATATCAACAGGTTAAACCATGCTGTGGAAGATTTGGGGGAAAGGGAAGCTAACCATAGTCATTAGACCGTCCATGTAAGTATCCTGCTAAACAAAAGATGCAGTGTATATGCCCTGCTAAATAAAAAAAGAGAGCGCTCCCGACTGAGGCTCGTCAGGAGTGCATATCAGATGTATGAAACAGTGCACCTCTTAAAGCCAAGTAATTGAGGGTTCGCCTTCCTCAGCCAATTGGGTTGTAGTAGGTGTGGTTAGGTCTCAACTGAATGATAGACAGGTTAGCTCAATTAAAAATGGGATTCTCCAATTTTGCCATTTATCATTTAATTTTCATTGCTGAACACTACCAGTGTGTAGTGATTGTCTCTTTATAATATAAATAGGCAGAATACTTCAAGTTTTCTGTGACCCTAGGATTGTTACCCCTTAATTTAAATAGCGTTGGTGTGCTGAGTGTCCCCACTGCTTTTCCTCTATCTTGGGTGTCCCTGGTGCCCCTTCTGCTGTATCGCTGTCAATCAGCTTCCACTAGACAACTTTGTAGGCTTTTTGATCATCTCTGAACAGACTATGCAAGGCAATACAATGCAGAAGCATTAAGAAGCATGTTGCAGGTAGGCTAATCACCCTAATGCTATATCAAATGCTCTCTAATGCTTCATACATAAGAAACTGGACCCTATAAATCTACTCCCACCCCACATATCAATTTACCTAGATACCCAATTATAAACCCAAATCCCTCCAATCCTAAACCCAGTGTTTATTTATGGATAACTAATGACAGCTTTACTAATGTGAGATCATTTAAAACAATGCTTTTTCAACAGTTCGACCAGGAAACATTGCTGTACTTGTAGCAAACACATAGCAAATGTACAAGACGGGGTGCTCTTAAAAGTAAAAATGATTTCTAATACAGCATGAATATTTACTCCTAGATCAAGATTTCAATCTACCTGGAATTTTCTTCAGGACTTTGATAAAAAAAACCTGGTGGTGTGAAGTGTTTATGTTGTCTGAATAAAATTTTGCAGTGTAAGTAAAAGACATCTGTCTGTACCTCCTTGGATTTTATGAATACATATCTATACACACAGATGCTTGGTACAATTTGATAACCGAACAGCTATTTTGCAGTACTCTTTGTATATACATTATTTAATGGTAATACTGGAACTCATGCCTTGAGAATTGAATGCAATTACTTTTTACATTGTTCATGCGCTCGTACACTCTACTTGCAGTGTTGATTTTAAGTTATGCCAAAAATTATGTTGTTCTTCTTCATCTGTAGGCCACTCCATGTATGTTCTTGTACTCATGAGTTTCCTTAGCTTATAAAACCTTTTAGGCATACTTTCTTTTTCCATGGGCTCCAGCAGAATCAAAATGGCAGTGTCATTGTTTTCTTCAAAAAGACGAAAGTGAGAGAACTCCAACTCATACTTGCACCACTCGCTCTTGACAAAATGCTCTGACAAGATAAAGAGGGTTTTGTAACTTTTCTCCATCGCTTCAATAATGTTGTCGATAATCCATTTCCCAGGCACAAAATCTCGTTTATGAAGGCAAAGCTTAAGGGGCGGATGAGTATTCTCCAGTTCTTGCGTCATCATGTTTTCGACCCATTCGGAATCCATTTCACTGTAGGAAACAAATGCATTGTAGCAGATGTCTCTGTCGGATGCGTCAGCCGGTTTCCTTTTAGCTTTCAACCATGCCCAGGTCATTTTCAAGTACCAGATCACATGGAGGAAGTGGCAAAGTGCTGCCATAATAACTATGAGTACTATCAGGATAATGCAGGAAACTATAACAAAAACTGTTTTGTGACATTTCACTATGGACAGCTGTGCATCTTGTATTCTTTCATTCCTGACAGCAGATGGAGAATCACAGATATACCTATCTGGCCATCCTAACAAAATCTCTTTATTGGACTTGATGTAGTCTAAAAATTCGCAAGAACATTCGTAATTGTTGTCGCTCCCATCTAAACTGGTTAATTTGGAGAAATGATCTAACTCTGACTTGTAGAAGCCATTTAACTTATTTGTCTTGATAAACAACAACCCTAAATTTGGAAGGTGTGCATCACAAGGCAGTTTAGCTAGCCAGTTATTGGAGATATAAAGTACTGTTAAATTTTGTAGTTTTGCCACAAACGTCGACAGATAATTATTGCTTACATCCAAAGTTTCCAATGTGACAGGGATGCAGTCACCTATATTTTTTATTTGGCAGCTTGATAAATTCAAAAATTGGAGCGTCGGGGCCCATTGACATGTTGATAAAGAAGAATCACTAAATTTATTCTGACTTAGATCAAGATTAATGAGATGTTTCTGTTCGGACAGCATGCTAGCAACATCTGGCAACTGAGTAAGTAGGTTTTTGCTGACGTTAAATGTTTTTATTAAAGGCCAAGCACCGCCACCCTCAAAAAAACAGGAAGAACCTGCTAAATACATATCTTTTAACAAATTTCCACTCACATCCAGGTATTCTAAAGAAAGAAATGACCTGGAAAAGTGACAAGGCATTAAAAAAAGTTTTGATTCTGTGACTGTAACACTATTTATATTTTTTGCAATTTGATAGAGAAACTGAAGATCAGAAAACAAGTAAAAATTAGGTATGTACAAATTGTGTATAATTATTGTTGTGATGGAATTCATTTTGTCTTTCAAAGTAGGAGAGCCTTGTCCCGTTCCTTGGAGCTCGCAATCCTCAAGAATTAAATGAGTAACATTATTGTAATATTGTACAATTTCGCATAACCTTCCAAAACTTTCGTCTGTAAATGTGCAGTTTTTAAACATTAGTTTCCTCACACTTGTGTAATTGAGAATGTCAAAGCCAATGAGCCTATCAGTTGATAGATATGTCACATTTCGAATTTCCAACAAGGTCACTGAATATTCCAGATCTTCCAGCACATGAGGTATGGAACTACTATTTTGCACGGTCAAAATCATATGATTGATATCTTTTATTCCTTCTAAACTGCCTACTGCGTATTCTTGGAGGTTGGGAACATTAAGCTGAAATTCATCTAATCTTTCAAGGCCTTGCAAATCTTGTTTCTGAAGAACACGAAAATATGGATTTCCAAGTCTTAAAGAATCCAGTGAAGAAAGTCCAGAGAAGAGGGAGGACGTGCCAAGAGATGGGTAACTATTGCCCAGCAGATTTAAATGTTTTAACATCTGCAGGTTCTGAAACCAAGCAGGTGACAAGCTTGATAAGTTATTGTTGGATAAATCCAACTCTTTAAGTTTACTGATTGATTGGAATGAGTCATCGCTAATGAAATTTATTTCATTCTGAGTTAGATACAGCATCTCCAGCTTCTCATAACCACGAAGGTCACTGCCAGTGACAGCATGTATTTTGTTGTTGGACAAATCAAGGCCATTTATATCTCTAGGAAGATTTGATGGGATAAAATTTAGGTTCTGGGAGGAGCAATCACAAAAATGCATTTGATTGCAGGAGCAGTCTGTCATTGCTTCAAAAATCAGAGATGTAATCGCAGACATGAACAAGCATCTGCTATACATAGAAAATGGCATTTTGATTTGAGACACCTGCATAAGAGAAGAAATAACAAATTGTATTTATATGTGAATAGCCGGGAACGTTCACAATTTAAACTGTCACATTCTAAAGAAGCATTTTATTATGGACACTCATAAAAGCTGCATTTTGTATGACAAATATACCTGGATTAGTCCACACATCTTATATTCACAGAGCATAACTGTTAACAGATGTAAATGTAATTTTATCTCTTAACAATTTTAATTGTACTGTATATTTTCTATATTGTCTTCTAGATTTCACTGTTTAGTAAAAAACACTGAGGAATATGCAAAAGTAGACCTATGCATAAATTCGAAGTGCACTATTCCCTAGTGCAGGGGGTAAAATTTCAAGTCCAAAGCTACTAGCCAGGCCTTACGAGTTACTCCCCACTGGTTGTCCCACCTAGCCCCTATCCTGCCCTGCATCTGCATTCCCACTCGCCCTCGTGTAATTTCCATTCGCCAAATGCGAGCAGGCGAGTGGAAATTTTGAGGCCTGCCCTAGTGAATGCGAAGGGTAGCATTCAGATATGTAAGCGCAATCGCTAGGATAAGTGACTTTAACGTATGCTAACCATATTAACTTCCTGCCGCTAAACCCGTAAGAAATCACTTCAACGAACTTACTGTACTTTGCACATCCTATACTTAATGCTAATTAATGATTGCGCTCCCCATGTTAAGTAAGGTATTACAAAGTATTTACAGCAGGGATGCAAAAGGCAAAATTTTAGTTACTCCTAAAGCTGGTGCTAAATGATTCTGCATTTGCAAAATCATGTAGCACCCCCTAAGGCTAGGGTCAGACGAATGCATTTTTCGAGTCGACCGTCAAAAAGTGCGTCCGAACGACTGGACGTATTTTTTTCACGGAATATGCGATAGTGGTCATACGATGCGCAATTACGCCCGTGATTTTTTACGGATCCAAACCAGGAAACTTTGGGTGTATGGACGTTATATTGGCCAGACATGAGCAGCGTCTGACGTCTCCTAATCACGCACACATGCCGCTATATGGACGTAGCGCACTCTGTACGTCAGTACTAGCGGTTTGACGTTCTCTAAAAATTGCGTTCGTTTGCCACTTGCGTTGCGCAGCCGCACTTTCGTGCGGCCGTTCTTCATTTGTTGCCCGGCATTAGACGTCATTTGCTGCTAGCACGGCCATGATTAAGTGCGGCTAAACGCACGTTAATACTGCGTTCATCTGACCCTAGCCTTAAACCCACTCCAATAAATCCGATATATCTGCATGTTGCCTCATTTCTGGGGAATGCTATCACCGTGCCCTTAGTGTATCCTTACGCTACGGCTAAGGGCTGGAGAAAGGCACGAAAGACTGCTGGTGGGAAAACAGGGGTCTGGCAAAGGGCACAGCATTCACAGATGTGACCCAGTCAGGGTACAGAGACCTGCTGCAATAACAAGTCCACTTTATCTATTCAATTTAATAAAAAAAAGAAATATTTTTATTGAAGCTTTTATTTTTTTACAAAACAATTTGGCCATGTCTGGCAATTTGGCTTTTGTAATGAAACCTCATATGAACTTGTACATAAGATGTCGGCAACTTTGGCCCTCCAGATGTTGTAAGTAGTTTTGGGAGAAACCCCCTTATCGGCAATGTTCTGTGGGACTTCTCATGTCGCAGCTGCAGTGAGCTAATATATCAAACTATCGATAAATTAAAAATGGCGGATACCGATATCAGTATTTTGGTGAATATCGACCACTAATAATCGGAGCCACAAAAGAAGGGAGAAACGGTCAACAAATATTACTCTGGGAATAAACCCTCAACTATGAATACAATGAATCAAATTAAGTGGAGGCTTAACAAAGTCAGGCTTAACCAATGGTATTGGGTGTATAAGATGTACAATAATACTTTATTAGAAATATAAGAAGCTAATAAGGCATTCACCGGAGTACAGGACCAAGGGACTCCAGAGGCTAGTAGCAGGACCAGTAGAACCAAAGCAAAGGAACAGGGTAAACAGCAAGGGAGAAAATATATGCAAAATACCATGAAACTCTTATAGAAGACCCTGAATCTGATAAGATTTCTGTAGTGTCCCTCACATACATCCCCAGAAAAAATAAAGGTAGGATAGATATTAGAAATGTGCAATTCGTTTAATTTTGAATCCAAATTCGGCCGAAAATCACCAGTTTTTCGTTTTTTTAGGCGTTATTTCGTTTTTTTTATTCCTTATTTAAGAATGGGATGTAGATTACCACCAATAGAATGAAAGTTTCTTTACTTATTTTTAAGGCATTTTTTGGGTGAAATTTCAAAATTTCAAACTTTTTACACACTGCGGGGCAGCACCTCTCTGCAGATCGATTCGGTGATTCGGATCGATTAATTTTTCGGGTGAGTTAGTTTTTGTTTTTTTATGAGTTATAATTAAGTTCCCAGCAGCGTGTGGATTCATATGCTGCATTAATTATACCACAGAGAGGCGCTTCCCCGCAGTGTGCGTATTCATATGCTGCATTAATTATACTGCAGAGAGGCGCTTCCCAGCAGTGTGCGGATTCATATGCTGCATTAATTATACCACAGAGAGGCGCTTCCCCGCACTGTGCGTATTCATATGCTGCATTAATTATACTGCAGAGAGGCGCTTCCCAGCAGTGTGTGGATTCATATGCTGCATTAATTATACTGCAGAGAGGCGCTTCCCAGCAGTGTGTGTATTCATATGCTGCATTAATTATACTGCAGAGAGGCGCTTCCCAGCAGTGTGTGTATTCATATGCTGCATTAATTATACTGCAGAGAGGCGCTTCCCAGCAGTGTGTGGATTCATATGCTGCATTAATTATACTGCAGAGAGGCGCTTCCCAGCAGTGTGCGGATTCATATGCTGCATTAATTATACTGCAGAGAGTCGCTTCCCAGCAGTGTGTGGATTCATATGCTGCATTAATTATACTGCAGAGAGGCGCTTCCCAGCAGTGTGTGTATTCATATGCTGCATTAATTATACTGCAGAGAGGCGCTTCCCAGCAGTGTGTGGATTCATATGCTGCATTAATTATACTGCAGAGAGGCGCTTCCCAGCAGTGTATGTATTCATATGCTGCATTAAGTATTCATTACCTGAAGACATGGGTTGGAGACCACTGCTGTATGCAGTGAAAGCATCATGATTCCCCATGAGCAGCATATGAATTCTATACACAAAAGCACTTTGATGTGCTGACCATTAGCATGGAGAAATGATAAGCAACCTGTAAAATACGGACAATCTGGCGACCCGACTTGAGGAGTCTTATTAGGTATATAACTCACGAGGAGCAAAATAATAAATGCAAAAAGAGGAGATAAGTCCACCATCATAATTAACAGCTGATTAAAACATTTTAGAACATCTTTATTTTCCACAATGTGTCACTTACAGGGTTAATAGTTTGGTTTGTTGGAGGGTTGAAGGGGTTTTTCGTGTTCTTCTTTTTTTTCTGTTAAAGGAGGAACTGAAAATGGAGCAGACGTTATTAAACAGTGACAGGCATGCCAGGTTTTCAATATTACACAAAAAAGAAAACATGCAAAATAAAAGCAAAATTTGAAACACACACTAAACCTGCAATATTTTGTGATTTATGTCTTACATTTAAGGCTGGGGTCAGACAGCCACACGCTGTGGCGGGCGCACGAATTGCGCATGCTATAGCGGACGTGTTGCGGACGTGCTGAAAGCCTCCCCGTTGAAAAGCTACGATGCGCGTACGACGGAGCTGCAAAGTGCAATCCTCCATAAGAGGATCGAGCCTTGCAGCACTGTGCGCACTAACTGCGCTCAGCGAGGTGGCCAGACGGGCATCAGAGTGGAAGGAACGTCCATGCTTACGGACGTTCCTTCCGCTATCAAAAACGCTCGTCTGACCCCAGCCTTAGCAGTTAAAATGTCACTTCGCCGTTTAGTTATTACACCCCACTGACTCAATACAATTAATTTCCATTATTACTATTAATAATGCCCTCGTTCATACGCCAAAATATTAAGAGCATTATTTGATGCATTAATTCTATCTACTTTTATTAGACAAACAACAAAAAAGTAGATTTGTTTCTTTTTTTCTATTTCCTGTTATTCCAACATCACTGCATCCTACAATATTTTTATTATTTGGTGTCTGAAATTATAGGTTTACTGTAATCTGTTCTACTAAAGGGATTATTCACAAGTGCTTTTCACTTTGGTGCGATTCCATTTTGCCAAACCTACGGTGAATTCACTATTGCCTGTAGGCTTACCATAGGGAGACAAAGATGGAGTCGCGAAGCGTCTTGAAAAAGTTGGTGAACGTCACCAAAGAGCGACGAATTGGCCTTGGCAAAATCCACCTGCAACTGCAAAAGAAAACAAAAATGGAACGGATAGGTGTTTAAACCAATAGAAATTTATTAAAATGTGTCTAATTAATAAAGAAAAGTCCTATAAAAAAGAATGAAAGGGTCTGTTACAGAATTAAAAAAAAAAATGCCTTTTAAAACATTGGAAAACAGTACCTGGACCCTGTCAGATTACAAAGAATTTATCCTGCGCTGTCTGGCCTCTGCACTAGGGGTTGTGGCCATCGGGGAACGTTCTATCATATGTGGTGGGAGTGTGGGTCTGTCACCGTCCTGTGGTCTTCAGTTTTTGTATTGCTCTCTCGTGTTCTTAGTCTGCAGATACTCCCTGACCCAATGTTGGCCTTATTTAATAGTCCGTCCCGACGTTATGGGTTGTGCCGCCCTTCCCTTAAATTGGTCCATCGAGTGTGTATGGCCTCAAGCAACTGCATAGCATGTTCGTGGAAATTGGCCCTGCCCTCCATATCAGAGGTAACGGCGAACGTGCAGTACGTCTACAGGATGGAACGTCTGACGGCACAACTGCACGACACTGTCCCGCAGTGTACTAAGATCTGGGCAGTGGTGTATTTAGGTTTTGTGCTGCCCTAGGCCTGACTAAACTCGTGCACCCCCTAATTTAAATTTGAGGCACCCCTTCCTGTCAAGGGCACACCTCTTCCTGGTTAATCCCCACCCTTCCTCTTTAAGCTCCGCCTTTACCTCTCTTTCAGGGCCGTCTTTAACGCAGGGCAAAAGGGGCAGCTGCCCCGGGCCCAGTCATTGTTGAGGGGCCCAAAGCAGCTGCCCCTTGGGCCCACGTATTCTGTGGCCAACAACCGCTGGACTGGGATACCGGGAGCCAGGAGGAATGTCCCGGACTGTGGAAGCCTGCGCTGAGGAGCCGTGCGAAGAGAGAACACAGGCTTCCGCATCCGGCTCCTCCCCTATCTCCCCCCTCCCTCATCTTCCTGTCCCCGCGCATAGCACTCTGTGTGCACGGGGAGCGAAGAGGGGGGGTGCGAGTAGAATGGAGCTAGACAGCCAGGGACACAGCGAGGGGCACACAAAGGACATCAACCCCCCTGCTCCTCTTCTGACTCGGCAGGCACAGCAGCATTCAGATCGGCAGGCCTGGAAACTACAGCACAGCTGCAGACTCTCCCCTGCGTCCTGGTCCTGCCCAGTGGCGTAGCGTGGGTTTTCAGCGCCCAGGGCCAGCCAAGAATTGTGCGCCCCCACCTGTGGACACGTTATCGATATTGCCCCAGCTCTCACATGGATTTGCCCCCAGCTCATGGATTTGCCCAGCTCATGGATTTGCCCCAGCTCATGGATTTGCCCCAGATCACACATGGATTTGCCCCAGCTCACACATGGATTTGCCCAGCTCATGGATTTGCCCCAGCTCATGGATTTGCCCCAGCTCACACATGGATTTGCCCAGCTCATGGATTTGCCCCAGCTCATGGATTTGCCCCAGCTCACATGGATTTGCCCCAGCTCACACATGGATTTGCCCCAGCTCACACATGGATTTGCCCCAGCTCACACATGGATTTGCCCCAGCTCACACATGGATTTGCCCCAGCTCACACATGGATTTGCCCAGCTCATGGATTTGCCCCAGCTCACACATGGATTTGCCCCAGCTCACACATGGATTTGCCCCAACTCACACATGGATTTGCCCCCAGCTCACACATGGATTTGCCCCAGCTCACACATGGATTTGCCCCAGCTCACACATGGATTTGCCCCCAGCTCACACATGGATTTGCCCCCAGCTCATGGATTTGCCCAGCTCATGGATTTGCCCCAGCTCATGGATTTGCCCCAGCACATGGATTTGCCCCAGCTCACACATGGATTTGCCCCAGCTCATGGATTTGCCCCAGCTCACACATGGATTTGCCCCAGCTCACACATGGATTTGCCCCAGCTCACACATGGATTTGCCCAGCTCATGGATTTGCCCCCAGCTCATGGATTTGCCCAGCTTACACATGGATTTGCCCAGCTCTCACCTGGATATTGCTCCAGCTCCGGCAGGGGTTGAGGGGACCCAGATGCCGGGCAGCGCGGGAGTGCCTGCCCGGTCCTGAAGAGTCCGTCCTGTTGAAGGGGATGCAGCTGCGTGGTGTGCGTGCGCAGGTCACGCGGTCCGGCCAGTCAGGTGGTACAGACTCAGTACCACCTGATTAGCCGGACCACGTGACCGGCTGCGCCTGCACACAGCCGCATCCCCTTTAACAGGACGGACTCTTCAGGACCGGGCAGGCACTCCCGCGCTGCCCGGCATCTGGGTCCCCTCAACCCCCGGGCCAGTTTTAGGGGCCCCCCCCACGCTACGCCACTGGTCCTGCCTCCTTCATTCGGGCAGCAGCTTCGGGTCCTGACAGGGAGGTAAAGAGGCACACTGTGAATAAATTCAGTTGCGGGGGGGGGATTTGTGGCTAGTGAAGTTTTCCTGATTATTTCTCCTTTTATATGATTTTATTTAGTCCTATTTAAATAACGGTTTAATGTGTAAAGACCATCAGGCTTATTCAGAGAGCACCGAAATGTCACTGACTCTCTGGTTCGCCTGACTTTGGCAAGTTAAATTTGCCGACCCTGCGGTGAATTCAGCATTCACCGCAGGGTCCTCAACGTGCAGAAAATTGACCCGCCAAACCCTGCAAACCTGAACACCGCAGAGCAAGCCGCCGAACGCAGCCGCAAACCTACTGAACAAAACCGCCAAATGCACCCGCCTAAGAGACGGCCAAACGCAAGGAGACTGCTGAACGCATCTGACGACCCGCAGAACGCAGACACGAAAAGCTGACCAGTCGCTGAACGGGTAAAAAAAACCTGCAACTTTAAGGCTAGGGTCAAGCGAGCGCATTTTGTATGGAAGACGCTGTAGTGTCAGGCGAGCGCACACAGTCCGTTTTTGTGACTAAAGTTATTTTTGACGGATGTAGATGGGAAATGAAAAACCATTTTGTCCGTCAAAAATGCTGGACGCATAAATGCAGTCCGTCTGACTACGTTCCATCACTCACACACAAAACTACACGGACGTTGCAGACGTGGCACACTCCGCACGTCCGTTCTAGCGGTGTTACGTTCTTGCCTAACCTGTTAACCTGTCCGTGTTAACGAAAGGGCAGGCAGCTGCGTGCGTGTCACGTGGTTCAGCCAGTCAGGTGGTACTGAGACTCAGTACCACCTGACTGGCCAGACCGCATGACCTGCACGCACGCAGCCTCACCAGGAGCCAGGCAGCTCAATGACAAATTTCTATCACTGCAGTGCTGGTTAAGGAAAGGTCCACTTTAAACAGCAGTAAGCAGACAGGGCTTCATATCCTGCTGATACCACCCCCCTTTACCTGCCATTTACTGTCATCTTCTCTCTCTGCACACAAATCACATCCCCCTCCCCTCTCCTAGAGCTGCTGTGGGGCAGGGGGAGGAGCTATGGAGGGAGGAGAGGGGGATTTTTATTCTATTCGATTTTATTCCGTATGCAAACGCCCTGCTCCACTGCTCGTTGTTTGAGAACACAGCTCAAAGCTGACACACAGTGACAGTGGCACCTCCTAGTACCCCCTAATGACACCCAAATAATCACTGGTACCTGGGGCGGCCCGCCCCCGCCACTCCCCTAAGTACACCACTGCTCTGTGATATGTTCACACACAAATTTGGCGAACTGTCAGCAAGTACGGTGCTGTTTGAAGGCATTGCAAATCCCCATAGAGAAGTAATAGTTATTCTATTCAGAGAACACCAAACAGCAGAGAAATGGCAGCGAAATGCCCTGATGTTCAGGGGTTTCAATCAGCAGGTTTATTCAGGCGAACCCCATAGGTTTCAATGTTAAAAATATTCCCGTTTTTATGCAATATCTAATAAACCATTTATTATTTTAATCTGCAGTAAAAAGTCTTTGATTTTTTTTTAGTACCTTTTAGTAATTTTTCTGCAAAATTTCCTCCCCTTTTTTTATAGAGGTTTTTCTTTTTTCTGTAAAACAACTTTTTATTATCAATCATAGGATCTTATATGTAAATTCCAGACATTTTCGTTCAGTAGTTCTTTTGAAAACAGCAGGCCACGGGTTTGCGGTGGCAGCATTCAGCGGCCGACTCCATGCACTTTGGGGACCCTGCGGTAAATGGTGTATTCACTGCAGGGTGGGGAAATTTTATTCCCTGAAGTGCAGGGAACTACAGAACACCAAAATGTTGGCGTCATTTCGGTGCTCTGTGAGTAACCCATTTAGTGGTGAGGTTCTTTGCTGCCCCCTGGAAAGTGAAAGCCTAGGACTTGCCTACCCAGGACATACTTAAAAATTAGTGAAATCTCAATGTATCCTTCCTGGTAAAATACTTACTTTTTTTTTTTTTTAGGGGTGGGGCCACCAGTGCGGGCCGCCGCCCCCTGGAAAGTGCCACCCTAGGCCTAGGCCTTGTTGGCCTAGGCCAAAATACATC
This sequence comes from Leptobrachium leishanense, assembly GCA_009667805.1. Lineage (NCBI taxonomy): Eukaryota > Metazoa > Chordata > Amphibia > Anura > Megophryidae > Leptobrachium > Leptobrachium leishanense. Next base: position 397,548,881 of record CM019063.1, read on the forward strand.
ACTGGATCTGGAAGCCGTGGCACGCAACACAGGGAGCACCGTGAACGAAGCTTTATATACGTAATTGACCGAGAGACCTTAACTTTGTTTTTGTGCTTTTAATTTTTTCTCTTAATTCTTTTTTTAATTTTATTTTATGTTATGTTTATTTTTTATTTTTTTATATATGACTAGGTGGAAAGCCTGCCCAGAGGGCAGTCTATTGTTAAGCGAAGCAGCTCACAAGGGTAGATTTGCCCCAGCTCACATGGGTATATTTGCCCCCCAGCTCACATGGGTATATTTGCCCCCCAGCTCACATGGGTATATTTGCCCCAGCTCACATGGGTATATTTGCCCCAGCTCACATGGGTATATTTGCCCCCAGCTCACAAGGGTATAATTACCCCAGCTCACATGGGTATATTTGCCCCAGCTCACATGTGTATAATCGCCCCCAGATCACATGGGTATATATTCCCCCAGCTCACATGGGTATATTTGCCCCAGCTCAAATAAGGGTATATTTGCCCCCGCTCACATGGGTATATTTGCCCCCCAGCTCACATGGGTATATTTGCCCCCAGCTCACATGGGTATATTTGCCCCCCAGCTCGTATGGGTATATTTGCCCCAGCTCACATGGGTATAATTGCCCCCCAGCTCACATGGGTATAATTGCCCCCAGCTCACATGGGTAAAATTGCCCCCAGCTCACATGGGTAAAATTGCCCCCAGCTCACATGGGTATTATGGCCCCCGCTCACATGGGAATATTTGCCCCCAGCTCACATGAGAATTTTTGCACCCAGCTCCTGTGGGTATAGTTGCCCCCAGCTCCCGTGGGTATAGCTGCCCCCAGCTGGTATAGTTGCCCCCAGCTCCCGTGGGTATAAGTGCTCCCAGCTCACGTGGTTTAAAGTGCCCCCAACTAAGACGCTGGATGCGCGCGCAGTCTCTACCTGTCGGCCGCGCGCGCATCCAGAACAGGAAGCGCGCGCAGCCGCTGGATAGAGGCTGTGCGCGCATCCTGTAGAGCCGGATGCGCTCAGAGCAGACGGCGATAGGCAGTGGCGTAGCGTGGGTTGTCAGCGCCCGGGGCCAGCCAAGAATTGTGCGCCCCCCCAACCTGTGGACACATTATCAATATTGCCCCAGCCAGCTCACACATGGATACTGCCCCAGCTCACACATGGATACTGCCCCAGCTCACACATGGATATTGCCCCAGCTCACACATGGATATTGCCCCAGCTCACACATGGATATGCCCCAGCTCACACATGGATATGCCCCAGCTCACACATGGATTTGCCCCAGCTCACAAATGGATATACTGCCCCAGCTCATGGATATACTGCCCCAGCAGCTCATGGATATACTGCCCCAGCAGCTCGTGAATATACTGTCCCAGCAGCTCGTGAATATACTGTCCCAGCACCTCATGAATATACTGCCCCAGCACATGGAAATACTGCCCCAGCTCATGGATATTGCCCCAGCTCATGGATATACTGCCCCAGCTCATGGATATACTGCCCCAGCACATGGATATACTGCCCCAGCTCGTGGATATACTGCCCCAGCTCGTGGATATACTGCCCCAGCTCGTGGATATACTGCCCCAGCTCGTGGATATACTGCCCCAGCTCGTGGATATACTGCCCCAGCTCGTGGATATTGCCCCAGCTCATGGAGATACTGCCCCCCCAAGCTCTCATGGATATGCCCCAGCTCAGACCCCAGACCAGACATGGGGCGGCTGTTCGAATGCTCTATCGGCATTCGGACAGCCACCCCTGGAGCTTCATGTCCGGCATACTTACCTGCCTGAGCGGCGAAGGGAAAGCTACCCCGCTTCCGCTCGTTGAAGGACCCAAGCCGCGGTCACGTGGGACTCCCACGTGACCGCGGCTTGGGTCCTTCAAAGAGCGGAAGCGAGGAAACTTTCCCTTCGCCGCTCAGGGTTTGGATGCGCGTGTGGCAGCCGGGTAGAGGCTGCGAGCGCATCCGGCTCTACAGGATGCGCGCGCAGCCTTTACCCGGCTGCTGCGTGCGCATCTTGTAACCGCCGCGGCAAGCGCACAGCCGGCTAGTGCCGCGGCGGTTGCATGCGCGCGCAGCCAACCGCCGCTGGTTGCGCGCGCATGCGCAGAGGAGGTTTGGCGACGGACACGCCAAGCCTTACTCTATTATAGTATAGATTGTTATTCCGCAATTGTTAGGCATTTCATTTCAAGGCATTGTTTTGCCTCGATGTTAAGATGCTAATTTCGCTCCTTTATTTGATGTTGTTTTTGTCGTGCTGCTTTCCTGAGGTAATGACCTGTCTTGTGTGCTTCTCTTGGAGCCTTGCAGCTGTATTATTTGAAAAACCAATAAAACTGTTATGAAAAAAAAAAATTAGGAAACAAAAATTTCGGCTACACAAAAAAAAAATAAGGATTTTTGCTTAAAATGAAAAGAATAAATATTTTGTAGTTTAAAAAACTAAAACTTATATTAATTTTTTACATTGAATCCTATGGGATTCGTCTGTTTAAACCTGTGGAACCGAATCACCAAAAATCAAATCATTTCACTGACACTTCAGTGCAGTTCGGAGTTCTGTAAAAATACAAACCATTACTTCTCTATGGGACAATTTAGCTGCTACCAAAGACCGCCAGAGATCACGAACTGCGCCGCATTTTGGCGTTAATTTGCCAGTATTTGACAGCTTTGTGAATAGATAAACTGCCCCGAAATTGCAACGTACGGTGAAATTCTCTGTTCGGTGCCAAGTCTGGTGCTTAGTCAATAACCCCTTAAGTTTTATGAAGGGCACCAAAAGTCATTCGTATAAAAGTAAAAAGCTTCTTGTTTTTCCTAGTTTTCCTGCAAAGAAGAAACTGAAAGCAAATCTGAATTTTGTAAGGAAAAAACCGCTTCATATGTATGTGGACTGCTGAATATTTTGTATCACACACACCAGGCCATCCTTATTCTAATCAAAAGGGACTTTTAGCTCAAGCAGAAAACTAGTGATACGAGAATGTGTAAAAGAACAAGGTGCTAGAAAGGACGACAATATAATAACGCTGTCAAAGAAAACTCCTTAAGGCTATGCCGCATAAACGGGATTGATAAGTGTATAAAACCTACAAACCAAAAGACACTATAAATCAGTAGAGAACAAAACAACGATCCAATGGCGCAATAAAGCCCAATCATGCACTACAAAGTGTGCACATGCAAGTGCTGTGGTGTTGTACACAAAGTGAATAAAAATACTTATATTTGCTCCTTCATAGGTCAGAGGGCCTCAATAATAAATATTAGAAGAACTAACCTGACTGCAGACAGCTCCTGCTACTTGTTGAGATGGTCCTGGGCTGAAACCTCCTTCTATAAAGGTAGCAACTAGCAGACAGTTTTGTGTGCACTGAGTGCCAGCCAGGCTGCTTACATCCTGAATGCCAGTATGTGTGTTTAGTGTACTGTGTGAGGCTCAGGAGGCAGAGCAGCATGAGGTGGGTGGGACGACTCCCTTGTGCTGGGAAATCCCAGTCAGACACAGGCTGCACTGCACTGAGCTGCTACCAGGATATATTAAAGAGATAGAGCTAGACAGAAAAACAGAGTCTGAAATATAATCTGCAACTAGGATGGAAAGATAGGCAGGCAGACCGAGACTGAGTTGTAAAGTGCTATAACAGGAATACATAGATTATATAGGGTGTTATTCACAAAACATTGCAGCTTGTTGCAAACAATGATAAACTATGGTGATCCCAAAAGGTTAAAATCAAGCAGGAGAAAATTAATTGATGAAGGTTTCCTTGCCACTGCCACCGAAGCTTGCTCATCCTTGCAATCTTAAAATGTTATCCACAAAACATAGAAATGTTGGTGCTTTTCACTTCTGTACACTTTGGTGATTCCATTTCAACAAAACTACAGTGAGTTCACTGGTCACCGTAGTTCGCCGAAGCCTCATGTGAAAAAGTTGGCAAATGTCACCAAAGAGAACCGAAGATCGCCGGAGAGCAGAGAACTGGCCAGTGGCGTAACTAGAAACCTGTGGGCCCCGGTGCAAGAATCCACGAAGGCCCCCCCTCAAAAAAGATCTATATTTTTACTTTTTCCCCCTGCAAAATAAAAAAGACTATTTTCGTGTCCTAATAAACTATAGTTGTAGCTCACGTAAAGGAAGACACTATAAAAGGGAACCATATTTTTTAATACTGTGTTCCTTTAAATGAACTACAACTATTGTTGTAACTCTATGGGGTTTATCCACTAAGTGCCTCTGGTGCAAGAAAAATTTGTATTGCAGGGCAGTTAGCGTTTTTTTTTTTTTTTGCAATGCTGGCACTGAGGGGATAATCCCCTAGCATTTGTGAGCACCACAGCAATGAAACTCAGTTTTGCTGAGTATGTATGAGCTCCACAGCAATGAAACTCACAGTAATACACAGTGTGTATGAGCTCCACAGCAATGAAACCCACCGTAATGCGCAGTGTGTATGAGCTTTGCAGCAATGAAACACTAATGTGCAGTGTGTATGAGCTTCACAGCAATGAAACAGTAATGCGCAGTGTGTATGAGCTCCATAGCAATGAAACTCACAGTAATGCGCAGTGTGTATGAGCTCCACAGCAATAAAACTCCACTATCCACCAAGTACTGTTTGAATAATATTGGGGGACTCAAATGAGAGGGTGTTTGACCTTGAGAACATCCCACATGGTCGTAACAGCAGGACCAGGTGAACATACTCGTGTTGCCAGAGCTGATATTTTTAAATGCTGTTTTGAAGTGTATTTGGAAGCAGCAGCAGTTTTTTTCTTTGTTGTGAGGCCTGCCTGTCACTGAGTCCCTGCAGAGCAATGCAGCCAGGACTTAAATTTCCACATTCTCACCTTCCAGGGTGCACCTAACACTGTCTGGAACTGCTGGGAGGCTGGGGGTAGGGCGGCAGTGTAGACATGTTTTGGCATGCCCTCCTCTTGACATCATCAGAGAGGGCCCGGCACCAGCAAGGGGGAAGGGACCAGGGGGAGTCTGCTCTCTGACCTGGCAGATACAATGCAGCTCGCTGGGCACCAGCCGCATCTTAGAGGAGGAGCAGGAGGGACACAGCACCAGGCAGATAGTTTAAAATTTTGGATCCCTGTCAAGGCAAGTGACCAGGGATTAAAATGTTTTTTGCACCCCCTCCTGGTCTTGCGCTCTTAGGCTGCCACCTGTGACACCTTGCAGTAAGCGCCGTCTCTGGATCCAGGCACACAGAGGGCCAGCTCCTCCAATCACACCGCTTGCCTGACAATCAGCTGCTCTGGCAGATGTGTGTAAATATACTGCACCCCCCTATGCTGTTCAAAGTTTCAGCGGCTGCAGAGAGAGGGGGGTGCTGCATGTTTACACACATCTGCCAGAGCTGGGGCACTGAAGAAACAGAGGGGGGATTTTATTTAACAAGCCCTCCTTTGTCACTTACTGGGAGAAGAGGGGGGTTATCGGTCCCTACATACACTCCTGACAATCGGAAGCGTTCAGGAGCAATATGAGCTGCTAAGTGCTTCCGATTCTCTGCCTGCCACTGCAGGAGGAGGGAGGAGCATCATGCACTCTCCTGTTAGTTCGGGCTGGTGGTGAGGTGCCGGTACGGAGTACTGGCGTGTACCCCCTGAAAAAAAGCCCTGGGAATAAGCGTAATTGACAACCTTTTTCCTTGTTTCCTTTTATACGTGAAGAGGGCTGGATACTCCTGGTTTACGCAGCTGCCCAACTAGGGAATAGTGCGCAAAACTGATTTTTTTGCATATTTGTGTATTTTGTTGCATTCCCAGCCACGTCATTTTTTGCTGCTGTCCCCGTGACAGAACACGATGTCGCTTTGCAATTTGGAGGGGGCTGTGGGCTTGCCTCCTGCCTACAGACTATGGCCCAGCAGTTAAACGGGAGATTTTGGGGCTGTTTGCCATCTCCTGCAGCCATCAGACGCACGGCGCACAGTGCAAAGGATTTCTGCGGTCGCCATTTCCTCTGAACCAGGCGAACGCAGCTTTTGTAGCCGCACATCTGGAACCATTATGGGCTACTTTTTCATATTAGCCGGGCTGAGTTAAATGTATAATTTCTTTCCAGATAGTGACTGTTTCCCTCTGGAAAAATATGTGATTAAATGGCTGGAATCGTCTGCCCGCTGTGCCAAGGAAAGGCTCCAGGTCTACCGCTTCGGCTTATTTCTGGGGGTGCTAGCCAGGCTCTCTACAGGCACCGGGCCTTAAGCTGCGGCTAAGGTACTAGAGGAAGGTGTGAGAGTCACGAGGAGAAACTGGGTGTCCAGTGAGGAAGTGGCATTTGACAGATATGACCCTGTTCGGGCACAGAGATCTGTTACAGTCCCTTTCCATGTTTTCTTTTTCAGTCCCAAAGTGGAAATGTTTTGGTGAGGGTATAAATATAAACTCACCATCTTGTCTCTTAGCAGAGAAGCAGCAGGAGAACATGTGGTTGCTTAAAGCAACTTTTGGTTTCATTAGGTTAGGACCCAACTTGAAAGAGGTTGCCATGACGTGACAGGTAGGCTTAACACTTTAATGGGCACTCAAGTAACCGAAAAACCTCTGATTTTGTTTAGCATGGAGTCATAGGAATAAGCGGAAAGACAACCCTTTTCTTGGTAAGTTCCTTTTTATGGCTGGTTGGAATAAGAAAAGCTTTACTTTACAGCTGCAGCTCCACGTGATTAAAACCCACTTTCATGCAAGGGGACTTCTTTTTAGGGATGTGCGTTTCGGGTTTCGGAATTTCGGAATTTTCACGAAATTTCCCGATTCGTGTTTTCGGATGCGGCCGAATTTCCGAAAATTTTTAGATCCGAAATGTTTTCCGAGCCGAAACGAAATATTTTCAGATTTTTCGAATGGACTTGAAATGTGTCAAACGAGGAGAACAGATTTTCCGAAAAACGAAAATTTTCGGAAAAACGAAAATTTTCTGAAAAACGAAAGTTTTGTAAAAACGAAAATTTTCTGAAAAACGAAAATTTTTCGAAAAAACGAAAGGTCGATACAAAAAACGGGTAAAATGACACGAAAAATACGAAAAATGGTCGATATTCCGAAAAATGTGCAATTCCGAAAAAACGAAAATTTCCGAAATTACGAAAAATCGATACAAAAACCGAGCACAGTGACACGAAAATACGAAAAATGGTCGAAATTCCGAAAAAAAAATGTACCCGAAAAACGGGCCGAACCGAATCGAATCGAAACCGAAATCGGTCGAAACGAGCCGAATCGAAAAGTTTAAAAATCGGAAAAATCGAACCGAATCGAACCGAAAAAAAAAAATCGGTGCACAAGCCTACTTCTTTTTCCAGTAAATGGATTACTAGAACACCCTAGTTTTATCATATACTGTATCCTTTAGCAACATTGAAGTGAGCTACTTTAAATGCTGGTCTTGTTAATGCTCACTTTGTCTAGTGTTCTTGGAAAAAATCTATTGGAATTATATTTTTTTATATTTTAAATGTTTGAGTACAAAAGAATACATCAGGAGGTAAACTGAAAATAAGACTGGGGCTGGAGAAGGCATTGCAGCTTTTTTTAACACTCTATTGTGAGTAGTTGAAATATTTAATTGGACTTTACTATTATTATTATTATTTTATAAAGCGCCAGCATATTCCGCAGCGCTGTACAATAAGCACAGTACAGACAGGGTTACAATACATTGAACAACATTTGACAAACAGTACTGGAGGAGATGAGGGCCCTATTCCCGTAGGAACTCACAATCTGGGAGGGTTGGGGTTGGAAACAGGAGGCGAGGACTGTAAGGTGAGAGTTATTGATGGTTGCGTCAGTGAGTTGGGTGGTAGGCTTCCCTAAATAGGAATGTTTTCAGGGAGCGTTTGAAGGAAGAGAAGTTAGGGGAAAGTCTTACAGCACGAGGGAGAGCGTTCCAGAGAGTGGGGGCTGCGCGTGAGAAATCCTGCAGTCTATCATGGGAAGAGGTGATGCGGGGAGAAGCTAGGCGCAGGTCACTGTTTGACCTTAGGGAGCGGGCTGGGGTGTATTTGGTGATTAGTGAGGACAGGTAGTGGGGAGCTGAGTTAGTGAGGGTTTTGTAGGTAAGGATAAGGATTTTGAACTTAATTCTGCAGTGGATGGGGAGCCAGTGAAGGGACTCGCAGAGGGGAGCGGCCTATGGAAACATTATACCAGGTACCAGGGGTGCAGACGGTGCCACCGCACCCAGGCCCTTGAATCCGGGGTGGCCCACACTCGCCTGCCTGGGCCTGGCGGCTTGCTTATAATATATATAATTCTTATTTAAATTTATTTTATACTTAGTCAGGTCCAGAAATATTGGGACATCGACACAATTCTAACATCTTTGGCTCTATACACCACCACAATGGAGTTGGAATGAAACAAACACAATGTGCTTTAACTGCAGACTGTCAGCTTTAATTTGAGGGTATGTACATTCTACTCAGGTGAACGGTGTAGGACGTACAGCAGTTTACAGATGTGCCTCCCACTTGTTAAGGGACCAAAGGTAATGGGACAGAATAATAATCATAAATCAAACTTTCCCTTCTTAATACTTGGTTGCAAATCCTTTGCAGTCAATCACAGCCTGAAGTCTGGAATGCATAGACATCACCAGACGCTGGGTTTCATCCCTGGTGATACTCTGTCAGGCCTCTACTGCAACTGTCTTCAGTTCCTGCTTGTTCTTGGGGCATTTTCCCTTCAGTTTTGTCTTCAGCAAGTGAAATGCATGTTCAATGGGATTCAGGTCAGGTGATCGACTTGGCCATTGCATAACATTCCACTTCTGTCCCTTCAAAAACTCTTTGGTTGCTTTTGCAGTATGCTTTGGGTCATTGTCCATCTGCACTGTGAAGCGCCGTCCAATGAGTTCTGCAGCATTTGGCTGAATGTGAGCAGATAATAGTGCCCGAAACACTTCAGAATTCATCCTGCTGCTTTTGTCAGCAGCCACATCATCAATAAATACAAGAGAACCAGTTTCATTGGCAGCCATACATGCCCACGCCATGACACTACCACCACCATGCTTCACTGATGAGGTGGTATGCTTAGGATCATGAGCAGTTCCTTTCCTTCTCCATACTCTTCTCTTCCCATCACTCTGGTACAAGTTGATCTTGGTCTCATCTGTCCATAGGTTCTTGTTCCAGAACTGTGAAGGCTTTGTTAGGCAAACTCTAATCTGGCCTTCCTGTTTTTGAGGCTCACCAATGGTTTACATCTTGTGGTGAACCCTCTGTATTCACTCTGGTGAAGTCTTCTCTTGATTGTTGACTTTGACACACATACACCTACCTCCTGGAGAGTGTTCTTGATCTGGCCAACTGTTGTGAAGGGTGTTTTCTTCACCAGGGAAAGAATTCTTCGGTCCTCCACCACAGTTGTTTTCCGTGGTCTCCCAGGTCTTTTGGTGATGCTGAGCTCACCGGTGCATTCCTTCTTTTTGAGAATGTTCCAAACAGTTGTTTTGACCACGCCTAATGTTCTCTGATGGGTTTGTTTTGTTTCTTCAGCCTAATGATGACTTGCTTCACTGATAGTGACAGCTCTTTGGATCTCATCTTGAGAGTTGACAGCAACAGATTCCAAATGCAAATAGCACACTTGAAATTAACTCCGGGCCTTTTATCTGCACATTGTAATTGGGGTAATGACAACTCCATTGTGGTGGTGTGTATAGCCAAAGATGTTAGAATTGTGTCGATGTCCCAATATTTCTGGACCTGACTGTATTTGTGAGTTTTACTTTGGAGCACTGTGATACACTCATACACACCACATATTACTTTGAGTTTTGTTACTGTAAACCTCTGTGATTTACACTGATACGCATTGCACATTACTGTGAGTTTTATTGCTGTGGAGCTCTGTGATACGCGCATACACACTGCACATTACTGTGTTTTATTGCTGTGGAACTCTGTTATACGCTCATACACACTGCACATTACTGTGAGTTTTATTACTGTGGAGCTCTGATACATTCATACCCACTGCATATTGTGGTGGAGCTCTGTGATACGCTCATACCCACTGCACATTGCTGTGGAGCTCTGTGATACACTCATACACACAGCATATTACTGCGATTTTTATTACTGTGGAGCTCTGATACGCGCATACACACTGCACAGTACTTTGTTTTATTGCTGTGGAGCTCTGTGATACGCTCACACACACTGCACATTGCTGTGGAGCACTGTGATACGCTCATACACACTGCACATTTGAGTTTAATTTCTGTGGAGCTCGGTGATACGTTCATACACAGAGCACATTACTGTGAGATTTATTGCTGTGGAGCACTGAGATACACATAGTGCACATTACATTAAAAATGGGATGGACTGAAGAGGTCATAGTGAACCTGGAAAAAAATGCGATACGGTCAGGAGTCAACATTGTGGACCGGGGGGGGACCAATGAATGTTAACGGGAGGGGGGAAAAAATATGTTTTGCCTAGGGTGGGGGGCATCATGGTTCCTGCACCTGGGCCCTGAGGTTTCTAGTTACGCCTCCGCCAGGTACTATGAGGAAGGGGACTGCTGCAGACTATTACCCTGCCTTCACCCTTCTGAAGAGCAACAAGTTCCCATCCTGTGGTGCAAGCAGACTGTTGCGGTTCTCCTATGCCTGGTGCTTAACTATTTAGTCTGTTGGGCAAGTCTCAATTATCAGAATTGCAGGGTTGCCTACCAAGAAGGTCCCACTTGTCTGATTCCAACAGTCATAACATTAATGGCTTGAGCCGCTTCTCTAACAGAGTTGCAAATTTGTGGCTTGGTGTAATGTTCAGGTTTCGTGCTGCTGAGGCTTTTGTACCAATGACTCTCGGATGCAGAAATAAGGATAAGCGTGCTGCTGGTTTTATTGTAATACAGCAAGCTGCTGAATGACCGTTGCTCACAGAGAGGCCAACTGACTCAGACATTGCAATGGTCACCAGACAATTTGAATACTGGCATATGATTGGTTAGGATATAGATATGCAAATATTACATCCCATATTTAAAAAATAAAATAAAAAGAATAAAATAAATATATGAAACATGTAAAAATCTCAAATATTAAAATATAACTATTTACATATACCTAAATAAAAACACAATTAAAATTAGGCATAATGAGTCCATCATTGCAGCAAGTAGCTGTCTTTGCACACCCCTGCATGGTCACAGGTCCAGGATGTCTCTTGGCTATTACAAGAGATTGAAGCACCCACCAGAGACTCATACACAATGTGCTCGCTGAACGCCGTAAAACGGAGGTTCCTCTAAAAACCTAAAATTGGGCACATACAATAGAAACCAGCGTGGCGCCAATGCAAAACAAAGGAAAACACACTATACATAATACATGTCCTTTCATTTCTTATTCTTTTTCTTCTCTTCTCAAGATATACCTCTTCTAATCTGCTAGAGGAATGCGGATCACTGCCGAAGAAAGGAAAACAAATTTTGCCCAGTATGTTGTTTTATGGATATAACATGCACCAGAAATGGTATCCAACTCACATTTGAAAGAGCCTTGCCTGGCTCTAGGAATTATAGGCTTATTGGTATATATCTTCTATAAAGATCTTCATGTGCCCATCAACCTCTTTCGATGCTCCTAGAGACCACAATAGGATTCGCCTAAGGTAAAGATAAGCACATACCAGTGGTATCCCTAGTGCAATAATGTATATAGCAATATAAATTAAAAAAACACAAGTTTCCAACTCAGGTGGTTCTGAGCCCAATCGGCTCTACTGGATAAACGCAGGGAATAATTAGGTACCCCCCGAACCTTCTTGAACTGGAATTTTCAAATGAACAGCAGGCAGACAGCAAAAAGCAAACTTAAAACCATTTATTTATAAAATAACATAGCTACCAGGATGCGTTTCGTCTGATGACTTCCTCAGCTGGTGGCTTATCTTTATCTTTATAGAAGACTCATAAGGCTATAATTCCTAGAGCCAGGAAAGGCTCTTTTAAATGTGAGTTGGATACCATTTCTGGTGCATGTTATATCCCTAAAAACAACAAACTGCGCAAAATTTGGTTTCCTTTCTTCGGCAGTGATCTGCATTCCTTTAGAAGATCAGAAGAGGTATATCTTGAAAAGAGAGAAGAGAAGAAAAAGAATAAGAAACGAAAGGACATGTATTATGCATAGTGTGTTTTCCTTTGTTTTGCATTGGCTCCACGCTGGTTTCTATTGCATGTCTCTTGGCTATAGCTACTATCCATACCTAGTTCTGTAGGGAGAAGTTGCGGATGAGGAAGAGTGGTGAGCAGGTAGGGTGGAAGATTTGTCGATGCCGTCATCGGGAAGATTCTTATTGTCCTCAGATGGTACGCACTGCAATGTTGGCGTATCTGGGGTTATGTTCTCTGGTACGAAGTCTGCATTTTCATTGGTAAGGTGTGACTCCTTTGTCTAGGAGGCGACGATATTCTAGCCCCTCACTGGTGTGCACATGGTTGGATCTGTTGGTATTAGCTTCTTCAGTGATGACTGCTGGGTGCTACTGACCATGTTCCTGTACACAAACTATCTGCCGTTTAGCAAGTTGTGATAATGATCTAGCTGACCTGTTGTCGTAGCTCCTCTGAAGATGCTGACTATGTATACTTCTGGTTATGATTTCCTTGTGAGTGACAATTTTGGGCAGAAGCTGTTGATTGCTAGATGGAAGCATGGATCTTAGGCGGCGACTCATAAGCAACTGTGCCGACGACTTGAAATTATCAAGAGAGCTGTTGCAATGTTCCAGGATACTGAGGTATGGATCATTCCGGTTTGCTCTGGCATTTTCCATTAGTGATTTAGCCGTCTGTACAGTTCTCTCGGCTAGTCCATTGCTTTGCGGATAGTATGGATTTGCTGTGATGTGAGAAAAAGCCCAAACAATGGAAATAGCCTTAAATTTACTGGACATAAACTGCAGGTCCTTGTTAGGCTTGTGCACCGATTTTTTTTTTCGGTTCGATTTGTTCGGATGTTTAAACATTTCGATTCGGCTCGTTTCAACCGATTTCTGTTTCGATTCGGTTAGTTTTTCGTGTACATTTTTTTTTCGGAATATTGACTATTTTTCGTATTTTCGTGTCACTTTGCTCGTTTTTTGTATCGACTTTTCGGATATTTTAGTTTTTTCGGAAAGTCTGTTCTCCTCGTTTCAAAGTGTCTGCGATAATTCTGGCGATTCTATCGTGTTTTTTTTATTAAATAAAGATCCTTTTTTTCTTATGAATAATTGAATATACATTTCACAACTTTATTTAATCATATTAAAATGGTATGAAAGCCAAGGAACAAAAAAATGAACAAAACGATTTAAAAAATGCTAAACTGACCCGAATGCCACAAGAAACAAGTGATACGCATTTACAAATACAAAATTTACAGAATCAGCGATATAACCAATAATAGTTAAATATACGATTTCCAGAATTACCGAAATGGAACCGAAATCACGAATGGAACCGAAATCATGAATAGAGCAAAAATAAATTTCGGTTTGACACATTTCAAGTCCATTCGAAAAATCCGAAATTTTTTCGTTTCGGCTCAGAAAACTTTTCGGATCTATCGGTTTTCGGGTCCGCCCGATTCGGAAATTCGGCCGAATCCGAAGACACGAATCGGGAAATTTCGGGAAAATTCCGAAATTCTGAAACCCGAAACGCACATCCCTAGTCCTTGTCTGGGGTGACAGTCTCTGGGATAACATGCCTTGCAAAGGCAGCCTTTAACTTGTGTATGACAGCAGCGGATGTTGTGCTGTTAAATCTGTCAAGTTCAAAGTATCTGCTGTAGTAGTCAACACTAATAAGATGATCCATATTGTGCCAGGTGAATAAATCAGTAGCCACTGCTTCCCATGGTCTGTCAGGTACTCTGTGACTGATCACAGACTCTCTACAGTTGGATGTACGGTATGTGAGGCATATAGAACATTTACTATTTCCTCAATTTCTTTTGCCATTCCAGGCCAAGACAATATATCACGTGCTCTTTGTTTGCACTTTTCAATGCCTAGGTGGCCGTCGTACATGGGTGAGAGCATTCCTGGATGAAAGGCTTGAGGGGAAAAATGATTTTCTCACCTTTAAATGTGCCATAAAAATATGTCATCTCGGTGATTCCAGAATTCCAAAATGCTTTGGGGCATTTCTTTCTCTCATCGGGCAAGCTATTTTGTATAGTGTCCTTTAGTATTTGGAACTGTGGGTCTCTTTCCATCTGAGCTTGGATTTCTTGTAGCTTTGTGTTGCTGACAGGAAGACTGCTATATACAGTATGTACTTGTTTGTCCATACCTTCACTGAGGCTCAGGGTCAGATGCTGACTTTCTGGACAGAGTGTTTGCAACTGGAATGTCTATCGCAGGTTTCTCATGTTACTTTTGGATGTCAACACTCCCAATATAATTGTGGTTGGCAATTTTAATGCGGTTGTTAACTTCAAATTAGATAAGTCCAAGTCTACCACCCTTTCTTCTCTACAGGATTTCCAGAATTTTATCTCAACCCTGAATCTTCATGATTCATGGTGAATTTTGCATTCCACAGAGAGAGATTATTCTTTTTGTTCTCTGGTTCATTGCACCGTTTCTAGAATTAATATGTTTTTTTATTCACTCATGATGCTTTCCTGGACTGGCAGGGGTGGACATTGACGCCATCTCACTGACCATGCACCAGTGTGGCTGAGTTTGCGGTTCCCTAGTGTACTCAGATATGGGAGGCCCTGGCACTTTCCCTGATACTTGACTACTACCCCAACGTTCTTCCTTCACCTTTCGTCTAGTTGGGTGCACTACTGTTTCGATAACACAGTTGCACTCATACTTCCATGCACTGATCGCTCCTTTTTCTGCAGCAGAGTGGGTCAACAGACTGGATCGCCATATTACGAACTGACCGCAAAACGATTATTCCATTTCTTCTTTTTATAGCCTTCATTAGGTTGTGGACTGGCCCGCAGTGAAAACTGGCCCATGCAATGGCATAATCATTTCTCGTCACTCGCCATAGACTACTTGTTATCAGCACACATGTATGGGTTAAACACCTTGCCGACTGTGTCATATCAAGAAATGTTTTTGAAAATGTTCCATTCTGCATACCACTCCCCTAGTAGACTATTCCACATGGGATGGAAATCTGCACCATCATGTTTTAAATGCTCAGCACCTTATGCTGACTTATTGCTATTGGAGCTGCCCCATCATACAGACAGGGGTGTCGCAAGGGGGGCAGGGGTGAGGCCCGCACCGGGTGACACCACCCCCTAGGGTGACACCTTAAAAAAAATATATATATATATTTTTTTTTTTACTTCACACAAAAATATTTTACCAGGAAGGATACATTGACAATACTCTCTCATTTTCAAGTATGTCCTGGGTAGGCAAGGTCTAGGCTGGCACTTTCCAGGGGGTGGCAAAAAAAACACCACAAAGGATATTCACAGAGCACCGAAATGACGCAGACATTTCAGTGTTCTGTTGTTCCCCGCACTTTGGGTAATCAGATTTCCCCGGTGAATTCACCACAGGGTCCCTGAAGTGCAGGGAATCAGCCACTGAATGCTGCCGCAAACCCATCGCCTGCTGTTTTAAAAAGAACTACTAAACAAAAATGTCTTGAATTAACATATAAGTTCCTATGAATGATAATAAAAAGGTCTGTTACAGAAAAAAAAAGAAAAACCGCTATTAGAAACAAAAATGGAATTTTTTTTGAAAAATGCCTAAAAGATACTAAAAAAATAAAATCAATAAATAAAGAGATTTTTTACTATGGATTAAAAGAATAAACGGTATATTAGATATTGGATAAAAACAGGAATATTTTTTTTTTTTTGTGTTTAAAGTTTTTTTTTTTTGGAACAAAGTCAGCAAAACAAAGAAAATGGCCTCGCAGGGCCAAAACGAGTCATCTGTGTAAAAGAAAATGGCCACAATTTGTCAGCTTAAAAGACATCAAAAATACGAACTAAATAGCTAAGAAGCACTGCAGTAGTATAATAAAGAGTCCTCTGAAAAACAACCAAAATAATGCTTATGTGGGGGGAAAGGGAGAAAGGATGAAACAAAAATACAAAGCGTCCTCAGAAAATGTCCGAAGTGTCCCAGCAGAAGGGGGGGGGAGTAAGGGGGGGAATGCATCAATAAACAAATATTCTCAGCATGTGGGGGAAAAAATGAGGGATGGGGTGTAAAAAGCAAAAAGGGTCACCAAGAGAGTCAGCATAAAAGCAGCGTGAAAATTAAAACAGCATATAATCATTTTAAATCCGAGTGGGGAAAAAAAAAAAAGGAAAAGAAACAAAGTCAGCTGTAGACGCAAAAGAAACGTTGTCATCGTAGGGGAGCTCAGCATTATAGTGTAGGCCGGGAACAGGAGCATAAAACGGCATCAAAAAAGGCAATCAGATAGGGCAGCAAAGTCACCTCAACCTGTATCCCGGAACATAAGGGGGAACCAATGCCCCCGGCCGAACGTATGAGAGGCATCGTGGGACACCAGGGCCTCCAGTCTCACAGCAGGGACGCCGGGCTTCATTCCACCGCGTGGTCCCCGTATACCCTCCAGCCATAGTACCTCGCCAGGAGGGTTCCAGCTTCTTCACAGTGGACAGTCCACGAGGTGCGTATCGCGTCGTCCCGTTCTCGGCCATCTCTTCCCCCTCCGTACCTCGAACAGGGCCTGCAGGCACCGTCGTCGGCCCATCCAGCGCCACGCGGTCCAGCGGCCCATGCCAAGCTGACTCACCAGAACCGCCCGGCAGCAACAATTCCTCCGCCTCCCGCAAGGTAAGCCGTACTCGCTGGGGGTCCGGGTCACCCTCCATGTCGCAGTCTCCTACGGTCCCGCCATCAGGCAGATCCAGTGTCCCTCCGAACTCCATCAGCTTCATCCTGGGCGGGGGACTCGTACCACCGCAGCTTCTCAGCATGGGGACGTCGGTCTCGTCTCCCATTTTCTGCTCGTCATCCCCTCGCCTCTCCAGAACCTTCATCAGCCGGCGCCACATACCCCGTGTAAGCGGGCTCTCTTCGTCTACGGGCAGTGACGCGAGGCACGCCTCGAGGTCCTCCAACACGGCTCCCAGCGTTCGGTGGGTGGGTGGGCAGGCCAGCCATCGCCAGTCCGCATCCACCCCCACGAGCTCTGCCGTGGCCCCAGAAGCAGCAACCAGAGGACAGGGGCCCTCCATCCTCACGGCCCGCCGCCACCTGGAACCTCAAGAAGGGGGCCGCGGAAGGACCAGCATGTGCAAGCACGGAAGCCCAGGCCCCAAGATGGCCGCCGGCAGGTCGAGCTCTGCAGATGCGTGGGGGGGGGGTGTCTCTGGTCCGGAGAGGGGGACAAGACGGTCTCTGGACAGCTCTAGTCCGTTGGCCAGCCACCCTGGCAAAAACAGGAATATTTTTAACATTGAAACCTATGGTGTTTGTTCTGAATAAACCTGCCAAATGAAAACACCGGACATCAGGACATTTCTTTGCTGTTCGGTGTATCTGAACAGATTAACCATTACTTCTCTATGGCGACTTTCACGGCCTTCGAACAGGCGCCGTACTTGCTGTCAGTTTGCCCAAATTTGTGTATGAGCATATCACAGAGCTCCACAGCAATAAACCTCACAGTAATGTGCGCCGTGTATTATGAGCATTCAGTGTTATATGGGAGCACTGACTTATGAGTAAAAGTAGTTTAAAAAAAACCCTGTAAAATTCGGAGTGGGGGAGGGTGACACCATAAGTTACCGCACCCGGTGACACCAACCCTAGTGACGCCAATGCATGCAAACCTCTTGGTTCGCAGTCCATTCTTATATCCTGTTACTCAGCTCTTCCTTCCCCTTTCCCCAGAATTTTTGATCCTCAGCCTGGTCCCCAACTTGAAAAGCAAACATAAAAAGTTCCTTACCATAGTAACGGCTGTCGCTTGTAAAACAATATTTCACACATGGAATCAGCCCACTCCTGTCCCTGTTTCTCGCTTTCCGAATAAAACAAATTCCCTGTTCCGTATGGATTGGCTTTATATGTTGATAAATAAGGAGCTCCAGGCCAAATGGTTTGTGTGTGCATGGCAATGTTACTTTCCATCCCTCCCACCAGTGCTATGAGCCTCTATTCAATCATCCCTCCAATATACAGCTTGGCACTCCGCGGAAGTGATATCAGGCAGGGATCCTTTTAAGCCTCAATCCAAAGTGATTATTTTTCTATTACTTCATATTGCTCCTGTTTCGTGCCCTTCACAACCCTTACAGAGTTTAGCTTGTCTAAGCAATTTCTTTCATTTTAGTTTTTATATTTTATTCTTTTTTGTTTTAGTTCTTTGTTACGATGTGTTGTTTAATTTTCCTTTTTGTTCTTTTTATAAAATGGAAAAATGTGTATGCTGTCAATCATTTCTTTTGTATGTGTCTGTTATCAAAGGCACTTAACTGCTTTGCTTAACTTGAATTTCACTTTTTTCTGTATTTTGTTGCCATATCATTGTCTTCCCTGCATTCACACTAAAAATTGTCTTAAAAAAAAAACAGGCTACAAAGCTTGCTGTATTTTAATCTGTGAATCAATAAGGCTCGTGTCAGACGAGCGCAGTGTTCATGTCTGTGTGGCCGCACATTTGTACATTCATGGCAGCATAGCATTCTGACTAGGGAGGAGCGGTTCGGGTTCGGACGGTTCGGAGTTCGACCCGAACTTGGCCTGTTCGATGAGATCGCGAACACCGAACATTTCCGGGTGTTCGCCGCATGTTCGACCACAATGGACCACAATGCATTTTCCCACTGGCCTGAAGCTCGTAATTGGCTACAGCCTTGCACCTGACCACAGGTCTGGTGCAAGACTGGTTCAACACTATGCCAATCACCGCTCAGAGTCCTGATTGGGCAAATTTTGCCCAATCACGGGCTCACAGAGCTAAGTCCCGCAGCACACTATATAATGTTTCCACGCGCCGATTCTGCACGCATTTCAGAGGAGATTTCAAAGGAGATAGTTGTGTCTTGTTACTGCCGGTCTGCCACGCTACTGGGGGGGTCTGGGGGTCTCATTTCTACCAAATATCAGGGAATTTAGGTGATGTGTGTCTTGTCACTGTGCCAGCAAGTTTTTTTGGGGTTTACAACTTTCTTTAAAACATTTGTGAATTGAGGTGATCTTCTGGGTCTTGTCACTGTGCCAGCAAGTCTTTTTGGGTCTCATTTCTACCAAATATCAGTGAATTTAGGTGATGTGTGTCTTGTCACTGTGCCAGCAAGTTTTTTTGGGGTATACAACTTTCTTTAAAACATTTGTGAATTGAGGTGATCTTCTGGGTCTTGTCACTGTGCCAGCAAATCTTTTTGGGGCTCACTAATTTCTTTAAAACATTTGTGAATTTAGGTGATGTGTGTCTTGTCACACAACCAGTACCACGCATTATTTTGGGGCTCACTAATTTCTACAAAACATTTGTGAATTGAGGTGATCTGACTCTTGTCACTGCCAGCAAGTATTTTGGGGGTCACAAATTTCTACAAAACATTTGGGAATTGAGGTGATCTGTGTCTCGTCACACATCCAGTACCACACTGTATTTCGGGGCTCACTAATTTCTACAAAACATTTGTAAATTGAGGTGATCTGTCTCTTGTCACACAACCAGTACCACGCATTATTTTGGGGCTCACTAATTTCTACAAAACATTTGGGAATTGAGGTGATCTGTGTCTCGTCACACATCCAGTACCACGCAGTATTTTGGGGCTCACTAATTTCTACAAAACATTTGTGAATTGAGGGGATCTGTGTCTCGTCACACATCCAGTACCACGCTGTATTTTGGGGCTCACTAATTTCTACAAAACATTTGTAAATTGAGGTGATCTGTCTCTTGTCACACAACCAGTACCACGCATTATTTTGGGGCTCACTAATTTCTACAAAACATTTGGGAATTGAGGTGATCTGTGTCTCGTCACACATCCAGTACCATGCTGTATTTTGGGGCTCACTAATTTCTTTAAAACATTTGTGAATTGAGGTGATCTGTCTCTTGTCACTGCCAGCAAGTATTTTGGGGGTCACAAATTTCTACAAAACATTTGGGAATTGAGGTGATCTGTGTCTCGTCACACATCCAGTACCACGCTGTATTTTGGGGCTCACTAATTTTTTTAAAACATTTGTGAATTGAGGTGATCTGTATCTTGTCACTGGCTGCCAGATATCAGTGTGTCTCACTGAGTTATACCAGAGTTCTTTAAATCTTTATACCAGAGTTGATTCAGAGTTCTGTATATATTAATCTATATATCACTCACCATGTCTGAAAGAACAAAAAGGACAGGCAGATGCTCCCAGACACAGATAAGAGGGCAAGCAGCCCCTGTGTCGGGAGGCTGTGCCTCTGGTCGTGTAGACGTGGTGTGCATCCTCTGCAGGGGCACGCTTGTCCTTTCTAACTGGTGCTGGCCGTCTTAAGCAGCAGCAACATACAGAGGACTTGGTGGATTGGCTAACCAGGCCATCCTCATCCTCCGAGTCCTCTGCCAGCCAGGCTTCTAGTGCTTTACAGTCCACCTCAGCTGCCAAAGCATCTAATGCAGCCTCCATGTCCACAGCTACTCCTGCCGTAGCCTTGCTATCACACACGGAGGAGTCAGCTGAATTTTTTGACTACAATGAGAGTGACATGCTGCTTGAGGATGCGCAGCAAGTACAGTGCTCTGATTCAATCTCTGAGGTTGAGGAAGAGATTATAATCAACCTAGAGGAAGGGGGTGCCAGTGATGACACACAAATAACTGGCACTCATGTTGCCCCAGCAGCTGCAGCATACTGCCAAGGAGGAGGCACAGCAAACACGAGGCACAACATCCTCTGTGACCAACCGTAACACTAGCCAGTCCAAGGCATCACATGTCAAAGCTGCTCCGGTGCAGAGCGCTGTTGTCTCAAAGAACACATGCAGGAAGTCTGTTGTCTGGGAGTTCTTTAAGAAATGTGCAGTAGAGCGCAGCGTTGCTATTTGTAATCTATGTCAGATGAGGCTTAAGCGTGGGAAAGATACCAGACACTTGGGTACCACGTGCTTGAGGCGACATATGAACAAGTGCCACACATCCCGTTGTCACAAAACTAGTAGGTCCTCCTCCTCCTCATCTGTCTCTACCACCACTGTATGTCCTGCCATGTCATTGCCTACAACCTCCACCGACAGGGATGATGCTACAGTAATGGATGTACCAGGTCCTTCCTCACAATGTGACATCATCCCAGTAGCTGAAGATTTACGCAGTCAGATTACGTTGCCGCAGCTGCTGCAGCGAAAGAAAAATATAGTCCCAACCATCCCCAAGCACAGCGTCTATATGCCAGCTTAGCAAAATTACTCGCATTGCAGTGGCTGCCTTTCCAGCTGGTGGACTCTGCTCCCTTCCGTGAATTTGCTGAATGTGCTGTACCACAGTGGCAGGTTCCAAAACGCCATTACTTTTCACGCAAGGCCATTGCAGCACTATACCAGCACGTGGACGACAATGTTATCCAGTCATTGGGAAAGGCAGTCAGCAGCAAGGTACATGTGACTTTAGACACGTGGTCCAGCAAGCATGGACAGGGTCGTTACATTTCCTTCACGGCACACTGGGTAACTCTGATCGCAGCTGGGAGTGATCCAAGACGGGGCTCTGTGCTGGAGCTTGTTCATCCACCACGCCTCCAGAAAGCTGCTTGTATGAGGTCTGTCTGCTCCAGCACCACCACCTCTTCCTCCTCCTCCTTCTCTGTCTCTGGCGAAGTGGCAGTTAAACCGACGCCTGACAGGGTCTACGCAATGGCTCAAGCAAAAAGATGCCATACTGTGCTTGAGCTGGTTTGTTTAGGGGACAGGAGCCACACCGGTTCAGAAATTTTGTCAGCTCTGCAGGGGCAGGTGCAGAGATGGTTAACACCACGCCAGCTTGAGCTGGGAATGATCGTCTGCGATAATGGCAGCAACCTTCTCTCTGCCCTACGCAAGGATAAATTGACGCATGTACCATGCCTAGCACACGTCCTAAATCTGGTGGTACAGCGTTTCCTAACCAAGTACCCAGGGCTGCCAGAGCTTCTCATCCAGGCCAGAAAAGTCTGCAGCCACTTCAGACGGTCATTCCCAGCAAGCGTTCGCCTGGCAGAAATTCAAAGAGAATTCCACCTTCCCACAAACCGTCTGATCTGTGATATGCCCACCAGGTGGAACTCGACATTAGCAATGCTGCAGCGTCTGCACAAGCAGCAGAGGGCCATCAACGAGTACCTGTGTGAGTATGGCACAAGAACAGGTTCAGGTCAACTTGTTTTTTTTTTCCCCCGCAGTGGCTGATGATCAAGGATGCATGCACTGTACTGTCACCATTTGAGGAGGCAACGAGGATGGTGAGCAGGGACAGTGCATGCATCAGTGACACAATTCCTTTAGTGTTCCTGCTGGAGCACACTCTGCGGGGAATTATAGAAGTGGCTCTAGAGGCAGAGCAGCGGGAGGAAGAGGAGGCCTTCCCTAGCTCTCAAGGCCCCAGTCTTTCCGCAGACAGCATTCCAGCGGGTCCTACTCAGATCAGACAGGAGGAGGTGGAGGAGGAATATTTAAGTAGTGGGGGCATTGAAGGTGGGGATTCCTCAAGGGAGGGGTTTGTGTGCCCAGAAACAGAAGGGCTAGTGCGTGGCTGGGAGGAGGAAGTGCACGATACGGTCATCCTCATTGACCAGGAAGACTCGGAAGCTAATGCCACCTCCAACCTACGCTGCATGGGCTCCCTAATGATGCAAAGCCTGCTAAAGGACCCCAGGATTCGTGCTAACAAGGAGAGGGATCATTACTGGTTGGCAACCCTTCTTGATCCACGATACAAGGGGAATGTTGCAGAGCTCATCCTGCCCGCACAGAGGGAGCACAGGATGAAAAAACTTGAGGACGCTCTAAAGCGACACTTGTGTAACACCTTTCCAGGCACTGGTAGATTACCAAGTGCTGACACACGTGCTTCTGAGGCTGCGGGTGATCAGAGGAATAGTGGTGAAGGCTAGTGCCGCTTGACTGATGCTTTTTTAAATTTTTTTAGTCCTCGACGCCCAGGGACGTCAAATGTAGGCACCCATTGCCAGCGTCTTCACCATATGGTGCAGGACTACCTAGGGGCAAGGGCAGACCTGGATACCTTTCCAGCAGATGATCCACTGGCTTACTGGGTGTTGAGATTGGATCACTGGCCAGAACTTAGCCAATATGCTATGCAGCTACTAGGTTGCCCTTCATCTAGCGTGCTTTCCGAAAGGACTTCAGTGCCGCTGGAGGTTTTGTCACAGACAAAAGAGTGCGTCTGTCCACCGACTATGTAGACCGGCTGACATTTATAAAAATGAATCAGTCCTGGATCAGCAGCTATCAATCCCCTGATGCTGAAGTAATGGAATAGATCGGGGATGTCCTCTTCTGCATTCACAAAACCTCCAGCACTGAACTCTTCCACAATACCACAAAAGGTTTACGGTGTGAAGGCACTTGCTGCCATGAAAGGCACAATATTTGGCTGCACTGACGCCTGTGCCAGATTTATATCATTTTAATTTTTTGAACCGCAGGGTCCAACCCTGCACTCTTCCACAATACCACAGAGGGGTTACTGTATGATGATACTTGCTGGCCTGGCATTAAAGGCACAATATCTGGGTGCACTGACGCCCATTAACAGATAAAAAAAACACTTTTCAATATAGGACCACATGGTCCACCCCTGCACTCTTCCACAATACCACAGAGGGGTTAGGCTAAGGTCAGATGAGCGCATTTTGTACGGACTGTGCGTCTGTGCAGTATGGACGTACTTACTGACTGACAACAAGGTAGTGGCCACATAGTCGGTTTTTTTCACTGACGTATTTTTTGACTGATGTAGCAGGGAAAATAAATTACAATGAAAGAACATTCTGTCCGTCAAAAATGCTGGATGTATAAATGCAGTCCATCTGACCTTGTTGCATCACTCACACACAAAGCTATGCGGACGTTGTGGACGTGGCGCACTCTGCATGTCCGTTCTAGCAGTATTACGTTCTTGCCTAACCTGCGTCCGTTTGCAGCGTCCGTCAGCCCCCGCACTTCTGTGCGGACATACTTCGTGTGTGGGGCTCCATTTAACACAATTGTATGCTATCACGGACATACTTATGTGCGGGCAACACGGACGTTAACACTGCGTTCGTCTGACCCCAGCCTTACTGTATGATGATACTTGCTGGCCTGCATTACAGGCACAATATCTGTGTGCACTGACGCTCATTACCAGATAAAAAACCTTTCAATATATGACCACATGGTCCACCCCTGCACTCTTCCACAATACCACAGAGGGGTTACTGTATGATGATACTTGCTGGCCTGGTATTAAAGGCACAATATCTGGGTGCACTGACGCCTTGACCAGAATCATATCTTTTCAATATAGGACCACATGGTCCACCCCTGCATTCTTCCACTATACCACAGAGGGGTTACTGTATGATGATACTTGCTGGCCTGGCACCAAAGGCACACTATCTGGGTGCACTGACGCCCATTACCAGATAAAAAAAAACACTTTTCAATATAGGACCACATGGTCCACCCCTGCACTCTGCCACAATACCACAGAGGGGTTACTGTATGATGATATTTGCTGGCCTGGCATTAAAGGCACAATATCTGGGTGCACTGACGCCTTGACCAGAATCATATCTTTTCAATATAGGACCACATGGTCCACCTCTGCATTCTTCCACAATACCACAGAGGGGTTACTGTATGATAGTACTTGCAGGCCTGGCACCAAAAGCACAATATTTGGGTGCACTGCCACGGACGCCTGTATCAGATTCATATCCTCAGAGGGGTTACGGTGTGACGGCACTGTTGGGGACGCTAAAGGACCAATTTTAAAGCACCTATTGTTACTTTCATCCAAAGCCTGCAAATATTTCACAATAATTTAGCCAAAAAAAATCAGTGAACTTTTTCTGAGTGTACGAAAATGTCTCCTCTTTTCATACAGACTGCCGCCCCAAGCAGTTGTTTATGGATAGATTAAAGGAAAAGCATTTACCGTCATATGAAACGTCATTTTTTGTTTCTAAGTGTTTCTATACATCCTAGAAATCCGCCACTTCACAGGCAGGTTATGGGGACCTCCTAGGCACGATTTTTGAAGGAATTTTTGGTTTTTATTTTTAACCCTTATTTCATGGAAAACTCACTGTCCCTTTAAAAACTTTTTTTTTTAACTTTTTGTTCTTGATTCCTGTCCCCCAGGGCACTATCCGGACCCCCATACACCTTTTATGGCAAATATGTAGCATATATGCCCTCTTGGAGGGCACTCTAAAAACTGAATTTTCAGCCCCATTGACTTGCATTGGGTTCGAGTTCGGGTTCGGACCCGAACAAATGGGAAGTTCGGGTTCGGGCTCGAACCGAACTCGGGGATTGTTCGGCTCATCCCTAATTCTGACCTTCTGACCAATGGAGCCCCACACACAAAGTACGTCCGCACAGAAGTGCGGACATATGACAGATGCGGCAAACGGACGCAGGTTAGGCAAGAACGGAAAACCGCTAGAACAGATGTACGGAGTGCGCAACGTCTGCAAAGCTTTGTGTGCGAGTGATGGAACGATGGAATGGAATGATTTATGCATCCAGCATTTTTGACGGACAAAATGTTTTTTCATTTTCCATCTACATTCGTCAAAAATGACGGCAGTTACAAAAACGGACCGTGTGGCCACTACTGCGTCTTCCGTCAGAACGTGCGTACGTACTGCACAGACGCACAGTCTGTAGAAAATGCGCTCGTCTGACCCTAGCATAAGCTGTTTTTTAACTGCGAAGTGCCACTTCCTCTTGCCATTAGCTTGGTGTCCCTCTGCAAGCTAAAACCTTGTGAGACCTGAGATGGCACCCACCGTAGAGCAGGCCACTATTATTATTATTATTATTATTCATTATTTATAAAGCGCCAGCATATTCCGCAGCGCTGTACAATAAGCACAGTATAGACAGGGTTACAATACATTGAACAACATTTGACAA
The DNA here is from genome assembly GCA_009667805.1 of Leptobrachium leishanense. Lineage (NCBI taxonomy): Eukaryota > Metazoa > Chordata > Amphibia > Anura > Megophryidae > Leptobrachium > Leptobrachium leishanense. Next base: position 397,575,032 of record CM019063.1, read on the forward strand.
ACAGTACAGGAGGAGATGAGGGCCCTATTCCCGTAGGAACTCACAATCTGGGAGGGTTGGGGTTGGAAACAGGAGGAGAGGACTGTAAGGTGAGAGTGATTGATGGTTGCGTCAGTGAGTTGGGTGGTAGGCTTCCCTAAATAGGAATGTTTTAAGGGAGCGTTTGAAGGAAGAGAAGTTAGGGGAAAGTCTGACAGTACGAGGGAGAGCGTTCCAGAGAGTGGGGGCTGCGCGTGAGAAATCCTGCAGTCTATCATGGGAAGAGGTGATGCGGGGAGAAGCTAGGCGCAGGTCACTGTTTGACCTTAGGGAGCGGGCTGGGGTGTATTTGGTGATTAGTGAGGACAGGTAGTGGGGCGCCGAGTTAGTGAGGGTTTTGTAGGTAAGGATAAGGATTTTGAACTTAATTCTGCAGTGGATGGGGAGCCAGTGAAGGGACTCGCAGAGGGGAGCGGCAGAGACAGAGCGGCGGGTGAGGTGAATTAGCCTGGCGGAGGCGTTCAGGATGGATTGTAGGGGGGAGAGGCGGGACAGAGGAAGGCCAGATAAGAGATTATTGCAATAGTCGAGTCGGGAGATTACCAGGGGGTGTATGAGTTGTTTTGTGGTGACAGCGGTAAGAAATGGCCGAATTCTGGAAATATTACGCAGTTGGTATCGGCAGGAGGAGGAAAGAGACTGGATGTGAGGGATGAAGGAAAGAGCAGAGTCAAGTGTAACTCCAAGACAGCGAACTTGGTTTGATGGGGAGATGGTGATACCCTCCACCGTGATAGAGAAGTCAGGAGGTGGGGAGGCATTGGAGGGAGGAATAAGGAGGAGCTCAGTCTTTGACATGTTGATCTTTAGGTGGTGGGAGGCCATCCAGGAGGAGATGCCAGATAAACAGTCACTGACTTTTGAAAGGACAGGGGGAGAGAGATCAGGGGTAGAGAGGTAGATCTGAGTGTCATCAGCGTAGAGGTGGTAATAAAAGCCAAAGCTGTTGATGATTTTGCCCAGGGAGGAGGTGTAGATGGAAAAGAGCAGAGGACCAAGGACAGAGCCTTGAGGTACACCAACAGATAGAGGCAATGAAGAGGAGGAGTTACCAGCAAAGGACACACAGAAGGACCTGTTGGATAAATAGGAGACAACCCAAGCAAGTACAGTGTCACCGAGACCCAGAGAGTTGAGGGTCTGTAGAAGGAGGGGGTGGTCAACAGTGTCAAAAGCAGCCGAGAGGTCAAGCAGGATGAGAATAGAATAGTGGCCGTGTTTTTTAGCAGTTAGGAGGTCGTTGGTGACTTTGGTGAGGGCAGTTTCAGTTGAGTGTAGGGGACGGAAGCCAGATTGCAGGGGGTCAAGTAGGGAATTGGAGGACAGGAAGAGGGAGAGGCGGTTGAAGACTAGTTTTTCTAATACTACACAGGGCGGTAGTTGGATGGAGAGTTGGGGTCTAGGGATGGTTTCTTTAGTAAAGGGGTAACTAGCGCGTGTTTGAAGGCGGACGGAAAGGAGCCAGTGGAGAGAGATAGGTTGAAGATGTGTGTGAGAGCAGGGGTGAGGGAGGAGGAGAGGGGAGGAATTAGATGTGAGGGAATGGGGTCGAGCGGGCACGTGGTGAGATGTGAGGAGGACAATAAGGAATTGACTTCCTCCTCAGTGGCTGGGAGGAAGCGGCAGAGGGTGGCAGAGGGGACCTGTGGGAGTGGAGGTGGCAGATAACTATCTTGTGTTGGGATGTTGCTTCTGATAGTTAGAGTTTTACTGAGGAAGTAGTCTGCCAGGTCTTGAGCGCTGAAGGCAGCTGAGGGGGGAGGTGCAGGTGGGTAGAGGAGGGTGTTGAAGGTGGACCAGAGCCGTTTAGGGTTGGAGGACAGCGTAGATATAAGAGATGAGAAGAAGGATTGTTTGGCCAAGTGGAGGGCAGAGGTGTATGAGCGGAGAATAAACTTGAAGTGAACAAAATCAGCTTCAGAGCGGGATTTCCTCCAGGCACGCTCTGCGGTGCGGGAGCATCTTTGCAGGTAGCGAGTCTGGAGGGTGTGCCAGGGCTGAAGCTGGCAGCGTGGGGCCTTACAGAGTCGAAGAGGAGCAAGAGTGTCTAGAGCAGAGATAAGCGTAGTGTTGTAGTGATTAGTGGCAGCATCAGGGCAGGTGAAGGATGAGGTATGAGGGAGGTGGTGAAGTAGGTTGGAGAATTGATGGGGGTCCACAGCATGTAGATTTCTGCGAGTGTGTGTGCGGGGTGGGGGAGCAGGGTGTTTAGGAAGTCCAGATAGGTTGAAAGAGAGAAGGTGGTGGTCAGAGATGGGGAAAGGGCGACATTTGAACTCAGAAATGGAGCAGAGGTTGGAAAAGACAAGGTCAATAGCGTGACCATCGCGGTGGGTAGGGGGGAGTGCGGATTGTTTGAGTCCAAGGGAGGACGTGAGTGAAAGAAGTTTGGAGGCAGCAGGGGCGGATGGATCATCAATGGGAATGTTGAAGTCCCCAAGAATTAGGCATGGAAGATTAGAAGACAGGAAGTGAGAAAGCCAGGTAGCAAAGTGGTCAAAGAACTGGGAGGTTGGTCCCGGTGGGCGGTAGATGACTGCCACCCTGAGAGCCAGAGGAGAGAACAGGCGGATGCAGTGTGTCTCGAAGGAGGAGAAGGAGAGGGATGGGGGTGGAGGGAGATGCTGGTAGGTGCAGGTGGGAGAGAGCAGGAGTCCGACCCCGCCACCATTTCTCTCACCCGGTCTGGGGGTATGGCTCAAGTGTAGACCGCCATGTGAGAGAGCAGCAACGGAGGCCGTGTCAGAGGGAGTTAGCCAGGTTTCAGTTAAAGCTAGGAGGTTGAAGGAGTTTGAAAGGAAGAGGTCATGGACGGCTGTGAGTTTGTTGCACACAGAGCGAGCGTTCCAGAGGGCGCAGGAGAAAGAGGACAGGCGCTGAGGGATTATGGGAATGAGGTTGCTGGGCTTGCAGGGAGGTGACTTATGTGCGATGGAGATAGGATGAGAGGGAAGTATTGGATGTGTTGTGGGGCCAGGGTTAGGGGATATGTCACCTGAATAGAGTAACAGCAGGAGGGTGAGAAAGAGAAGGTGGGAATGGGATTTGTGGGAGTGATTGGCAGCACGAGAATTAGAGGGAGACCATGTTCTGAGGAAACAAAGGAGCTCATGCGAGGCCATCATGTGGGACGAGAGGAGGGAGGGAGAGATGCAGATAGTGTAGGGGTCGGTGGTAGAGGGGCAGGAGTTCCATTTAAGGAGAAAGGTAGAAGTAAAGAGCAGAAGCGTGAGAGAAAGCATGATATAGACGTGTGTTTACCAGAGTAAAAAGTGGGCCTTGCAGTTCCTTCCTCCAGTCCCGTAACTCCAGGAATCAACTCTGACCGTCCACTTAAGAATGCCACTGAACTCCAGGAATCAACTCTGACCGTCCACTTAAGAATGCCACTGAACTCCAGGAATCAACTCTGACTGTCCACTTAAGAATGCCACTGAACTCCAGGAATCAACTCTGACCGTCCACTTAAGAATGCCACTGAACTCCAGGAATCAACTCTGACCGTCCACTTAAGAATGCCACTGAACTCCAGGAATCAACTCTGACCGTCCACTTAAGAATGCCACTGAACTCCAGGAATCAACTCTGACCGTCCACTTAAGAATGCCACTGAACTCCAGGAATCAACTCTGACCGTCCACTTAAGAATGCCACTGAACTCCAGGAATCAACTCTGACCGTCCACTTAAGAATGCCACTTGGAAATGACACTGGAGCCTGGCTCAATGGAGCCTGGTATAGTTGTTATATAGGGCGGACTGATTGCATTCAGGCAGTTAGAAGGTAAACACCTCAAGCTGGATGGGCTGTGTCAATAGGGCAGGAGATTCACATGCTAATTAGCAAAGCAAATGGTGGAGAAAAACTAAAATAAATAAAAAACAGAAAAAGACCAAGGTAAAGTTACAAGTGCTGTTGCTCGTCCTCAGGATCCTCACACCCCCCCCCCCTTTCTCTGTGCCACTCTGTGCCTGCTGCTCAATTCTACTAGCGTGAGTTCACAGCAGGGTTGCGCTGAGGCAATAAGGAGCCAATAATAATGACAGCAGGCATTTCATCATCATGCTTGAAAAAGTCTCGTGAAGAGCCAAAACATTGCTTCTAGATGTATCGCTATTAACCCTGCCCTAGGAAAAAAAAGCTGGAGTGACCGTTCTTTTGTTCTCACAGGGTTATTCAAAGAGAGACGATCTGGCCAGGAAATGTAACCGAACACTGAAATTCAGCGTACGGTTACATTTCCTGGCCATTTGGCTACTCAGAGAGCAGGCAGTTCGCCAAATGTTGGCGAATTGCCTGCACATACGTTGCCTGTTCGAGGGCAGTGAAATCCCCATAGAGAAGCAATGCTTCGTCTATTCAGAGAACAAAAACCAGCAGTGATAAGTTGCCAAAATTCCACGCTGTTCGGTGGTTTCATTCGACAGGTTTATTCAGGAGAATCCCATAGGCTTCAATGTTAAAAATATTCATGTTTTAATGCAATATCTAATAAACCATTTATTATTATATTCTGCAGTAAAAAGTCTCTTTATGTCTAGATTTATTTTAGGATCTTTTAGGCATTTTTGTGGATTTTTTGGCAAACTTTTCTTCCTTGTTTTTTTTTTTAAATCGTTTTTTCTGTAACCGACCTTTTTATTATCATTCATTGGATCTTATATGTAAATTCCAGTCATTTTCGTTCAGTAGTTTTTTTGCAAACAGCGTTTTAATTTTCAAAGTTTCAAGCGTTTATTTATTTTTTTCACCTCGTTCGTCTACGTGTCGGCTTTTTCCAGCAGCTGCTCTGCACTGTGATCGGCGGCTAGTTGGGTTTCTCCGGCGTGTTCGGCGGGGTTAATCCAGCCGTTTCTGCGGCGAGTATTCCCTGCACTACGGGGGCCCTGCGGTGCTTGCTGAATACACCACAGGGTCGGCGAACTAGGATCACCGGATCGCCCCGAAGTGCGGGGAACGAAAAGTCACAGAAAGTGCGATGACCTTTCCAATCTCTTTGAATAACCCTGATAGCCTCTCCTGCACTGTTTTTGCCCCCATCTACAGTATTTCTAATCTTTGCTCCTATTAAGAGAGCACTTTCTAATCCACCCCTTATTTTATGAGTATTTTAACTTTCAGTAGATACTGAAGTTTGTTTTAAACCGGTTGGCTTTTTTTTTTAAATTTGGAAACAAAATTTTTAAGAAACTTTGCTTAAGCGACTAGAAGATTTTAAAGCAAGCTTTCCTTGGTTCAGCTGCACTATGAATGCTTAACTGATAGCATAGTAGAGCGTTGCTATGCATCGGTTCAGTGAACTTTACTTAGGTACTAATATAGTTACATAAACATTTTGCTAAAGCAAATATTTGGTCAGAATGTATATTACAGGAAACAATGAAAATAATGTTCCAATGTGCAACTGTATATAAAGACACAATATTTTTGTCTTGCAACCCATTGAGTTAGGGATTTGTAAAAATAAAGTAATGTGGGAGATAATTTGTGATAATGTACATGGCATCGTCTGTCACGTTGTTCATATTTCACCCATATTCTTGAGAGTGGTTAGTAGCTTAACATAATCACTGTCTGGTAGCCAGATGGAAACACTGGGGAAAGATACTAGAGGTTATTCACTAAGCACCGAATTGCACCGAACATTGAATTTCACCTTTCGGTGCAATTTTTGGGCAGTTCACTGAACTGACAATTTACCAAACGCCAGTGAATTGACAGCAAAATGCATTGCAGTTCGCACCTAACAGTACATACTCGCCACCCAGGGTATACTTGAAAACGAGACAAATCTTAATGTATCCTTCCTGATAAATACTTTCTCAAATTAAAAAAATAAATAAAAAAATTTGATGGTAGCAAAATTGTCCTATAGAGAACAGTGACGTGCGTCACTTTGAACATGGGGTACATACAGGGTTATTCAAAGAGAATCGAAAAGTCACCACACGTTCTCTTCAATTCGGTGCGATTTGGCGATCCAATTTTGGTGACCCTGCGTATTCAGCCCCACAGGGCCGTCGTAGTGCAGGGAAAAGCCGCCGCAAACCCAATGAACACTCACCGCAAAACCCGGCGAACGCACATCGAAACCCATAAAAACATCTGGATTAACCCCGCCGAACAATCCCGAGCAGGAGCTGATCACAGCGCAGAGCAGCCGCTGGAAAAAGCCGACGCCGAAGACGAATGGAGTGAAGAAAAAAACAAAACAATACGCTTGAATGTTTGAAAAGTGAGACACTGTTTGCAAAGAAACTACAGAACATAAAATGGCTGAAATTTACACATATGGCTCAATGAATAATAATAAAAAGGGCTGTTACAGAAAAAACTATTTAAAATAAAATTTCGCTAAAAAATACCAAAAAATGCCTAAAAGATCCTAAAAAACATCTAAAAGTAAGAGACTTTTTACTGCAGAATATTATAATGAACGGTTTATTAGATATTGAATTAAAACGGGATTATTTTTAACATTGAAGCCTATGGGATTCTCCTGAATAAATCTGTCGAATGAAACCACCGAATGGCAGGACATTTTGGAAACTTTTCTCAGCTGTTTTGTGTTCTCTGAATAGACTAAGCATTGCTTCTCTATGGGGAATTCACTGCCCTCAAACAGGCACCATACAGTTGTGTTCAAAATTATTCAACCCCCGCTGAAATTGAGCGTTTTGGCCAGTTTGACATTGATTTTGATCATTCAGTCATCTTGCTTACAATTAAATCAAAGAGGCACGTGTAGGTCAGACAAATATAACATAACATTTATAATGAAATAACCACAAATGTCTTTTCTGTGCTCACATCATTATCAGTTTTATTCAACCCCCAAGTGACATTCAATCTTAGTACTTAGTACAACATCCTTTTACAGTTATAACAGCTTTTAAACGTGAAGCATAGCTTGACACAAGTGTCTTGCAGCGATCTACGGGTATCTTCGCCCCATTCTCATGGCAAAAAGCCTCCAGTTCAGTCACATTCTTAGGCTTGCGCACTGCAACTGCTTTCTTTAAGTCCCACCAGAGGTTCTCAATCGGATTTAAGTCAGGTGACTGCGATGGCCACTCCAAAATGTTCCAGCCTTTAATCTGCAACCATGCTCTAGTGGACTTGGAGGTATGCTTGGGATCATTGTCCTGTTGAAGGTCCAACGTCTCCCAAGCCTCAGGTTGTGACGGACTGCATCACATTGTCATCCAATATCTCCTGGTACTGAAGAGAATTCATGGTACCTTGCACACGCTGAAGCTTCCCTGTACCTGCAGAAGCAAAACAGCCCCAAAGCATGATTGATCCCCCGCCATGCTTCACAGTAGGCAAGGTGTTCTTTTCTTCATAGGCCTTGTTCTTCCTCCTCCAAACATAGCGTTGATCCATGGCCCAAACAGTTCTAATTTTTGTTTCATCAGTCCACAGAACACTATCCAAAACTTCTGTGATTTGTCCACATGACTTTTGGCATACTGCAGTCGACTCTTCTTATTCTTTGGAGACAGCAAGGGGGTGCGCCTGGGAATTCTGGCATGGAGGCCTTCATTACGCAGTGTGCGCCGTATTGTCTGAGCTGAAACTTCAGTACCCACATCTGACAAATCTTTTCTCAGTTCCTCAGCAGTCACACAGGGACTTTTCTCCACTCTACTCTTCAGCTAGCGCACAGCAGTCGAAGTCAGCATCTTCTTTCTGCCACGACCAGGTAGCATTTCAACAGTGCCCTTTGCCTTGAATTTGCGAATGATGCTTCCTATGGTCTCTCTTGGTATGTTTAACATCTTTGCAATCTTCTTATAGCCATTGCCCTTCCTGTGAAGAGTAATCACCTCTTCTCTTGTCTTCCTGGACCATTCTCTTGACTTCACCATGTTTGTAACCACACCAGTAAATGTCTAGAAGGAGCTGAGTATCAGTCATTTTAAAGCTGCCTAATTGGTGCTTATTATGCTTTATTGCTGCTCCGTGACATCCACAGGTGTTTTCAATACCTGATTGAAAACACTTGAATGAACCTCTGTTCTTCAGGGTGGTAGTCTTTAAGGGTTGAAAATTGTGTCAATGAAGAATTCACAAAAGAAACATTTACTACTGTATTACAAAACCAATTGATGTCATTTTAGTTGCATATGGTTCTTTAAAAAGTCCTTGTAGGATTTCATTCTGAATACAATTACAAATGTACACTAAATTCCCTAAAACCCTTTACAGCATTGGGGGGGGGGGTTGAATAATTTTGAACACAACTGTATGTGCAGGCAATTCGCCAACATATTCAGCTCAACAGCAAAGCTTTTGAAAAGTGGTGTACATTATTTCAAAATCAAATTCCTCGCAAAAAGGCGTTGCCGTGGCCTAGAGGAATAACTTGTGTAATGTTTCCTTTTACTTTATGACATGCTCAGGTATTTCTGTGATTGAGGAAGTAATTTTGAATGCAAAGGTTATACAAGCTATATATACAAGCTAAATATTAAACATTTACTACAGTTTACTTACAGTTTTAAAGTAAAAGTTGGACTCCAATATAGGAGATATGCTGGACAACACATTTATTCTCTCCGTACAACATGGAAATATACATAAAGATTGCACAGACATAGTGCAGTGATTACCAAACCCAGTCCTCAGGGATAGCTAACAGGTCAGATTTTAAGGATTTCCTTGGGGAAATTCAGACTGAATCTTGAAATCACTGAGTAGCAAATCATAGCACCTGTGCTGTGCTTCAGATATCTGGCAAACCTGGCCTGTTAATCCCCACTAAAAACAGGGCTGGGTACCACGGATTTAGGGCAGTCCTCTGATACCATCCGGTAGGGCATCAACATATTAGCCAAGGCACAGGCATTACAAATCCTTAAAGAAGTCATATTCAAAAAGGATGACCCACTGAGAATCATAAGGAGTTTGAGGACTTTGGGTTTGTCATCCTGAAGTCTGAAATAATGAAAATGTGTTTGTAACCAGACATTTCTCAAACCCGATGCTCATGAAGGAATCAGCAAAATAGATCACACAGTCTCAAACATGATTCTGGGGTTAAGGGAAATTAAAGAAATGGAGGAGAGTGTAAGGAACGGTAAGTGACTGTGCACAAAGAACACTGAAGGGTCTATTCACAAAAGCTTTTCGTGTCGGCCCATTTCCCGGAATTTAGATGCAATTTGGCTTTCTGTGAATAGAAGACATGATAGTCTTCTATGGAACAATTTTGATGCCATTGAATAGCGGTGAATTGCAACGTATTGGCGTATTTCACTCTCAATTCTCCTCTAGTTGGCCATTGAAGAATGGGGCAGGTAACACGAGCGGCATTGAGGAGGTTGGGAGTGGAGGGATCAACTTGTGTAAGCATAGGATGGGTGGAGTAGAGGTAACATCACTGCTCTGCATGGAGAGAGCCTGTGGAGTCATGGGTTTGATCCCAGCGAGCACCTCTCCAGTAAGTGTCCTTGGCAAGACACCTAACGGTACATACTCGCCACCCAGGACATACTTGAAAACGAGAGAAATCTCAATGTATCCTTCCTGGTAAAATCCTTTCTCAAAAAAAAAAAAAGCATAGGCTGGGCCTTGCTGACCAAAGGCAAAATACTTGGTACTTTGGTTTTTGTTTTCTCTCCCCCCCCCTCACAAGTGGCTATTATTGTATTTTATCATATTAAGTTAACACACTATACCAACGGCATAAACCGTATTAAATAACAGATGGAAGAGGTGAGCAGTAAAGAATAATGAAACAGGTGGTGTGTTTTGAGGGTAAGGTTTCTCTAGCAAAAGGAAAATTATATTGAGTTTAAAAAATTGCCTATTGTGATTACCTGGGTAAATGTAATCTTAAATCTTGTGTCCTAATCCTGCTCTCTATAACACAATGCTTTCATTCACCCAAGAGGCTGGGATCAGCGGCAAAGTATGGCTGGTTCCGTGTCCAAGAGCTTATCGCGTGAAAGGTGTGAGAATGATTTCAGTTTGATAGACCTATTTTCAGAACATCTATTTTAGTTCATGTCTGAGAGCGAACACAAATAAATAAAGCAAGTGTGACGGTCGCTCCTGCTGATATGCCAGTCATTTCACCATCACTACTTCCTGCAAGCTGGGAGTATGTTATGTCTGGAGAATAAGTAACCAGTGCAACGCTACAGTAGATACAAAGTGCTTTTTAAAACTAGCTAAAAGGTTGAACTAGGAAAGGGGTGCAGAGAGGGTCATGAGGGGTTAAAGTTTAATACTTCTGTTCCCCCGCCTTCCAATTTTATCCCAAGAGTCTCCCCCCGTTTCTAAGTAAAATTTACACTTGCATGTTACTATATTATACTATGGTAGGGGTGTGAATTTGGTGCAGACTTTGCCTTGAATGAATTTCATATACAGTATATTACATGCAGAGCTTCCTGTACTCTACATATACTCGCCATCAGGGTTATTCAGAGAAAGATGAAAACCAAATGGCAGGAGAGGAGAGCAATCTAGACCAAATAGCCGATTTGGAAAGTGAGACAAATGGGAGAATTTTTCTGGTTTGGCTATTTTGACCTAAAATTTTCACTTCTCCAGTAAAAAAAAACCCATATTAACAGAAAATAAATATAATGACTATTTCCTACATATTTATTTTCTGTTAATCTGTATATTTGTGTTGTTTTTTTTTTTATATCTTGCATTCATTACTTTGTATTTCTGTAACGACTAACATTTTAAAGTTCTTGAACCCAGAACATACTTGAAAACGAGAGAAATCTCAATGTATCCTTCCTGGTAAAATACTTTATAAATAAATAAATTCTCCTCGGTTTCACCTTTCTTTGAACAGACTTACACTATATTGCCAAAAGTATTCGCTCACCTGCCTTGACTCGCATATGGATGGGTGAGCGAATACTTTTGGCAATATAGTGTATTTTAGGCATGTGTTATTTCAACATGTTTGCATTTCCTGTACACCTGTATGAATCAAAGCGTGACACAAACAATACTTTGTGTTAACTTCATGTGTGTGAGATTTTCTTCAACACAACCTAAATATAGCTCAACAAAGAATCAAACAATGGGTTTATTTTATTAAAAACTGCACTTATTTTTTTTAAGGTATATATTCTTAACTAGGGCCTTTAACAGCAAAACGTTGAGTATGGATTTGCCTGCCGTGATCTGACATTCCCTATTCATTAACATCCTGAACCTGATTTTATTACAGGACTGTATAATGGAAATTGGAGACATGCCAGGGCTGAAACATTAACTGGGATCAGAGCACAAGACAGCCATACAAATGTAAAGGTATAGGAATGAAACATTAAGTGTGAGACCAGCAAAGACATAAACTACACTAAACGTGGCTAGATGCCATTATATAGAAAGTAAAATTAAGGCGTTATACAGTATAAGAGATATAAAATATTTAAAATTCTAAGCCATGATGTGAGAATCTGAAATGTTTTCAAACGCTTATTCTTTCAGTCTGAATTTTTTTAGCTAAAACTTTGAATTACCGTCTGGATATTTTTGAAGGATGGTTTTATGTGCAGTTGCTCGCTCAGTTTATTACGTTCTATCCTGGTCGAGATGTTAGCATTACCATTTGGCTTGGCTGACCTATTACACTACATTTACAATTCTCAAACGGTGTATTGGTCAGTTAAGCGTACAGAGAGCTGGTAAATAAGTGATTCCCAGTTGGTCCTCATTCAAGTTAAGGCTGGGGTCAGACGAGCGTGATTTCTACGGACTGTACGTCCGTGCAGTACGGACATCGTCAGTACGGATGACGCAGTAGTGGTCACACAGTCCGTTTTTTCACTGAAGTTATTTTTTGACGGATGTAGGAGGGGAAAATAAATTACAATGAAAAAACATTCTGTCCGTCAAAAATGCTGGACGTATAAATGCAGTCCGTCTGACCTCGCTCCATCACTCACACACAAAGCTATGCAGACGTTGTGGACGTGGCGCACTCCGCACGTCCGTTCTAGCAGTATTACGTTCTTGCCTAACCTGCGTCCGTTTGCCGCGGCCGTTGTGCGTCCGCAGTTCAGTGCGGACGTACTTCATGTGTCAGGCTCCAATGGACTTACTTTCATGCTATCACGGACGTACTTTTAGGCGCAATCACGGACGTGAACACTACGCTCGTCTGACCCCAGCCTTAGCTGGGAAAGAAAAGTGCGGGCTTTGAAAAGCAGATATTAAACGGACACTCTAAAATAATAAAGTGGTCAGGATGTGGTTGCTGGTTGAAGTGGAAGAGTTTCTCCCACCCAGCATTAGCTGGGATTTTTTTAAATTTTCCGGATGCTTGTCACCAGATAGGTCACTAGTGATTTCTGCAAGCAGAGAGCAAGCCGACGTCACCCTCTCAGATAAATCGCTGTAGCGAGCAGCCTCAGAGAGGAAACTGATGAATCGGAGAAGCTCCAATTCATCATTCTGCACAGGTGCTACGGAGCTTGTGTACGTAAAGTTCCGCAGTGGTGCACAATTTGCAATTTCTATTCTACACAAATTGCGTAGGAGCGCAAATTGCATGAAAAAGCTTCAGGGACTTCCAAATTCGGTGGTCCCTAAGCTGAAGAGAAGCTGTGCCCAGAGAGGGAGAAAAGGTAAGATCACCTTAAGAGAAAGAAAAAAAATTTGTAAAAAATAATTGGGCAGAAGGTCTCAGCAGTCTTTGTCCATATATTTAACCCCACTGCTGATGACGTGTGGGGGGATGTCCTCATGTGTGCCTGCAGTATGCGGAGGACGTCCCCACACACGTCATCGCATTGAATGCCCCCTCCCGTCCAAGGTCCCACGCAGATCTGACTTTGTTGAAGGAAGATCTGTGTGTCTATACGACTCCCGGCGCACTGATGTCATCACAACGGACACAATGTCAGTGCCAGGCACCCATCATGGGGGGTGACTGAAAGGAGGGGGTGGGGGTCGAGATAAAATTAAAGAGGCACTGCTGGAAAGAGCAGAGTCTGCCCTTGACAGCAATGCCTCTCCTTAACCCTTCAGGTGCCAGTCCGCGAACCTCTCCCGGAGGTGGCTGACATCTTTGATGTCAGCCAAGCCTCCGGGGCCTTTCCTCGCCCATTGACATCATTGTGCATGGAATGATGATGTCAGTGTGAGAATTAACCCCTAGCTGTCAAGGGGTTTCCCTATGGAAAAACCTATGGTGGAGATAGGGGGGTCCTTAAAATTTAGTGTGTGTATGGTTTAAGGGGGCTAGGTTGGCATAACTTGAGGGACAGAGAGGGGGTAGAGATAGTAAATCCAAATGCTTAGAGCTGTTAACCCCTTGTACACCCTCGATAGAAGGTGGTCGTCACACAAAGGGATTAAAAAGCAGTATTTACCATTCCAGATATGCAGAACACAATAGCCTGCACAGCTGATGTGTTCTGTTCAGCAGGTCAGCAAAAGATCTGTTGGTCACTTCCTGTGTTTCTCTGGATGAATCCAGAGGAGGTTGGGCTAGAGTCTCCAACCTCCATCCACCAGAGTGGGTTCTAGTGATTGAATGGAAGCTAACCTTCCTGGGCGGGGTTAACTAACTTATGACACATCCTGTCCCACAGCATGGCCAGACAAAGAATGTTTTGCTCTTTAGTGACATCTAGTGGTCGTCACTAATTTATTTATTTATTTATAAAGGATTTTACCAGGAAGGATACATTGAGACTTCTCTCGTTTTCAAGTATGTCCTGGGTTCAAGAACATTGAAGTGTTACAGTTACAGAAATACAAAGTAATACAATGCAAGATATTAAAAAAAAAAACACAAATATACAGATTAACAGAAAAATATGTAGGAAATATAGTCACTAGGTTACATGTTTACAGGTGCATTCTGTATTGAGGTATGTTAGTAAGGAGCTTTTGAGTGACTTAAGACTGGGGGAAGATTTGATGGTGTCTGGGAGGTTATTCCATAATTGTGGTGCTCTGTAGGAAAATGAGGACCGTGCCACTGTCTTTTTGTATTGTGGTATAGCAAGTAAGGTCCTGGTCCTGGATCGGAGGTTATAGGATGAGGGAGCTGCTGGGGAAGCAGTCTATTCAGGTAGGGTGGCAGCTTCCCAGAGATGCTCTTAAACACCAGGCTGGAAAGGTGAAGGGTGCGTCTGGATTCCAGCGATGGCCAGTTTAGCTCTTTTAACATGTCACAAAGGTGGGTCATGTAGTTACATTGTAGCGCAAACCGGCAGAATGAGTTATACAATGTAGTAAGTTTATGAAGGTGTGTTTGCGGGGCGGCTGCATACACTACATCTCCGTAATCAATAGTCGGCATAAGCATTTGCTGTACAATCTGCTTTCTTACCGCGGGACTCAGGCAGGATTTGTTTCTGTACAGGGCACCTAGTTTGGGGTAAAGTTTAGATGAGAGTTTTTCGATGTGGGGGCCAAAGGATAGATTAGGGTCCAACCACATACCTAGATATTTGAGAGAAGTGACTGTGGTCAGTGTGCCATTTGATTTTGTCCCAACACATAGATGGGGATTTTGCAATTTGTGTAGTTTAGGTGCTGTTCCAAAGAGCATCGTTACAGTTTTGTCAGTATTTAAAAAAAGTTTGTTGTTTTTGATCCACTTTTCTACCTCTGTGAATTGTTCTTGCAGCACGGCCTCCAGCTGTGGGAGATTTGGTTTGCTGGTATAGATCACAGTGTCGTCTGCGTACATATGTACAGTTGAGGCTTTGCAGACGTTGGGCAGATCATTTATGAATATTGTGAATAGCAGGGGGCCTAGTATTGAGCCTTGGGGTACACCGCAAGTGATTGGGAGGGAGGAGCTGCCAGAAATTGACACATATTGTGATCGGTTGGATACATATGATTGAAACCAGGTTAGCGTGCCATCACCAATGCCAGAGTTTTTAAGTTTTTCTAACAAGATGCCATGGTCTACCGTGTCAAAGGCCTTGGCAAAATCAAGGAAGATGGCTCCAGTTAGGTTTCCTTGTTCCATCCCAGCCTGGATATCATTGCAGACTTTTAAAAGGGCGGTTGTAGTTGAGGGATTTGGACGAAAGCCTGATTGATCCGGGGTTAAGTAGTTCCAATATTGATAATAATCACGTAATTGTGTGTAGACACATTTTTCCAAGACTTTTGACATTACAGGGAGCAATGATATCGGACGGTAGTTGGATACCAAAGTACTGTCACCACTTTTATGGAGAGGTACCACTCTTGCAGTCTTCCAGAGCTTGGGTATGTATCCAGTCGCCAGTGACTCATTTATTAGGGTTGCGACAGGATTTGCAATTGCAGGCGCACTGATTTTCAGCAGCATTGCTGGTATTTGATCAGGTCCACACTGGTATTTCATTTTTTGCTTACGGAGAAGTTTAGTAATGAGACTGACAGGCACTGGTCTAAAACTGAATTCCTGTCTGATACAGGGACTTTGCACAGTTGGGGGGGCCTGACCTGCATGAGGCCTCTCTGATTGCATGTCATTTCCTAGCTTGGCAATCAAAGTGGCGGCACATCCAACAAAATAATCATTAAAGGCATTTGCTACATCTAGGGGGTGTTGCAGGGTTTGGTTGTTTACTTTGACAGCAGCTGGCTGGGAGTGGACTAGGGGTGCTTGTATGTTACTTATGGTTCTCCAAACGTTTCATGAACAATTGATAAAACAACCCCAAATGGTCATTTGAGCAGATCAGCTTTTTATAGGAATTCTGTGCCATAACAGCATCCTAGCGGATATAGCGTCAGCCTTGCTGATATTTGCAGGTGCTGAGTACTGGTATGCGTACCGGAAGAAAAAAAAGACCTGGTATGTGAAAGTCACCACCTTGTGGATGCCACAGGAAATGACGTGCTTAAAAACTCATTGATAAAGGTTTCTTCCCACAGAATCTGCTAGTTTTAACCTGTAACACTAGCTTCAAATTTGTACCATATTCTCGTCAGTAAAACCAAGTGCGACGTTTGTTCAGGTGAAATACTATTTTACTTACCTAGAGTCTGTTTTGGAAATTAATCTACTATCAATTCCCTAGTGTAGTTTGATCCGCTGCACTTACAAGCAGCTCTGCCATCCCTGATATACGTACCTGCACGCGCGCAGAAAAGAGACACAAACACCATCACGTTGTTTCTACCTGGAGTTCATCTGACCAAGTCCAAGTCCCAAATCTCAAGTGAGCTCCTGGCCTCTGGTCAGATTAATTTATTACACAATAGGACAACGCCCAGTGGCCACTGATTGGACAAACAGAAAACCTGTTTGTACAGTAAATACATTTACATATCAAAAGGACAGAGGTGTGGAGTAGAATGATGGACCGGCCCCCTGTACACACCTTATCCCTACAGTATAATGTACACCCCTGGCTTGGATTTGAAATCACACATTCAAATCCAACACAGGGAGACAGATGACAAAATTATTACGCACATCCTAGAATATAATGTCCACATAATAAAATTTCCACGACAGTCCCTCCTCTTTGTCATTTGCTCCCCAGTGTCCCTCGATGAATCTCGATCTTCCTTGGAAAGTAACAGTTTCTCTTGTAAAGTTCTGAATGTAAAAAAACCAAACAGGTGATAGAAAACAACAGACAGTCCATCTTGACACGTAGAATCTTAACGCAAGTCTTAAAATAAATCTTGACACGCCGATTTTTGCAAATCTTAACATAAAGCAAGTCTAAAAATGAATCTTGACACGTGGATCATAAAGCAAGTCTAAAACAAATCTTGACACGTGGATCTTGACACGTAGATCTTGACACGTAGAATCTGCTTTAGGGGAGGTGACTCAGAGGGAGGACATGAGGTGGTGGGTTGCGTCGATTGTTGGTCGGTCAGAAATCCTCTGTATCCGGTCCATGGGTTGGTCCTCTGGGCATCTCATCTGTTCAGGCTCTGGTAACTCGGTCGGTCTGAAATCCTCTGTATCCGGTCCATGGGTTGGTCCTCTGGGCATCTCATCTGTTCGGGCTTCGGTAACTCAGTCGATTAGACATCAGGAACATCTCACTCCGGCATATAGAAGGAATAGAGACAGAAACACCATAAGTATTTATACTCCCATTACCTTTAGCCAGGATCCAATGGAAAACAAGAAATCCCCCGAAGCTTCCCAAAGCTTTAAAAAAATATTCCAACCCTCTTCTGCCCTGCTCCCATCAGTATGGACCTGACCCTTGTAAATCCCCCCCCTTTGGACGCTCTACTGTCGTTGTTTCTTGGTGATCTCCCTCACTACAACACCGCACAAGAATTTAAACAAGCGAACGACAGGAGCCAGAGTTACTATTACAAATGTCTCCTTGTGGCCCTTGTTAGTCTTAGGTACATTTCCCTCGCTAAAAACTAAACTAAACAAATAAAGAAAATGATACTCTTCACTCTTTGACGTATTTGAGAAACTTCTTGCAGTGACCGGCGTGGATCCAGTTGTCTCGTCCCTCGAACTTCAGGGAGGTTGGCGTCGTCTGCAGCACCTGGAATGGCCCACGATATCTCGCCTCTAGTCCCGTCCTCGGATGTTTCTTTAGCATGATCCAATCACCTGGTTGACTAGAATGAACACTGGTTATTGAGTTTGGGTCTGGGAGAGACTCCCGGACCTGGTGGACTTTTTTGGAGCTCATCAAGGAAAAGCAATCATGATGGTCCTCAAAGTGTTTCCCTACTAGGTTGGAAAATTGAGAGGTTAGAATGGTTAGTAAAAGTTGGAAAATTTACTTTTTTCACACCATTATCTCCCCCTTCTCTTCCTCCTTCATAACAGGAAGAAGAGACGCTGTGTTCAAAAATGGTGCATCGTCTTAGAGTCAGTTTAGTGGGTGTTAGAGCCACTTAATGTCTTTACTCTCTGGGTGATTAATGTCGGGTACCCTGAGAGATACAATGTCCTAAAAAGATAACCTTTTCCTTGCAAAAACTGTACTTTCTCCTTGTTAGCCTTATTACCTGTGGGCACCAGATGGTTAAGAAATGATACAGTATGCCGATAACAAACCTCCCGTGTGGGACATCAAAGTACCAAGTCATCCACATACCACCCCTGGATCGATTGGGGCCCACTAATCTAACACGATCTTCAGCTTGCAACTGTATTCCGAGGGACTAGTCACCGACCCCTGATGAAGACGTGTCCATGTTAGGCGTTAACCTTGGAATGTAAAAACACAAAAAAAACTGGAGAGAGCAGAGTTAGTTACATTGGTGACAACAGAAACATCAGAGGAAACTACAACAGATCCAGTGTTAGTGGATCCAGCCTGCCTTAGCAGAGTTAGCCCAGAAAGAGCCTCTTCTGCTTCCATCATTGGATTACCAATCGCGGCTATCCCCTCTGGCCAGGTGTACATAATGCGGTTCTTCCGGATTGAAACCGCCTTCTGTATACCCTGTCAGTTTACCTTAAAAGACTTCTGAAGCTACATCTGAGCTACACCTAAGGTCTTTGCCGTCCAGAGTCTGGGTTTAAACTCAGTTATGAATTTCTCCCATCTCCAGGCGTCAAATGTCCCCTCCAGAGGGATACCCCAAGCGGTACCCTTGGACCATCTATGCCATTCTTTAAATGGGGTTTCATGCCCTTCGCCCCAAACCTAGGATTTTCGTGTGCTGCGCAGCCGTCTGACTGTGGGAAGCCTCGCTTTCCTTCCCTTGCATGGACGGCACATTGCCCATGGCGATTCGAATCGGCTTATCGTCTTACCCCTGCGTCCAGGGAAACCCTGCACCAATTTAGGAGAGTACCGTCTGGTGTCGTTCTTTCACGGTAAATTGTCAGACTATATCCACTATAGTCTCCCAACTAGAGACCCTAACCGAGGCGACGTGTAACTATGGCTTGTTGTCCCAACAGGTTGGGTACAGAACTATGCCCCAGACGATTAGTCAACAACCACAGATTACCCCCCTTCCCGAATTATGTCTCTACCCCTCACAGTGTATGCCTACACCAGCGTATACGCTGTTCGCCCGTACACTGCGTCGCCAGACTAAACCGCACAGCACAATGACTATCCTTTCTCTACAGAACAATGTGGCTTCTCTCAGTATACATTTGTTAAATGGGGATAGCCTTCTGCTGTCTATTTCCTAGCTGTACGATGTCTCATTACAACACATGAATCACTGTCACCAAATGAAAAAACTTCTCAAAAAAACCTAACAGTCTGAACTTAAAACCGAAAGGACCTACTTGCTGCGCAAAGCAACTCTAAACCAATAAAAGCGTGTTATTCTCGCTTGCACAATCCGCTTTGACGTAGTAAATATAAAAAGAAAGTTTTAAAACCAAATCCTTTCTTTTTTTACCGCAAAACCAACCGTAATGCGATACTATGCAAAACGCAGCAAAGTTCTAAAACTCAAAACATTAACATGAAAAAAAACACAACTGAAGTACACTCTCTACCAAACCTTCAGTTACAGGACGTCTTGCTATATACATTGAGATTCAGTAAAAAGTAACTTTTAACTTAAAACCAAACCTCAATGCAAACACCAAGAACAAAACAAAAAACCCTTAGCAATTGTATAGGACTGAATTAACACATCAATGCCTGAAACAGTCCAGTCCCCGGCCACCTTTATATTACCATAAGGTCCCCAAACAGGTTTCCTGCGAAATGAAAAAGTCACATTTGAATTAAGTTTAAAGTCAGTTTTTTCCTTTTTTTTTTTTTTTTTTTCAAAATACAAAAACAGTAAAATTAGTTTAGGAAGACCTCAATAACATTTCTTCATTTCCCCTTTTCTGGAACCCAAAATTAGGAACTCTGCTGAATTCCCAGAAACGATCTCTTTCCTCTCTAAGCTTCACATTTTCACACTTCAGCTGTTCATATTGGGATTTTAAATCTTTTTCCTGGATCCATGACCTTGGCTGTCCCTGGCTTCTATGCCTTTGCAAAGATCCATGTCTGGGACCATTACCCCACCTTGCTGAATAAACCGCTTTACTTCTAGCTGTGGTTCTGGGATACTTAGAATCTCTGTGTCTGTTGCCATTAGTTACCACACAATGCCTGGCAATATGTGAAAATCCGCCGCATGCAAAGCAACGAATCGCTTGTCTCCCTGCACGAAACCTTCTCTGGGCACATGGTGATCGGCCTTGCTGCCCAACACTAGGCATCATAGCATGACTAGATCCCACACCACTATCTGAATGGAATACCTTTACCACAGAAGTATCCTCCACCATTGCACCAACATTCCCAACTCCAGGGTCAGACAAATTGTCCATCTCCATCCCTGAGTCGGTTTCAGTATCTGACCCAAAGTCCTCAGACTTCTCCATACTTACCGCACAATGTTCAGCTTCTGTCCTCCTGCAGGGACCAGACAATTCCCTTACAGCCTCCTGTGCATGCGTCGAGCTTTCAGACAAACATTCATTCTCCTTGCACGGCTCAGTATTAGACCTCACAGTACATTCATAATCAGTGCTAGCTTCAGCTGCCTGCTGGACAACAAGAGCTCTCAATTTATCCATTTCTACTTTTAAATCTTCCATCTCTCCTTCCAAACTCAGCTTCAGCCTACAAGACTCCTGAAATTTATCAGCTATCCAACCAGCAGCAAAAATCAGAGCATACTTTCCTTTCCGTTTGCGGAACTTTCCGTTACCTATCAGGTTTGCGACACAGTTCTTGGCCTCCCACCAAGGATCAATAGATCCCTGCATAGCTTGAACAATGGCCGCCGTGTGTTCTATCTTAGCCACTTCCTTAAAAATGCTTTCCATTGTACAGAAAATACAAACACTACAATGCTTACTACAAAAAAGACACTGCTATCAATTTCTATGAGTTGTCCCAATACTTTTGGCATAGAACTACAAAGCACCACCCTCCTACACTGTAGTACCTGTAATTAACTATTACCAAACAATTCTACAATTCAGTGTAACAGCCACAGATATACAAAACATTAAGCAGAATCATTAACCATCACACAATGATTCCCCTATCAGGCTGGTCACTGGGCTATAACATAACCGAACACTCAACCAATATCCAGCACAAAACTTACAACAAAATCAAGCCGTACATAGAAAAGTTACAAAAGAGACATAAATAACTTGAGGACAAAAACTAACATTTGAGGGAAAAACAAACTAATCGCTTTCCATAGACACCAAAACTAAAAGTGAATCAGCTCCATCTAAAACTGAATTCCTTGTTAAAAAAACCTGCAGCACCAAACTAACCAAGATGGCTGCCAAAGCACATTTTTTTCTCACACAAAGGAAATCAAAGATGGCTGCCAGGCCGCATGGGTTTTTTCACACAAAGGAAATCAAAGATGGCTGCCAAGCCGCATGGCTTTTTTCACACAAAGGAAATCAAAATGGTGTCTCCAAAATCCAGCAATAGAGAAACCAAATTAAACAAAACAGTTTCTCTATTCCCTGTGCCCCACCCCCGAAACCAGAGTAAAAACCTCCTCTGATTTAAAGGCTAACAGTATAAAAAAATCCTCTAAATGCCGTTTCTCCTGTACAACCATTAAAACAAAATTCTGCCTTTACAAACCAAAATCACCTCTTACAAACATAAAAGTTACACAAATAGAAGTTACAACAAAACGATACCCTGTACTGGTCAGCACACAGGTCACAATCTCACCATACAGTCTCTGTACAATCAGCTCAGATTCACCAAAAACTACCAGAAAATTACTTCTCGTTCTTTTATCAAGCAGACATTTCCTCAACGCAAAAGACAAAATTACACCTTACTTTCTCTCCTTTTTTCTTCTGTGCAGAGGAAAAATCTGTTGATTCCTTGTTTAGCTGACTCGCCATCTGTTTTGGAAATTAATCTACTATCAATTCCCTAGTGTAGTTTGATCCGCTGCACTTACAAGCAGCTCTGCCATCCCTGATATACGTACCTGCACGCGCGCAGAAAAGAGACACAAACACCATCACGTTGTTTCTACCTGGAGTTCATCTGACCAAGTCCAAGTCCCAAATCTCAAGTGAGCTCCTGGCCTCTGGTCAGATTAATTTATTACACAATAGGACAACGCCCAGTGGCCACTGATTGGACAAACAGAAAACCTGTTTGTACAGTAAATACATTTACATATCAAAAGGACAGAGGTGTGGACTAGAATGATGGACCGGCCCCCTGTACACACCTTATCCCTACAGTATAATGTACACCGCTGGCTTGGATTTGAAATCACACATTCAAATCCAACACAGGGAGACAGATGACAAAATTATTACGCACATCCTAGAATATAATGTCCACATAATAAAATTTCCACGACAAGTCCAAATGTAAAGAACTTCTTTTTTCAACTACTTTTTCGCCGACTTGTTTCCTGTGGTGTACCCAAGGTGGAGACTACACAATAATACACTGTTGTTTTGGACCCAAGATGACTTATTCCAAGTCATCCCTTAGTATTTATATGTGACATCTCTACAAACATCACACCTATGTGCAAGCCTTGTGAATAAGTCTCAATGTGAAGAATTATATGGGCTGCGTCCACCGCTTCTACATTACAATTCATTGTACAAGGGAAATTCATCTATATAATGTAACTGGCTGCAAAAACAAACCACAAAGTTTGCAAGTAGGCATCCATATTTTTTTTAGTACACACAACATTACAGTCCGTCCATAAGGGGATGCAACATTGTAATTTAAAATATGGAAATTAGCAACTTTGCACTTCAACAAAGCTTATTGTTTCCCAGATACATATTATAAATTTAGTCAGATATGGTAGGCATTGATAACTTTACGGTTTACAGAGCAATTTGGCTTCATCTACCAGAATTAGTGACTTGCAGGGTTATTCAAAGAGATTCGAAAAGTCACCGCACGTTCGGTGACTTTTCATTCTCTTCAATTCGCTTTGTTTTGCCGATCCCATTTCGGCGACCCTGCGGTATATTCAGCAAGCACCACAGGGTCCCCAAATTGCAGGGAAAAGCTGCCGCAAACCTGACAAAAACTAACCGCAAAACCCAGCGAATGCACGCCGAAAACCCGCAAAAACATCTGGATTAACCTGCTGAAAACCACAGAAAAACCCGAACAGGAGCCGATCGCAGACTTCGACACAGCAGAAGAGGCAGTGAATAAATTAGGAAAACAGTTTGTATGAATGTGTGAAAGTGAAACGCTGTTTGCAAAGAAACTACTGAGCGAAAATGTCTGAAATTTGCATATGAGGTCCAGGGAATGATAAGTAAACTTAAAAAAAATAAAAAAAAAAAATAGGACTTTTAAAAAAAAAATTTAAAAAAATAAAAATAAAATAAGCCTTAAAATATCCGAAAAAATCTAGAAATAAAGAGACTCTTTACTGCGGAATTCTATAATGAAAAGTTTATTAGATATTGAATTAAAAACGGGAATATTTTTAACATTGAAGCCTATGGGATTCTACTGAATAAACTTGCCGAATTAAACCACCGAATGGCAGGGCATTAGGGGAACCTTTCACTGCTGGTTTGTGTTCTCTGAATAGCCGAAGCAGTGCTTTTTTATGGGGATTTCACTGCCCTCGAACAGGCACCGTATGTTCAGGCAATTCGCCAGGATTTGGCGAATTGCCTGCTCTCTGGATAGCCGAATGGCCAAGAAAGGTAACCGAATGCTGATTTTCAGCATTCGGTTACCTTTCTAAAGCAATTCGGAGCTCTTTGAATTACCCTGTTGGTGTGCCTTCTTGGTAGGGTGTCACACTCTTGTTGGGTACTTGGTACGTGGAGCAAACTGAGCTACCTTAAAAACAGGTTTGATAATCTGCTATTCCAACAGAGCTTGCCAAATGTTGAGGAATTCTTCAAATAAAAGATTTAGTTTTTATTAGTTTATTTTTGGAATACCATTTCAAAAATCTATGTCCCCTGTATTGTTAAGTGTTAAACTTTTCCCCCAATATAAACCCTTATTAAGCAGGTCAAAGAAAAGAAGCTACATAGCCTAGGTGTTTTTATTTCAGAATGTCTTCAGGGTGAAATACATACATAACGCTCCATTTGTTATCAATCAGAATCTCAGAATATTTATTACAGGAAATGTTAAACTGTTGGTAATACAAGCAGCACAGAAATAAACTATGAGGAAGTTATTTTAAAGAAAAAGCTCCTTAAATTATCAACATCCAAGAATCCTGGGGAACAAAATGAGTGTCGCTGCTATACCTGAAGACTGCATTTAGATGCAACACAACCTTTTGTTCAAAGGATAGACAGACTCTTTGGGTACTATTGTGGGACAAAAAAAAATATTCTAAATCATGCAATACCTCAACAATAAAAATGTCAGTGCTATGTACACTTTTTTTTTTTTTATAAATTCTTTATTTAAAGAGTCACGTATCCATTAGCATATAACATACAGTGGATAAAGAAACATAGCGATGATAAGACACGATAACTCTTAATTTATCAGTTATACCTCGTATGGGAAAATACCCTATACGAAGGGAAAAACAAAAAATACATAGAAATAAAAAGTAGCAAAACATAAGAAACATACAGATAACAAAAGTAAAAGGGGGATAAAGGGAAATGTTCCAAACATCGGCTAAAGATGTATTATGAGGTGGGATCTTCCGGGCACTCGCCCGAAACAGGGCCAACAGGGCAAGGCACGTGATGTACTAATTAGGGGGATGCTATGTACTCTTCCCATAGGGACCATGTTTTTACAAAGGAGCTAACAGTGTCTCTGACCTTGGCCGTCAGTTCGTCCATAAGACAGGCATCAACGATCTTTTCCGTTACTACAGTCCAGGAAGGGAGAGCACTCTGGCGCCAAGATGCTGCCAAGGCCCTTCGGGCCGCCAGGGCCAGTCTATTAAATAAAAGCTGCTCAGGGCGAGACAGAGCCGACAGGGGACGAAAGAGGAGGTATGCCCAGGGATCAAGGGGTAGTTGTCGGTGGAATATTGTCTGAAATTTAGCGTGAATTAGAGACCAGAAGCGGCGGACAACCGGGCAGTCCCACCACATATGAATATAAGTGCCCTTATCCCCGCAGTCTCGCCAACAGAAATCACTAGATGTGGCTCCCATGCGGTAAAGGGATACCGGGGTAACATACCAGTGGAGAAGGATTTTGTATGATTGTTCCTGGTGAGTGACGCAAATGGAAGACCTGGCTGTTTGTTCCCATATATCCTCCCATTCGTCTCCCGGCAATGGATCACACAAATCAACCTCCCATTTATCACACTACGTGAGGGGTCCCCACTGTCCTGGGCTGGAGCTAAGGAGGAGGTACAATTGGGATATAAGCCCTTTTAGTGGGCCGTCTGCCATACAAAGACGTTCTAAAGTGGTAAGGGGAACAGTTGAGACCTTTTCTAACGTCAGAGCAGTAGCAAAGTGTCGGACCTGCAGGAACCGAAAAAAAGAAGAAGGAGTCATATGTCCACGTTCCTGAAGTTCAGAAAAAGTGATGAGCCGTCCACTCTGGTAGAGGTCACGGTACCTCACTAACCCCGCTCCCACCAGTCCCCCGAAGTCCGAGGCCCTCAGTCCCGGTGGAAACTCTCTATTACGCAGTAAGGGGGTGAGGGGAGAGGAAGCGCCCACCAGCGCAAATTTCTTCCTAGCTAGCTCAAACAGGCGAAGAGATGTCAGAATCGAGGGACATACGGTGCGTAAAATAGGTCTGGAGGTTTTAGGGAGCTATATATAGAGGTCAGGGCGGTCAGGGAACATAAAGGCGGATTCAAGTGCGACCCACCGTCTAGCAGAAGCGGGAGAGTGCCAGGCTACAACCTAAGTCAACTGAGCTGCGCAATAATATAAGTATAGGTTAGGAAGCCCCAGTCCTCCTCTGGCCTTAGGGCGATATAGAATGCGGCGCGCCACCCTATGCCTCTTATTTTGCCAAACAAAAGAGTCAATCGCCTGTTGGAGCCCGGCTAAATCTCTCCGAGTCAGTAGTAAAGGTAGAGTCTGGAACAGAAAAAGAATGCGTGGGAGTATGTTCATCTTTATGCTATGAATGCGTCCTATCCACGATATGGGTTTGTCACACCAATGCTCCAGATCACACTTAATCTGATGAACCATGGGTGTAAAGTTCTTACCATACAGAGCTTTCGCTATGTACACTTTTACAACCATAATGATAAATGGTTTATAGATGGTTAAATTGCACTTATAAAGCAATCCAGACACTGAGGCAAGAAAAGGTACTCCTTGACCCAGAGAAGAAAACAGGGCAAATTCCAAAATTAGCTATTTATTGGAAATACACAGAAAAAAATGTTTTGCATGTCTACAATAAAAAGCCACTTTTGGAATAAACGCACCAGATCCTCTCATTAGATTTTCTAAGTGTCAGCAACAAATGATTACTACACATTGTATCTCAACTCTGCGCATAACCATGCTTCCAGATCCTCAAGTTGTAGGCTAGGGTCAGAGTGGGGCAGTCGGAACGCGCGTGCAGGCGCACTAAGGCTAGGGTCAGACGAACGCATTTTTCGCGTTGTCTGTGAAAAAGTGCGTTCGAACGAATGGACGCATTTTTTCACGGAGTACGCGATAGCGGTCATACTATGCGCATTTGCGTTCGTGATTTTGTACGGATCATCAATAAAACACTTTGTGCATCTGGACGTTATGTTGGCCGGACATTAGCAGTGTCTGACATCTCCAATTCACGCACACACGCCGCTAGCGGACGCAGCGCACTCTGTACAACCGTACTAGCGGTTTTACGTTCTCGACAAAATGCGTTCGTTTGCCACTTGCGTTGCGCAGCCGGACTTTTGTGCGACCGTACTTCGTATATTGGCCGTCATTGCCCGGCATTTGCTGCTACTACGGCCGTGATTAAGTGCGCCTGCACGCGCGTTCGCACTGCCTCAGTCTGACCCTAGCCTAAATCACGGCGGCAGTAGCAGCACATAACGGCCAATGACGGCCAATATACGCAGTACGTGCGTACAAAAGTGCGCCGACACCACGCAACCGGCAAATGAACGCATTTTTCTCAGAACGTGAAACCGCTGCTACAGACGTACAGAGTGCGCTGCGGCCGCATGGCAGCGTGTGTGCGTGATTAGGAGACGTCAGACGCTGCTAGTGTGCGGCCTACATAACGTTCAAACAGCCGGATTTCCCTAGAATTGCGTTGGTGAGTACCTGCGACTGTGCGACTGTGGTCGTCTGACCACTTAAGCGTATTCCGTGAAAAAATGCGTGCGCACGCATCGACGTACATTTTGACGGTGGCCGCAGAAAATGCGCTCATCTGTCCCTAGCCGTAGATGGGAGTGGAGCGGAAAAAATGATAATTATTGCAGCACATCTATAAATAAAGAAGAAAACAAACCATACATAATTTTTCCCTCGATTTCCACACCCAATCTTACTTCCTCTACTCACACTTGACACAAAGCTTTTGACCCTGAGGGAATTTTCCCAGGAATAATCCAAAAACATATTGTGACGCCAAGCCAGCCCAATTATCTTCTGTCTGATACATTGAGCGTAAAGGGTTATTCACCTCTCACAGTCTTCCAGTCTGGATTTTACAAATTTCTTTGAAACTGGAATAATCATACAACAGAGCCTTGCGGTTGTATTATTGTAACAAGAATATATAAATTTTGTACAGGCTTATTGCTTGAGGTCATCATTTGGCTAGTGGCGGTTTTGCTCCAGCTACTAACGGGAGTTTATTTAAAGGGAAAATCCAGGCATTATGACCACAATGTAAATTGAGTGGCCATTGTAACCTAAGAGCCCCCCCCCCACCCTTTAGCCAGGGACTATGAGGGGTGATTCAGCCCTCTGCATGTAAGAGCTTGGTGAGAATTGTGCTGAGTTTCAGGGATAGGAACCAGGAAGCTAGAACCAATTTGGATACCACATCCCATCCAACCAATGGACTAGGTGGATGCTTGCTGGAGCATCAATGTCCCCCATAGCCTCATGACATGCTCAGGCTTGCAAGAAGCTGGCAGCATGTCATTTCCAGATGATTGGAAAGTTAGTGCTGTACTGGATACAAAGTTAGTTTTAAAATGATCTTAAAATACACCCATCTGTCAGATTTTTGCCATGTGTTTTGTAATTGCATAATTAAAGGAATACTCTGATAAGTAATTGGGCAGAGGGTACCAAAATCCTCAGCTGAATTTTTTTTTTTTTTTACTTTTCTCTTTTTTGGTGATTTTACGCACCTTTTGGCCCTCGCCACGTGTTGCTCCTCTTCAGCTCAGGGACTCCCTGGTGCACTTTAAGGGTTAAAAAGAGGATGAGGAGAAGGGTTCAGGAGGTGTTCATGTATAATTTCCCTCCTCCCATTTTTAACCCTACAGTGTCCCTTAAATTTACCTTTGACTAAGGACTGAATAAGCCGAGTTTTATGCATTGTTAATTGATAGAAAACTACAATGTTTGTATTCTGAGTGCTGTGCATTGGCATTCAAGGTTAATAGCACAAATCCAATATGATTTAGAAACACATTGTGGGGAGTACATAAATGATGCTAATCTAAATTATGAAAAGTGATTTGCTCATCTAAATGCAGTCACATAGAACATGCCTATCCAAGGAGAATATCTGTGTTGCTATTGTTTTTAACCAAGAACTGGAAAAACAAGTGTGACAGGTTAATATCATTGGCAAAACAACAAGATTCCAGATGGAATGTTATAAAATATTTTGTAATAATAATATTCCAAGTCTGTGTGTTTGTGGCAAAGCGAGCACAGGAATACGTCAAGCATAAACAAATATCAATAGTAAAAAAAAAATCTTTATTGAACTGGTTTAGGCACAATGCCGAATTGATGACATGTAACAAAGAAGCCACAGCATGTTCTTTCAGACCTGAGCAATATCATCTTCTAGGTGTATTGTCACCAATTTCAGAGGTCTTTAAGTGAGTTTATAGGAATACCACCTTTTTCAGCAGCCCATCTTTTTTATTTGTTTAGAAACTAACTTTATTAAGCAGAATTACTCAAATATGGAAAAATGTTACGTGTTACAGGAATCAAAAGTAAGATATTGTGCTCATTTTTATTTTAAAATACCAATGGAGGTTTTGAATATAAACAGTTACCACTTTTAAGGTTTTTTTGCATTTTTTCAATTAATTCAGAAAACCCCCAAAAAAAAAACAAGTTTTAACACTGCAACAAACTCTTGTTTCCTGGAGGGTTGACATTTGCGTGTGTGCATGCATCTTGTCCAAACTCAGCGTAAATGATGGGAGGAGGGCACCAGTAGCGGGGCGGAGTGCATCAAAATTTTCCTAGACAAAATAGAATTCCAAAAAATATTTTCTAAAACCCTATACTACCAGTAATATAAGCAGCTTTTTATCATATCAAAAAACAGGGAAACTAGAGCCCCAACACCAAACCACAATAAAATGTAGTGGTTACAGAGAGGTCATTAACACTTATACGATACACAAACAGAACCTTTGTTTAAACTGTGGAAGCACCTTCAAGCAGGAAAGGGGCAATGTGGTATACTTTGTATAAAGAGGGTCTAGACTCTCTAATGACCCCCAGAAGCCTATAAAATATCTAATCTTGTTAAGCAACATGTGTCGGAGATACAACAATCACCTGCTAGCTGGAAAGACAGTGCAAATTGTTTGGAACGGCAGAAACATGCTTTCAACAAGGGGTCATAGGTGTCACCTATGTTTCATGGAGGGCAACAGAGAGAATACCAACCTCCTACAATGTTATATGACATGGAGTTCACTGTTGCAGCTGTGACCAATCATTAGATAGCTGTACTAACTAGCGTTCAAAATGGGTGCCATATCAGTAGCAAAGTCCTCAACCTCCTTAATAAAGCAACTCAAAGCTTAACACTATTCTGCAAATTCGAGAGCAATGAGACCCTCTTATGAGGAAATTATCTTCGACACAATGGGTCAAACTTCCCTCTAAAGCACACCGAGATATAGGCTGTATAATTACCTGCCCCATCATAAATTTTTCTGTGCTATTCAAAGGGTGGCAAATATTCAATGTATGGAGATAATCTGGAGACAACGGACAGCTAATTTTTTCTATTCTAATTTTCCCCCCAATATCAAGTTTAGTTGGATTTTTTTTTTTGGTTGTTGTGTCAATAGAAACTGGGAACAGAAAGGAAAAATGGGGAAGGGGGGGGTTACATCCAATACATCCGCAGCTACGGGTGAATCAAGTCACATATACAAATCGACAAAAGAAAACATCAACAAGTCATACATCTCAAGTTGACATTACAGCATCACCTCATAAGGGTCCCAGATAAAATAATGGTCCCTTTTAGAGGAATGAACTCCGCGTACCTGTTTTATCATACCCCCCAACCGCTTGATGTCTGCCACACGCTTTCTCACCCCTGGAATACAGTCAGATTTCCAGCAACCTGCCAAAAGGGAGACAGCCATCATTAAAATGTGAGACAACACTTTACCCTGTATCCGGGACAAGGTAGTTGGGAAAATCTGTAAGAAAAGAACACACAGTGCTACTTGTGAGCCCAGGACCATGAAAAAGAAACAGACAATATCCTGCTAATAGGTGAGCACCATGGGGCATGACCAAATATGTATGTATGTGCCAGGGGTCAAGTAGGAGAGGCCATAGGATTCACATGTCTTTCTTTGCCCAGGGCAATGTGCCATCTGCAGAGCAATTTCTTCCGAGCTTCCAGCGAGGAGGCACTCTTAAAAGTCCCTTGATCTTTAGCAAAAGAATCATTCCACTCATCCGAGAAGACTGTGTAAGTTCCCATTCCCACATCACCTGGAATGACCATCTACCCCGGACCTCTGGAACCAATAGGCTACAGTAACACTGAGAGCAGGTTAACAGTAGAGTTAGGCATAACATAAAATTGTTCTAAGGTGGACAGTATCGGGGCAGGCAGGGGAAGTCTCCCTCCCAGCTCGATAGTCCTAAGGAATGACTGGAGTTTCAGAAAAGATAAGCTATTGCTCCCCAAGGTGAGAAAAGTACATAGGTTTGAGACAAGTAGGGGGGCAGTAAGGTAAAAAAAGCTATTAAAGGCGTTGTATTGACGCCTGGGACCGTTTCGTATCAGAGAAAGTGGGAATAACATTCAAAAGCGGCTAAAGGAGTGGTCATAGCTATGGGGTGGGTGGTTCTCAGAGCCGGGGCTGCGTGATTCCAGATTTTCAACAGCAGGTACAGGAAGGGGAGGAGGGGAGACCAACTGGGAAGGTGGGGAGAGGCAACCAAAACCCCACTTTGGGAGAATGGGGTGCAAAGTGGGGGAAGTACCACTCTAGTCCACTGAGGGAGAAGAAAATCCTTGAGAAGCAACCCCACCACTGCCGTTATAGCAGCCCTAACATACAAAAGAACATTTGGGAGTCCCAGACCTCCCGCTAAAGCAGTATTGCGACTTTCACTCAAGATCTCCGACTAGCCCATATAAAATTACCAATAAGTCATTTTATGGAGGGGAGGAGAAGAAAAAAAAAAAAAAAGACATGCAGACAAAGTAATCCAAATTGTGGCCGAAAGGTAACCGTACACTGAAATTCAGCATTACGGTTACCTTTCCTGGCCATTCGGCTATCCAGAGAGCATGCAGTTCGCCAAATGTTGGCGAATTTCCTGCACATACGGTGCCTGTTCGAGGGCAGTGAAATCCCCATAGAGAAGCAATGCTTTGTCTATTCAGAGAACAAAAACCAGCAGTGAAAAGTTGCCGAATTGCCCTGCTGTTCGGTAGTTTCATTCGACAGGTTTATTCAGGCGAATCCCATAGGCTTCAATGTTAAAAACATTCCTGTTTTAATCCAATATCTAATAAACCGTTGATTATAATATTCTGCAGTAAAAAGTCTATTTATAGATTTTATTTTTTAGGATCTTTGAGGCATTTTTGGGGATTATTTTGCAAAAATTTTTCAAATCTTTTTTTCTGTAACAGGCCTTTTTATCATTCATTGGATCTTATATGTAAATTTCAGACATTTTCGTTCAGTAGTTACTTTGCAAACAGCGTTTCACTTTTCAAACATTCAAGCGTACCGTTTTTCCTTTTTTTTTTCACTCCATTCATCTGTAGTGTCGGCTTTTTCCAGCAGCTGCACTGCATGTGATCGATGGCTGCTCGGGTTTCTCCGGCGTGTTCGGCAGGGTTAATCCAGATGTTTTTGTGGGTTTCGGTGTGCGTTCGCCGGGTTTTGCAGGAGTGTTCATCGGATTTGCAGCGGCTTTTCCCTGCACTACGACGCCCTGTGGTGCTTGCTGAATACACCGCAGGGTCTCCGAAATGGGATTGCAAAATAGCGCCGAATTCAAGAGAACAAAAAGTCACAGAACGTGCGGTGACTTTTTGATTCGCTTTGAATAACCCTAATGGTGCCAGCAGGGGAAGGGCTCAGAAAATGTACAGAAGTTCACGTAAGAATGTCATTTTAATTGACGCTATTCGACCCACCCAGGATAACTCCAAATTAGACCACGAATACCAGAGGCGCTTAGTCAACTCCAGTAGTGGTTTAGAATTCAGCCCATATAATGCTAGAAAACGAAGCTTGACCCCTAAAAAATTCAGGTTGGAGGACCACCATTCATAGTCATAGTTTGTGTGACAGAACACCCGGTCACTGTGCTACTTGGAGTGGGCTGTGGGTTTGCCTTCTACCTACAGACTATTGCCCAGCAGTTAAGGCTGGGGTCAGACGAACGCAGTGCGAACGTGCGTTGCGCTGCACTTTATTATGGCCGTAGTAGCAGCAAATGACATCCAATATACGAAGTAATGCCGCACAAAAGTTTGGCCGCGCAGCACAAGCGGCAAACTAACGCATTTTTTCGAGAACGTGGAACCGCTAGTACTGACGCACAGAGTGCGCTGCGTTGGCATAGCGGCGTGTGTGATTAGGAGACATCAGACGCTGCACATGTCTGGCCTACATTACGTCTATTTGTTTTTTTATAGCTCTGTCAAAAATTACGGCCGAAATTGAGCATCGTATGACCGCTATCGCGTTTTCCGTGAAAAAATGCGTTTTACGCATCAACGCACTTTTTGACGGTTGACGTGAAAAATGCGTTCATCTGACCCTAGCCTAAATGGGAGATTTTGGGGCTGTTTGTCGTCTCCGGCAACCAGGCACACAGTGCTAATCGAACGCGGCTTTTGTAGCCGCTCGGCTGGAACCATTATGGGCTACTTTTTCATATTAACCCAACTGGATTAAATGTACAATTTCCTCCCTGAAAGTGACTGTTTTCCCCTGGAAAATATGCATTTAAATGGCTGGAGACAGAATTTGGTGCTCAGAACAAAATGTAGTTTCTACAATGTAATTAGGTTTGTGTAATCTGGATTATGCAAGAATGCTATTGTTTGAGTGTATCTGTTTATATTTGAATAGGTTGTAAATGTTGTCTAATCTGTTTGTCAATCACGATTGCTATTGTGTGGCCGCAATTGAAAGGTTACGTAATGTTTATCTGCCTAATGTAAATCTGTTTTAATCTAATTCGGTTACACAAAAACCTCCCTTAGAAGAGGTTGTGATTTTGTGAATGTAAATGACCCCGGTTTGACCAGATATATGTGCGTGTCCAATAAAACCAGTTCTATTCTGACCCTACTAGAAGTCACGGCTCATGGTTTGGGTAGCAGCTATCCTCTGCTCGCTGTGCCAACTAAAGGCTACAGGTCTACAGCTTCGGTTTATTTCTGGGGGATGCTAGCAAGGCTGTCTACGTGTACCCACCTTTAAGCTACGGCTAAAGGACTGGAGAAAGACACAGGAGACACGAGGAGAACCCAGGTGTGCAGCTAGAAAGCGGCATTGGCAGATGTGACCCTGTCGGGCACGGAGATCTGTTACAGTTGGTCTTAAACAATTTCAATTTGGCATGGGGGATTACATACGGCAGAGCCTGTGTTCTGTCTATATTTATTTTATAGCGCTATATTCCCTCAAGAGCTTGTGAAGAGAAGGGAGAGAGGAGAAAGGGTCAGATAAGGTCAGGTGCATAACGTCCACGCAGAGGCTTTGCTTACATTCCGAAGGTTCTATAAAAAGTCCTCTCACTCTGAAGAGCTTGTGCCAAAAGGTTCCAATGCCAGTGCATACAACAAAAGGGATGATGGACAGCCCTGCCTTGTGCCATTAGAAATGGGGATGCTGGCCAACAAGAACCCTGTATTTAATACTTTGCTGGACGAGAAGGTATAAAGGGCCATTACATCCGTGCCGGGGGGGGACACCAAACTTAAATAGGACCTGCCAAAGAAAGAGCCAGTGAAGCCGTTCAAAAGCTTTCATCGGGATCTAACGAAAGTAGCAGCGTGGGCTGCAAGTCCCGGTACATCATATCTATGCGGTTAGGAATCTTACGTGTATTATCCGTGCCTTGCCTATTAGGGAGAAACCCCACCTGACCATCTGCTACTATTGATGGGAGAACGAGGGCAAATTGTTTGTATGCAAACATTTTGGCCAGTTTGGTATTCATGTTAAGGGAGATCGGGCGGTATTTAGTACAGGTAAGAGCGGGGGGGGGGTCTGATTTAGGGATCGTGACAATAGTCGCCAACAACCATTCCTCGAAAGCCTGATCAGAAGAAAATATAGAGCGGAAAAGGGGACAACTAATGTCTAATGTGGGGTAAGGTTGTTTGCAAAAAGTTTAAAGTATTGAGCTGTGAGCCGGTCAGGGCTGGGTGCCTTGCTCGTGGGGAGTGAGCCAAGGGCCTTTTGCAGTTCAGTCAAAGCAATGTTACTTCCCAACAGAGCTTGCTGTGCGGTCGATAAAATGGGAAGGTCTAACTGCTCTAAATATGTGCTAATGTTAGGTAAGGAAGGATGCTGCATGTCTGAGTCCTGTGATAAATTTTACAACCGGAGTAATATGCTGCAAAACCGTCCACTATTTGTGGTGGATAATGGTGCATGTTCCCATTCCTATCCATCAGGCCGCTAATCTTAGACCTATAAACCCTTTAAGTCTATTCGCGAGTAGACGACTCTCTGTTGCTGAAGTGGTGCATTTTAACCTTAGGTCTCCTGAGTACCCATGCATATTGCTGCTTGTCCATCTCTAGCAGTCGGGATTTGAGGTCCGTCAGTTCCTGTCATAAGGTCGGTTGGGATTCAGTTTGTGCTCCCAAGAGCACACATCTAATTGCTTCAGTAATTCCAATCAAGTGTATGTGGATCATTTTTTTGAAATAGGAGCCCCATTTAATACAAAATGCCTCTTATGACTGCTTTAGGTGTCTACCACAAAATAAGGGGAGATATCTTTGGGGAGGCGTTTTCTTGAAAACAAATGTGTTAACTCACATCTAATTTCCTCCAACACTTCTGGACATGCCAACAAGGACTCATTAAGCCTCCAGGGAGTCTTACCAAAGCACCTAGAGGAATTGATAAGAGACCGCACAACTGGGGCAGGATCTGACCATCTCACATTATCGATTTCCCATGACTGAATTTGAGGCAGGACAGTATCCTGTACCATAAAGTAGTCCAATCTGGAGTACATTTTATGAGGAGTAAAAAGAGTAATCCATTTCCCCAGGATGTAGTAGCCACTAAGCATCATAAAATTTTAACACCGTAATTTATGGTAGTAGCAGGAGTGAGCTTTCTCATGTCTGGTAGAAGTGGCGGGAATATCCAAGGAAACATTAAAATCCCCTCATACCAGTAAATGACCTCTCTGGGCTCGAAAGTTCATGAAGGGCTTTCCTAAGAAATGGGTCTTGGCCTGAACTGGGACAGTAGAAATTAGTAGTGATGCACCGAAATGAAAATTTTGGGCTAAAAATGAGACCGATAATGGTGACGGAACTCAGTCATCCGAACCAGGAGGCCCAGCCGAGCGTCACCTGAGCCAGGTTTGGAGGACGGATTTCCAGCGGATTTTTTCAGCCATTTCTCTCTTCAGCTGAAAAGCACCATTTTCAGCCGATAATTTCAGCCGCATACCTAGAAATTTGCTATAGTATAGTCAACGTGGTTAATGGAGCAATTAAAAAAATATATAACTCCCGTTAGGGTCCACAATTTGCCTGTAGGATTGGAATGTCACCCTATTGTGAACAAGCACGGAGATGCCGTGGGACTTGGAGGGGGAGGTAGCATGTATTTGTGTGCGGGAAGAGGGTAAAAAAAAAAAGATTAGAGTGAAGCGCAGTTTTGAAAGGATTCTCCTGAATGCACATGACATCAGGAGAATCTTTGCGGAGATCAGCATAGAGTGACTGTCTTTTAAAAGGAACATTCAATCCTTTCACATTATGGGAAGTGATTTTCATGTTATGGAGGAGGGTTAATTGATCACCGGTTCTGAAAAGAGATGGGACGTCAGGGCTTACAGAAATACCCCATAGAGAAGGGAAAGGGACGGGAAGCAGGGAAGAGAGACCAGGTGCCAACTGAGCACCAGCAAATTTACACCACAGAGAATAAGTACATACACAAAAGCAAGAACAACACTACAGGCAAAACATACATCACTACCTCCAGGCGCTGAATGAGAACATCTGGCAGACCCCATCGAATCGGGGGAGGAAGGGAGGCACTCCGCATACATCACCATGACCAGAGTCCCAGCAGCGAACTCCAGAACAGAGAAAACCCAAAGCCTGCTGGTCATGGGAAAACAATATAAGGCAGACGTAGCTGAGCACTGAAAAGAACTCTAGAGGCACACGGCTTTAGAGCAAAGCTCAGCCTCAGGGAAGCCAAGACCCCAGAGCATTGCAACCCCAGAGGCAGGAGTAAGAAACCCGCATACAAACATGTGGACTTACGTAGATCAAGGAGAGAGCCAACTCCATTAAACAGTATTGACTGCCACTTTTGCAGGCGAAGACAATGTGGGTCTCAGCGGGGTGTATTCGTCAAGTAGGTGCCATTCTTTCAGCAGGCACAGACCCTCCGAAACGAAGGGATCGCATGTTGGTCATCCTGGTGCCAGAGAAGAGGTTTCGTCAGATATCCCATTGGTATATTTATAGCCAGAAACTAAGTCAACAGTCTTAAAGGTAGGCCATAGTTCCAAATGCGTGGAGTAAACTTAACAATTTAACCCATCTTCGTGCTGGGGAAGCTGCTCTAGGCCAAAACTTCCACCAACACAATTGTAATCCAATGGTTTGTGTAAAGGGATCTGAGAGCAGAAACTCTTCCCGGACCTTTTCCCTTGGCAGAAGGAGTAGCAGTTCAGTGATTGGCCGGAAGAAACTATGTACAACACCTCCTTTAGTCAACTTGACCTTCACTTTTCAGATTCTTCCATCGCCACTGGGCATAACCTGAGTGACAAGACCCATTGGCAGGAGTTGGGAATCCACAAACTTCTGATTGGCTTTGCACTGTTGCGTGACTGCGTATTTTTCCTTCTCTGATTCAAAGATCTCTCCCTCCTGGTGCTTGGGCTTGCACAGCCTCTCCTTCTTGAAGCAAGCATCAGTCAGGTGCTTTGGAACCTTGACATATGAGATATTGACTTTTGTGGAAGTGGCGATAAATTTCTGGTGAGCTCTACACAGGGGCACCCGGTTGATAACCAGTGGTCTTGTTACCAGCAGAAGGCCAGACTGGAGCGGCTTCAGAAAAACCACACGCTTATCCTCCTCATTGGACACCACAGGGGTAAGTACAGTCCCAGGAGTGATGGAGGAGCGCAGGTTGCATTTGTGCTGGCTGAAAGGCTTCCTGCCATGGCTTAACAGCTTACTTGAAACATCTTCAGTGAATAATAGGGAGGCATTTTACGCAGTTTGACTACACGTGTGCCGCCATTCTTATCCCCACCGTCTTTGACACGGTAGATCTAGCCTTCTTTTTCATCCTTTCAATCTCGGTTTCTGGGGCTTTGTACTTGCGATTGTAGAGGGCTTTCCTGGCATACATGGCAGAACGGAATATTTCCAGATTCCGAGGACCAGCACTGGATTCCGGCTGGCATGGTGCCGGTTCACCTTCACAGCCTCGGTTTTCTTCTCCAAGGTGCGCTTTAAAGAGGCAAATCGAGCAGCTGCTTGCTCTAGATTGTTAGGTAGCTTTTCTCTAGGCGTACAAAAGGGTAAGGGTGCTACCCGGCTATTGGCATCATCCTGAGCAAATTCTTTATCCATTATCTTGAGAAATTCCCTATGTTCACTTGCCAGTGCTAGTTTGTTATCATTGGTAGAATTGAACACTGTGGCTCCAAAGGTGTTATTCCAGGATTGAAAGACATTTACAGGGTTATTCAGAGAGCGTGAAAAGCAGGAGAATGACTGGAGAATGAAAAATTCTAGGTCAAAATAGCCAAACCAGAAAAATTCTCCCTTTCATCGCACTTTCCAAATCGGCTATTTTGACCTAGAATTTTTCATTCTCCAGTCATTCTCCTGCTTTTCAAGCTCTCTGAATAACCCTGTTAATTTATCTTGGTCGTCATGCTGCCATTCGTTGCTGTTCAATTTCCCCTTCACTTTGTAATGGTATGGGCATGGTTCAAGATAGGTGTTGCGTCCATTTGGCAAGATGTGTGTTTTGTCAAGGAAGAAATCTTGGTAGGCACCTTCATTTTCCTTATACAAAACATTGCCTATGATAACCCAGTGAGAAAGGGGGGGTGTGAGGGTCCTCAGAACAAGCAAAAGCACTAGTGGCTTGCTCTGCGGTAGGAGCCCGCTCAGGTCTCACAAGGTTTTAGCTTGTATGTGCCATTACAGGGATGAATGTTCCAAATCAGCCTGCTCTCACCCAAAAAGGGTGGCCAGTGCTGACTGCCAAGGCCCTGCACGAGGTGCAGCAACCCCGACGATCGTTTCGGCCTTGTTAGGCCTCGTCAGGGGCATATAGCTGACACCACTCGTGCAGGGATGATGTCCTTGGCAGTCAGCACTGGCCACCCTTTTGGGTGAGAGCAGGCTGATTTGCATATGGAACATTCATCCCTGTAATGGCACATACAAGCTAAAACCTTGTGAGACCTGAGTGTGCCCCTACCGCAGAGCAAGCCAATAGTGCTTTTGCTCGTTCTCAGGACCCTCACACCCCCCTTTCTCTCCCTATGATAACCCAACCAAGATCAAAGCATTGAGCGAATGGAGCATCACGTG